>CM061047.1:5615343-6326593 GCA_030762985.1 Adelphocoris suturalis
TTTTTTTAAACTTGAAGATCGATTTTTGAAAAAATCCGTTTTCAAGACCGATTAATTAATTAAACCGATTTTTGCCTTCCAATTAAGAAATCGATGTCAAAATCGATTGTTAGCCTTCGATGTTTCATCCCTAGTACATTGATTACAGCTATAAACAATAGTCTGCCATTCAGATTGGGTAATTGAATAAAAAAATAAATAAAAAAGTAATACTAACCGTCCAGAAAGATCAGTGACGTGGACAAACGTATCGTTGAAGCTTGCAAAGATGTGAGCAACACCAAAAACATTTTCGCCTTCCCTCACCTGAGGTCCCAGCTGCACTTGAGCTTGTTCTTGCTGCTGCTTCCCTTTACGCGGGGCCATTTTGTGGATTTACCTGATTTTTTGCAGAGATAAAAGAGGATTGACATCAGATAAATTAAGTGCATTCAAAATATAACAAAGTACAATAATAATAAAAGGCTATGATAATATCATCAATTTGACAAGACTGACGAAAACTGTGAAATGACCGAAAAATCTGAATGAACGAGTAATGGTTGGAACCTAGAAAATTTGGAGCCCAAGTTTGTAGCTGAAGTTCACCAACGGGAGACATTCGTATTTAGCTTTGTCCAAGTCTATAACACGTCGGTTTATCATGAAACGTAACGGGTTAGTTCAACAAGAGACTGCTGGAACGGCCGATCCTAAAAACACCATGCAAACTGCAACAACTAAGTAAGTACATACTGAGGAGTTGGTGCAGGCAATATATTAACTCAAGTAAACAATATGAACCGAGCAAACCCTTCACAAGGGTCTGCACGAATAAAGGCTGTTCAGTTTTTGCAAATGCCTTGCACGAACGGCCACCTCTTTCAGTTCACGTGTAGGTACTAAACAGAACATGAACGGAGTTAGTATTAGAACTTCCTGCATGTAAATAAGTGCAACTCCCCTATCTATTGGAAATATCAACTGATATTTGGGGTGATTAGGCATATCTCTGATCAAAATTGGGTTAACTATTATAGTTTAATTACAGAAAACAAAACTTCCCAGGAATACAGCTGGGATTCATAAATAAATCCGAGTCCCCCTTGTTGACAAATTTGATTAACCTACCTCCTTCACTTATCGTTGCAGTATGATTATAACGCGGGTTAATGGGGTTCAGTTTTATACCAATATTCGATCGAGACGTCATGAATAGAACGTAGACGTGGTGGGTCATCAAAAACTCAATGCCAGCAAACATACAGCAGGAACAGAACCTGTACAAAAACTTCGACCTACATAAGGTTAGGTATGTACCTACCTAGGTACACACCTGTTGTAATTAGAACAATTTGAGAAGACACGGGCCATATACTTACGGTAATAACCACGATATAAACTGGGTAAAAGTATGAAAAACAATGCACTGAACAGGGCGATTTGCAACGTGAAAATTCTACCGAGTAACCTCAACTCCAGCTACAAACACGGGACCCCAACCAACTTTTTGCCAACAAATTGATATTAGAAATCACCATTTCTGGTGACATAATTACGCACGAACCGTGAAATGTTGATTTCTCGACAAAATTATTAATTAAAATAACGATGTTTATGGATGAATCTCAGAAATAATTTACCTCGTACAGATACGAAATATGAAGGAAACTCACACTTGACTGAAAGAAAATGGCTGCCGAACCATCAATACACGGATAAGAGATAGTTGACCAATTTAAATCAAAACCGGATGTTGTTTGTATCCTTAACTTTTAATCTTGAGAAGTATCCGAATAATATGCAGTGAATGTGGAATGAAGTGAATAATTTAAAAAAATTATTATTATCTAATCATTGAATTGAATATTCAAATATAAATATATAGAGGTTTGTCACAATGCATGGTTGTTAACACCATGAAAAGGGCGCTGCGTAGCGGAGCCACGGGAACTTCTCCTGCATCTTTGAGCGCGACAAGTTCAAGTAGGTAGGCACCTACCTACTACTTGAAGAGGTTTGCTTTGCCTCAGTTAAGTGTGTGCCTCAGTGTTGAGCACATTTAGCAAAGCAATAATTAGTAGTTAGTGTCCTACTAATTATTACTTAACGCAAATATATAGGTATATTTTGCTTTCCATTGTACCTATTCACTTGAATTTGGGTTATATTATACACCTTTTCTAACAATAAGACATGAAAGGGTCAGAGTTGGTCATTTAGACGTGCCTCCTCACAGAGATGTGTGTGATGATCTTGTATCCATTTTTCAAGTTAATCCATTCTCTACCAGAAGGATTGTTAGGATTTTTTATTTGCATTTTTGAGATACGAGCTTGCGAGCATCTAGACCTCCTAATTATACACATTATTCAGATCTATTTTTCCAATTAATCTAAAATTTACCAAAAGGATCGATTAAAAATATTTTTAATTTTTTTAAGATGCCAGCATCTAGACCACCAATTTATACTACATCATTCTGATGTATTTTTATAAATTTTCTGAATTTTACCAAACGGATTGATTTTTTGTATATAACTATCTATTTATTTATTCGAAATGCACGTATCCAGTAGGGTGTGTCAAAATGCACGATTTCCGTATTTTTTCGTGCTCTTTCAGTATGTTGTAGGGGACCACAAAACATGAATTTTGAGCCCAACTGGAGCTTTTTTGATTGAAACTAATAGGTCGCGCAAGTCAAAAAACTGAAAAATAAAAGTTAAAACATGATTTTAATTTTTTTTGAGCATTAAAATTATATTTTTAGTTGTAGTAACACACTTAAAATGTTGTTTGGTACTTGGAGAGGTTACCTGAATTTTTTGAGATTTTTTCGACGAGTTAGAACATTTATAATGTGAGTTCAAATGTTTAAAAAACGTAAAAATGACGTTATGTCGTAAATGTAAGTCTGTGGTTTGAAGGTCAAGTTTAATGTTTACTCTTTGGGCTACACAGCTTTTCAAGCCCAAATCGTCCTTTTTCAAATGCTGAAAAGTTCGCACATTTTGATTGACACTAATAAGCGTCCCGAGCCATTTTTTAAAAAATCAAAAATTTTTTTTGTATGTAAAAGGCTTTTTTAATTAAAAAAGTCAATTTTATTATTAAAAGTTTTTTGTCGTTCGAAAATAACAAATTAGGTCTTAAATTAGTTTCTTAATTCGAAAAAAACAATTGCAAAACACAAGTTTTCACTTTTTTATAAATGTCTTTATTACTTTGTTATTGATTCAATAACAAAGTAATAAAGACATTTATAAAAAAGTGAAAACTTGTGTTTTGCAATTGTTTTTTTCGAATTAAGAAACTAATTTAAGACCTAATTTGTTATTTTCGAACGACAAAAAAACTTTTAATAATAAAATTGACTTTTTTAATTAAAAAAGCCTTTTACATACAAAAAAAATTTTTGATTTTTTAAAAAATGGCTCGGGACGCTTATTAGTGTCAATCAAAATGTGCGAACTTTTCAGCATTTGAAAAAGGACGATTTGGGCTTGAAAAGCTGTGTAGCCCAAAGAGTAAACATTAAACTTGACCTTCAAACCACAGACTTACATTTACGACATAACGTCATTTTTACGTTTTTTAAACATTTGAACTCACATTATAAATGTTCTAACTCGTCGAAAAAATCTCAAAAAATTCAGGTAACCTCTCCAAGTACCAAACAACATTTTAAGTGTGTTACTACAACTAAAAATATAATTTTAATGCTCAAAAAAAATTAAAATCATGTTTTAACTTTTATTTTTCAGTTTTTTGACTTGCGCGACCTATTAGTTTCAATCAAAAAAGCTCCAGTTGGGCTCAAAATTCATGTTTTTGTGGTCCCCTACAACATACTGAAAGAGCACGAAAAAATACGGAAATCGTGCATTTTGACACACCCTAACGTATCCAGACCTCCAAATTAAAAAAATAAAATTAATAAAGGAATTTCCAAGACTCTACTGAGATCGAACAGGGTTGAGCGACAAATTGCTTGACGGGGACGAGTCCAATAACTCCCACAGTGATTACCTAATACCTACATATTATTGCAAAGTGAGTATCTGTGTCATTAGTCAAATATGTGTTAAGTATGTAGCATTTCCAGTCAAAAGAATCTTTTTCCAAGTCAAATGAAACCTTTTGAGAAAATGAGCCAAATGAGGCGAAACCTTGAAAATCGCAGGCGTTGAAGAAAGAAGTTGTCATACCTAATGGGAATTCGTTGAATCTTAGACACTGGATTATCGAAATTAACTTTAGTTCTCACATTAGTAAAAAAGGAAACATTTTAATTTCAGAAATGTCTAACTGTGGAATGTGAAGTGGGTAAATTCCTTCTCACTATGTCCACACGGAGAAATAGGAACTACTGATAATATAATTAATGGTAGTCACCAATACGCCCAATGTCTTCTTTGAGGCTTATTCCTTGAAAAATGTTCCAAATTCTGATTGATTATATTGTATAGGTTAAAATATTTGTTAATGCTATTTAATTCGTATTTAACTTGAGAAACCTGATCTATATCTTAATTTACGCTCAACTACATAAAATTCGTAAATAACTAATAACTTCCTCCACAGAAGGCACACACACACTATGGCCAGCATGTTTTATCACTGTGGAATCGTCCGCCACAACCTAGGTGACAACAGTAAAGCAAGGAGAAGGAAAAGAAGAACTTGTCAACCACCGAAACATCTTGACAACTTATAAAACTAAAATCTATTGATTGCTTTACCATGGCTTTACTTTTGAAATAGATTAATACCTAACATGTTGTTTTCATGGAAATAGTTTTTTTCTTGTCTTTACTAGTTTTTCTTCTCCATAGATTTTGAATCGGATCATAAATCCGTCACAGGAATTGACGATTATGGCAACTGCCCGTAGCAATTTTCCGATCAGAGAAAAACTGAAGGGGTCTTCGAATTTCAAGTACTGGCACGGTCTGACGAGTGCCTATTTCCGTGCGTATGATCTGTACGATGTGGCTCTTGGGTCGGAGAGGAAACCACTACACTTGTCGGCGGAAGAACAAGCTGCTTGGGTCAAGAAGGATTGCTTGGTTCAGCGAATAATTTCAAGCAACGTAGATACCAAATTATTAGTACATTTGATGTCTTGCAAATCTGGTAAAGAGATGTACGATAAGCTGAAAATGTTATACGGAAGAGACGAGAAAGAAACGGATGACTTGATGAAGAAATTTTTCAAATTGTCCTACTCTACAAAATCGGGAATGGTTGAGTTTTTTAGAAAGCTAGAACGGACAGTGTCACGATTGAGGTATAAGGATATCGATGTTAGTGATACTGTTGTGATCAACAGGGTATTGTCAGCTTTACCTCCCTGCTACGAAGATTTTATCAACGACTGGGAAGCGACCAAACCTGCGGAAAAAAATTTGCTGAATCTCAAGACCCGACTCATTGCTAATGACACCTGGCACAAGTACACAGAGACTGAACCTGAAATGAGGAGGATTAATCCTGATGGAACAGCAGGTAATGTTTCAGAAATTTCGAAACATATCTACTTACAGTTTAATGGAAATAAGTATATGTACCTATTTGGGCAATTTTCTGTCAAACACCCGCCACCTCAGTACCTCAGATTTGAGTTTTTGCCCTCCAAGCATCACTTTTGGTCAAACATAGGTTATTTGGACAAATACATCAGAATGATGTACTTAATCTGTAGTCTGGAAGGTCGCATATCAAAAATATAAACAATATCCTAAATCAATCCTTTTAGAATGTGTAGATTAGTTGGACAGTAGATCAGAATAATGTATGGCTGGCGTGAAATAGAATACGAGGTGGCGGTCATATGGCCGAAAAGTACCGTCCCCGTTTGATAAGATTCTTCTTCTTCTTTTCATAGGAGCATTCCTAACCTAGTTGTAGCTCATGTGCCCTAAATAGCTACAGTACCTATGTATACATATTCTACCTAGTTTCAAAAGTCCACAATTCTTGGGTTAGTGGTGTGCATAATAGGCCATTGGCCCACTGTGATAGCTGAATGGTAAGAAATCAAAGAGAAAATCTACAGTTCTTAAAGGGATATGAATTGATGTGGATAGCTTCTCTCGCGTAATATCCCTAGACATTTCTAATTTTCTTAACTCGATTATCCCCATAAAAACATGGATACCTTTATTAACTATTCAGTGTGCAGTTAGTGTCAATTTACTCCACTCATAATTATAAGAATGCAGACATTGACTTCAAATTTCATTAATATTTGCTGAAAAATCTATAAAAACTGCCAAAAATCTAAAAATTTAAAATAATTTTTGAATAGCCCAATTTTATTTAATAGGTTTTTGACATGAAATTGGTTTTAGCTATTTCTTTTTACTCAAGTTGCTCGAATTTCAATACAATTTAACATATATATATACACCTAATTCGAAAGGTGGTAATTTAAGAAAATTCGCTCATACGATCATGTTGCATGACAGCAACTTTTGATTTTTGTGCTGACAATGGTATACTGGGAGTGTTTTGGAGCACAGTAACTAGGTACTAGTTGCTAAAAGAATGAGGGTGTGTAACTTGATGAAGGGGTCACGTGATTTGTTGACAGTGATAATTGTTGAGCCATACCTTTTGGCTTCACAGAAGTGAGTGCCTAGACTTTACCTAGCCGTCTATAATCTGCGATATTCGTTGTAAGGAGCTGATTTTGTCCTAATGCTGGTGCACAACCTAAATGGGTTGGCAGCTGGTCTGCACGAACGTGGCAAACTGGAGTGTGTAAAATGTTAACCAGTCTCAGCTGGTGCAGCAAAAACTGCTACAGTCTCGAGGCAAGAGGTCAGGTTGAATTGGCCTCGGTAGCCAAGTGGAAAAGATCTGTATTTTTCTGGGCTTCTCTGGAAAAGGCGTTCAAGTTAAAATTTTGTAGAGGTCACATTGTTTTTGGGCTGTTAAATTTGGCGCAGTCAGAAGGACCCAAACTTTAAAATAAAATCCCTCTCAAGTTATGCTGTAAAACATTACTAATCCTACCTTACCATTTGAGTCCAAACACAATGTGACAATGACATTGCTTGACTGTGACTTCTTCGAATGCTGAGCCCACAGTTTCACCTCAGCATTTGCCTGATCCTGATTCAGCCAAGACTGCTGATATTTGACTCCAGAAAAATGGAGTCAACAATGGTTCAGGAAAAAGTCCCACAGTCGAAGAGGTTTGATTAAATTGGCGTCATTAGCTGAGTCTTTTTCTAGGCTCCTCTCTGGAAAAAGCATGTTACAGTAGTACCTAGTATAAATGTTTGAGCCATTACACTGATTCACATGGTATTTGTAGACCTGATTTTTTTTTTTAAAGCATCAGAATCTACTGATATAAGGACCTTGTTTTCCAAAAACATTTTCTTTAGTTATAAAGATATTATTACTTTTAAAAATATATTTTTTAATATTTAATATTAATAACCTAGTTTTTTAATGTTACTATTAAAAAATAATTACTATTTTTTGTTTCAAATTTCAGCTTTTGCCTGTTTGGTCTGTGGCAGTCCTTATCACCATGGTAACTACTGCTTAAAAAATTATGTCCATCGTAAATCCAGAGCCCACTTTGTCAATGGTGTTCTGGTCTACGGGAAACCTGACTACTTCGAATCTGCAGATGCCAAAGCCAAAGACATTGAACCGATCATTGTTCAACCCCGATGCACCATATGCAAAAAGGACAATCATGGAGTGAAAAATTGTTTCTTCCGACCGAAAAGGCCTTCCAGACGAAATGAGTTCTCTGATGGTGTGTTTTCTCTGGTTTTCGATGACTATGATCAGAATTTTAGAGTTACAGTGAGTAGGTCTTACCCTAGTTTGTAAGAAAAAATAACCTTTTTCAATACCAAGATATTATTGTTCACACTGAGCGCTTGAATTGAACCAATAATATCATTCATGGTTATTAAATTACACTTTTATGAAGGAATCGGCAAAAAAATTGATAGTGAGAATCACTCTTCAATGTGAAGCTGACATACTTACGACGGCAAACTTCTAGTGAAAAATAGGTTGGTTGAGTTGCGATCTAGTAACATCTACCACGCCATAGCGGACCTTGGAAGAAATGCAAACCAACTACAGGCGTGACGTCACGAGAATATGGGCTATACAGTGCTAGAGGCCATGAGGGTAGCTACATATGGAGCTTCGAGTTTGTGGTCTGCCTTCATTTTTGTTTTTGGAACTGGAGCTGATTCGTGTTAGTTCGTTAGGTTTTGTGTTGTCATCAGATCAGCTGATAACGCCTGTTGTGCTGTGTATAGTCAGCTTCCGTAAAAGCAAAAACTCTCTAATGAGTATCCTAAGGGTTAGCCGAAGCGGAGCAAATAGTGATTGCTAATCCAAATAAATGTGATGCAACCGTACTGTTATCAATTACAAACCACAATTGTATTTTGTATGTATATTGTTAGTATTTGTTACAATTCGACGACCTAATTTGTAGCTACATACCTAATTATTTCCCAAAACTGTAATTACAAAACAAAAATAATTTGTATTTGCTGTTTGAATTGCAATTACCTAAACCTCTTGTTGTTTGGTAAATACTAATTACTTTATTGGTGAGTGATTGCAGTTGTAAATTATATTCGTATTGGAAGATTGAACTGCCATAAAATGAAAGTATGTGGTACTTTCGTTCAAATTTGTGTTTTGTCTTGAGACTGTATTGTTTCAACAGTTGTGCACCGCTCCTAGTAGGTACCACTCGTTTTCCTAATTCAATTATGTGGAGCTTTTGGTGGACTCCTTTTAGTTGTCAATGGCATGAGTTCATGACGTTTTGGCAGAACCCTGGATTTTTCGGTATGTGAAGATGGTGCATATGGTATGTGGCATTTGGTATGTGACGGATCAATTCAAGAATTTTGGAACTTAACGGCCCATAGAGAAATGTTAAATGTCGAGACAATGAGACAATTTTGAAAGCAGAGAAAAGATAATTGTTGGAATGGTGACATTTATATGCGTGAGCCTGTTGTGAAGGAATAAGTGTTACCCATGGGTGCAAAAAAGGTATTTTAACTATTTTTAAATGGAAGAAGATTCCATCCTAAGACGTTTGGCATCAACCGCACTCAACTACGAGGTGTAGTTTCCTTTCTATGACTTTTTAAAATTAATCCCACTGGTGAAGTCAAAGCACCCCTCCCCGCCTGGGCGGGACCGCCCTGGCATCCAGTGTGACGTCACCTGAAAACTCTGAAAAATCTTATAAAGAAAATACTCAACGTAGGGCAGTGCGGATGGTATTCAATTTTTCAGAGTTTGGAATCTATTTTCATTTAAAAATATAAAATGAATATGTGGATAACATTCATTGTTTGAAACCTCTAGTCCATCCCCCCTTTCTCTCTCTCTCGCTTTCCCTCCCGCCCTCCTTCCCTTCATCTCCCTTTCAAGGTGTGAGTTACAATCAAGAGGTTTTTTTCAACTCAATGTGTAGGTCGAAAAGTTAATCATGAGCCTTATGAATAAGGATCGGTAGATTGTATGTTCCAGCACCTGGCGCTTGATCCTGATGGAATAAGGACAATTTGGGACTTAAGATAAGTTTCCTTCTCATTTTATTCCACATTGTCGTTTGTACATATATATTAACTTTGTTTTTACTTACATTATTGGAACTTGGTAGCAATGTTTCCACCCGAGTCAAACACTGTGGCGAATTTGCAATCAAAATCCTCTACAGATCGTAATTATGAAGAGAGGGTGTTCATTAAAAGTTTGGGGAGAGACACCCCTCACTTGAAATTAACACAAGTTGCAAAAAACGGGAAGGGAACTCGTAAATTCAACCCTGAAATTGATAGCAAACACGAATGGATCACTGGGTACCCTAAAAAGAATGCTCTGTTTTGTTTTCTTTGCTTGATATTAGTTGGAGATTGGTTGTGGACTTATAATTGTGTGACTGATATAAGACATCTGACAGATCGCATTATATCTCACAAATCTAATAAAAAATATCTCAATTACAACACATAAATTAGCTTTGATTCGCTGAATTAACATAGCTATTCAGTTAGATTCAGCACATCAACTTGTTATCGAGAAATACAATTAGCAAGTTGACAGAAATCGATGTATACTTTCTGAAATTATAGATTGCATTAAGTTTTGTGGTCTTTATGAAGTAGGAGTAAGAGGCCACGATGAGAGGGATAGTTCATTGAACCGAGGAATTTCTCTGAGCTTGGTAACAAAATCAACCTAAACTGTCAATCAGCACCTTCTGTTTCGCGGAAATGATTTACAGTTTGGGACTACATTTGTTGATAGAAATAAATTTTTGGTGCCTGCAGCGCTTTGGCATAATGTCTAGACTATCCCACAATGTCTAAAGGGGAGTCCCCTCCTTCAGCCCCTCCCCAACCGCTTTCCAACCATTCTAGCTCCGCCCACAAGGCTCATGATTAACTTGTCGACCTGTGCAGCAGTTCGCGTTTCTGGTTTCACTAGTGAAAGATTAGTTATCTAAAGCAGGAACTTTTTGAACATTATAAATTAGTCAAATTAAAAAAAAGAAAAAAAAAGGGCTGGAAATATCACGTAACATGACAATAAACGGCTAAGAATCATTAAATATATAAAAAACATGTTTTAGCAGAATATTACCCAAAAAATATTAATCCCTTCAGAAAAAGTAGTCAACCCCTTAGTAAATCAACCGTACCGAAACTCGTAAACGAGTTCCACTATCTGCTTTACAAGCAGATACCATGTTACATGGATATGTCTTCGATTGGGGATTTCATAACGGTCGTCCTCGAGAGTTGTAAACAAATCCTTTAACTTTGGACTGTAGGCGACGAAATGTAGGATAAAGAATTTATTTTATCATTCTTGGAGGCACAAAAAGCATAGTAATATAAATTAAAGTTATTTCTCCAATACAGACGCAATGAGTTGTTGTCGACTGTTGTCAGGGGATGAAAAGGTTTCCAATGAAGTGGAGTAAATGATGCTATTGCTTTACGTTAAGAATATTTTAACCGGCTTATTAAAATTGTTTATAGTCCAATCAACTTAGTTTAGGAATGTAGCCAGGTACTTAAGGAGGGGTAAATCAAGCGCTTTCCAACGAGTGGCGAACGATTTCTGTGCGATGAAAACTGCGGAAGTTCCATTCCCCTAGCAACGGCTAGGTTGTACGTGAAAAACACTGAAATTGTGACACAAATTTTGCGTCACGGAAATTTTTGGTTGACCCCCCAGAGCAAAGACATATCCATGTCAAAAAGTATACCAACTATGAAATAAAACATAAAAAAATTAAGCACAAAGTATAATGAAAAATGCACTAAAATTTCATTATTATATGATTAAAAAAATCGATGAAAATTGCAAAAAGTTCCAGTTATTCAGCGAATTTTCTAATATCGTATTATATTTATGGTGGATTTTTCTGAAAATTGAGCAATTTGTGTAAAATAAAATCGTTAAGAAAAAATAAATTCCGATTGCAACATCCTTTTTACATTAATATTCTGCTATTCAAACGACAATTTTGAATTTTTAGATTTTTGCAGTTTTTTAAAGATTTTTCCAACACATTATGATGAAAGTAGAGTAGATTTTTCAGCACAATTTTGTACATAAATTGTTTAATGTTCTAGCTCTCAACTGATAAACTTTGGTTGAGTAATAGGTATATATCCCGCTTAAAAAAAAAGAAGTTTATTGAGCGTGTACCCAGCAGGCCTAAAGATGCTAAACCAACCGCCTATTAAAATTCTATAGCTTCCTATTATATGTCTATTACAAATGTAAAAACTGCTGCTTTTGGACTGTATACCATCAAGTAGGTACAATGCAAAGAAGTGTCTAATTTCACGAGTGGATGTACCTGGTGATATAGAAAGATACAAGGAGAGTCTGTTATGCATCAAAGTTGATTTCAATTGCACAAATATCTTAAACATCATCATGTGCTGTAGAAGAGGTTCAGTTTAAAGTTTTAGCTTCATAGGAAGAATACAATAGAAAAATTAGGATTGTCAGCAGATTAGGGTATATCACACTATGAAATCCTATTCTACCTGTCTCATAAAGGCTCTGTTTCAGCTTCAAATAGATAAAACGGCATGGAACTTAGCCTACGAGCTCAATCAGCCGTTTATGGTGGTTTTGCACGTTGAGGCCAATGTTTAAAATTTCAGATTCAGATATTAAATTGATACCTGTAGAAATCAGCTTAGGAGCCAATCAGCTGATCAGAGGTCTACTCATCGTCAAGTACCTACTGCTTACGAGTATTTACTACTCAACGGCACCTACCATGTAGTACCTTCTTTTCGCATTATTAGTTCATTATGGTTACACAGCAACGTTAGTTTATGACGTAGCTTGCCTTGGCACTAAAGCGGCTTACGAACAATGAGATGTTATGATAAAATGAGATCATTCCAAAAAGATTTTCCTGCAATGAAAACTAAGGAAGTTTCACTTCTCTAGCAACGTATTGGTTGTCTTTGAGAAAGAAAACATGACAGTTGGCGCTTGATTTCGCTAAATTTTCGAGCACAAAACCCAGCGGTAAAATATGATACATGTTAGAACGGCTGAAAATTTATACATTTGTATTTGTTAACACAATTTATTCAAAATAAATTTATCAAAAATAAACTAGGACATAAAATTGTTTTTGAAGAAAATAATACTGAGAAATGTACTTGAATTTCATTAATTTTTGCTGAAAAATCGATAAAAACCTTCTTCAAAATCTTTCTGAATCGCAGAGTATTATTAAGAACGAGTTTTTTGCCATGAAACTGGTATTTATCTATTCTTTGCACTTAAAGTGCTTAAATTTCATAACGAAAATTCGTTCATTATATCAAATTCAAATTCAAATAATTTATTGTGCAGGAAACAATATGTTTATGTAAGCACACATGAACAACAAATACAAGAGACAAAATCAGACATGAGGTGGCGAAGAAAAGAAAAACATCAAGTACAAATTAAAAATATTTAGGTAAATAAAGGAAATAATAATTAAAAGATAAAGGAAAGTTTAAAGATAATCTGCATCACAGAAAGAAGAAGGGGGAGAGGAGAACGAAGGGGAGTGCACTAAATGCTGGCTACTATCGGATGCCCAGATACTGAACAGTAGCCTTCAAGAATCGACCAATGGAGGGGGACGCACGAACAGACAAGGGAAGAGAATTCCAGATCCTTGCTCCTGCCACCCCAAAGGACTTGGACATAGTTCGACTGGTGTGCCTGATGACAGAGAGAGAGTGGGATCTAAAAGAAGAGGCTTTATTAACTAAATTGGACAAATAGATTGGCATTGAACCATTAATTATTTCTGCAATTAATTTTAAATGCCTGAAAATGAAATAATCCTCCAGGGGAAGGCAAAGAAGGGTGAGATATCAAGCCGCATGGCTGCAACTTTTGTCACTTGCATGAGCCGGGCGTATTGAAATTCGGATTCAGCACTCCAAAAAACATGAAGAACTAGTGAGAAACAATTTGATGGCTTTTGGATGAAAGACGGTAAAACTTGGCCAAATTTTGCAATTCCTTCTTAAAGTTTTTCACACGTTTTGTCACTTGTACTAGCAGGCGTGTTGCCTAAGGCCTTACCACAGCCATATGCTCCACCTCGTAGTTTTTACAAAAAGCAGGTTTTTACGTGGTTGATCACCAAAGGCTATGAAACTCACGGAAGATTTTGTCCATGCTATGTAGTTCGTAAAATGATTATGATGAGTCTGATCCACACTTGTTTAAATTACTCAAAAACGTACTATTTTTAATGTCATTATCCATTATTTTAACATTTTGCTCTTCGTTCTGAACTGGATTCCCCCACTCAGCACGGAACCTCGTTCCTTGTAGTGGGATAGTTCCATTACATGAAATAATACTTTTGTCACAGTAGTGTATTATAAAACGCTGCAAATTATTACACAATGGTTTATTATTTCTGTTTTAGATAGCCCTTCTACGCAGATCATTGGTCTAAAATAATAATTGAACCCCGAATGAAATTTAGGATCAGAACAAGGAGCATTGTGCCTACGAAATAGGTTCACAATTTTACAATTCCCCCGCAATTTTATGCTTCACAGTAAAAAAACGGGAAAATTAAGCTTGAAGTAATTTACGTTAGCTCAGGCGCAGAATGGAGTAATGATTTGAGAAATATGAAATTGGTAGGGAACAATCTACATCGTAACCCACGAATTCCCGGAAAATGTACTCAAAATCTGATGAAATCTAGACCTTGTTCCAGGGAGTACACTTTCGCGCATGCGAAGGAGCTAATAATGATGCAATCATGTTGAAATTAACAAGGAATAATTAAACCAATGTCCCCCAACTATGCACTGAATTTGAGCGGGATTGGACGACTAGGGCGTAAAAATATTATGCTTGAAGGAATTTACGCTTTTGCATACCTACGCAAAATGAATTGGTGATTTGAGAAGTAGAGAATTATTATTGGACCGTTTACAGCCTAACCCGTACATTCCCTGAAAATGTCATCGAAATTGGGTGAAAACTGTTGAAATTAGACTCGTTTAAAAAAGAATGCATATTCGTGCATGTGCAGTAGCTGCTAATGATAGAATTATATTGAAATTGCTAGAGAATGCTCAAATGACTTTTGAACATCTAAATCGGCCATTTGTCCCTCTGGGCGCCAACTCACAGCAAAATATAATGTCGGGGTTCTAGACTACAGGCAAAGTTACCTAGGTACATTCTCGACAGTCGGTGAGTATGTTAAACCCGCACAACTGAGCAGTCTTGATAGCGAGGAAAACCTATAGCGCCGTGACCCTTCGTGATGCAGCTCTATTTGCTTCGTTGTCTGTGCGTTAACTTCCACCGGCTGTTTTGATTTTTACCTCAAGATATTAATGGCGTATTATTTAAATTAAAAAAAAAAAAAAAAAGTAAACTTGGTTTATTAGGATCCAATCCAATGTAAACCATGGATTGATCTCAGTTTGAATTCATTTCGGTTTCACCAAGTTGAACTGAGTACTAGTAACGAGTTTTCAACTGAACTCGGATCACTGAAAACTCCAGTTGGACCACCGTTGATCCAAGATCCCAGGTTCCGGTGATATCGAGATGTCTTATCTCGAGAGCGGAAGGTCGGGGTTTGTTCCTACTTATCATTCGCTTGGTCCTGCGTATGCAGGGTTACCGTTCGACCGCAATTCCGGTAGATCTACCGGTATTTCACTTTTTCTACCGGGCTACCGGTTTGAGGCTTGAATATACCAGGATTTAGAGTTCTGAGCAAAATCCAAGGCAAAACCTTTCACGTGGATCATCGAGTACACATTCTATGTATTCTTATTACCATGCACAGTCACAGTGCCTACATGGAAAAGTGGACTTCCCTTCTTCCATGGTATGTAGGCTCCTACCTACCATTTTCGTCCATATCTATTCTGTGGTCAACTTAGGCTTTTGGTATTACTTCAATATGATGCTTTTTAGGTTTTTATAGTTTATTAATTTGTATTACCAAGGTACTTGCTTGCTCAGTGCTCACATCTTTGTTTGCCTTCGCCTAAATGTAACTACAGGCTGAATGAGACATATTTATCCCCTCCCATACAAACTCCCTCACCACTTGTTGTTAGTGGCTCGAATCTCCAAAAGGCACTTCAGCAGGACAAATTTAGCCTACTTTTTAAAGTTCATCAAAATCAGACGAGGGAAATTCGATGACATTGCTTTTTCAAATTTACCCTCTCCGAAACCCCAAAAGGCACTTCGTGAGGTTAAACGTCGCTCACTATTTATATTTCACCGGAATCGGCGGTGGAGAACAGTTTGCGCCAGGAAACCCTGTAGCCCGATGGGGCTCTTAAGGGGCCCACTGTCAATGCCCAATTTATAACTAGATTAGGAATTTAGGGAAAAGTTGCTATTAAACAAAGAGAGTGATAAATTGTCCCCCTTTATTGATACAATCTCTTAAAAATCTAATTCATCCGAAAGTCTCTCCTCGTTGTGCCTTGGTTCTCGGTAGAGGCTTGAAGATCTGGAAGGTCTAGGCGTCTTCGAGCAGCAGAGAGGCACTGAGAAGAGGGCTTCCAAGAGGGCACTGTCGCTGACGAGACGGTAGCTATTCGTCCTGGATCCAACTCACGGTGCAGGACAACGAGGGCCAATCGTTACCAAGCGTTGACAGTCCAGTGACGAAAGATGCCGGATTTCGGCGCTCGTGGGTCTTATAAATCCTCGGTCGGTCGGCGTCTCGAGGTGGGATCACTGCTGAGGCAGGTGGCATCACTGCTGAGGCAGGTGGGATCACTGCTGAAGCAGGTCTTCTCACAGCTGATCCAACACCACCCTCGTAGGGAATGGCTGCGGTGGCTGAGCAGAACAAGTTGCGACGAGAAAAAAAGAAAACATAACATCAAGTAGTCAATCCCTTAGTAAATTAGTGCAGTCTCTTTAGTGACCGGAGGGGAGCTGTTACCTACTACTTAACGTCTTCCAAGGTGAGGCATTGAGAAATGTACTATCAAGTGGGTTGGTCGGCAGGCACAGAATCATGTTACCTACACTAACAACTTCAATTAGTTTCAGCCAGTAGAGTAGCGTAAATTATAAAACGCTTGCATACGAGTCTGCAACGCATTGGGACATTTTCATGTGTTTACCTATGAATGGTCAACGTCATTTCTGATGGTCATAATCATCGTTGTGGCCACTTGGGACAATTTTTTTCGTGACGATTTTTTTTGTTATGTGCCATATGAAAGACATGAAAATGTCAAAAACCCGTTAAGAAAATCCGTGTCAAAACTCGTAAACGAGTTCCACTCTGCTTGTGGAGAGAAGCCACTACAATGAGTTGTTGTTTACAACAGTCGACTGTTGTCAAGAGGACTAAAATGTTTCCTATGGAGTGGAGTAAATGATGCTATTGCTATTACGTTACAAGCAGATACCATGTTACATGGATATGCCTTTGATTGGGGATTTCATAACGGTTGTCCTCGAGAGTTGTTAACAAATCCTTTAACTTTGGACTGTAGGCGACGAAATGTAGGATAAAGAATTTATTCTATGATTCTTGGAGACACAATAAGCATACTATACATACTATTTCTCCAATACAGGCGCCATCATTTTTATGTTCATGATAGCCTGATTTTTTATTAATAATAATGAAATGACATCACTTATTGTTTCATTTGATAACTGCTCTTCCTCTTACTGAGGACATCTTTAGATCTTGCTTTCTTGACATTAAGTTGACTTGGTGAGCCACTGTTTTATTAGACAAATCCGTTATATTCGGATGTTTATAAATTTTTTCCTGCTCACACCAAGATCTGAAGATGTCCTCAGTAAGAGGACGAAACGTTATCAAATAAAACAATAAATGAAATAATTTCATTTATTTTCCCTGGGCCGCATCCCAACAAAACAGCGGTTTACTTATAGAAATATTGAAAATAACTGTGGAGAGAAGCCACTACAATTACAATGAGTTGTTGTTTACAGTCGACTGTTGTCAAGAGGATGAAAATGTTTCCTATGGAGTGGAGTAAATGATGCTATTGCTATTACATTAAGAATATTGTAACCGGCTTATTAAAATTGTTTATAGTCCAATCAACTTAGTTTAGGAATGTAGCCAGGTACGTAAGGAGGGGGAAATTGGTAGCTTGAGAGGTGAACATTCATCACATAAATCATGCGCTTTCCAACGAGTGGCGAACGATTTATGTGCGATGAAAACTGCGGAAGTTCCATTCCCCTAGCAACGGATGGGTTGTACGTGAACATCATTAGAAATTGTGACACAATTTTTGCGTGACGGAAATTTTTGGTTGACCCCCCAGAGCAAAGACATATCCATGTCAATGAAGAAAGTCCTATAACACGCATTTTGACGCCTCGTTTTAGCTTAATAGAATTGATCTACTGTTATATATTTGGCATCAGGCGACTCAAGGGGCCCCTCCCAGGATATGCAAAGTATATTAAGTTTAAGCCGACAGAGTGAGGTCGGGAGGAGGCCAATGTTGGACCGAACTTCTACTTTGTTACTTATCTCGGTGCGTCTCGTCATTGCAGTGGCGGCTAGTCTGTTGTTTTAATTTGAAGGCTAGGCAATGCGAGATTAGTGACTCGCTAAATAACAAATCTGTAACAACATGGATACCCTTGGCTATAGAAATTTAATGATAGCTTTTTCTAACTCTTAGTGATGTCCCTAAATATAATAAACGTTATTGATTATGGTGCTTTTAGTATAATAAATGATAAGGTTAAGGTTCAGGGTGTCTAATTCGCGAGCTCAGTGTGAAAGTAGGGTGAGAAAAAACGTCACCTCCGTCTACAGGAGGATATGCGGACATTTGGAACTAGAGCACTCGAGAGATAACCTTGTTTCCTTCGATAAACCTCCGGTAGCAGAGGGATGGACAGCGATATTGCATTAGCTGAGCTTCTCTTTCACCCTTCTTCCATTCCGTCTGGAAAATTCGACAATTCGACTCCGGAAGTGAAATAATTAACTTTTCAATAGACTCCCAAGATCGGAACCATAGGTACGTTTATGTCATACGATTTTATTTAGAAAACATAAACCATGAATATGTTTTAAGGTGCATGAGATCACTTAGGATTTTCATCGTACCTGTCAAGGAAATGAGGGTCTTTCAGCGAGAATTTAGCTCACTCGGCTGACATGGATAGAGCCCATCGTATCATTCGTCTCTTAATGTCAAAAAGAGTCTCTCTATCAAATTTAAACTTTCTAGGGTGGACAGGAGAGTATTTAGCCCACTCAACTGATAGGAAAGATCCCATCATTTCAATCTCGATTAATGTCCCAAAGAGCCTCCACTTCAGTCGCGTGAAAACTGACGAAGTGACATGTCCCTAGGGACGGCTCCGTAGTAAGCGGAAATCATTGGAAAAGTAACATGTCGAAATAACGTGACGCGAAAAAAGTGTGACAGCCTTGAAAACTTGAGCCATAAAACATAATCATGTTAATTAAGTGCAATGAAATTATGTAAAGACGAAAAAACACTTCGACGGAAAGCATCTTTAATCCTGCCTCATTTTAGTAAATGTCTCTAGAACATTGTCTGAAAAATATTGGAAGCGACTTTTAAGATAGATTTTTACATGAGAACGTTTTCATAGGCAAAACCTGCAATTAATCTGCCCGAACCTGCCCTATTTTATACAGGGTGCGGCAGAGAGGACGGACGGTTTTAAAAAAATCATAAAATAGTTAGTTTTTACTCAAAAACAAATTTATTGATGCAATCAGGTTCGCAAGGAAATAGCGTTTGAGACAGTCAAGTGTGAAAAATCACATCAGGCATGTGGTGGCCGAAATTGTTGATGCAGTGCTGGAGGCATTCTTGGAAGTTCGCATAGACTCTCTCCAACATAGCTCTTTCAACTGAGGCGACTTCCACGCGAATTGCGTCCTTCAATTCGTCCAGAGGTCGGGGCTTGTTCTCGTATGCTCTAGCCTTGAGGTGTCCCCATAAGAAAAAATCGCATATGGATAAATCTGCGGACCGAGGAGGCAAATGAACATAGCCAAACCTGGAAATAAGGTGACCAGGGAAGAGAGGGCGAATAACGTCCATTGATGCTCTGGCTGTGTGGGCGGTCGCCCCATCCTGCTGGAATCACACACGTCGGGTCGGAAGTTGGTGATCATTTCGACGTAGCGCTCTGAGTTCACGGTAATAGCACGACCATTACCGTATTCGAAGAAGTAAGGGCCAATGATGCAAGGGCCAATGCGATTTTTTCTTATGGGAACACCTCAAGGCTAGAGTATACGAGAACAAGCCCTGAACTCTGGACGAATTGAAGGACGCTATTCGCGTGGAAGTCGCCCAAGTTGGAGAGAGTCTACGCGAACTTCCAAGAACGCCTCCAGCACTGCATCAACAATTTCGGCCACCACATGCCTGATGAGATTTTTCACACTTGACTGTCTCAAATGCTATTTCCTTGCGAATCTGATTGCATCAATAAATTTGTTTTTGAGTAAAAATTAACTATTTTATGATTTTTTTAAAACCATCCGTCCTCTCTGCCGCACCCTGTATAATACTAGTTATATCGCTCAACTTTGTAATGCGCAATTTAGGGTTAGTGAGTGGAATTTTATGTATATGTGATTGCTGCTGTACCCCTTTGCTTGTCCCGTCAGCTGATCTGGGAGCCTAATTTTCCACTTGCTGATTCAAAAAGAAATTAAGCTCCAGTTTTTCGGATCGAGGCAGGCACTGTTGATTCAACATATCACCAATTTACATTTAGGTAATTATGTGCACCACTATTGAGCGGATCCAAGCTACAGTGTTGGGGTCACCGATCTTGGCCAAATTTTTTCTGGAGA
Organism: Adelphocoris suturalis; assembly: GCA_030762985.1. NCBI lineage: Eukaryota > Metazoa > Arthropoda > Insecta > Hemiptera > Miridae > Adelphocoris > Adelphocoris suturalis. The sequence continues at coordinate 5,635,742 of CM061047.1, forward strand.
TTCTACTTTAAAAAGATTCTGCGAAGATCACTGATCTATAAATCCGTTCTCGTACTATGAAGAGTCCCCCAAATTACCGAAACTCGTAAACGAGTTCCACTATCTGCTTTACAAGCAGATACCATGTTACATGGATATGTCTTTGATTGGGGATTTCATAACTGTTGTCCTCGAGAGTTGTAAACAAATTCTTTAACTTTTGACTGTAGGCGACGAAATGTAGGATTATTCAAATTGTTTATTTACGAAATGTAGGATTATTAATAATTGTTTGTGAACATTTATCACATAAATCAAACGCTTTCCAACGAGTGGCGAACGATTTCTGTGCGATGAAAACTGTGGAAGTTCCATTCCCCTAGCAACGGCTGGGTTGTACGTGAACATAATTAGAAATTGTGACATCAACTTTTGCGTGACGAAAATTTTTGGTTGACCCCCAGAGCAAAGACATATCCATGTCAAATGGGGAGTTACGTAGTACCTAACCTTTTTTCACATTTAGTCTTACTCACCGGTGGGGGGCTCCGACCTCCTAACCCCCACGGTGGATTCTTTTTCTATACTCCGCATGAAATTACAAAAACACAGAATGTTAAGTTTAACTCATTTTATAATAATAATTCAAGAATAAGAATGCCCGATCCTTCAAAATAGCTATAAGAGTCAATCTGGTGATCCGGGCACAATAATAATTAAAGCACATTTACTAAAAATCGGATCATATGATGATAGTCACTAAGATAAACTGCCAAACCACTTCACAAAGTTTATCGATATCACGAGACCTTCTCGAACGATCAAGTTTGTCCCCCATCCCGGCAACTACTTGGAACCGTTCCCTACAAGAAGAACTGTGAGTTCTTCAATTCCATGTAGGTCAGAATGAAGTGTATAGTTTGGTGGTCTGGATGCTCGCAAGCTCGCATCTCAAAAATACATAACATCAAGTAGTCAATCCCTTAGTAAAAATGCAGATTAGTTGGATATGTAGATCAGAATGAAGTGTATAGTTTGGTGGTCATAACACGATCACATAACAGTTTAGAAACGTAAATGTGACTTTTCATTTGTGACTCATGAGCTGCTCCGCGTTGAACGGAATTGAAGAACTCACAGTTCTTCTTGTAGGGAACGGTTCCAAGTAGTTGCCGGGGTGGGGGACAAACTTTATCGTTCGAGAAGGTCTCGTTATCGGTATCGCATGTCGTTTTTTCATTATATAATACCGTGTCGGTTTTTAACCGGTTGGTGATCGTAAAAACACATTCTGTATTGAAAAGTTGACCCGTGTCCGAGTCCACCTCTATCTATGTTTTTGGAGCCATTGCAATAGCTTCACTTTCTACAAAAATTGGCTTAAAAAAATTCACATGGAATACATTTAGACATAATATGTCTAAATGTATTCCATGTGAATTATAACAAGCGTTATATTATAACAAGCGTTTTGAATTATTATTCGGGGAATGAGTACACGAGATAAGCCTCTTATATAGTGTGAGTCACGATCATGTTGACATTTCTCACGGCATAGAAAAATTGTGGCTCACTATGAAAGACCACGAGAGAATAAAAGAAAACGTCCGAGCTTAACGATATTGGACTCATACGAAAGAATATCCTCTGCGTTATGGCCCAGTCGGACGTATCATAAAGCGGCTATACATACAAACTGCTGCTCTCTAGCGAGGATTCCCTGCACAATCAAGGCGAACGCCGTAGATTGTGGTTTTGGGCTATTGTAACCCATAAAGAGCTACGACGTCAGAACCTGTTTCCACTGGCACATTCAATCTAGTTGGCCCAAGGTAGGGAAACTCCGGACTGCGCTTGCCTGACGGTCATCTCATCTCGGTGAAAATCCCAAAGCTGCGGTTTGGGAAGGTCCAGCTGAAGAAATGAGGGGCAGCGGTGGCGTCTCTTATGAATTCGCAACGTTGAAAAAGCTGTTACAGCTTGATGAAACTAAACTTCCCTCCCAACAGAACTGTAGAAATGCTTGACGCAATTCAACTGCAACCAAACACGAAATGTAATAGGAAACATATTCTCAACGGCCAATAGCCAATTTATTGAAAGACCGTAAGGGTAGATACGAATTGAAAATCTTGATTTCTCAAACATCAAAATTTGATGATTGAGAAATCAAAATTTTCAACAGAAGCACTTATCAAATTAAACCTCCTAGAAAGTAGCTAGGGACGCTGAATGAGATGAAACCTCAGCCTAAAATTTACAAAAGTTGGGATATGAAAGTGGATAAGTACAATTATTTTAATTTAATGCGTTACTATTTATGCTTAATTTAATTTAATATTAATATATTTAATATGAATGAATTTTATTCAGCTCTCTCGGATAAAAATCCATGAGCAGAGGAAAAATCCATTAGCACTAGGCTGTAATTACGTAAATAAACTTGTTCTAAGATAAACATAACCCGTTCCACAGAAATTAAGGGGAAAAAAAGAAACATAATCGGATCTGAGGGTCATCTGAAGGACTGCATAACTTGCGATACCAACATCTTACTTTGAATTTAAATAAAAACGTTCTAAGAAAGAAAGAATGAGTTGAGAAAAATTGCCGCTAGATCGAACTACATGTAACAATACAATTAATAAAACAAGTTGCTAGGAAAAATTGAAGAAGAACATAATTCTTATATGCCAAACATTGCAATATCTATATAAATATATATACTATTTTGTATTTTAATAGAAAAATAAACAAATCGAGGAGAAAAAAAAGTGAGCAATCATTAGTGATGTTAATACAGTAAGAGGAAACATTACATAGCATATCACATTGGGAAAAAATTAGTTTACTGATCTAAATTAACAGAATTTGCTCCAAAATTAAATTGAAAGAATTAATGCTTATTAATATATTTAATGTTTAGGGTAAATAATGAAATAAGTTCTAAACACGCAGCATGATCGTTATAATTGTTGTTACATTATACAATTACTAAGCGTTAGCTGCAACGCGGAATATCAGAGTTAGGGTTTAGTCTTAATTGTAATCAATATAAATATAGTTTACTAAATTCACAAGGTAAATAGAGAACTAATCAATAAATATTTACAGTATTTCAGTAATATCGTTTGCAGACCTCTCCATTATTTGAAACTACGTAGGTAGTAATTATAGCAAGGAATAGTGATTAAAAAATAAAATAAATAAAACACGGCCAAGGACACGGCACAAAAGCTTCCTCGTGGCTCCAACGTGACTTCAAAAGGAAAATTACGTTCACACATGCGCTGAGCGTACCGCTAATTCAATCATGATGAAACTGATTGATTGGGGACCTTCTAGGGCTAAATCCACACTACTCCTGGAAATTTCATTGAAATCCGATCAAAATTGTGGAAGTTATGGCTGTGGTAAGGAAATATAGAAAGACAAACGCTCGCGGATGCGCACAGCATACCGCTGATTCAATCATGATGAAACTAATCGGGGACCATTTAGTCTAAACCGACACTAATCTTGAAAATTTTACTAAAATCCAATCGAAATTTAGATTTAGATTTTGTAGGGGAAAAAAAAGAGTCCAGTCATGCAGCATGACCCCATGAGCGAATTTTTGAAGAAATCTTCGACATTTCAGTCGCTATTGATCGTGTAGAGAAATTTTAGTTTATGTTTTTGATAGACGAACATGGAATCAAATTATTAAAAATAATTAGGAGGTACTCATACTTTAACAGTTGAGCGTAAAACATTAAAGAGAACGACCGAGAGAATCGGAGGACGGAATATTTCACAGAGTAAACTCATCAGTTGTGATTACATTTATTTTTTTTTTTTTTAACAAGCACCTACTACCTACGTTTTAAACAGCATGGTTCTAGGATTGTTTATACAGGGATACTTCCATAAGAGTAGTTCAATCTGAATTTGGACAATGTTTTGTGCAAATATTACCGATTTTTACGACTAGCGAACGGCATTATTTCGATTTTTGACTGATTTTTCAACTTTGGAATTTTTGAAAACTTGATACATATTCTTACAGGAAATTTTTCGCTGATTCCGAATATACCACATGTTAGTAGGCTGAAAAAGTTATTTCGCACAACAAATCGCAAAAAACAGGGTATTTTGAAATTTTTGACTACATTTAAAAAAAAATTCAACCCGAAGATGTAATCCGATCATGCTGGCCAACGAACTTGAACTTTCGTTTTGTGTCCTTAACATTTTAAAATTTGTTTGAAGTTTCTAGCACAATTCTACGGACAGTTATCGTCTGGAATGACACATACATACATACATACATACATACATACATGCATACATAAAAAAATGCGTTAAACTTCAGAATATGATTCAGAATAGCCTGAAACGGATTTCTGCATACAAATTTTTCAAAAATTCACATTCTACAAATTTTGAGGCGAGAGCAATAGCTTAATTTTCTTCAAAAAATCGCTAAAATGTGCTCTAGAGAATATTTCGTAGGTTAGAAAGCTGATAGCTGTAGCAAGCTATCATTCAAATCTTACCATCAATCTAATGTGAAGAACCTACGTAATAATAAAATGATTCCTGCGGTCCCTTGAACTCAGATGTAGGCAGCACGCACCACGTTCTTTTCGCTCGACCAATCAAATTCACGCCCCACCAGTTATATTTTAAGAACAATGAACTCAACTTTAGTCTATAGTTCTAGGATGATCCACTTATCCTTTCATTCAGCTGAGCGGAATCGTCCCCCATCTGCAGTAATTTCAAATGGGGCGAAGGGTGAAGAGATGAGTTCCTGAGTTATTAAGAGGCCTCTCACGACAGCTCTAAGCCCGTGACTCTGGGGACCCGGCGTCTGCATCATTGTGATGTGGGATCCCCTTAATACTCCATCCCTGTAGACCTGAACATAATGTTGTTAGTTACTTACAATTCAACGCCAAGTTTCTGGGACAGCTTCGAAGCGGTATTATGTAGTCATTTGCATAACTTTTGCAATTGGCACTTGTTGATATACTACGGATAGAGTCAGAAAAATGAAATGTACTACGGCGAATTACATAAAAATTCCAGTCATGCAGCATGACCCCATGAGCAAATTTTTGAAGAAATCTTCGACATTTCAGTCGCTATTGATTGTGTAGAGAAATTTTAGTTTACGATTTAGACAGGAATACTTCCATAAGAGCAGTTCAATCTGAATTTGGACAATGTTTCATGCAAATATTACCGAGTTTTACAACTAGCGAACGGCATTATTTCAATTTTTGACTGATTTATAACTTTGAAATTTTTGAAACCTTGATACATATTCTTATAGGAAATTTTACGATGATTCCGAATATACCACATGTTAGTATGCTGAAAAAATTATTTCGCACAACAAATCGCAAAAAACAGGCTATTTTGAAATTTTTGATTACATTTTTGAAAATTTCAACCCGAAGATGTAATCCAATCATGCTGGCCAACGAACTTGAACTTTCGTTTTGTGCCCTTAACATTTTAAAATTTGTTTGAAGTTTCTAGCACAATTCTACGGACAGTTATCGTCTGGAATGACACATACATACATACATACATACATACATATACATACATACATACATAAAAAAATGCGTTAAACTTCAGAATATGATTCAGAATAGAATGAAACGGATTTCTGCATAAAATGTTTTCAAAAATTCACATTCTACAAATTTTGAGGAAAGAGCAATAGCTTAATTTTCTTCAAAAATTCGCTAAAAATGCGTTAAACTTCAGAATATGATTCAAAATAGCCTGAAACGGATTTCTGCATAAAATTTTTTCAAAAATTCACATTCTACAAATTTTCTTTAAAAATTCGCTAAAAGGGAATCCCACATCTCCAAATCGATTGGAGGTTGAGATAGGTATGCCCAATTACAGCAAATCAAAGAATCCATCGAGAAGAGCGCATTCAACATCGTGATAGGCGGTGGATTGGCGCACTTCTTCGGATGAGACGGAAGCAGTAACAGTGCTAACATACTACAACTATAGCATTTCCAGACCAAATACAACTTTTTCCAGACCAAATTAAACTTTTTCTAAACCCAATTAAACCTTTTTCTCACCAAATTAAACTTTTTCCTCACCAAATAAGGTTTTGATCACCAAAATCGTGATATTTATATATTATACTAGCCGCTCCGGCTCGCTCCGCTCGCCTCCACGTCCAGCCGGGGGGCAAGCCCCCCGGACCCCCCATTAAATTGCTCGCTTCGCTCGCAAAGTGTGGCATATATGGAATGTTGCTCGCTTCGCTCGCAAAGTGTGGTATGTAGGGAATGTTGCTCGCTTCGCTCGCAAAGTGTGGCTGTATACATGGAATGTATTACAATTGAAACATGTAGGGGATGTTGCTCGCTTCGCTCGCAAACGGTAGATCTCTAAGGGTAGGTTTAACTTCTGTGGGGGATGCTGCTCGCTTCGCTCGCTTGAGGAAGTTATACTGCCCACCAAACTTGGCAGACGTTAATTAAAATAGATATTAAAAATTTTGTCTAAAAAAAAAAAAAAAAAAATTTAGGGGTGGACTACCCCTAACATTAAGGGGGATGAAAAATAGATGTTGGCCGATTCTCATAGATACCGGATAAGCACAAAAAATTTCATCAAAATCGGTCAACCCGTTTCGGAGGAGTATGGCAACGAAAACTGTGACACGAGAATTTTATATATTATATTTTTGCAGAATAGTGCAGAAATAACGTTGAATAACTATAAAATAGAACATTGACAAATTTATGTACAAAATCATGCTGAAAAATATAATTGAATTTCATTGAAATTTGCTTACAAAAATCTATAAAAAGTTCCAGTCATGCAGCATGATTGTATGAGCGAATTTTGTTAAATTATCGTACTATATTATGTTACATTGTTTTGAAAATTAAGGAATTTGAGGGAAAATAAATTATTAAATCCCAATTTTATGGCAAAAAACTCCATCCAAATAATATTCTGCGTTTCAAAAATAAATTTTGGATTTTAAACTTTTTTGCAGTTTCAATAGAATTTATCATCATACATTACGATATTTTACAAAAATTTGCTCATACGATCATGCAGCTTGACTGGAACTTTTTTGATAAAGAAGTAATTACTTACATTGAAATGAGTTTGCCATATCGGAGAGTTTTTACGATTGCATCTACTCGTCTCGACACTCAAACGCATTATGAAAGGAAAATGAGAAACAACTGTGAAATCGTCAGTTTATTTGAATAGATGTAGCATTTACAAGTCAAATTAACCTTTTTACAAGTCAATTTAACCTTTTTACAAGTCAAATTAACCTTTTTAAAAATCAAAATAACCCTTTTACAAATCAAAATAACCCTTTTACAAATATAAATAACCCTTCTTGAGCAATGAGCAAAAATCGTTGAAGGGCAAAGAAAAGAAACTGAATACATTGAATACGACAAAATAGGTGTAATAATAATTAAAAAATATCAATTTTTCAACCCAAAATATATCAAAATTTTTCATCAAAAACGCAATCAACAAAAATATCAAATTTCGAACCAAAAATACATCAAAATTTTCCAACAAAAAAATGAGGTAGGAAGGCAAAGAGGTCAATCAATATATAGAGTTCCGAAAGTAGGTTGATCAATATGAGTCCTATGAGTGAGGATATGAAAATTACTTGAAGACGACAGTGAGAAGGAATACTGGTGTAGAAATTCATGAAAAAGGAATGCCAGTTAAACCCGTCCTCCTATTTCTTTGCCCTTCAACGATTTTCGCGCATTGCTCAAGGAGGGTTATTTCGATTTGTAAAAGGGTTATTTTGATTTGTAAAAGGGTTATTTTGACTTGTAAAAAGGTTAATTTTACTAGTAAAAAGGTTAATTTGACTTGTAAAAAGGTTAATTTGACTTGTAAAAAGGTTAATTTGACTTGTAAAAAGGTTAATTTGACTTGTAAATGCTATAAACAGTTCATGTCTCATCTCGTCACTTTATGTTAGCACTAGCGCCTATCCTCACAGGGTCAAGGTCCCCAACAACATCTTTTTCAAACTCAACCATAAAAACCGCTTTTAGCGGAATTTCGAAAATTGACTTTTTTGTGTGTCAATAATGCAATCTGGCTCACTGTGCGATTTTTTCTATAACTTACTGTTATGGTTTGTATATATGATAACGTAACCGTTGAAATCGATTTAACATTGTTACTTGCATTTTTTGTGGAAATAGACAACGTTTTTCACAATTTCCGTTTCGCAATGGGTTTCAACCACTTTTGTGAGTGATTTAGTTCGTAATTAATGTCAGCTACGAATAATCGATATACTATACGTACACGCAATTCAATTCCCAAAACGTAACTATAGCTCCCATAGACAGAAAAAAATCAAATCCCCCAAAAATCCCGCCATGCTTCGTAAACTGAAGAAGTTTTGGTCACTCTGAAAACCTCGAAAACCGCTCGGTATTAATTTAAATGTCATTCAGCCTACGCTTCCGGCCAAATGCGGCTGGAAATAAAGGTGCATTGCGAAATATTTGGGTGTCGGTGACGTAATTATTATTAGCCCCGATACAACGTTCCAATCCAGTTCTATGTGTTTTTTATGGTGGATTTCAATGCGGTTCCTCTAATAACTGTATTCGATTCGAATCAGAGCGGAGCGGATTTCAAACCACTGGCACCAGCAGGTAACTGCCATTTCATCGTAAAATGCAAATTATGTCGAATACACGATCGGCTTACGTCCTTGATCCTGATGAGTTCTGAAACCCGAAACCACCGTGATTTTTTATTGTGGAAAAAACATTTCAAGATTGTTTCTGTACAATTTAGAGAAGGCTATTTATCGATCAGGAGTTAGCCCATAATTTCTTAATGTCTCAAAGAGTCACCCTATCAAATTTCAACTTACAAGGGTGAACAAAAGAGAAATCAGCTCACTCAGCTGTTTGAGATCTCAGCTTCTAATATTTTTAGCATTTAGAGTGGGAGTGCCGATCAGTGGTGACTCTTTACATGAAACGATGATGGGCATAAGTGGTCTGTCTCCGTTAGAGACAAGACAAAGGTGGATGGATGCAGCATTCGTTGTCAAGCTGTTCAATGGTGGAATTGACTGTCCCTCACCCTTATCCTTATTTAATTTAAGTGTCCCCAACTACAACACGCGCCACCATTTCATTTTTAGCGAATTTTTGAAGAAAATTAAGCTATTGCTCTCGCCTCAAAATTTGTAGAATGTGAATTTTTGAAAAAATTTTATGCAGAAATCCGTTTCAGGCTATTCTGAATCATATTCTGAAGTTTAACGCATTTTTTAATGTATGTATGTATGTACGTGTCATTCCAGACGATAACTGTCTGTATAATTGTGCTAGAAACTTCAAACAAATTTTAAAATGTTAAGGACACAAAACGAAAGTTCAAGTTCGTTGGCCAGCATGATCGGATTACATCTTCGGGTTGAAATTTTCAAAAATGTAGTCAAAAATTTCAAAATAGCCTGTTTTTTGCGATTTGTTGTGCGAAATAATTTTTTCAGCATACTAACATGTGGTATATTCGGAATCTGCGTAAAATTTCCAATAAGGATGTGTATCAAGTTTTCAAAAATTTCAAAGTTGAAAAATCAGTCAAAAATCGAAATAATGCCGTTCGCTAGTTGTAAAAATCGGTAATATTTGCATGAAGCATTGTCCAAATTCAGATTGAACTACTCTTATGGAAGTATCCCTTTATAACCAATCCTAGAACCATGCTGTTTAAAACGTAGGTAGTAGGTGCTTGTAAAAAAAAGAAAAAAGAAAAAAAAAATCATAAACTAAAATTTCTCTACACGATCAATAGCGACTGAAATGTCGAAGATTTCTTCAAAAATTTGCTCATTGGGTCATGCTGCATGACTGGACTTTTTTTTCTATTTTTCACACCCACACTAATTATTTATTAAATAGCCCTATTACTAGAATTCAGAGACATATAAATAATTTAGCTTCATTGCCCGAAGATTTAGATCTGTTAACCTCCAGTCTAAGTTACTTCAAGAAGCAGGTTTTTTCCCTTATTTAATATTTAGTTCGGTTTTGATTTCTTATGTCCTGAGACCTTCTTTATTGAAATTTGTGTTAATTATTGGTGTGTTTTCCCTGTACCTTGTAATTTTGGTTAAGTTCAAGAAATTTCACGAACTCCAGCATCCATGTCATGAACTTCTCTGTTTTGTTATATACATATAATTGGGCTACGCCCGTATCTATTCATATAAACAAATAAACAAAAAAAGAACAAATAAACAAGATGAAGTGCTTCATTTCAAACGACTCTTAATGTCCCAGAGAGTGTCCCTATAAAATATTAACGTAAGGTAAGAATGAGTGAATTTACCTCACTCAGCTGATCGGGAAAGTGCATCATTTCTAGGTTATAATTCTTTAGTGACGATTCCTAAGCAGTTACTCTCGAAAATACATTTGACCGTTAAATTGGAGTCGCATTTTCGAAAAAAAAAAAAACGACCGTTTAGGGTTGCATTTTTGCAACACAAAAACATATATATGACCGCTACTTTGATGAGGTCGCATTTTCGCAACCCATGAGGTTTCGATAATGTCAACTGAGAAGCTTGGCATGGCCGGCGTCACCATCTCTGTATATACAGGGTGATTCCCTCGCAGATGCAAAAAAAAATTGGGTGAAACTACATCAAAAATGGAGTAAAATGCCGCCAACTGCATATTTTTATCTCAATCCGTTCTTGAGATATAATTTTTTAAAGGTTTTTTCAGGAAAACTGTGTTTTTTCCTTTTAAACTCAAATTTCTCCACTTTACTACATTCAATTTTAACTTTTGACCACATTTTCGGAATCAGCATTAAATTTACTATAAGAATAGTGTACTTGGGTTCTTAAAAAGTACCATCCAAAGGCCCTCACATCAGCTCAAACATTGAGGATTTTGAAAAAACAATATTTCTGAAAATCTTTAAAACTTTACTGCTCTTCGAAAACGAATCCTGGAAACTGGCAAATCTCATAAAAACTGCTTCGTCTAATACTCTTTCCAACGGTATAATCAAGTTTACTTTTATTCTGTTATTTAGTGGAGAAAATTATGTTTTAATGTTAAAAAATGTGGGTTTTTCAATGAAATTGTTGGTTTTCTCGAAAGATGACCCTCCATGAACCTACGAGTATGGGGTCGGTTTCTATGTATTTTTTCACGCTGTATCGAATGGTAACATTTGTAGATCTCTCCAACTCCGTTATAACCGAGTTTTATACTTAAAATCGCAAATGTTTAGTTTGTTTGTTACGATTAAATGTATGTGTGTTATGGGGTAAAACTAGTTAATTAAAGTGTAAAACTCGATTATAACGTAGTAGAGAGATCTGCAAGAGTTTCCATTTGATCCAGCGAGAAAAAATACATAGAAACCGACCCCATACTCGGTTCATGGAGAGTAATCTTTCGAGAAAACCAACAATTTCATTGAAAACCCCACATTTTAACATTAAAACATTATTTTCTCCCCTAAATAACAAAATAAAAGTAAAATTGATAATACCGTTGGAAAGCATATTAGATGAAGCAGTTTTCATGAGATTTGCCAGTTTCCAGGATTCTTTTTAAAAGAGTAGTAAAGTTTTAAAGATTTTAAGAAATATTATTTTTTCAAAATCGTCAATGTTTGAGGGTCTTTGGATGGTACTTTTTAAGAACCCATGTACACTATTCTTATAGTAAATTTAATGCTGATTCCGAAAATGTGGTCAAAATTTAAAATTGAATGAAGTAAAGTGGAGAAATTTGAGTTTAAAATGAAAAAACACGGTATTTCTGAAAAAACCTTTAAAAAATCATATCTCGAGTACGGATTGAGATAAAAATATGCGGTTGGCGGCATTTTACTCCATTTTTGATGTAGTTTCACCCAATTTTTTTCTTGCATCTGCGAGGGAATCACCCTGTATAGTAGCTTCTATCTCCTAGAACCTACTAATTATGAGTACTCAACCATGCAGTGCCTTTTAGCGACTTTTCGTAGAAAATGAAACTATTGCAACGGCTCGGTCAATTTTAAAATGAAAAATTTTGAAAATGAAAAATTTCTTCATTGAAATCTGTTTTTAGGTATTCTGAAATTCCTGATTCCATTCCAGACTATCACTCTCTTTAGGGTTGAGATACTAATTCCGTTCTTGCTCCAATAAATCAAGCTTTCCAAATGAAAGGATGAGTTCCTTGGCCAGCACTTTTTGATCACATTCACATGTAGTGAACAGTCACTAAACATGGCTAAAAACGGATGAAAATCGTGATATTTATACATTTTAACAGAATATTGCTGAAATAAAGTTGATTAACTATAAAATAGAACATTCATAGAATTGAAAAATGTATGTACAAAATCATGCTGAAAAATTTAATTAAATTTCATTGAAATTAGCTGAAAAAATCTATAATAACTGCAAAAAAGATAAAAATCCGAAATGTCTATTTGAATAGCAGATTATTATTTAGAATACGTTTTTTGCCATTTTAAGCTTGTAAGTTTTTTTAAGCTTTCCAAACCAAAGGATGAGTTCGTTGGCCAAAAATGTTTGAGCAAAATAAACTGGTCAAATTTCGAAAAATGTCCTTAAAAATCTCTAAAAATGGCTAGAAACAGCCAAAAATCGTTAAATTTATAAATTTTAGCAGAGTATGAGTCGAAACAAAATTATCAACAATTAACTAGGACAATAAATTAAACTTTTCGCACAAAATTATTCTGAAAAACGTACTTGAATGCATTAATATTTGTTGAAATATCTATAAATACTGGAAAAAAACATCCAAAATCTTTTTTGAATTAACGAATTTCATATGAATTGTTTTGCCATGAAATGGGTTTGACAATTTCTTTCTACTGAAATTGCTCAAATTTCAGTAGAATTTAATGTATTACAATACGATATCAAAGTTAACGAAATTTGCTCATACGGCCATGCTGTATGACTGGAACCTTTTTTTGCTGGGAATTCAATTTCGTTTGACGAGAATTAACGAAGTTCTATTCCTCAACAATGATTCCTTAACAATAATTGCTCTTAAAAACATGTGACCGCTACTTTGGGGTAGCATTTTCACTACACAAAAATATATGACCGCTACTTTCGGGTCGCATTTTCGCAACAAAAAACTTAACACTTTTGGGCAGTTAGATCAAGGCTAAACCATGTTCCATGCTAAACCATGGTCTGCACTTGATTTTGATTATGGTAAAAGCTTGTGTTCATTAAACAAATACGTGCTCATAGAATAAATGTCTACGCATGAAAAACAGTAGGTATTTATTTTCACATAATTCAATAAAGTTAGATATCAGAAAATTCATCGATTGTTTTTTCCGATAAATCAATTTTTTTGTCAATTTATATATGTTTTTTTTGTCAATAAACATTATTTTTCAAATTGTAGACCCAAGTAAAATGGAGTCTACACCTAAATAAAATACTTTTAAATTTTTAGAAAAATTCTAAACCTAAGTGAAAAAGGTCACATCTATGTGGAAAAAGGTCTAAACCTAATTGGATAAGGCCTAAACACAAATGGAAAAGGTATAAATTTATGTGGAAAAGGTCTAAGTTAATCGTCAATGTGATAGAGGTGTTGTCGGCCGTGAAGTTGTTCATAGTTGTATATAGTCGGGATTCGGACCAAGGAGAAAGAAATGATTACGAAATCTTTGTAATCATTGTAATGACGTTTCGGTCATCATTATGTGACTATCATCAGATAGGTTAAAAGCTTTTGCCTTTGTCATTGTTAATAATGAGTAATGGATGCCAAATGTTAAAAATTAGTTTTAATATTTTTTTTCTCTCCGTTTTAGCTATTGGTTTTGTCTTAAGCATCTTACGAGTATTTTTGGCCCTTTAAAATTGCTAACCAAAATATTGTTTCTCAATACTATTTCCCCAAATGAAATTGTTTTGGCTCTAGCCTGGCTTATTGGCTCTAGCGATTTTATGAGGGTCATAAAACCTCCTGTTTTTGACACTGTCCTCTTTGAGGACAGAGATTTTAACCTATTTGATGATGGTCACAGAATGGTGACCGAAACGTCATTACAATGATTACAAAGATTTTGTAATTATTTCTTTCTTCTTCGGCCGAATCCCGACTATATGCAACTATTAATCGTTAATGCTGTAGACCTGTGTTTTTATGGATTACCGAGAATTGATTGCGTTTGTTCTGAATGATCCCGTGTTCTTCTTCATAGCTGATTTTACGTGATGCAAATACCCACTCATTTCATTCTAATCAAACGTCCAACTTGTGCTAATGGAGCTTAGCTCGAAATGAACCATCCGGTCGCCCAGATGGAAGCCGTCAACGAAAAAATAAATGGATTTGCGATTCGGTCATTACTTCAAAACGCAGTGGGGGGGGGGGGGGGGGGGGGGGGGGGGGGGGGGGGGGGAGGCAATTTCTTTCCCTTTCCATTTCAGCTGTTGTTCTTGAAACTGTAGCGAGTTTCGGGTTGTGCCGGTCATCCATCTTCTTCCTTTTCACACTTGGAACCACCCGTCCGTCAGCCCGCTCTTCCCTTCCCGTCTCCACCACCTGCAGCAACTACCTCCGAAGTCGTCACCAGACCCGCGGAAGGCGCCTCGAAAAAGATTATACGGAGAATCAATTTATCCAGAACTCTTAAATCGATCTGGGAGTTCATTTCAGTTGTCTCAGAGTTCATTGAAGCCTAATGCTAATCCAAAATTATACTACATACCCTAAATACTACATACTTGAAAATGAAAAAAAAGTCGTCATGCAGCATGACCCCATGAGCGAATTTTTGAAGAAATCTTCGATTATTTCAATTTTTGACTGATTTTTCAACTTTGAAAATTTTGAAAACTTGATACATATTCTTATAGGAAATTTTACGCTGATTCCGAATATACCACATGTTAGTATGCAGAAAAAATGATTTCGCACAACAAATCGCAAAAAACAGGCTATTTTGAAATTTTTGACTACATTTTTGAAAATTTCAACCCGAAGATGTAATTCGATCATGCTGGCCAACGAACTTGAACTTTAGTTTTGAGTCCTTAACATTTTAAAATTTGTTTGAAGTTTCTAGCACAATTCTACGGACAGTTATTGTCTGGAATGACACATACATACATACTTTTGGTTTATTATTTCCAATAATAAGCCTATGTGATCGTGTAGCAAAAAATTTTTATAACCCCCCCTCAAACTTTGTCACTTTACGTTTCAAGGTACGTAGAATCCAAATTTGAAATGTCCGTCCGCCGTTCGCCGTCCGGGCCATAAAAGGCCTAAGAATTTACTTAAAAAACCCGTTCTTTCGCACATAGACTCCATTTGGGGTCTAGTTGGTCCTAACGTTAAACCATCCCAATCGCTTTACTCGCATAGATGCTATGGGCCAAAAACGGGCAAAAAAGTGTCTTTTTCTACGCGCGCACGCTGGCACGCACGGTGGCAGGGGGTCACGGTGGGGGGGGGGGGGGGGGGGGGGGGGGGGGGGGGGGGGGGGGGGGGGGTGGAGTGAGAGGAGGCGCCGGCGCCGCGGCACCTTGTGGTGGGTACGGCGCCGGCGTTCCTTCGAGGCATGAATATATGTTTTTTTCAAGGTCATATTTGTGTGTTAATACCAAAGCTTTTCCTACGCATATTTAATAACATATCCTCTCGACTTTTAGGAGCTTACGATAGGAGCTCAAATCGAGAAATATAAACATGCGTATATAATTATAGAAGTATAGGTTGTGGCAACTCGAAATAGGACACGCCGAGGAGTCTGGACGGGCCTTATGACGTATGCTAGCCAACTAAAACTATGATCATACTCAATTGAAAAAATAATAAACCTTTGTGAAATAATTTGTAGCGTTTTTGAATTGTAAGGCTAGCTAGTTTGTGAATAAGTGTTCGTAGAAAACATATTTTGTATTATCTTGATGAAAACTAGTCTAAAATCATTAAAAACGTCAATTATTATGATGACAACACAGTTTGTAAATAAATTTTATGCAATATTTTCAACTGAGACAAACTGTGGGAGCTGCTTGTCTTTGAAAACTAGTCTAAAATCATTAAAAACGTCAATTATTATGATGACAACACAGTTTGTAAATAAATTTTATGCAATATTTTCAACTGAGACAAACTGTGGGAGCTGCTTGTCTCTGGAATATCTAACCAAATATGACGATTTACGAACTTATTTAGGCCACAATTCTCGTCCGATTTTCGTGATTATTATTATTATTTTTTTTTTTTCAACTATGAATTTGGTCTAGTTTTGGATCTTATACCAGGAATTTCAAATTTGATTATGAAAAAGGGTGAATGGAGGGGGTAACAGTAAAATAACATGATGTTTTAACTAATATCGTCAAATTTTTGTGATTCTTTTTTGTTCAACTAAGAATTTTGTCTAGTTTTGGAAGGTATATTAGGGGTTTCAAATTTCATTATGGACGAGGAAGATTGGAGGAGGTAATAGTAATAAATCATGATGTTTTAACTATTCAAGTCAGATTTTCGAGATCATTTTAGCTCATTTTTGAAGAAAATTAAGCTATCGCTCTCGCCTCAAAATTTGTAGAATGTGAATTTTTGAAAAACTTTTATGCAGGAATCCGTTTCAGGCTATTCTGAATCATATTATGAAGTTTAACGCATTTTTTTAATGTATGTATGTATGTATGTATGTATGTATGTATGTACTTGAAGACTGAAGTATTGAGGCTCGGGGAGCAGGTAGGCAATATTGTTGGTTATGAGAGTGCCTACCTGCAGGATCTGGCGAGGCGGGCTGTTGAGGGGCCAAATAGCTTGGAGGACGAGGTCGCGGCCTATGTGCAGAGGATCTTCCCACAGGTTGAGGAAGCGACCGTGGCGAGGCACCAGGGAGAAGTTCCCCCTAATGTGGTGCCTCGTGGAGGTCGAAGAGCAGCTAAGCAAGCGAGGAGGCGGGAATACCAGCGTGTCCAGAGATTGTGGAGGAAGCATCCGGCTCGTGCAGCTGCGGAGGTACTGGAGGGAGCTGGGTAATGCCCCCCCTCCGGGAGTTTTTGGATTACTGGGAGCCAATTATGAGTGCTCCCAGCCACAACTCTCGTGAGCCAGTGGTACCCCCAGCTTCCACCAGGGACTCCTTACACAGCATCATGTGCACGCCGGTGCTTCATGACGAGGCACATAAGTGCCGTGTCAAAAACTCCACTTCTGCTGGACCCGATGGTATTTCCGCCCGACGCTGGAATAAAGCTCCAAAGAATGTTAAGCTGCTCATCCTCAACCTGTTGTTACTATCTGGAAGACCCCCGAAAGCGTTGACCCGTGCCCGGACAATTTTCATCCCAAAGAAAGGGGGAAGTGGGCCTGGAGGCTACCGTCCAATTTCTATTTCGTCGGTGGTCTTCCGCCACTTCCAAAAGGTTCTGGCATCTCGCCTCCAAGTGGCTGGTGTCATAGGTGACGTCCAGAGAGCATTTCGGCCAGCAGATGGCACAGCGGAGAATCTAACAGTTCTCCAAACTGTCATTTCGCTGGCCCGTATCAAGAAACGGCAGCTCCATCTTGCCGCTCTGGACGTCGCTAAGGCCTTTGACACAGTTAGCCACTTTGCCCTGACCGATTGTCTTCGTGGTGTCGGGGCACCTGCTCGTTTAATCGAGTATGTTGCCTGTCTGTACCACGAAGGCGTGACGGTCCTCGAGGCACAAGGTGAGATGTCAGGGGATGTTGTTATAGGGCGCGGGGTACGCCAGGGGGATCCTCTGTTGCCACTCCTCTTCAACCTGGTCGTGGATACGGCCTTGGGTAAGCTGCCAGCTGAAATAGGGTTTGATCTCGCCCCTGGGGTGCGAGTAGGTGCATTAGCTTTTGCTGATGATGTCATCCTACTCGCAGAAACCCGCGAGGGCTTGCAGATCTCCCTCAACGCATTTGCTGAGCAGCTAGCCAGGTGTGGTTTGGTGGTCAACCCAGCTAAGTGTGGGTCGGTCTCCTTGGTCCCGTCGGGTCGCCAGCATAAGGTGAAGGTAGTGGATGAGGAGTGTTTTGTCTTAGGACAAACTTCCATCCCTGCCCGATCCGTGTTGGAGGTCTGGCGATACCTTGGGGTCGACTTCATGGGTGTGGCCACTATAGCCGCAAGCCGTGTGGACCTTGGTGGAGCATTAGCTCGTGTCACCAAGGCTCCATTGAAGCCACAGCAGAAGCTGCGCCTCCTTCGCACGTACTTACTGCCAAAGCTAACCTATGGGTTAGTCTTTGGCAGGCTTACTACGGGGAGGCTGCTAGAGTTAGATCGTGAAGTTCGCTCTGCTGTGCGCTCTTGGCTAGGCTTTCCACCTGGTGTCCCAAGTGCTTACATCCACGCACCGGTCAAGGCCGGTGGGCTCGATATTGTCTCTCTTTCTGCCAGCATCCCATCTTTACGCCGCCAGCGCCTGCTTGCCCTAAGGGGCTCGAGCTGGGAGGTCGCCCGCACTGCTGCTGACCTGGACTTTGTCTGGCAGCAGTTGTTGTGGTGCGATCGAGCAACACCAACTGCTCCAAAACCCAGCTCATCTGCTGAGTTCGCTGCTGCGCTGCATGAGTCAGTAGATGGTAAAGAACTCCGACAGTGCTCTGAATCCCCCATTTCTTCCCAGTGGGTGGAATGGGCTTCAGAGGGCATTGGGGCCCGCGACTACCGTCATTTTCATGCCGTCCGGGTGGCCACATTGGCCACCTCGGTGAGGTGTTCGAGGAGTAGTCGCGGGACAGTGGATACCCTTTGCCGTGCCTGTCGGGGTAAAAATGAGAACCTGTATCATGTAGTGCAGCAGTGTCCTCGTACTCATGGTGGCCGCATTCTCCGTCATGATGCGGTTGCCAAGCAGATAGCAGGCGCTCTGTCATCCAGCGGTTGGGCTGTTGAGAGAGAGAGACTATATCACATGCCGAGTGACCGGGGCAAGAAGCCGGATATCGTTGCTGTCAAGCCCGATGGGTCTGCCATTATCCTGGATGTCCAGGTTGTCAGTGGCAGCGTGGACATGGAGCAGACCTGGCGGGCTAAGAAAAGTAAATATGATAGAAATGATCTGCGACAGGCGATATCTGAGCTAAAAGGAGTGGCACCTAATAACATCAAGGTCATGGCTGCGACCTTGTCATGGCGCGGGGTGTGGTGCGGGAAAAGCGCCACGGAGTTGCTCGAGTTGGGCATCTCTGCAGGAGTACTCCGTGGTATCACCACCCGCGTCCTGAGGGGTTCTTACTTGAACTGGTGGTCATTCTATAGGGGCACTTCCTTTCATCCCATTCTTCCTCCTCGTCCTGCAACTTCCCTTATCCCTAGAGCCGGCGTCGGGTAAACCTGGGCGTCCTCCCCACTATTTTATTTTATTTGTTTATTTTTCAATTTAATGGTGTGCCCCCTCCGCCTTTGAGGGGAGTTTTGTAAAAAAAAAAAAAAAAAAAAAAAAATATGTATGTATGTATGTATGTATGTATGTGTCATTCCAGACGATAACTGTCCGTAGAATTGTGCTAGAAACTTCAAACAAATTTTAAAATGTTAAGGACACAAAACAAAAGTTCAAGTTCGTTGGCCAGCATGATCGGATTACATCTTCGGGTTGAAATTTTCAAAAATGTAGTAAAAAATTTCAAAATAGCCTGTTTTTTGCGATTTGTTGTGCGAAATAATTTTTCAGCATACTAACATGTGGTATATTCGGAATCAGCGTAAAATTTCCTATAAGAATATGTATCAAGTTTTCAAAAATTTCAAAGTTGAAAAATCAGTCAAAAATCGAAATAATGCCGTTCGCTAGTTGTAAAAATCGGTAATATTTGCATGAAACATTGTCCAAATTCAGATTGAACTACTCTTATGGAAGTATCTCTGTATAACTAATCCTAGAACCATGCTGTTTAAAACGTAGGTAGTAGGTGCTTTAGAAAAAAAAAAAAAAAAAAGAAGTAATCTCAACTGATGAGTTTACTCTGTGCATGTGTTAATAATTTGATTCCATGTTTGTCTATCAAAATCATAAAATAAAATTTCTCAACACGATCAATAGTGACTGAAATGTCGGAGATTTCTTCAAAAATTCGCTCATGGGGTCATGCTGCATGACTGGACTTTATTATGATGAAATTAATTGGTTTATTCTATTTGAGAATGCCCAATTTGATTTTACTATTGTAATCACTCCAACATGACAAGGCTGTATTGTTTCCTTGCTAATGCCAAATAAAATAAAACAAAAATCAAAAAACCCTGGCGAGGGTCGCCTACTAGTATGAGTCGCCTTTCAGGTAAAGAAGTTGGACGGCCTTAGTAGCGTGGGTCCCGCCTAAACTCTGGGTATTCTCTTGATATGAACATGACATGCCTTCTTAACAAAAGAGCTTCCAAGAAATGTGGAAGAACAGTGAAGGGGAAAAAACTCTATATAGGCTCTACTGGTTTAAAGTTAAACTGGTTTGTGGCGTCCACGTGGAGCCATTTTTCAAGGAATCTTATTGGCCAGTTCCCCATGACCCAACCTCCTGGCAGGTACAGGGTCCAATACACGGAAATTTGTTTGTTTGCTCTCTTGTGTGACAGTCAGTCCTGCTCACTTTCTCCGAACCAAATAGTAACACGTGTTGTTCTGGCGCAGCTCTAGGTTTTCAGTTTCGAAGAACTTAGCAGACATGCGCAGTTACAGAAGAGATAAGGGTACAACAAGAAAATTATCCCCAGTCTTCGCCTATCGTGGCTAGTGTCTAGGTCGTTGTGTGCGCCTGTGTGCTGGCTCTCCAACAAGATGAAGAATCCAATCTTCAGCATCTTCGGCGCCGGTATATTGTTAGTTGAATTTGCTTCGTACTCGGTACGCGTTTCCGCGATCGGCTGTGTAGGTGAAAGGCAATCGTTTGACCGTAGTGAAAAAAGTGTAGTGTTTCATTGCATCAGCGCATCTTTACCTGCGTCTCGCCTGCAGCATTCGTCAATCAACATCCATTTTCAAGGTACCTGCATGAATGCATGATCATAATATCGAATAAATATTCATTGAAAATATTGGGTACACAATCCATTTTATATACCTAGGTTTAAATAATATGATTGCTGATGACCGAGCTGGAGAATAAAATACTGTGGCCCAGCACCGAATAATTTTACTTAATCAGGGTTTGAAATGGATGATTAATTCTTTTTTTTTTGGAATTAATCAAATCATGATCATTTCATCTAATAGTTTAATCCATGTGAAAAAATTATTTTTTGATTTTTATCAAATATTGATTTTTATTAATAATCAAATCATGATTTAATCAAAACTGATATAATTATTTAAATCGGAGAATAATGATTATTTCGTGCAAGTATGTACTCAGATGACCGAGCTTATGAGAAGGTAATTTCGAATAATAATAAATAAGAAAAGAAAAATCATGAAATAATCGTTAATCTCTGATCAGAAAAAGAACCATAAATCTTTAATTTGTATTCTTTTGATTAAAAAGTTAATGATTAATAGGTAGTTGATTTATATGATCCACCAATTAAAAATTAATAATT
This sequence comes from Adelphocoris suturalis, assembly GCA_030762985.1. Taxonomy (NCBI): domain Eukaryota; kingdom Metazoa; phylum Arthropoda; class Insecta; order Hemiptera; family Miridae; genus Adelphocoris; species Adelphocoris suturalis. The sequence goes on from CM061047.1 coordinate 5,657,324, forward strand.
AATCATTACCTATTTCCTGATTTTTTCGGAAAGCTTGATTTCTATTTCAAATCCTGGTGTTAATATCTTTGTTACCTGCTGATTATTTAGATTCTTGAGATTGTAAAGTTGTATTGAATTTTGGAAGGTACCTAATTGGGTACTGTTTACTCCTATCCAAGTAAACAAAAGGATGGTGTGGTTGACAATAACATTCAGTAAAACAAAACCGAACATATATTTCACAAAAGGTAACAGCAGAAAAACGAGTAGTTAAAGATAAAAACACAAGCCGAGATTGCCGCGCACTCCACGCTCACTTCGGAAACCGATAAGATCAAAATCACCATCGCGTAGGAACAACTTGACTCCCCATCCCCAGTGTTGCCCCAGACACTATATAGCTACGGTGACCATATTTATCTTAAGCAAAATCGGGACGGATAGAACTATCAAGACTTGACGTTCAGTAGCAAGATTGTCCCCCCACCATAGGCGCCTGGTCGCAGTTGTTTCCAAACAGCTCCCATAGCTTTCAGTTCCCTGACCGGATCGGCTCCGAACTAGTTCTTCGGAAGCCGTTTGAACTCGATGTCGAGCAGCTCGAACTTCTTATCACAGTTTCCATTACGCTTTCGTATTCAGTTTAGTCAGTTCCCACAAGTTCGAGAAAAATGATGTTGTTCAACATTAAAACATGAATAGTTTCCTCCTCTAATTAGAAAATTAACATTGAATATGTAATAGTTGGTTTTCCAAAGGGCTGAGCGGTCGGGAGCATCTTCTTTCTCACCAGCGCCTGTGGCGCCCCATCACAAATACACCGTTGAAAATGTAAGCTCTCATTTCGGTGCAGAGAAAAATGATGTTGTTCAACATTAAAACATGAGTAGTTTCCTCCTCTAATTAGAAAATTAACATTCAATATACCGTTGGAAATGTAAGCTCTCATTTCGGTGCAGTTTTTACCGTTCTTGTCTTGAAAAATATTGGTTCTCATAGTTCAATTTCCGATTGAAAAAACACAAGGTTTCCCAAATTAGGTACAATTTGCTTTTCAGAGGGCTTTTTCATGTCTCAAATCTTGAACCGTAAAAAAACTCAGGAATTTATCTGATAGAAAATTTAATGCTCTTTCCAAGGTGTCCTTAGATTCGAATTGACACTGCAAATCAAGGGTCGTTTAATTGACAAAAGGTCGAAAATACGAAAAAAATCTCAAATATTGAATTGCTCAAAAACTAAGCGTAAAAAAATCTCTTAAAAGGAACTTTCGATCAGAAATGAGCTCTGAATCGACCCCTGAAGTACTTACTGACCACCTTATGCGGGACATCCAGTCATCGGTAGGTAGGAAGTAGGTAAAGCTACCCACTCTTTACAATACTTAAGCATCATATGAGAGGTCCATTGACACAAAAATATCAAAATACCTAGCCCTTCAAAGTAGACGCTGGTAACTACCAACCTTCCTTACTTATCTACCTAGGTACCGAAAAAAGAAATAATACAGGTAGGTGCCTACATTAAAAGAAACCTTTCAGTCGTAAGTACATAGTTGTTATTCATGAGCAATGACCGGGAATCTTTACCTACATGTTCAGAAATCATCTGCAAGGCCTTTTAACTTTGAAATGAATCATTGAGTTGAATTGATTTTATCACTTGTTTGTAAAATAAGACATTAGGTAGGTTGGTGGTATACGCTTATCATCATCCCGGGTGCCTGAAAACCGAGCTGGGACCCATTCTCTAATACAAACATTGAAAAAACGAGAAAAGAACGGTTAGAGATTGTCAAGAAGCGGGTAGAGTGGGGGGGACAAACTAAAATGTGGTGACGTTCTTCGGAACCGTTCCAGTCAGGGAACTGAACCGATGAAAGCTGTGCAGAAAAAACAGTGTCCAGGGGCCAATAGTGGGGGCGACAATCTTGCTACTGGACGTCAAGTACTATCAAGGGGGCCTGAGGGGTATAGAATACCCTCCATGGGGAGGAGGGTCCGGGGGTCCACCCCCGTAAAAGTTTGAATTTTTTACCCTTTAAAAGTTTGTTTTTAAGCCTATTTCATCCATTCAAACATTGGTTTATTAAGAGCTTCGTATCAAACTAAAAATATGTAATATTCATTAAAGAATGTGGCACTAAGAATTACATAACAAAATAATTTCAAGAAGTTTATTACATACACAGAAAGAATATGTACCTTTTGCACAAACAAACTGAACTTCACGAACAACAGGTAAGTTTTCATAGCCAAATAAACAAACATTAATTTTCCAAAAAATTAAAAAATAAAAGTTAACAGAGCAGTCTGTTTACATCATTGTTCTTCTTATATTTTTTCACTAGGGCCAGGGGTACTCTTTTTACTCCAGTCGTACTTCTGCGTTGAGGAAAGTGCTCTCAGCAAGGAGTCGTCTTTTCTTATTTTGTCGTACATTTCAACACACGACAAAGAACTGTTCATTTGGACAGTTAGTAATGCTTTAACACAGTCTAGTGCCATTGAAGATTTTTCTGTCCAAAAGTTGTTTATCAATGAGAAAGCTCGCTCGACTGAAGCATTTGTTCCTGGTGAAGAAAGAGCAAATTCTACCAGAGTTTTGAGATTAGGAACGCTTATTTCGTTTTTCTGCAAGTCCTGAAATAAAGTCAGCCACCGTTGCTCAGTTGATAGTTTTTGTTCTTTCCATTCAGCCAGGACGACATCAGGAAGCTGTGTGTTCAGCACACTAAGCTCATTGAACAAATCATCAAGCGAGAGAGGTGGCCTATCTTGAAACAAATCCCAACTTTCCTCTAGTTCTTCCCACTTCAGCTGCTTCTTTAAGTCTATCCGAGACAGTTGACTCAAGCTGTCAACGTTTGATTTCCAAACATCAAAATAAGTAATGCAGTGGTCATAAAAAGTTCCTACTGTATTTTTCACCTCTTGTAAATCGCATGCATTTCCTGCAGCAACACTGTTTCTTTGAAGTTCCTTTACTTTCATGGGTAGAAATAAAGACTGTGACTATGATACACTCCTATTACGGTATAATAGTTATGTTGTGTGCGGTGTAAAGAAATTCCACGGTACTAATCATTCATTTTAAAATAAAGCTAATAACTTTTCATGATGATTTGGTTTGAAAAATATTTATTGGTGAAAATCGGGACATTTCCTTCCCGATTCGGGACCCCGGGACACAGGCTTTAAAATCGGGACTGTCCCGATAAAATCGGGACGTATGGTCACCGTATATATAGCTAACCTTAACATGGATGGTGAATAGTTGTTATTTAATATTTATCTTAGGTCGAATAAAATAGATACATTCAGAAACAAAAAAGAGATAAGCAACAAATACATATATAAAAGAGTAGAAAGGAGAGAGAGTGGCTAGCTACTAACTAGGTAGGTAGGTAGGTACTCGATCGAACAGGTACCCAGGGAGATGGATTTAAGTACGTGCCGCCATTAGGCATTATTCTGAGAGCCTCCTGTAGTAAATCTTGTTTCTTTTCTTTATTCTTCTTTGTTATTAAATACTCAACATTCTTAATATACAGAAAATCTCAACTTTTTTTCTTGCATCAACTTTATTATATTTTTGACAACTCGAAAACGTAGCTTCATTTCAGTCTGACATAATAAATTATGACAATAATAATTCTTGGAGTAGTTATAACATAAGTACATACATTTAGATCGAATCGTATGCCAAACAGGAATGTTGAATCAAAATAAATCCAGATTCGCGCATTCGCGACACTCCGCGGAGAGACGTTCATCTCAATCCTTCTCGAGGCCAAAATTGCTCATGATGATCCGTTTCCTTTATCTTCCTATGCATATCATTAAAATCAGAGCAATCAATTCCTCGGAGCCTAATACCATCAATTTCAAACTTATCTTCTCCTTCAGAATTCAAAGTTCCATGATTGTATCATCTTCCAAGTGATTTGATACCGGTGTTCACTTTTGTTTGAAATTCTCGCTCTTGTGTTTATTTCAAAAACTTTGGTCCAGTTAGTAGGTAGTTTTGAAGAAAAGCTCTAAACGGCCGGCGGACGGATGGTTTTTTTTTTCCAATTTGAAATTTCTAATTTTAGAATTTACGCATCTTAAACCGTAAACCAACAAATTTCGAGGGGGGAGGGGGTTAAAATTTTATTTTCCTGGTCGATTACGAAGGTTCTTTATAAAAAATAAAATAAATAAATAAACCAAAAGTGCGAAAGAACAGTGTGATTAGGACACAGGTCTTTGAAGACTTGCTACAAAGAAACAAAGGGAAAAGCTGACGACAACAAAGAATCAAAAGTAGGTACTTCTAGAAGGACGTGACAAGTTTGGAGTCAACATATTTTATGCGGTTCTCAACCAACTACGTAAAATCAGAGTTGCAAAAGCCTCAAAACGGATTTCGATGAAGACGTTTTTGATTTTTAATTTTTCGGAGAAACAAAAATTCTGATTGCTTAGAATAATCTTAATAATAATCTTAAAATAAAGCAATAGCTTCGTTTTTTACAAAAATCCGCTAAAACTTGTCTTTTAGTTACCCATATTGTATATGCGTTTTTCCGCTTTTGTAACTCAACATCCGTCCGCCGGCCGTTTTAGAGCTTTTCTTCAAAACTACCTACCAACTGGACCAAAGTTTTTGAAATTTGGCTGAAAAATCATACATCGGCCGGGGATGTGCCAGTAACATCGGCATCAATTTTGATCAACTCTAAAGGGTAGTAATTAAGGTCGGAAATATTGAAAAATCGAGATCTCGAAAACATTCAAAGTGCCATAATATTTTTGGTTTATTATTTCCAATAATAAGCCTATGTGATCGTGTAGCAAAAAATTTTTATAACCCCCCCTCAAACTTTGTCACTTTACGTTTCAAGGTACGTAGAATCCAAATTTGAAATGTCCGTCCGCCGTTCGCCGTCCGCCGTTCGCCGTCCGCCGTTCGCCGTTCGCCGTTCGCCGTCCGCCGTCCGGGCCATAAAAGGCCTAAGAATTGACTTAAAAAACCCGTTCTTTCGCACATAGACTCCATTTGGGGTCTAGTTGGTCCTAACGTTTAACCATCCCGATCGCTTTACTCGCATAGATGCTATGGGCCAAAAACGGGCAAAAACGTGTATTTTTCGACGCGAGCACGCCTGGCACACTTGGCAGGGGGTCATGGTGGGTGGCGAGGGGGGGGGGGGGGGGGGGGGGGGGGGGGGGAGGTGGAGTGAGAGGAGGCGCCGGCGCCGCTGCTTGTGGTGGGTACGGCGCCGGCGTTCGTTCGAGGCATGAGTATGTTTTTTTCAAGGTCATATTTGTGTGTTAATACCAAAGCTTTTCCTACGCATATTTAATAACATATCCTCTCGACTTTTCGTACGTACTTAGATAATGATATTATTAAGGCATTAACTATTTGAATAGATAGGAGCTCAAATCGAGAAATATAAACATGCGTATATAATTATAGAAGTACTTATAGGTTGTGGCAACTCGAAATAGGACACTCCAAGGAGTCAACGCAAGCCAACTAAAACTACGATCATACTCAATTGAAAAAATAATAAACCTTTGTGAAATAATTTGCAGCGTTTTTTGTTAGACGTGTTAAACGCACGCCTGGCACGCTTGGCAGGGGTCACGGTGGGTGGGTAGGGGAGTGAGCGTTGGGTGGAGTGAGAGTAGGCGCCGCGGCACCATGAGGTGGGTACGGCGTTCCTTCGAGGCATGAATATATGTTTTTTTCTAGGTCATATTTGTGTGTTAATACCAATGCTTTTCCTACGCATATTTAATAACATATCCTCTTGTCTTTTCGTACGTACTTAGATAATGATATTATTAAGGCAATAACTATTTGAATAGATAGGAGCTCAAATCGAGAAATATTAACATGCGTATATAATTATAGAAGTATAGGTTGTGACAACTCGAAATAGGACACGCCGACACGCCGATTCTCGTGTTTCTTATTTTGTTCCATCAAGAATTCGATTTAGTTTTGGAACGTACGCCGGAGTTTCAGATTTCATAGTGAAAAAACTTAAACTGATCCTTCATGAGTTCATAGTTCCTAATACTGTTTTCTGAGTGTTAGCTATTAGGTACCAACGCTATAAAATGTCCATTAAACTTTGCTAAAAAAAAAAAAAAAAAAAAAAAAAAAAAAAAAAAAAAAAAATTATTGAGAGTTTTCTAAAAAAAATCTAGTCTTCGATTTTTAGAAAAAAGTTGATTTAATCGAATCTTACATCGATTTGTATTCATCACTATTACAATGCGACCACCCTCTACACGATCGGTCCCACAAAGTAAGCGAATTCTAAAAGGATGGAATTCCGTAAGTTAGGTTGTTAGAACGAGTGAACTTGAAACGGCTGCGTCCTAGAAACGAGATAGGTACTTACGTTTATTTCTTCCCGGAGGCGATATGATAGGTAGGTGCCTATACCTTTTTTGTGGATCCGCCGCCGCCCATCGCTCCGACCACCCTACGCGATCCGCGAATATTACCTACTTTTTGGCTTAGGAAAGCCTAGTGACGATGTTCATTACGATCAATCAAAGAATGTGAAAAATAAAAATTAGGTAGGTAGGTCACTTCATAGTTGCTGGAAATTTTCGTGAACAGTAGGTAGCATCCTAGAAACGGGATACGATTTATTCCCCCCCTGGCCATGATTGAGTTTAATACCTTCCGTGTGGATCTGCCCGTGTGCCACCCCCCCCCCCCCCCCCTCCGCCACTACACGATCCGCGAACCTTCCTCCGCCATTCCTTGGAAAGATCTCAAACCGAACCAAACGCTTCCAGTTAAATAGCAAGTTTTCCTGATTCCAATCAAATTTGGTTGTTGGCTGCTTTCTACGATCCAGTTGAACGCGTCCATTCGATTTCGTTCCGCCTACTGGAATTCCCCGAGTCTTCTTCAGGTAAGCCACTTCAAGTACCCTAGAGTAGAAACGAAGCACTTCGGTTTGAAGGGATATTCCTCGTACCTATCTGTTTTTGGATAAGGTAGCAACCTATTTGAAAGTAAGTTGATGGTGGAATGGCAGTTGTCGAGACATTTTTGAAGTGAAAACTTCTTAGGCACGTTGAGCACTTATTGCATAGAGTAAACAACACACACACACACATATATATATTAATTGCAATGCAATTCTTAGGCCGACCCCCAATAATTTTTTATGTAACGTCCGGAACGAAATTAAAGATGATTTTCACGTACAACCTAGTAGTTGAGTAGTTGCTATAGATTGTGTCACAATTTCAGTGTTTTTCACGTACAACCCAGCCGTTGCTAGGGGAATGAAACTTCCGCAGTTTTCATCGCACAAAAATCGTTCGCTTCGTTGGAAAGCGCTTGATTTATGTGATAAATGTTCACATTTCAAGCTACCTATTTCATTTTCCTTACGTACCTGGCTACATTCCAAACAAAGTTGACTCAGGCTAAGAATTGCATAGCAAATTATCCTCGTTTTTTTGTTGGGCCAGTGTTCTGCGTTGAAGAGCTAAAACAGGTTTACTATATACGGGGTTTAATAATAATTCATAGATATCATCCCGAAGAATCGAAAGAAACCACCCAGGTTGCTGTGACTTCATTGGTTTGCTCTCCTGCGTAAGGGCTAGAACATTAACAGGTAAAAAAATCAACATGGGATGAATCGCGACAGGTGAAACAGTAAAAATTACCTAATAAACTATGACGATCGTATCAGCTGATATAATTCCAAAGGAATTCGGATTATTATAACTTTGGTTACCTATAAATAGAGGGGTATCTAATACATAAAACATAAATAATAAACCTTTGTGTAATAATTTGCAGCGTTTTTATTTCTATTTATTGTTCCGAATATCAATCATGGCAATCAATGATCACTTGACTGAGTTTAATATGTATGTCGCCGCATTCTCGTAATAAAAACGTTGAAATGACAAACTATACACATCATTCTGACCTATTTAATCAACTAATCTGAATCTTCACTAAGGGATTGACTATTTGATGTTATGTATTTTTCAGATGCGAGCTTGCGAGCATCCAGATTACAAAACTATTTACATAATTCTTATTACGTTGGCGGCATAATTCTTGTTCCGTTGCTCGCTGTTCTTCATTGAATTTCTTCATCGAAATGTTAACTAGCAGCTCGTCAAGTTCGGAAAGCGATAGTTTCGATGATGGTGGTGAAGTTTCATGGTTTGTGGACGATGAGGACGAGATTGAAATTGTAGTTGGATCTTGTCTACATCCACGAAACTCGGATTTTTTCGACGAAATTGTGCAAAGGTTCGACGACGAAGAGTTTGTTTACCATTTTAGAATAAGCCGTGAGCTCTCGGAGCCGTTAGCTTACCGTTGCCAGGCCAGTTGAGTGAGGTTACAAACAAAGTCACAGGTTATTCCACTTCCAAGTTCAGATATCGTTCGCAGCGCAGAACGTGGTTCCACAAGTTATAGCTACAGTATACCTAACTACTACCTCTATTTTTTCATTACTTCCTGTATCTAAACTTGGATTAGGAAATGTGCTGCATACTTTACGTGATTCAGTATCTTCTTCAATGATATTGAGTAAGCGGGAGAAAATTGTTAGGTTATAGCATTTTATGTACAGCTACCTGCACGAAAACTACGAATTATCTATGATCCCACTGGGAGGAGAGAGCGAAGTAAATGGAGATCCTAGATGTCTACAGATTTGTACATATCAGGATTTTTCTACAGTTTAGAATTTCTTTTAGGGTGGAGGGGCCAGTGTTTGACACCATAAGAGAAATTTTGTCTTTGACAAGCAATTAAGTTGTTTTTTGGTTTGTTCAAACTGGAATCTAACTGCTGCATCAGGATGGCCTCAAACTGCTCAGTATTGGAAAAATCACTAATTCAAGCCAGAAAACATCATAAATTCGTTTTTTTAAATCAATTTTTGACCCAGTATTTGACAGCCCAATTTTCGGTTGCATTTGTGATTGGCACCCCATGATTGTCACATCATTTCTTATGCTATAAATGAATTGAATTTGTAAAAGTGTGAATTGAATTTGTAAAAGGTTGAATTGAATTTGTAAAAGGTTGAATTGAATTTGTAAAAGGTTGATATGAATTTGTAAAAGGTTTGAATGAATTTGTAAAGGGTTTGATATGAATTTGTAAAAGGTTGAATTAAATCTGTAAATGCATAAACTCGGCGCTTTGCGCCTCGGCGGGGGGCTCCGCTCCCCTGCACCCCCGGTTTATTTCTTTTTCCATACTCTGTATGAAATCATAGGAACACAGAATGTGTTTTTGCGATGATTCTATTTCCTTACCAACGGCTTGGTTGCACGTGAATAATAACAATATTTGGCAATAATAAAATAAATAATTGTTAGACATTTAATTTGGTCTAAAACCCTATAAATATTATATAAATAAATATGTAACTACAAGAAAAATACTATATAAATTGAGAGCTTTCCAACGAATGGTGAACGATTTCTGTGCGATTAAAATTGCGGAAGTTCCATTTCCCTACCAACGGCTCGGTTGTACGTGAAAATCATAAGAAAATTTACAAGCGGTTGCAATCATGTTGACAATATCAATTATTGAGAATGATCATCTGTGTGTAAACAATTGGTTCAAATAACCATGCTCATAACTCAGGTTGATGGCCACGCACTTCGCAGTAGTTAACATAATATGGTTGGATAAATCAGGAGCTTTCCAACGAATGGTGAACGATTTCTGTGCGATTAAAATTGCGGAAGTTCCATTTCCCTACCAACGGCTTGGTTGTACGTGAAAATCATTATAAAAGGCGCATAACGGTTTTTTCTGTCGGTTTTTTGTGACGATTTTTTTTCGGTAGGTCATCGCAAAAACACATTCTGTGTTAATATAAAAAATAAAGAACGATTGCAAGAAAAAATAGAGATCCATACTGACAGCACTGTCAGTTACTGAGGGTAGCATCAGGTTGGGGACTAGCAATTGAAATTTGCAGTTTCACATGTTATCTTTGTTTATTTCCAAAAAATGATATCATAAATGCAATCTACACAAAAAACTGATTGAGAAAAACCATAGGAACAATCGAATTTGAAAATGTGGAGGGCATGGTGAAGCAAAATATAACACTTACTCCCTTAGCAAAATCACAAGAAACAGCACCAAAGAAAAATTAATACGAGGTTCTGTTGGGTAAACTTCTCCAGATTTCACAAAAACCCGCCTGAAACCTTTGACCGCCTTTATACTTCTTCGGGAAGGTATTTTGTCTCAACATTCAAAAGGATCAAGCCAGTACTTTTATGCCTTATTATTTAAACTTTTTTTGTGAGTTGTCAATCATCATGGGTCCTTGTCAAACACTGGTCCCTCCACCCTAGGGACTTCCACAAAACATTTTGAACATTTCATCACTACCGTGATGAATGTTGTGGAATCAACATCGTGACACCACAGTGAATCCGGCCCTCCCAATGTCCGTCACCTTGATGTGGTGGGAGGGCTTAGCCACGGCTCGCACTGTCTATTGCACGATAGTATCTCCTAGGAGTATACTGGGCAGTGTGAGCTATTGCACTGGTTACTAAGAACGGACTCCCCCCCTCAAGACAAGGTGTGCACGCCGTGCCTAGGGTCTGCATGGTGCAGAGGGTAATGTGCATCTCAAACGGCTGCCCCAGGGTACCGGCCGACCCCCTGGGTGTAATTAGGCTTGCCCGCGCATGCGGGGCTCTGCGCGGGTGGACGTTTATATCCCTAGCTTCTCGTGGGAACAATAATGAACCACCTAGAAATCTACCCTAAAAAGGGAAAAAACCCGAAGCCAGGGATGGGGAACTCTATATTGGCAGCCGTGGGGGCTGGGGCTCGGGATGGGGCTACCTGCCTTCGAGGGGCAAAGACACACACGTGTGTCGACAAACCCCTCAGACATGGTGGTCCCACCAGTCCTAGGCCCATTGGCCCCCTAGCTGCTGGTTGGGAGGGGGCTGGGGTAGAAACACCGCGAAAGCGGCTTCGAACCCCACACACACCCCCACCTCCATCCTCGGCTTCCAAACAGCAACCAAAGAAGCAATGGGGAGCTACCCTAGCTCGACCTGAAACCTCTAGCTCTGGCTGGAGTCAGGGTGAGTATAGTGGTGCACTCACCACCACCAAGATCGTCATAGTACATGGTACCCACTCCGTGGAAAGACTGTCTGACGTGGAGACTGATTTGGTCTATGCTGAGCTCCTCTCACCACCTAAAAATGCTGCAGATTCTTCAAATTAATCTGCAGCACAACAAGGTGGCTACAGCAAATCTATGCCAACTGCTTGCAGCTGGCAAATATGACGTCGCACTCATCCAGGAACCCTGGGTTTCCCGGGGCAGAGTTGCTGGCCTCAATAATGCAGGAGGAAAGCTCATTTACAAGCGCAACTGTGCTGAAAATGTACGCTCCTGCATATTTGCCAAAAAAGATATAAATTCACTAACCATGTCTGAGTTCTGTTTCAGAGACTTAGTTGCAGTGAAAATCATCCTCGAGGAAGGCAACCATAGGGAGCATATAGTCACTGCCTCAGCGTACTTCCCAGGAGATGCAGATACTTCAAGAGGACCTCCACCAGAAGAAGTGGCTAACCTTATTGAAAAATGCCGCAATGACAACATGCAGCTACTTTTGGGTGCAGATGCCAACGCCCACCATAGTGCGTGGGGAAGCACTGACATCAACACACGAGGGGACCTGTTATTTGACTACCTGGTAGCCAATGATTTATATTTGGCAAACCGGGGAAACAAACCAACATTTGTAACCTCATCCAGGAAAGAAGTTCTCGACATTACCATCACAACCCCTCTGCTTGAAAGAAAAATTGAAAAATGGTTCGTATCCGATATCCCCTCCTATTCTGATCACATGTACATTGTCGTGGTAATCCAAGGTTTGGGTAAAACACGACAAGTACATAGAGATCCTAGGAAAACGAACTGGAAGAACTACAAGGAGGAAGTAGAGGGCAGGTTGAGAGAAATTCGGACCAAAATACACAATAACAATGATATCGAGGACCTGGCGGAAGAGCTGGAAAGCGCGCTACTCGCCTCATACAACAATCACACCCTGACAACAACTGGGCCCTCGCCAATCCAGGTTTCCTGGTGGAATACGGAACTAGAAGCTGTCAAACGTGAAACTGGCAAACTGTACAACAGAGCCAAAAAGACCGGCTATTGGGATGATTATAAGACCAAATTAGCTGAATATAGGAAACTTATTAGAATAGCAAAAAGGGAAGCATGGAGGAGGTTCTGCGAAGAGGTAGAAAGTGCCTCTGAGTGCGCCAGACTCCAGCGAATCCTTGCTAAAGATCCTATCAATCCAATTGGGATTGTGAAACCAAATGGAGAATATACCTCAACAGCTGGGGACACTCTGGCACTCATGCTGGAGACCCACTTCCCTGGCTGTTTAGTAATAAATGCTCTAGGTACAGACTCTGACCCACCAGCCCGCACTAATGGCGGGAAATCCTCTCCCTTAGACTGGGAAGTGGCAAAGAGTGTAGTCACCAAAGAGCGAGTGATGTGGGCCATCAACTCATTTGACCCCTATAAATCACCTGGCCCGGACGGCATCATCCCAAAACTTCTACAAGAAGGGGGGGACAATGTCGTTAGGATACTAGGTGCTCTCTTTAGGGCGAGCCTGGCAACAGGCACGATCCCCAGAAGATGGTGTCAAGCAAGGGTCATATTTTTGCCAAAGCCAGGGAAACCTTGGTACAACCAGGCAAAAGCATTTAGACCCATCTGTCTGACATCCTTCAATTTGAAGGCGTTGGAAAAACTTGTCGATAGACACTTGAGGGAAACCTCCTTAATAGAGAGGCCCATTCACCCCAATCAATTTGCCTATCAACAAGGCAAATCCTGTGAAGCCGCATTGCACCACCTAGTCACCAGGGTGGAAACTGTGCTGGCTGACAAGGAATTTGCAATAGGAATATTCTTGGACATAGAGGGGGCATTTGATTCAACCTCAGTAACCTCCATTATAAGGGCTACTCAAAGGCACAGTATAAACAACACCATATGTAGGTGGATAAAAACTATGCTTACGAGTAGAACGGTAAATGCTGAGCTCCTTGGGGAATCAGTGGAGGTGTCTGTGGCGAGGGGCTGCCCGCAGGGGGGGGGGGGGGGTACTCTCCCCACTGTTGTGGAACCTCGTTGTGGACTCTTTACTTGAACAACTCAACACACTCGGCTTTTACGCTCAAGGCTACGCCGACGATGTGGTCATCCTGATTAGGGGACCATTCGTTGGAGTAGTCTCAGATCTGGCTCAGTCAGCTCTGAAAGTGGTGGAGGATTGGTGTGGCACTGAGGGCCTAAATGTAAACCCCAACAAAACCACACTTGTAACCTTTACCAGAAAAAGAGATTTGAGGGGCCTTTCAGAACCTCTTCTCTTTAATTCAAGGGTGCCCTTTCAACGTGAGGTCAAATATCTGGGTGTATACCTGGATACAAAACTCACCTGGAATAAACACCTAGGATACATTGCAAACAGATGCAAAGGAGCCCTCATGTGCGCTAAGCGTACATGTGGGAAAGTATGGGGGCTTCAACCGCGGATGGTCCAGTGGATTTACACCGCCATTGTTAGACCCATAATAACGTACTGTTGCGTTGTGTGGTGGCACAAGGCGAGTCAGGTGGGAGCACGACGAACTCTCACCAGCATCCAGCGACTGGCCTGTCTAACCATCACCGGAGCAATGCATGGTACACCCACAGCAACCATGGAGGTTTTACTGGGTCTACCCCCAGTGGATATCTTCATACAAGGTGAGGCCATTATGGCCTCCCTGAGACTGAAATGGAATGGCTCTTGGCGGACAACCCCTCACCGAGGTCATACCAATATATTGGAACTGATACAAGAACCACTACTCGACATGGTGGCCGATATCATGCCCAAAACTCTCTCCCAACCCCATCTCTACACGTCAATCATTACAAGAGAGGGGCTATGGGAGAACAATTGCTGCTCCAATGACATCATCTGGTTCACAGATGGGTCAAAAATGGAAGCAGGAACTGGCGCAGGAATACATGGGGACAAACCCAGGTGGAACACTTCGTTTCCACTTGGGCAACACACCTCTGTATTCCAGGCAGAAATTGTGGCAATCGAGGCAGCAGCTGTGGAGAGTCTTAGGAGGGGGCATAAAAATGCCCACGTCCGCATCCTTTCTGACAGTCAAGCGTCGATAAAAGCACTAACGGCTCCAACCATCTCGTCCCGAGTGGTATGGTGCTGCATGCAAACCCTCAACAACCTAGCCAAACACAACCGGGTTCGCCTGGAGTGGGTGCCGGGGCATAGAGGCATTATTGGTAACGAAAAGGCTGACGAGCTCGCGAGAAGGGGCTCCCAAACCCCATTCGTAGGGCCTGAGCCAGCAGTCGGTTTACCAAAAACCACCTTCAGAAAAACCATCAACACGTGGGTCAACCAACAAACCGCTAAAAGATGGGTTAATATTGAAGGACACACCCACAGTAAACTTATGGTGGCTGAACTCAACACCAAAATTACTGAGGGGCTACTTAGGAAAAACCGTAGGGAACTAAAAACACTGGTTGGCCTCATAACCGGTTTTGCACCCCTACGATTTCACCTACATCGCATAGGGGTCACACAAAACTCAACCCTGTGCAGACTATGTGAGGAGACTGACGAAACGGCATCCCACATAATCTTTGAGTGCCCTGCACTCACCCATCGCAGAATTGAGCTCTTTGGGGCCCAAACCCCGATGAGCTCCATTCCGAGCGAACAATTAATCAAGAGCCTACCACCCCTCATCAGGGGGCTGAGTCTCTTTGATTAAACAAAAAACTCTCAGGAAAGTACAATAAGCCAACAGGCTTCCGTGCTGGGGGCTCAAAACCCCCGCCCTGAAAGTTTTCTCCTACATCTACATCTACATCTACAGTGAATCCGGAAGAAGTGGATCTCAGGTGATGATATGTTGGAGTTCCAGGATGGAGCTGCTCTTTCGTTGGGAATGCAGTTGTGAACTGAGAGCATTTAGCTTACAAGAAATGACTAGTCGCAGTAGGTGAAAATGGGGTAATACCGCCACCTTGAGCATATTTGTCTATCACAGCACAGGTTTGCACAAATTAGCTTCAGATTTTGAAGCAAATTATAAAAAAATATATATATACCTCCAGTAGTGAATTGAAACGTTTTTGCTGGTTGTGTAGCAATTTTATATTAGTAAACAACAATTTACGAGATCCTTGTAAATGGCAGTATTACACCAGCTAGCTGGAGAAATACCGCCAAGGATAATACCGCCATATCAAAACAAGGAAGAGATGAACATTAGAACATCGGAATAACGATTTATCGAATTTCAAAAACTCTTCCTGGGTAGTTTTTCACCATATTTGGGAACCAAGTTGACAAGAAAAGGATTCACTCAAGGTTGACAAAAAATATCCACCTTAGAATAGTAAAATCGGAACAAAATAAATACTGGTGAAATAATGTTGGTCCTTCGAACAGGAACTGAATTATTGAAAACTTTCAACGCGGAACTTGTTAAAAAAAGAAAGATTATATGACATTCCATCTTTCCAGAATTTTAAGTTTTAAATTTGTGCTCTCCTTCAGGTCGCAGCAAAATTCACAAGACTAACGTCCATTGTCAAAATCAATACGGGAGCATGAAGAGTGGAATCTTACAACGATTATGTTAATTTAGGAAGGCAGTTAGGTCGATATCTACTGTACAATTATTCAGTAGATTGGTAGGTAGGTGAACATCTAATAAATCATGATTAGGTAAATATAGAGGTGCTTATGGAGATAAGCTATCAGAATATAATTTGTATTTTGAATATTAATTTATATTTTAATTACTCAGAATCAATAAAAATAGATGATTATTACAACAAAAAACTTCCACCAAGACTGATGATTGGAGCAATGGGGCAATACCGCCATAGCGGAATTACTCTGAATTCGGTGTGGCAATATTGCCCCAGTAAACTCTTGAGATGAAAAATCATTAAAAACTAGAGTTTTCGTAAAAAATCATGAAATACTGGGTGGAAATTCAAGCTAAATGATTTTTCTACGTCGTCATGCTCAACAATTTACATAAACGTATGAAAAACTATTACTTACTACGAAAACTCGACAACAGTAAAACTAGAACGCCAAGCTTGAAAAACTGTGAACTCGATTATCTTTGATAAAAACAAATGAATGATCCCAAACCGACTTTTTCCAACATTACTGCTGATCTAAAGGTGACGGTATTTGGCTACAAGATTTGTCACAAAGGTGGTTAAATAATTATATGCGGTGGCGGTATTCCCCAAATTGGCGGTATTACGCCACTCTCCCCTATTGGAATTTTTTTAGTTTTGACTTCCCTACGCTTCACTGGTCCATATATCGCACCCATCCTAGAATAAGGGTACAACTCAAAAATTGTCATTTTCGGCAAATCGCATTCAAAGTTTTCCTTCCACACCATTGGCTACCCGTTCTTTGGAACACGATGAACATAATTTATCTTTGCGAAACTTGTTTCCTACATTATTACTCTAACGCCCCATGGTGAATAAATAGTTTTTTTGCCGGTGGGAAGGGAGTGGGGGGAACGGTTTTGTTGATTTTTTAAGAATTTTTGAGTTGTTCCAACTCAAACACTGAAGTCTCACCAGTCAGGATCCAAAATGTTCAGAAAAGAAAGACACAAGTTAAAATTGTCCACACAAAAAGGAAACAACTCAAAACGAGACACAGACTGCGTGAACTCAACTGAGTTGTGTCTTTCTTCCTAGGACGTGAATTGGTTACTCCCTCCATAGAAGAAAGACACACGCACTCTCTAGCGGAATTAGAGTGTCCTACACATATCTCCCCCTTCTACAGACAAACTAGACCGTTTCTACTTTTCAGAACCACAACTAACTCAAAAAGCGCGATTTTTGAGTTGTACCCTTATTCTAGGACGGGTGCGATGTATCGTTTTCAAAAATTTCAAAGTTGAAAAATCAGTCAAAAATCGAAATAATGCCGTTCCCTAGTTGTAAAAATCGGTATATAGCGACTGAAATGTCGAAGATTTCTTCAAAAATTCGCTCATGGGGTCATGCTGCATGACTGGACTTTTAAATTTGATTACAAATTCGGTCTAGGTTATAAAAATATGTCAGGAGCTTCAAATTTCATACTGGAAGTTTTATTATATATGAATTTGCTGTCGGTGGAGGGAGTTAATGGTGGGGGGGGGGGGGGGGGGGTTTCCCGAGAAGTCATGATATATTTGTTTTTTCTCTTATTTTAAGTATAAAATCCATTCATAGGGACGTCAGTGTAATGTATGCATTACTTACCAATATGATTTCATCTAGTTTTGCGTAGTGGCGATATTGTACTTTTCATACCGTACTTATAATAGTTAAGGCATAAGTTAGTTAGGTATTTTAAAGTGAAAGATCCTTCCATTATTCAAAAGCAATTATCTCAGAACCATTCTTCCAAAGTAACAGAAGAATCGCTCTGCATTTCAATATTGAGACAATATTTTGGACATAAGACACAGTTTTACAAACACCATGGGTTCACCTGGATGGGGCAAGGAGTATGATCAGAGGAGCTGAACAATTGAATAAATGAATAAACTACTTCATGGCACTTTCTACGTTATTATATTATTTTCATTTTACATACAATTTCATAAAATTCTGTCAATACAATACAATACAATATACAATAGTACAATACAATGTCAATCCAAAAAACAGTTTCATAGAATTCTCTCAATTTCTTGTTTAAAGGAAATCTGTGGAAAAAACAAAACCAAATTTAGATTACTTTGAAACTTTGTAGCTCATGCATATTGATAAGTTGGTAAAAAGAAAATTATTATCAACTACAATAGGTAGGTACCTACTGCGTTACCACATCAAGCGGTCTACAACGGAGAATATAATGTGGTATGTTCGGAATCGGCGTACAATTTCCTACAAGAATATGTATCAAGTTTTCAAAAATTTCAAAGTTGAAAAATCAGTCAAAAATCGAAATAATGCCGTTCGCTTGTTGTAAAAATCGGTAATATTTGCATGAAACATTGTCCAAATTCAGATTGAACTACTCTTATGGAAGTATCCCTGTATAACCAATCCTAGAACCATGCTGTTTAAGGCTAGAACCATGCTTTAGATAGAATTTGATTCCATGTTTGTCTATCAAAATCATAAACTAAAATTTCTGTACACGGTCAATAGCGACTGAAATGTCGAAGATTTCTTCAAAAATTCGCTCACGGGGTCATGCTGCATGACTGGACTTTTTCAATTGAGTATGATCGTAGTTTTAGTTGGCTTGCGTACGTCATAAGGCCTCGAATAAGACACTTTTTCACCTATTTTTGCCTCATAGCACCCATGGGTGTGGAGCGATCGAGCTGGCGAGAAGTTAGGCTTAAACTCTTAAACTCCAACTAGTCCCCAAGTGGAGTCTATGTGCGAAAGAACGGATTTTTTAAGTCAATTCTTAGGCCTTTTATGGCCCGGACGGCGGATGGCGGACGGACATTTCAAATTTGGATTCTACGCACTTTGAAACGTAAAATGACAAAGTTTGAGGGGGGGGGGTTATACAATTTTTTTGCTATATGATCACATAGGCTTATTATTGAAAATAATAAACCAAAAGACAATTGGGACAGCACGATGCTAAGATGTTTTCTGAAGAATCCGCTAGTAGCACTGGCGTATCCGATCTGTTTGTGGAACGCAGGGGCGTCGCTATAGGGGGTGATTATATGGAAAATCAATTTATCAAGAACTCTTAAATCGATCTTGGAGTTCATTTCAGTTGTCTCCGTGTTCATTGAGGCCTAATGCTAATCCAAAATTTACTATATAATTTGGCTTCCGAGTCTACTTACACCAGCCATACTCCGTAGCAAACAAAACGTTTAGAAATGAAACAAAATGTTTGCAACTTAACCAGTCATGACTGTTTGCTTTCATTCTCCCCGCACACTTGCGCAAACAACTTCGAAACATTCTTGGAAGAAAGCCCTCCGTGTTCCACGAAACTTTTTGAGTAGAATTTGCCCGCACAGTTTCCTACTCCTTTCATATTTCATTTCAGTATTCCAGTTTGATTCGGAATGTCGTACCAACGGTACCAACTTTGTGGCAAATGTTTTTTTTTTTTTTTTTTAACGATAGTCAATACTGAGCTCGTCCATTTATTGATCACAGAACGAAAAGAAATTCTGTTGAATCGAAAAACATGTTGAATGTTCATTTGTAAATAATTTCGTTTTTGTATACTAGGTACCGAACTAATTTTTGTTCAAACACTAATATATATTTAATAAGTTCATAATTCAAATATTACTGCAATCATGTCTGCAAATTCTATAGTAATTACCCTTTCTAAATTTATATCTAACTAGCTGGTCTGCCCGTGCGTTGCACAGCTTGACTTGAACATTATCAAATACCCTGTGACCCAAGTTAAAGTACCTAATTCTGAATCAGTTGAAAACTCTTTAACATCCCCCCCCCCCTCTCCTTCCCACTGGGTCAGATTTCAAAAATTTGGAAAAAGAAGTCTTTGACTTGAATTAGAGTAATCTAAACATATTCGACAATCAAATCCCCAGTTCGTTCAGTTATGACAAAGATACCCCATTTCTTTCCCCCCCCCCCCTTCCCCTAAAATACCGCCTTCTATTGGTTAGATTTGAAAATTTTCATGTAGCCTGTGATTTAAGATAGAATACTCCAAACATATACGACAACTCAGATCCCCTGTTCGTTCAATGACGTTCGAAACGCTTTAACTCCCCCTCCACTGTGGGTCAGATTTGAAAAATTTGAAAAAATTAGTCTTTGACTTGAATTGGAGTAATCCAAACATACTCGACAATCAAATCCCCAGTTTGTCCAGTGATGAAAAAGATACCCCATTCCCCCCTCCACCCCTAAAACACCTCCTATGGGGCAGATTTGAAATTTTAAAACTTCTCTGGACTTCCACAAATAAGACCTTTTAGACCTTTAAGACCAAAATTAGCCAAATCGGTCCAGCCGTTCTCGAGTTTTAGCGAGACTAACGAACAGCAATTGATTTTTACATATATAGATTTTGAGGAGGAGTAATAATTATTATTGAATTGTAATAGAAACATAGAAATAGCTTTATTCAAAAAAATTAGTAAAACACGTTTAAAATAAATTCAAAACACTTGCGATACCATACAGTACTTATCAAATATTAAAAAAAAATTTTTAAATTTAAAACATTTTATTATTATTTAATATACATATAGCCGATTAGCTCCAAATCAATATTCTTAGGATCACGCTGGATAGTCGTACTGTACCCCGGCATTGACTGTGGTCTCGACTGTACAGTTACGAGTCCTGTCGTATTGGTATAAAACAATGAAGGTTGAAGGTTTATATGACAACAGTTTGCTATGCGCACAAAAGAAGAGATCTGACTCACCGTAATGAAGGCTGGGGCTCGAATAATACAAGGGGTCTGTGAGAGGGGGTGTGTTACTTTCATGCTATTCAGTGTAACGGTTCTCGGTAACAGTTGATGAGAACTGTCACAAGTTCAGTAGGCCGATTAGAAAACATATCAGTCTCGGAAGACCCTCAGCTAATAAGTGGTCTTCCGAACATTGTAACGTTGTTTTCAAGGTATTCCAAAGGCGTTCTACTTCATATTTCAGCACAGAAGTAGGTCCATTGGGACAGAAAGTAGCCTCTGAGGTCCCTCAGCTATTAAGTGGTCTTCCGTACCTTGTAACGTTGTTTTCAAGGTATTCCAAAGGCGTTCTACTTCATATTTCAGCACAGAAGTAGGTCGGTTGGGACAGAAAGTAGCCTCAAAGGTCCCTCAGCTGATCAGTTCGCCTCCATCCCTTGTAATTGAATTAGACGTGACCCAAAAGGGCTTCCTTTCAAATTTCATCACCGTATGTAAATCAGAAAAAATGAGCCTCAAAGGCACCTCAGCCTCAGTAGCACGAAATTGTTTTCTAGGTGTCACAAAGGAGCTCCATTTTACATTTCAGTACCGTAAGTTGATTTGGGGGTGCAAATTATTACAAAAAGTTCATTATTTCTGTATTAGAAATAGTGGTTGAGCAAAAGGCTGATTTTGTCTTAAAATTGTCTACGCACATGTTGGCACATACAGAGGAAAGATTAATGTAATTAATTGATAATCTGCACTTCACTAGTTCTCCAGCTCCAAGTATAACGACATTTAAGAGGGTACCTACCAACTAAAAGTTTATGAGATAAAATAAAAAACAACCTCCTACGCTTCAATAGTCCATCCGTAGGGACAATAGTTACATTACACTTGATTTAGGAAAGTCAGAATTTTATTGGAATATTATTAGCTGATACGACCATATCATTTTAGTGGGTAAATTTCGTGTTACTCTTGCATTTTGTAGTGGTTCCTAATTCAGTGATACCAGCGCATGATTTCCATAATTTCTCGCGCTTAGAAGACCGAGGTCTTTTTTTTTTTTTGAAATTGTAGCCCTTAAGGAGAGCGAAGGGATTAACTTACAGCGATCCGGGTGGATTCAATTGATTCGATATACGGATCATATTGAAGATTATATCGAAGATTAAATTATTATATTATATCTGAAATATCGATCAATATTTCAGTCCGATATAGCGTGATATTTTCAACTAGGTAACTAATTTTTGAAAAGCAGTTCCGCTTGTCAAATATTCATGTTAGGTTATAATGGAGGGTGTTCATCCAGTTAAATGACGATCTATATGCTATTCTCAGCAAAATCGTATAAAACCCATACGTAGAGACGTCCCTGAAATGCGCCCATTACTTACCAATATGTCTGTATTTTACTTTTACGTAACTGAAGAAACGTAAACCAAGTAAAATGGAGGAGGTAAATATTTATTTTTCTAGGTCGATTAGAAAATTTGGCGCTCACTGGCTTCCCCCAGCATCACCATTTCCTCGGCTTGGATAACTGGAAAGCGACTCCAGAGGACGTCCTTCTCCAGCTGATCCTAAGGGTTTTGTTTTGTTATTCAATTAAAGATCGTCATTTTGAAATACTTTAAAGGTAAGGGGTGTTAACTAACCAGAAGTTACCGTTTTTGAGTGTCAGTGACTTACTTAATACTCATGGATAGACCAGATCCACCTGTCTGGGAGCCCTGTGACCTGGGGTTCTCCTTAAAAGGGGGGCATCGCGAGAAGACGAAGAGTTGAGTAGAAACGTCTACCCTTTATCCCCCACTATGTTGATCAAAAAGTTTTATTATTGAAAATAATGAATGAAATATCATTGATATTAAAGATGTTATTGGATAAAGATAATGTATGATCGTACGTTTTGAAAATTCACGTCATAGAGTAGCTTGCGGTATCCTCACGCACTATACTATGCAATGAATAAATTAATGGATTAACTGCGGATCAAACTCCAATCCCATCGGTCTTAGACCCGAAGGGAATCCGATATTATAATAGCAGCTATTGCTTGGGGCTGAAACCCACGGCGCAGGGAGGGTACGGAGAGGCAAAGCGCGAAACTGGGAAGACAGACCGAATCCATTTTTCTCCAAAATTTACTCGAGAACATTATCTATTGCTCAGATTTCATAATAAATTAATGATGATTACCGAGCAGCATCTGCTGCCATGAGAATCGGACAAGACCCAGAAACAGCTACAAATTATAATACAATTGTTAATGTAGTAATTATAGTTTCATATGGTAGTTAACATTAATGTAGTCACATTATATCGATTATCGTTTGTTATTACGAGTACAATTATTATGTGTTTATACGATAGTTAAGTATCAATAACATGTGCTTTTTAAACAGTTATAACAAGAATACCTAATAAGATCAATTCGAATTAGTTATTCGAAGTTAAGCCAACTATTGCACGCCAAATCGCTTTGCGATTCACAATCGTGTTAACGACTTTTTTCATCCAATACTGAGGCCCTTTGGAGCGCAGTTGGATTGTTGTATCATTCGATCCATTTACTTTTCTATCTAAATCAAACAAACAAAAACTCCTAGTTATTTAATTAGTTTTTGAGACGAGGCATAAACTTACAACTCTTGAATTTTACCTCTAATAAAAGGAGAAGAAGAACACTGTTGAATGTAGTGAAGATATTCCTGCTATTTTATTATATATATATGAAACAATATATATATATTGTTCAATATATATATTTCAATATATATATATTTCAATATATATATTTCAATATATATATATATATATATATATATATATATATATATATATATATATATATATATATATATATATATATATATATATATATATATATATATATATATATTTGGTTTGATCGAACAAATTCATCTTCACATAATGGGCTAGCAATATCCTCATCTCCGTACAACGAAATAAATAAATAAATGGATTAACTGCAGATTAAACACCGGATCGCATCGGTCCCGGTCGCGGTTGTACCCGAGGGTAATTCGATATTGTAATTGCAACTTTCGCTTGGGGCCAAAACCCGCGACACAGGGGGTGGGTGGCGGAGGCGATACGCGGCACCGAGGTTCGCCAAATCCGTTTGCGATTCACAAGCGTGTTAATGACTTTTTTTCATCCAATACTGAGGCCCTTTGGAGGGCAGTTGGATTGTTGTATCATTCGATCCATTTAGCTTTCTATCTAAATCAAACAGACAAAAGCTCCTTGTTATTAGTAAGTTTTTGAGATGATGCTTATATCTTACAACTCTTAAGAGCTGAATGATAGTGGTGCGGAAATGAGAGATACATTCCCAATCGATGTGTGACTTTTGACCCAAATTAAAAAAATTTTGGTTTAATTTTTTTGACATTCTCATTTCTTTCATATGACACATAACAAAAAAATCGTCACGAAAAAAATTGTCCCAAGTGGCCACAACGATGATTATGACCATCAGGAATGACGTTGACCATTCATAGGTAAACACATGAAAATGTCCCAATGCGTTGCAGACTCGTATGCAAGCGTTTTCTGATGATTTCCGTTTCTAGAAGTTTAGTTTCTTTGAAAATTTGCTAAAAACAACGGTAACAACCAATAGATTCTGTCTATATATGAATATATGGTCTATATATAATCCATACCCAACTATAAATTATAATCCTACCCAATAATCCCTATAATCCTTACCCAACTATACGCATATAATAGGATGATTAGGCTATCACAGCAAATGGCAATAATAAAGGGCTCTAGGGAGGCAAGAATAACAAACTATACTCATTTGCCAAGTGGTATACATGAATCATGCGCCAATATTGGCGTGGTATATCGTTTCTCATGAGCAAAATTTTTTTATGTATACACATTTATTTATTTGAAGTTATCATTACATAATTATAAGATACAAGTCGCCAATGCTACGACCCCCTTTAAGATAACTTGTGCTGGGGGTCGGAGTGCTTTGTTGCTATTTATATAATTCTTATTATTAACAAAGATGTATATTTATAATCAAATCAAATTTCCCAGATGTTTTACCCTCCAAATGATTCAGAAGCTCAACACTTGCTAAAATAAAAAAAAACTACATATAGAACATTTAGGAATAATAAGAAAGATGCATGATTATATGTATAGCATTTACAAGTCAAATTAACCCTTTTACAAATCAAAATAACCTTTTTACAAATCAAAATAACCCTCCTTGAGCAATGAGCAAAAATCGTTGAAGGGCAAAGGAAAGAAACTGAATACATTAAATACGACAAAGTAGGTGTAATAATAAATAATTAAAAAATATCAATTTTCCAACAAAAAATATATCAAAATGTTCCATCAGAAGCTCAATCAACAAAAATATCAAATTTCGAACCAAAAATTCATCAAAATTTCCAACAAAAAAATGAGGTAGGAAGGCAATGAGGTCAATCAATATATAGAGTTCCGAAAGTAGGTTGAGCAATATAAGTCCTATGAGTGAGTATATGAAAATTACTTGAAGATCACAGTGAGAAGGAATACTGGGGTAGGTATTCATGAAGATCACACTGAGAAGGAATACTGGTGTAGAAATTCATGAAAAAGGAATGCCAGTTAAACCCGTACTCCTATTTCTTTGCCCTTCAACGATTTTCGCGCATTGCTCAAGGAGGGTTATTTTGATTTGTAAAAAGGTTATTTTGATTTGTAAAAGGGTTATTTTGATTTGTAAAAAGGTTAAATTGACTTGTAAAAAGGTTAATTTGACTTGTAAAAAGGTTAATTTGATTTGTAAAAAGGTTAATTTGACTTGTAAAAAGGTTAATTTGACTTGTAAATGCTATACAAGATTGACACACAACTGCGCTTAGATGATGAAATGTCATTATTGCACGACGATGGATAATATGGAGAACTGCAATAGTCAATTACAAAAAAGAGTTAAAATTACAAAAATTACAAAATTAAAAAAAATTAATCAAAATTACAAAAAATCAACCCTACGAAACAACAAAAAATGAACTGCTTATACTGTAGAACCAAAATACTTTTTTATTTTTATTTTAAATTCCAAAAGGGAAACTTGCCTCCCCGTTAAAGAGGTCGGAAGCGAATTGAAACGAGACACCCCCCAGAACAAATACAGTCTTTGCCCCACAGCAGTGTTCATCTTTGGAGACAATAGGGTAATTTTATCAAAGGCCCTTGTAACATTGAAGTTCCTTCTAATCTTACCGCGACAATACTCTTTGTACGTGAAAATTAGAGTAATTTTCTCGGCAACTTTGTTTAATTCAAGCATGCCAAATTCCTTGAGTAACTCGGAAGAAGGGAATCTTACAGGTTTGTTGAGTAAAATCTTAATCAGACATTTTTGAGTTAGTGCTAAGAGATTCAACTTTGTACTAAACATAGACCCCCAAGCAGCTATACCATATACCAGTAAAGGGTGCACCAATGCATTGTATAATACCCTTTTTAATTTCAAATCCATAAAACTTCGAACTTCAAAGCAAACTGGGATTAGCTTTCTTAACTTGGAATTTATCATTTTTATGTGCTCATCCCAGGACAGAGTTTGATCAACAATCACTCCCAAATACTTTATAAATGGAACTTGAGAAATCGAAGGGCAGTTACATTCTATGCAGTTGACATAATGGTGACATACTATCCGTCCAATTGAGGGAACATTTGATGGTTTAGGGGAGAAACAAACAAATTTAGTTTTGCTGAAGTTCAACTTTAGCCTCATTTCCCGGAACCATTCATTCATTACTTCGAGGTTTTTCGCAGTCCTATCACGAACGTCATCCCAAGAGTCCCCCGTCACCACCATTGCCGTATCATCTGCAAATGATAACAACTCCCCATCTATATTAGCATTAAAAATACTGTTGACGTATATCAAGAATAGTAGGGGACTTAAGATAGTGCCCTGGGGAACCCCATGGGAAAGGGTGCAGGTATCACTCAATATGTCACCAACCCTAACTCTTTGAGTTCTCTGTTCAAGATAACTCCCTATCCAACTCAAAACGGTAGGATCCAGGTTAAGCTTTTCCATTTCCGACAAGAGTTTATGACGGGAAAGAGTATCGAAGGCCTTTGATAGATCTTTGAACATCACCAATACCTTTCGGCCCTGGTCCAAATTTAGTACTATTTTTTCTGTTAAATAAACAATAGCATCTTGTGTGCTTTTTCCGCTTCAAAAACCAAACTGATTGTCGTGCAATAGCCCATTTTCTTCCAGAAATCCAGCTAAGTATTGTTTCGCAGCTTTCTCAATTATTTTTGAAATATTCGAGAGAAGGGAGATTGGTCTATAATTGTTCAGCAACTGGGGATCGCCGGACTTGAGCAGAGGGGTCACATAGGCTGTCTTGTAAATTTGCGGGAAAATCCCCTGTTCGAAACTCAAATTAATCAAATAGGTTAAAGGTTTAATAATATCTTTTTTTATTGCTTTAATTGTAAATACAGCAATGCCGTCAAAGCCCGGACTAGATCCCCCTTTTAACCCATCTGTTATTTTACTCACGATTCCCTCTGAAACCTGCCAAAACGAACCAGCCGGGTTTCTACTAATCGGTGATTCGTCCACACCTCCCAAATCTTTCACTAGGTTGGCTCCTACGGTCGAAAAAAACTGGTTGAAAGCATTTGCAACAATTTTCCCATCCTTCTCCACACTCACACAATTCCCATCAATATCTATCGAGCTTAATTTTCCAGTCGATTTATCCTTCCCAATGGATTCCTTAATAACCTTCCAGGTTGATCTGATATTGCCTTGTACCTCTTTCAGTCTCCGAGCGTAGTAATCATTTTTAGCTGACTTTAGTAAAAAAGTTAATTTATTTCGATATTTCTTGCAATATGCTCGAAGCTTAGTATTGAAAGGGCTGCGACGTAGTTTTTTACATAACTTTTCTTTTTTTCGAATACTTTTCAGTAAACCCGCCGTTATCCACGGTTTAAGTGCAGTAAACTTATGTGGTACTATGTTACATGTATATTCACATGCACTAATAAGTCCTAACAATTTTTCGTGGAAAGCAATAGCCACCTTATCTACGTCGTTACAGCCAAGTACACCCTAGGGTCATTCTCATTTCATTTGCCGCTTTGGGTCGTTTTAGAACCTCAGTGACGTGAAATATGAAAGTGCTCGAAAATGAGGTTAGATCGGCAAATACTACTCATTGTACATTGCAGATTTGTGTTCCATAGATGAACAGTGAGTTTTTCATTGATGTTGTATTTTATATATTTTTTACCCATCCTTGGTCACACTCTTGAGAGGTAACACTCATGAGAATTTCCAGTAAAAATGGCGTCACACTGGATGATGAAGTGGCAAAACTCGGGGATGGCTACTGTTTGAAACCTGTCACCAAGCAGTATGGTTCTTGATATCGGATTATTTTGTTTAAGCACTAAAAACACTCATAATTAGTGTAACACTCATGATTGAAAATAAAAATACTCCTCATGTTTTTAGGCTTGTTTTGCTGTAAAAACTGCTGCAACTCCAAGCACTCCACTGCAGTCTCACATCTTCAACTCGACAATATAACCTACACATCTGACTGTTTCCCGCCATTTTCCATCGGCTTTCTTGATCGCAAAAATGATAACACTCCTGAGGTCCCATTGAGATGAGATATGGGGACTGACTGAAACACTAGTTTTTCACGGGTTGGAAAAAAATCTTAAAGATGTAAAACCTTACTCTAAGTAAAGAGGAACCAACCTACTGCAGCTAGTAACCCTGGCCAGTTCTAGATTGTCATTTTTTCCTAACTACCTAACTTCTACTTAAATGTTAGGTAGGAGGGGACAGTAACACTAATGAGTTTCCAGGATTTCAAGGCTTTTCGTTGACACTGTGTATTGGTTAAAGGGGATTTTGGGCAGTCAAATTATTTCTTCATTGATCTCCCAACTTATACAACCCTTTTCTCCCCCAAAATCGCTAGTGTTGGTCAAGAATTGTGAGAATTCGTCGTCGGGGACATGAAAGCGGCAAATGAAATGAGAATGACCCAGCCGTCTTCAAAGACGCGTTCTCACTCTCCAGCAAGCCAATTTTAGCTTTGCTCTCCACTACATCATTAACCAGACTGTCAAACTGCGAGCTCAAGAAATCGACTGACTTTATCAAGTCATTCAAGTCCTTCTGCATCGAGAGTATTTTATCAACCTTACTATGAATCGATTTTAAATCATTAACTTTTGTGTTAATAGCGGCTAGCGCTGTTGCGATATCAGTATCGGGTTCCTCCTCATCACTCGAACTATTCCGTTCCTCCTCCTTTCTCCCTACCTTATTCGTACCTTATCAATAGTTTTGAAGAAAAGATACGAAAGGTGGATGAAGAAGAAGAAGAAAACTGTTGAATGTAGTGAAGATATTCCTGCTATTTCATTATATACCTATATTATGATGTGGTTTGATCGAACAAATTCATCTTCAAGTAATGGACTAGCAATATCCTCATCTCTACACAACGAAATAAATAAATAAATGGATTAACTGCGGATTAAACACCGGATCGCATCGGTCCCGGTCGCGGTTATACCCGAGGGTAATCCGGTATTATAATAGCAACTTTCGCTTGGGGCCGAAATTCGCGGTACAGGGGGTGGGTGGCGGAGGCGATACGTGGCACGTAGGCTCGTCAAATTCCTCTACGATTCACAAGCGTGTTAACGACTTTTTTCTTCCAATACTGAGGCCCTTTGGAGCGCAATTGGAGTGTTGTATCATTCGATCCATTTAACTTTCTATCTAAATCAAACAGACAAAAGCTCCCTGTTATTTACTAAGTTTTTGAGATGATGTTTATAACTTACAACTCTTAAGAGCTGAATGATAGTGGTGCAGAAATGAGAGACACATTCCCAGTCAATGTGTGACTTTTGACCCAAATTAAGTAAATTTTGGTTTAATAGTTTTGAAGAAAAGCTACGAAAGGTGGACAAACTGTTTTTTGGAAGAAGAAGAAAACTGTTGAATGTAGTGAAGATATTCCTGCTATTTCATTATATATATTATGTGGTTTGATCGAACAAATTCATCTTCACGTAATGGACTAGCAATATCCTCATCTCTATACAATGAAATAAATAAATAAATGGATTAACTGCGGATTAAACACCGGATCGCATCGGTCCCGGTCGCGGTTGTACCCGAGGGTAATCCGATATTATAATTGCAACTTTCGCTTGGGGCCAAAACCCGCGGCACAGGGGGTGGGTGGCGGAGGCGATACGCGGCACCGAGGCGGCCTGGGCGGGGTGTGCGCACGCGGCCCTTCGCCCACCGCCCCTACCGACTTCAGTGTAGCGCGAGTCACCTCCGAGACCGTAACTTGTAACCTCGAATCGGTGTTGACCGTTTTTCCTCCTTTATTCCTCTTCAAAGCTACAAAAAATTCCCTCCCCCCCACTTTTGTAGTCATTTTACCCAGTGAGGTGGGTCAAGGCATCCGCTCCCATCGAGTTTTTTTTTCCCTCCTCTTATCCCGGGGAGCGGGCTCTCTCGACTTTTATCGACATCACGCCGTTCATATTATGAGAAAAAGAAAGGTAAGATTCACCTCATATTAAACAATCATTCAAAATGCCGTGGAAAAATAAATTTATTTTCAATTGACCTCAATTTAAGGGCTCCCCATTGATCAATCATCCATTTTCCTCAATATTTAGATTCCAAGCTATAAAACCCTCCACCTACTCTACCAAATATCACATAAACTAAGCACATATTTAAACCACCACCACCAATATATAATTCTATTTCGTAGATCTACAATATAAAGACAGCACTATATTTGAAACAGCAACTATTGCGTTAAAAAATTGACATTATTCAATATCAATTGTTTTCCTCTACACGAACAAGTTTCAAATTTAAATCAATTAATCGAATGAAATTCGAATTGTGAGACCTTTCAATTCCTAAAGACTACGAACTCTGACCTACAAAACCACCCTATGACCTTAATTCGTATCGCCGTTGAAAATAATGAAACTTGTTTTCAATTTGACCTCCGGTTATGGGTTTCATCTACTGATCATTATCAATGAATTTTAAAATACAGTTTTGAAACTATCAATACATTATACTTTTAGACCAACACGATTGATCTCTAATTTTAGCTTGATGAATTTAAATCAAAGGAAGATGCTGTTATCCAAATAGATTCCGTTGCCTTCGAAAATCCTTTTGGTGAATTATTTTACGAAAATTAAGGTGTCACAAAATATGTTCATAAGAAATATCTAAAAAGGGTGAAATATCGTGAAATTAATTTGTATTACAGAAAGGTCATGGATGCGTGCCATGGACGTACATTTGAATGATGGAAACGTTATGATGTTACCAAAATGAGCTCAGATTTCAGGAAAAAATAAAATAAATTATGAGTGTAAATTAATTGCTGCTTAAATAAATAATTTAAAAGAGGTCACGCTGGACGGCTGAGGCTTTTTCACTCTTTACCCGAAGGGTCATGGAAATTTACATAATCTGCGTGGAAAACATTTTTAAGGATTTACCCTCACTTTTACCTAATCTAGGGGGTCAGGACCCAAATAGAAATCAGATCGTTGCAAGTCAGAAAAATGTATGTTTTTTCAGTAATTGTCTGTGTTAATATGGCCAGACCGCGAGATACAGACAGACAGTCTGGCGAAGTATGTTTCGACCGAGTGGAATCTGACGAAGCTAGATTTAGGATTCTATGCTCTGAAATCAAGATAATCAATCATACATTTAGTACTTGTAATGTTGTTAGTAACATCTTGTGAAAAAAAGTGTATTTTTCTTCAAACAATTCCGAATTGAAAAAAAAAAAAAAAAAAAAAAAAAAAAAAAAAAAAAAATCTCCATTTGGGTGAATGGAAATATCCGATACTTCCCTTCTATGTACATCAAATCTGAACTCTTTAGAAGCTATAAATTGACATTAAAAGCAGGTATTTTCATTTTGAGAGAAAACACCAATATTCCATCTAAATTTATGCTGGAATGTGCTTTGATTCGTTGACGCTACTGAAGTTGTTGAAGTCTTGTCATAATTTTGAACACGAAAAAATCGCTGTCCACAAGTACCCCATTCGAATTTAGCGTTTTAGAGCTTTCTGGAAGGTTTATATTCCCTTTCTATTTGGCTGTGTTTGTATATCATTCCAACACGCACAGCTCTCTCAACCGTCATTTGATTTTTATGACATTTTCAAAGGTTGTGTGGGTTAGGTCCTGGATGGTTCATTGCAATAGGATAAATGTTCTCGTGCAATCGTCAAATTCTTGCAATACGCATATCTCCGTCGATTACACCGATTTCGATATAACCAAGTGATTGAGCGGGTTCGGCCCTGTTGTCCTACGAGTCTCATTCCATTCGGATATAAAGAGACCCTGCGCATGCGCAAATCATCAAGCCCTCGCGTCACGTGTCACTTCCTTTATTTTCACCCAAGTTCGATATTTCTATGGATCAAGCGGGTTAAGCCATAGATGGTCTCTTTTCATTCTTATTGACATGAGATTGAGTTGTCCACTGTGCATGCGCAAACATGCATCCATATCCACCCTACTGAGATGCATTATTTAATTGGATATTTTATTTAGTTTTACCGATGATGTTGTTTCTACGGAATAAATTAAGATATATTCAAAAATTTAGTTCCAGTTTTATAGCTCAAGAGATTTTAAGGAGTGCTAAATGGAGAAATGCAACGGTACAGTTTCACTCAAGCCAAGGCATCTATGTACTGCCAAGTTGATATATTTGTAGGGCAGATGACGGCCATCATATTGTTATCACATTGCTTCTAGAAAATCGTTAATTAATTTTCTGTAATTAATTTTCCCATCTTTGATGTGATCAATCGGAATATTGTGTGTCATCTTTAAGGCCAGAGTCGGTTCACCTGCTTTTGCTCACTATGCATCGATCGACGTTGTGCAGAACCTAAAAGTGAGAATAGAAATATGTATTTGCAAGGAAGGCATTAAAAAAAAAAAAAATAATAATAATAAAAAAAAAAAAAATAATAATAATATAAAAAAAAAATAATAAAAATAATGAAAAAAAAAGAAAAAAATATATATATGCTAGATTTTTACACATAATAAATTCACAAAAGTGAGACTCACTATGTGACTTCCCGTTCATCGTTGTCAATCAACTAATTCTCCTAGTCCCTGGTCTTGCAGGATGGCTTCATCGGAATTAGCATCTAAGCAACAAGGTACTAACATTGCTGGTGACTAGAAGGGAGTTGGAGTCTCACTGGATTAAATTAAAAAATAAAAATAAACGTAAAACGCGAGGGGAAATTTGCTTTGGGAGAAAAAATCAGAAAAAACAAAACCACTTATCGTAGGAAAAAGCGAATGGTGTCGAAATTCTCAGAATGAAATCTTTTTTCATTTAAGAAAAAATAAATAATGAAATTTTTTAGACCAACGAGTACCTATGTCTCATTGATTGAGAAATCGAACTGGTTCGCATTTCCAATCGTCCTTCGTCCAACAAATCAAGCATTCCAGAAGAAAGGATAAGTTTGTTGGACAGCACTTTTTGAGCACAATAAAGTGCTCAAATTTCAATAATGTTCTTGCTAGATTAGTAAAAATTGTACATTCATACTTTTATAACAGAATGTTACATGTAAAAACCTTATCAACTATAAGCTAAGCTATTTTGAAATTTTCACGCAAAGTCGTGCTGAAAATTATATTTAAATTTCATTTAACTGTCCTCAAAAACCTAAAAAAAAAGCTTGCATACGAGTCAGCAACACATTGGGACATTTTATGTCTTTAGTTCCCACCACCACCACCACCCCCCATTTCAACTAATAATTTTGACGAATAATGTTTCAAACAATAATTTTCATTTCAATTGTAACAGTTTCAATGGTTTCAATAAACTCTGTAATAAAGCAATAATTATCTCTACCCATGGCTTCGTTTTTCGAAGTGATTTCTAAGGAACGTGGAAACTAATAACAACAAAACAAGAGGCATTGTTTATTAGATCCATTAATTACATTAATAAATATAAAACGGCGATATAAATACCAAGAACAAGTACGAAAGAAATGCGTGATAAATCGAGACCTTTCCAACGAATAGTGAACGATTTCTGTCCGTTGAAAACTTAAAAGTTTTGTTTCCCCAGAAACGGCTTGGTTGTACGTGAAAATCATTAGAAATATAAATCAACTGTGCCATGTACCATGTGCCAAAGCAAAGACATAAAATGTCAAAATAAACTCGTCTCAAAAATGGAAGGCAAAACTCAGAAAACTCTAAGTTTTCATTTGTTGGCCAGCTCTTTTTAAGCACATTAAATTGCTCATATTAATAAAATGTGCTAAAAAATCACTATAAATATCTAAAAACGACTAAAAATTGTTAAATGCTTATTTTTTACCAGAATTTTAGTTAAAAAAATTTATCAACGTTGAACTAGACTATTATTAAATTATACACAAAATTATGGTGAAAAATTTACTTAAATTTCATTAATATTAGCCGAAAAATCGATTAAAAAAAACTAAAAAAGTAAAAATCGGAAGCAAAATATCAAAATCAAAAATAAAATATTTGCAGAATATCATTTATTAGGTTCTTAACAATTTATTTGCAGTCAAAATGCTCAAATTTCAAATCAATGTATCATAAGATCATAGCAATATAATATTTGACGAAAATTCGCCCAAACGATCATGCTGCATGACTGGAATTTCTTTTCTTCCTGTGCCCTGAAAGGACAGCTGCCAAGGTGCGGTGGACGGTTGCGGTGAAAGGGAGCATCAGTAGACAGTTCCTAGTAGATCCGTAAAACACAATACGTCCTGCGGTGTTGACCATCCGGCGCCCAAAATGGCCCAAAATTAGCCCGATTTTCAATTGTTTGTAATTCGCTTATTTAAGAGATAATTTAGAGTTTTGGGTTCGAATCGTATCTGCTTTTTATGCTCTACAACTTTACTTCGCATACATATTTCTGTAGGATGTACGGTTTAGGTATTATTATAGAAAAAATTTAAAATCGGCAAATTAAGCCATATTTATGAGGCCGCAATTTTGTATTCCACCAATTTTGAGATGGCAGACAAAGATTTTATCATTCAGAACGGACTAAATTTTCAAAATCTAATACCTTCTCCTCAAATCACCACCTATTTTCGGCCCTGGCTCCAAGACTATAATATAACGAGTGTCTCACCCTTGTGCAGTGCCGACCGGTGACGCTCTCCTTACTGCGGCTTTGATTTACTTCCCCGTTCCCTTCTTACCGCTCTGTTATCTTATTCCTTGCTCATCATGGATGTCTAGTTGTCAAATCACGCGTCTCTCCTGTTCTCCTCCGTCAAATCGTAGAAAATCACTTATCTCTCCTCAAAATTCTTAAAGTGAAATATGTGAGAGTTCCCGCAAGATCCAAGGGAATGCGCTGCCGTCGCTCTGTTGTATCCCAATGGCCGTCGGCCGCTAATTCCCGTGTTTTCGAAAGCCCACGTTTGGCGATGGATGGGTGATCCTAGAACTGGAAAACGAATCTTCTCCGAACGTAACTTATATGCTATTAGTACGAGTTGTATCTCTTATGGTACTGTCACACCCTCCTCTCTCTATGAGTGTGGATTTAGGCCCCCATCGCACCACGGGGCGCTTAAGTCTTTTACATGGTAGCAGAGCGTGGTTAGGATTATGCACGGCTCACGCCTAGTAATCCAATCCACTATTTTTGGGGCGTTAATGTTTCAGAAGAAGCATGGCCCGGGTTTCCAAAAGGAATACCCATTATACTCCCTTGGAAACATAAATACTTTCATTGGTTCTTGATTATTAATTTCTCAATTTATCCCCTCATATTATTTCTATTTAACATACTTAATTTTCAAGGGATCAAACCCAGGGCATCGTTCCCTATTACATAAGTCCCCATAGTGGGCACCTTCCACTGTAAGTCTCCAAAGTTGAGCAAGTTAATTCCCCAGGGCGTAGTTCCCATTTTCGTAAGTCCCCAAAGTGGGTAGCTCCTTACTGTAAGTCTCCTGGTTGAGCAATATATTATTCCCGATTGTTCCAATCTTTGATTGGGGGTTAGCTACCTAATGAATTCTTCATATATGAAGATTCATTAGGTTCGTTCGGCTAAGGATCCTGAACGGTTCGGGATGGTCCCCGCCCCCTTTGTGGCGTTCGTTTAGGCGTAGAACTCGTCCAGTACCGACAGTCCGCTGTTCGTTTAGGCATCCATTACCGTCCAGGACCAGTTCAACCAGTCCTGAGATTTTCGTCGGGACCGACAGTCCGAGACATGCGCAGTAGATATTTTTGCTTATCACATCGTCTTATCATCATTTCGCTTATCATATAAATATTTTTGTTTACTGTTTGCGTGTGTAGTCTTGTCATTTTTGTTGAATAATTTTGAGTTAAAATGATTGACTCAGATTTCTACGAATCCGATGGAGTTTCGGAATATAATATTGTGTACCTAGTCACTGAATGCAACTAAAAGTTAATTGGTTTTCTCATGATGTTTTTCTCATTTTCGTAAATGATGGTAGGGAGGTTGGTACTTATTATTATGCTAAATTTATGTTAAATTGTCTTGATATGTGAGCTTTTTGTGTGCAAAGAAGTACCTATAAATATTGAATTCGTAAACGTTTGAAAATCTTTACTGAATCACTAAAAACGAGAGAAGACAACAGACAAATACCGCAAAAAATACAATTAAAAAATGAAGGGAGGTTGCAATATTGGCTACCAGTTCAGTACGAGTTCTGAAGGCGTTCGGTTAAGAACGGTACCGTACTGATCCTATCCCCTCCCCTTGCAGAATGCCGTCCCGTCCTGAACTCGTCCAGAATCCTTAGCCGAACGAACCTATTGACAATCCATCCTGTTTTAAATTCACCTTTTTATCCTCAATCGCCAATGCAGCTATTTATTAGTGAGCATCAGTTCTCAACCAGTAATACGTGGTGCAATGGGGGCCTAAATCCACACTCATAGAGAGAGAGAGGAGAGTGACAGTACCATAAGAGATACAACTGGTACTAATAGCATATAAGCTACGTTCGGAGAAGATTCGTTTTCCAGTTCTAGGATCACCCATCCATCGCCAAACGCGGGCTTTCGAAAACACGGAAATTAGCGCCCGACGCCCGTTGGGAAACAACAGAGCGACGGCAGCGCATTCCCTTGGATCTCGCGGGAACTGACACAAATATTGATTATTTGGCCAAATAGATCAGAATGCTGTGTACAGTTCGGTGATCTGGATGCTTTCAAGCTCGCATCTCAAAAATACCTACATGACATCAAGTAGCCAATTCCTTAGTGAAAATAAAGATTAGTTGGATATGTACGTTACATAGGTCAGAATGATGTGTATGGAATGGTGGTCTCAAAAATAAAAATAAATCCTTTTAGTAAAATACAAATTAGTTGGACAAATAGATCAAAATTACATTAAAGATATGTTACGGATAGAAGTACGAAGCGACAAAAATTTGGACCGTCCTGGGATCTAACCCGGGACCTTCATATCGGTAGTATGTAATGCTGGACCTCGGCGGACCTTGCTTTGGTTTGATCAATCACAACACTTCGCCACAATGTAGGGAATGCTACGTATGAAAGCACATTACGGAGGCAATTCAGACCCCATCTTACGTGGTAAAGGCGTGTTCAGCGATAAATTTCCAACAAGAATATCACCTCTTTAATTGAACATAATTATCCTGGAATTTAAGTGAATTTTTCAAAAATGCAGGTGCCGTACCTCAAAAATTAGACGTCTACGTGAAAAACGGGCTTCAAATTCAGCACCTTCGAAAATCCCCAGGACCATTACCAGTTTCGTGAGGGCACGACTGATTTTTTGTTTGTTGGGCAGTGTAATTTGACCACAGAGATGGTACGAACCCATTTTCTTGATTGGAGGAAGCGTGCAAGGCCTAATCTAACTGTAAGGCCTAAGCTCAATACCTTATTTTCCGAAAAATTCAACTCATGAGGTTTCGCAGATTCACAGTCGATACCTTGCAATAATAATATAAACACATATCATCTACATTTCGAGGGTGGTGGTTCTTAAAACGGAAGTTAGTGAAAAACGTTGTCTATTCCCACAAAATATAAAAAGTTATAATGTTAAATCGATCAATAACAAGTTATTGTTTGTTACTGATGATGACCTAACCGTCGAAATCGATTCAACATTGTAACTCTTTATATTTCGTGGAAATAGACAACGCTTTTCACTAACTCCCGTTTAGAAATGGGTTTCCACAACTTCGTCGCGAGTGATTTAGTTCGTGGTGGTTCTTATACCTTGCTGTCCTAGTTAAGTAAAATGACAGACATATGTGTTGTTTGATATTCAACGCTCGATCCTAAAATATTACGTAGGTATTAAACACCGGATCTTAAATGCCTAATCTTAAATAAGGATCTCTTAAATAATACTTGCCCTCCCTTTTCCCGAAAACGACATGCGTGTCTGTAGAATCTTATGCGTGCCGGAGCTATAGAAATTATGCGTGGCCTGTGGAAAAGAGAGAGAGGGAGAAAAAAAAGAAAAGAAAAAAAACATTCGTCGAAGCGGATAAAACCGTCGTGCGTGCTTGCACTAGATCGATGTATCGAACCGAGACGTGACCGGTCCCCCCCTGGCCATCGTCCGAACAACATCAACGCAAATTTACTGTCCGGCGACTCTCGAGTGTGCACGTTTGGAACGCACCCTCGATCCACCCTCCACATTATGCCTTTTATTTTTCCAACACCCCGACTCACAGAAGGACAAAAACGCGAAAAAGTTGCCAAAAGCCTACAAAATGAATAACTTTTAATCATTTTGACAAGGATATGTCTTTGCTAAGGGGGGTCAACCAAAAATTTCCGTGATGCAAAATTTGTGTCACAATTTCAGTGTTTTTCACGTACAACCCAGCCGTTGCTAGGGGAATGGAACTTCCGCAGTTTTCATCGCACATAAATCGTTCGCCACTCGTTGGAAAGCGCTTGATTTATGTGATAAATGTTCACATCTCAAGCTACCT
The DNA here is from genome assembly GCA_030762985.1 of Adelphocoris suturalis. Classification (NCBI taxonomy): domain Eukaryota; kingdom Metazoa; phylum Arthropoda; class Insecta; order Hemiptera; family Miridae; genus Adelphocoris; species Adelphocoris suturalis. Next base: position 5,695,993 of record CM061047.1, read on the forward strand.
ATTCCCCCCTCCTTACGCACCTCGCTGCATTATTAAACTAAGTTGATTGGACTCTAAACAATTTTAATAAGCCGGTTACAATATTCTTCATCATATGCAGATAGCATCATTTACTCCACTCCATAGGAAACATTTTCATCCTCTTGACAACAGTCGACTGTTAACAACAACTCATTGTAGTGGCTTCTCTCCACAGTTATTTTCAACATTTCTATAAGTAAACCGTTGTTTTGTTGGAATTAGTCGGGATGCGGCCATGCGGCCCAGGGATTTGTTTAAAGTTAAAGGATTTGTTTACAACTCTCGAGGACAACCGTTATGAAATCCCCAATCAAAGACATATCCATGTAACATTGTATCTGCTTGCAAAGCAGATAGTGGAACTCGTTTTCGAGTTGTTTAGTTAGGTACTTGAAGTTTTAATTTTAGCACAGTTTTTTGGGTTCTTGAGAGTCGGTCAGGCAATAATAAAATTCAAGTCTTCAAGGCCAACGTTTCGATGTATTTATACATCATCATCAGATCAGGATTCAGGATGATTCCTATCCTCCTCGTATTCTGACCAATCCATCTTAGAATTCCTCCCACAGACAATAACTGCTAGTAGATAACTAAGTGTACGTTACTTTAAGAAGTAGGTTTTTCAACTGATTTTTGATGTTTTCACATGTTGTTTCATGTTCTCACATTGTTGATGTTCACATGTTTCCACTCGTCAGTGTGGTTGCATGACATGAATGTGTTACAAACTACTAAATGACTGTGTGAAAAGCTGCATAAATTCTCCGAGGTATGCAATACTATGTATATGTATAATTTTTATCAATTTTTCCTTTGGTCATAATGTAATCTCACTTTGAATCTCATCTTGTTGTAGCCCTGATGATGATGAATAAATACATCGAAACGTTGGCCTTGAAGACTTGAATTTTATTATTGCCTGACCGACTCTCAAGAACCATATTTTTAATAATTTTTCTTAATTCTTAATTGAAGAAGGAGAAGAAAGATTTTATCAAAACAAAACAATTGATACACATCACAACCACAACATTTAAAGGTACGTTTTGCTCGGGGCGACTGTAACGATGATCGTTCAGCGATTATAGTAAAACGGATTATCGTTGAACGATAATCGTTGGTGTCGCTTACAGCGTTTTTCAGAGCGACGATTTTCGAGCAACGAAACGAGAAATCACTCTTTCTCATTCGCTCCCTGACCGTTCAACAGGAAGCTGGTACGAACTAAACCACTCGCGACGAAGTTGTGGAAATCCATTTCAAAACGGAAGTTAGTGAAAAACGTTGTCTATTTCCACGAAAAATGAAGAGTTACACTGTTAAATCGATTTCGACGGTTAGGCCATCATCAGTAACAAACAATAACTGAAGACACATTAGAAAGGACACAGCTTTTATAGTAACAGGTGAAGGGAGATTGAATCCCATTGGTCAAGAGAAAGGAAAGGGGCAGGAGGTACAACCAATTAAGTTCAAACAAGGTGACGGGGGATTATAGCTAATTAGATGAAGTGAAAGGGGGAAAAATAACTAAATATGGTTTCAACATTGTGAAGGGATAATTCCAAGCTTTATAAAAATGGACCTATCAGTGGTGAAATATATTGAGGTATATCCTCATTTAAACATTTACCACAAGAACATTTTAGTTTATAAACCCCACTTTTATCCTGAACATTGATTTTGTCCTTAACGGATCCTAGCAATGCTTTAAGACTATTTTTAGTTCTAAAACCTACTTTGTAACCTCTTGATGATAGAATTTTGCCGATAGTTTAAAATTTCGGCGGTTAAAAAAATTTCGGCGGAAATAAACTCAATTTTTTAGATCTATCCATCTCTTTGGTAAACGAAAAGCATGATTTTTCAATTTATAGAAAAGATACTTATAGCGATATAACTATCCATAGTACTTCAAATCACCCTTTAGTCCACAAGCATGCAGCCTTCCATAGTATGATCAACCGAGCACTGTCTATTCCAATGAGTGAACAAAATTTATCAAAAGAAAAATCCATTATCAAAAGCATAGCGGCTAGTAACGGATATGGAGGAGATCTCGTTGATACCATATGGGGTAATGTTCTTAGGAAAAAGAGTAGGGAAAAAGTTTCCAATCTGGCTAGGGAAGATTTAAATTTAGAAGAAAAGCAATGGATAAGTATACCTTATTATGATAAAATTTCGGATAAAAGCTTGTGAAATTCGAGTTAAGAATGAGTTTGAGTAAAATGAGTGAACAAAGGAGACTGATGCTTTGGTGGCTTCTCGTCGAAGAAATAGAGGACAATGAAGTACTTGAGAATATTCATGTGCTGAAACTGGCGGAAATTTTGATGAATAGGAATATTTCCACCTTCTCGATTCTTGAATACGCTGCATATGGGGATATGCCTGACGTTTTACGCAACCCACAGGACAATCTATGGGTGTAGCAGGTTTATCGCCTCTTACCTTTGAAGGAGGAACTACTCTCTTCCATCACCTCTCGTTACAAAATTCACCCAATTCCTGTCCTCAAAGATACAAAAGGGCTGTATCAACAATTGATTCCAAAATCATCTTTGTGAAGACAGCGAAAAGTTCGCCGAATTTTTTCATGTTTTTGTGAACCAGTTTGATCACTTGTTGGAATTGATAAAGAACTCAATTTCCAAAGGATCATGCAACAGAAATCTGTACTCTCTAACACCTGGAGAGAAACTCGCTATTACGCTGAGGTGAGTAACTATAGGTAATTTTACTTATCGGCAACAGAAAAAGAAGGAACCATTTTTTTAAACAAAAACATCCGGCCAAATAATCGTTCACGACTGACGATTATGTCCACCCCACTCTCGTACTACTATTCATGCTGTAGTCTTGCAATTGTCTTCAACGATTCAAGCGGCAGTCGTGTGAAGCAAAACAGCTCCATAAGATAAACAAAGAGCTAGTGCGCAGCGATAATCGTTGAACGATCGTCGTTACAGTCCAAAACGTGCATTAAGACTTGGCATACGCCAAACTGTCCGAATATTTCGTGCATAAATATGAATATGTTTATATGAATACAGAGTGTTCAAACTTTTGGTTGCTAACCTCTTATGGGTCGATTCTACAACTAATTTGCAACAAAAAGTGCCCCTAGACTTTTTTTGAGAGGCATTGTTTTCGAGTTATTCACGATTAGAGATTATTTTCGTGTTTTCAACCTTACATCACAAAATTGGCTATAACTTCCTCCCATATTGTGGATGAATTTGAGGATACCGTTGGAAAGAGCGTTAAATTTCCTTTCGGATATGTTACCCAACGTGTGAAAATATGCGGATTAGGTAGTCACAAATTCGCAAAAGCGTTTGACAAGCTTTCCCATCGTCATCTGCTGTCACTCCTTGTATCATTGGGAGTCTTCGGGCCGTTTCTTGAGTGGATGTCCAGTTACTTGGTTGATCATCGGCTGCGGGTCCGAGTTTGTGGAGCTCTCTCTTCTTCCATCGTGGCTACATCGGGAATACCACAGAGGAGCCATATCGGCCCGTTGTGTTTCCTTTTGGTGATCAACGGTATTGTGGGTGCTGTGAGTGGCTTGGGTGTCAGCTGTTTACTCTTTGCGGACGATCTAAAGTTATTTTGTCGGGTGACTGCGAAGTTTTGCAAGCCTTAATTACCATGCTGAAGTTGTGGTGCGTAGAGAACAACTTGTTCTTGAACCCGAGTAAATGTTAAGTCACGTCCTTCTGCCGATCCGTCAATGGGTTCTTGTTCGACTTAAGGATTGTGTGGAGCTCCGCTCTTGCAAACTGTCGAATGGAGGCTCTGTTTCAAATTTCAACATCATAGACTAAACGGTATAAAAATTAGCTAACGAGCAGAATCAGCATATTATGATGGTTCCGCACGTTGAAATTATATTTTACCTGTCTCATACAGGCCATGTTTCAAATTTCAGCTTCAGAGATTAAATACCAAAGAAATCAGCTTTATGAGCCAATCAGCGTCGTCTTATACCTATAAATACAGCTTAAAAGCTCAATATTTACTGCTCAATAGTACCTACCATGTAGTGTCTTCTTTTCCAAATTAGTTCATTATGGTTACTTAGTAATATTAGTTTTTAATGAAGCGTAATAAATCAGCTTTTCATCACACTACAGCGGCTTAGGGATTATAAGATTGTGATAAAATGAGAGCATTCCAAAAAGTGGGGAACGATTTTCATGCTATGAAAACTAAGGGAGTTACACTTCCCTAGCAATGCATTGGTTGTACGTGAAAATCTATAGAAAACAAGTCGGCTCGCACTGAATTTCGCATAATTCACCAGCACAAAACCCAGCGGTAAAACATCATAGGTACATGTTAAAAAATCTCTATGTGAAACTTTTGATCAGAAATTACTAGTAAAATCAACTCCTAGGAAGTTTCAGGGACGAAATGTGTGTCCACCCTGTATACAGCACAATATCACACCCTACATCCAAAAACATATTTATCAAGACACCTTTTTCTTGGTATTGATCGGTACTTACATATAGTATATAATCAATAAAGTTTAATTTACGGAGAGACTTTACCGTTATACCGTTTCTTGATTTGATTCGATTTTAGCGAAATAATGGCCGAAATTTGGTTGTTTTGAGTGAAAAAAATTATCTTTTTAAGCGTGTGTTGGCACGTGAAATTTTATAATTTTCCATTCCCTTGCCCTCCTTTCTCAACCGGACTGGAGACCGAATCTGGTATTTTAAATTTTTTTAAAGGAAGTGTTCGCTATGAATACCAAGTAAATCTTAATGCATCGAAAATGCATGAATAGGTAATTCCCAAAATATAAATAGCATAAGTCAAGCTTGTAAGATGCGACTTTGAATTCCGTCGAAGTGTTAATATGTATTTGATCAATCCTAGCCCTTTGAACTGTTGATGTAAACATTCAGAATCGCGAAATGCTGTCCATGGAAATTCATATATAAATAAATGAAAGGTGACAAACGTCATGAGAAACAAAGCGTCGAAAGGAAGGAGACCAGGGACTCCAATGCAGTGCGGTCTTTAATATTTTATCAGAAGGGCTGGTCATCGATCTACATCTACAGGGGAGCTCTACAAGCTTTAACCACGTTTCCATTTTCTCAGCGGGTTGTCTTGAGGATATTTTGGGCTGTTAAGAAGCATTCCGTTTCCGGATCTGCTAATGTAGCATTCACAGCGCTAAGCGGTCTATCACTATTAATATTACAGACCGATTGAATATTCGTGAAACGATTTCCTCTCCATTGAAGCGACAAAAGTTCCCGTCATCCAGCGTAGTATGAGCGAATTTCCGTAGGTTATCGTATTATATTATGTTACATTGTTTTTAAATTTGAGCACTTTGAGTGCACAGAAATTGTTAACCATCAATTTCATGGTAAATTCACTAGTTCCAAATCATATTCTACGATTCAAAACAGATTTCGGATTTATAATCAATTTTAACCAGATTTTTTAGCATAATTATGTGAATAATTTATTTGATGTTTCAGCTTATCGTTGATAAACTTAATTCGACTAAATTTATGCTAAAAATATAAATTTAACAATTTCTAGCCGTATTTAGCTATTTATAATGTTTTTTTTTTTTTTTTCTAAGCACATTTTTTGATATGTGAGCAATTTAATGTGTTCAGAAAGTGCTGGCCTACGAACTCATCCTATCATTAGAATAGCTTGAGTACTTGGCGTAAGAAAGGCATTTTTTTCTCAATCCTAAGGAGAGTTATTGGGTTCTAGAAGAAAAAAAGGTTACCAACAATAAATTTATTTAAGAAATTAGGAGTCTTCTGTTAATATATATATATATATATGTCTTAGGGAGGTAAGGGGGAAGCCGTACAGGATGCATGTGCCATCAGGAATGCCTTATGTGAGAAAAATCCCTGGGTCAGAGCATATTTTCAACAATATTTTTTTTCAACAACATAAGAACAACCATAGGATGCTTAATACAAAAACAAAGATATAATCAAAAATACAATTTTTATGAAAGAGAATTTGATTATAGGTTTCAAAAGAATTCTTTAGTCTATTGTGAAAATTGGAAAAAAAAATATTGACTGAAATTAAAAATGATCGTGAGGTACGAACGTGATTTTTACACGTTATATGTCCATGTATGATGAATTTATACGTTCATATTTAGTTGTGATGTTGGAGTGCGGATAGGAGGATGTACACTGGCAACACGTGCCCAACACAAGCTCGCTTAGGTGGCACGTATTCCTTCATTTTACTAGGTTGAAAATTTATATATATATATATATATATATATATATATATATATATATATAAACAAAACGGTAATTTTTGATTTTAAAATTTTTGGAGCCATTGAAATACGAGCTGCATTTTTTAAGAAAATTTGCTGGAAATGAATAGGTATAGATTTGCTGGTAATTGAATAAGGAAATTATACTAATATTATACGAAATTTCACATTTCGTCACACTTTTGTTGACGTCATTTTTTCCTGTCTGGCCATTAGAAACGGTGAACCGATGAACGTACGGTACGATGGACACATTCGATCTTATTTCCAAAGTTTTTGAGATCCTGACCTTTTTTTTTCAACTCCAACCCTTCAATTTGTGATTGAAAGTGTGCCGAGCGATTGGACCAACTAGACCCCCTACCTGATTTCGTCTCAAGTTTCTAGAATTATGGTCCTTCTAGTGGTAAGGCAGTTCGGGATAATTTCTCCAAAAGGCGCACAGTGGGCCTGGCCAGAAACCGATTCTAGATGGACAAAATTATTTTATGAGGTATTCTTTTAGGAAATTTTGCGCTGAATCAAAATATACCCTATGTCCCTTTACCTAAAATAGCTTTTTCGTTACAAGAACTCGATTTTTCACAATTTTCCTCAGTTTTTGACCCTTGGAACTGGCAATAATTTTGTTCATACGAAAGAAAAGTTGTAGATGGAAAATTTCTTCATCGAATGAGACCACCAGATCTTCAACTCTTTTCCTCGATTTTTGACCATTTTTTAAAGTTTTTGTGACCTACCACTCACTTGTCGATGATTTCCAAGAAGAAAGGTAGGTCTCTAAAACTTCGAAAATTTGCCAAAAATCAGGAAAAAAAGTAAGAGTTGGTGTTGCTCTCACTCGATGCAGAATTTTCTACAACCTTTCTTTAGTACAAGAACTTTTAGGTCAGCTCCCAAGGTCAAAAGTGAGAAAAATGGACAAAAAACAAATTTCTTGGGTCAGAGAAACTATTTTAGGTAGGTATAGGAAATGGGGGTATATTCAGAATCAGAGCAAATTATCTTATAATAATACGAGTTAGTTAATAAAATACTTTTTTCCTCCTAGAATCGGTTCCTGGGTGGGTCGCTGTGCGGCAGGGCGGACGGACGGGTTTGTATTCGTTTTGTACACGTGCAGAATCGAGATGCGCAATTTAGTTCTTTTTTTACGTTTTGCGGATAAATTCACATCCAATTTATCAGAGACGAATTATTCAGGGCAGCCTAAAACGCAAAATCCGCGTAGTAGTTTTGATTCGGAAGGACATTTTTTCCAACCTCTCAAAAGTGATCAAAATTTGGCTACCTCTGAGAACGATTAAAAGTCGATATGACTTTGGCTATTAAGGGTACAGAGCTGCTAGTATGTAATTTCACTGACTATTTCTGACTACAGCTGGCACTGTAAGCATTTAAACCTTCAAGCCCTGGTGATAGCTCGGAGGTTGAGCTGTCCGATTTGAAATGCAACGTGATGAACATTGACAGTTGATCCACGTAGCCATCAAGCATGTCAAATCACATTTCTAGATAATAACTACTCTGTGATTGGCACCCAGAACACTACAGGTTCAATGGAAGGGAGACAGCTAAGTATGTTGGTATAGTATTTACATAAATTTTCATTAGACCGTGCATCGATGTTTTGTTCGGTCTGTTCGCTTAAAGTAAGTGTCTTCAAGAATGGTAGTAGAAAATCCCCTAGATCTTTCTCTCAAAACAAATCCGTTGAGTTAGGATAGTATGAGTAAGTAAATTAGTTTTTTATCCCCATTTAGCAAAGAGATTGGACAAATACTTACATATTATTGCCCTATCTTAAAATCATGTATGTTAATTCTGGGATGAAATAATATACTTAGTTGATTACTTGATCGATTTCTTGAGAATATAGTAGTTGTTGTAGAACGTCTGGCTTGGCGTGTTGCCATCCGACACCGCCATTCTAGTAGGTACACCCTTTAGGGCTCCACCTCTTGCCTTTTAAAGCACTCTGAGAACTCTCTTAAATCCTCCAAGGTCCCGAATAGAGATTAGAGGAATATCGCCGCACTGTCTTGTATAACATTAAAACTTTAGTTGTGACATCGCTTTGACAATTTTCCCTAGACTCCTATTCTACAAAGAAGGTTGGTTTTTCCACTAGTACGACAAGAAGATAATCAATAGATGAGTTTAATAATACATCTACGTTGACGATTTCTACATTAGATAACTGTTTTGTACATTTCTGTTCATCCTCAATCGGTAAAATTGGTACAACTCTTCACCTCTTTGATTGATAAAATTTATTATGCTGTCCATTGTAATTGTTTAAGAAGAAAATCTACATTCTATCGTAATAGTGATTCATCGTCATCGTAATTGGTTCAAAGGACCATACCTTATTCAACTAAGTAACAAATCAAATAACTCATACTCAGTATAGTCATAAAGCTACGAATGATACAAACTGCGATCTTTAGATATTAAATAATACATCTACCACAAAGTCGTGCGCTATTCGTGCTCTTGAAGGCATATTTCAACCTAGATACACTGCGGAAGTGGACTCCCGATTGTTGCATATTAATGTGCAATCAAGGTTTCATCAGAGCAGTCGTACTTCTTTATCTTGTTACTGATAGCGGTAATATGTGTTGTGGGCTCCTTCACAGTGATATAATTAGATAGTTTACGTCATCGGGTGTGAAAACCAATCAAGAAGCTAATATAAAACTCTTTCCTGGTATTCTTTTTCTTTTACAGCGCTTTTATAGCTAAGGATCTACTAAGTTTTGATCTCAACGGATTTCAGAGTAATATTTAAAGAGGAAACCAGAAACGGACGGAAACTTAAAGTACCGAAACTCGTAAACGAGTTCCACTATCTGCTTTACAAGCAAATACCATGTTACATGTCTTCGATTGGGGATTTCATAACGGTTGTCCTCGAGAGTTGTAAACATATCCTTTAACTTTGGACTGTAGGCGACGAAATGTGGTATAAAGAATTTATTTCATTATTCTTGGAGGCACAAAAAGCAAACTATAAATACTAATAAAGTTATTTCTCCAATACAGACGCTATTTAGTTTCCGCCAAACGAAAATTGTTTATAGTCCAATCAACTTAGTTTAGGAATGTATCCAGGTCCGTAAGGAGGGGAAAATTGGTAGCTTGAGATATGAGCATTTATCATCTAAATCAAGCGCTTTCCAACGAGTGGCGAACGATTTCTGTGATATGAAAACTGCGGAAGTTCCATACCCCTTGCAACGGCTGGGTTTTACGTGAAAATCAATAGTTTGGAAAATCGTGACATCAACTTTTGCGTGACGAAAATTTTTGGTTGACCCCCCAGAGCAAAGACATATCCATGTCAAAATAATATCTGAAATAATTCAAACATACTACTTTTTCTTTTTTTTAACCTTACCTCAAAGGCGGAATGGGCACACCGTTAAGAAACGCCAAAATTAAACCTTGTGCCAAGGGAGCCCAATTTTATCGTAAGGATCAAGGATGTTTTGGAAGGAAGAAGAGTAGGACGTGAGGTATGAAATGAAGCGCCCGATAAGAGCCTCGAAGGGTCAGAGTAAAAAGGACACGGGTGATGGTACCACGAAGCACCTCTGCCAAAATGCCTATTTCAAGGAACTTTGAGGAATTTCCCCGCACCATATCCCACGCCATGACACAGTCACTGCCATGGCCTCCATGAATTCCATCGCTACTCCTTTTAGCTCGGATCCGCTTGGTGTGGGTAATTCACTCTGTCTGCTCCATGTCCATGATGCCACTGACTTCCTAGACATTTTGATTTACGGCAAAATCGTGCTTGATGTCAATGTCATCTAGCTTCTTGCTCTGGTCACTTGACACTATCCACATTCCAGCCGCTGGATGACAGAGCAACTTTACATAGAACTTGGCCACCGTGAGTCGGCGGACACTGCTGCGGTACATGATACAGGTTCTCACTTTTTACCCCGACAGGCACAGCAAAGCGTATCTTTACTGTCCCGCGACTGCGTGTGGAACACCTACTGAGGTGGCTAGTGTTACCACCGGGATGGCGTGAAAGTTCTAGTTGTCACGGACCCAAATACTCTGTGAAACCCATTCCACTAACTGGGAGGAAAAGAGGGATTCTGAGCCCTGTCGGTGTTCTTTACCATTCACTGGATAAAGCAGCCCAGCAGCAGACGAACTGAATTTTGGAGTGATCATAAGTTACTTAGTTTTTTCGGTAGTTGCCTTAGTCCATGTATAGTTAATACCATAGATAATGTACCATAGACTCCGTTAAATAATATTATGTATGAATCAGTGATCTGCGTAGAAAACGCAGGTGGGAGATCTGGGTGATCTGCGTATTCCTGGTACAGAAATAATATTCCTCAGTTTAGTCATTTACAGCGTTTTAAGAAAATAATGCATAATAGTACAAATTATAATAGCGCATAAAGGTGCGGCGAAATGTTGGGATAAAGACGTGGGAGACGATTTTCATTACGTCTAGTGTTGAAACTATCCAGATTTGAGCAAATCGTAACCGGTTTGGGTAACTGTATCCGCTCGCAATTACAATAACAAGCCCTTGAATTGCTTTTAATGGGTCAGATACTTTTACGGATACTGTAACTACATCCGAATTCCGCGGATACAGATACTTGCCGGGAAAAACTAACTACGGATACAGATACAGTTATCTGTAACCGTAATTGTATCAAATTACTTTTTCGGATGCAATCACAAAAATCGTCCTGATTTGACTGGAATCGGGTAAATTGACCCATACTGCACACCTAATCGCAGTTTTGGAGTCACTGAGTATGAAACGGGGAAGTATCACATTCTGTGCTTTTTCAAAGAAACATGCAGTTTTTGTATTCTTAGTTCCGCAATTATGCAAAAGCTGAACCTTGGCACAGTCGGAACAATCTAAAAATTTTGTATATGTATTACTCATGTATACTCCTTCGGCCTCCAGAATTTTGTGTATAAATTTTTGCACACTGTACACCTTACTGACGTGGTTTTCGCCTTAGGGGCAATAAAAAAATCTGAAATTTTTACTGCAGACTTTTGAGGCTTCTAGAATGTGTTCTACAGAATTTCAGATTTTTCCGACTGTGCCAAGGTTTGGTTTTTGTGTATTTTCGGAACTAAAAATCCAAAAACCGCAGGTTTCTTTGAAAGTGTACTCCGTAGCCGCTGTAAGACTAGAATTTGTTACTTCCTCGTTTCATACTCAGTAGACTCCAAAACTGCGGTTGGTGTGCAGTAGGGGTCAATTTTCCGAATTACCGTCAAATTAGGACAATTTATGCAATTTTAGATACACGTACGGTTAAAGATACAAGTAACTGTATTTGTATCTGTAGTTACTTTCCCTCGCAAGTACCTATCTGTATCTGTAGTTACTTTCCCTCGGCAAGTATCTGTATCCGCGGATTTCGGATACAGTTACATCATCCGTAAAAGTATCTGTGACTGTAGACACAGATACTAACTTACTGTAACTACACCTTCACGATTTGATTCGCGTACCTTATGATAAATACAATGAATTTGATGAATTGGCTGATTTGGTACCTTTTCGGCGAGAATTCCTCAAATTTGCAGAAGTATCCTAATAAGTATCTAGATACCCAAGTAACTAGGTACTGCCCAACTCTTACACCATCCCAACCAAAATAAAGAACGAAGAAGAAACGTACAAGAATGAAGCCTTCGTGAATTTCGGCATCCCTTCAAGGGGCTTGCCAAAAAAGACGGGCGTTGAAAGCCGGTGAGGAAGTGACGAGCGATCGCCGGAAAATGCTTTTCACGAGGTGTTGGGTCAAATACCATGCAGGACGTGTATGCGCCACGGAGGTGTGAGGTCGGCATGAGGTGTAGCGTGGTCGGCGGATTGTAGCACGCTAACTGGTAAAACGTGTTTCGCGGACGGAACAAGAACACCTGGAATATCTTAACGAGGCAGATAGCTATTCCCACACCTACACTGAATCATTTATTTGGTACATATACGTTCGCATATGGATTACAGAATGTCAAACCCTTGAAAAGTCACTAAATCTTATTCTATAAATGAGTAATGTCAGCACTTTCCTTATAAATGAATAATGTACGCTCAAACTCATGGACGGATTTGAACAGTTTTTTTTTTGCGAAATGATCAGAATGACACGGGAAGGTTTTTGTGAAAGAAAATTTTTAAAAAACGTCCTACCACCTCAGCTGACTTATCGAAATTCTCTCCTATTCACCCTATGAATTTGAAATTTGATAGGGTGCCTCTGATGGACATCGAGAAACGAATAAAATGATGGGCTCTTTCCTGATCAGCTGAGTGAGCTAAATTCACTCCTTTTCACCCTAGAAATGTGAAATTCAACAGGGAGCCTCACTAGGACATTAAGAGACGAATGCAAAGACGGGCTCCAACCAGATCAGCTGACTTAGCCTAATTCTCTCCTATTCACCCCAGAAATTTGAAATTTGATGGGGAGCCTCTCTGGAACATCGGGAAACGAATAAAATTACAGGTTCTTTCCTACATGTACATACGAGCCCGGCTAACCGGGTAACCTGCTTCACAACCCGATTATTTGGTTTCTAGAGCTTGCAGATCAACATGACTGCAACTGTTCCTTATGACACCGATTGACACCAAAAATTAGATAATGTAGGTTCGCGTGTTTAAAACTGTCACTGAAACTGAACTTTATTTACACATTCTTCTATAACTCGGTCGTTTCTTGCTGGTAGCCCCAATTTGTTTGTCGGTTGTTGCGTCACTTTTTTTTACGCATTACTATCAATCCAAACCTAGGACGGTACTGTCACTCGGAACAGGAACCAAGCTAATTTAATACTCAAGTTGAAGAACTTACCATTTGTTGGAGAGTAAACTTCGTACCTATTCAATGAATGTTGATGAGTTGACGATGGTTAAACTTACGATTTCGAAAATTTATAGTGAATAGTTCTTGTACGCAATGATTCCTAGAGTGAAAGGTGAGAATTTGGCTCAATCAGCCGATCAGGAAAGAAACCCTGATTTTATTCTTATCTTGATGTCCCAAAGAGTCTCGCAATCAAATTTCAACTTCCTAGGGTGAACGGTAAAGAATTTAATTCACTCAGCTGATCAGGGATTGGAAGTAGTTGCTCCAATACTCAAACTGGTACTTCAGACTGGTAGTTAATTGGGTGGGAAAATAAATATGGTTGAGAACAAAAGAAAAAAAAATAAAAGATGAAAGTCCGAAATATGCATTTTGACGCCTCGTTTTAGCTTATAAAGAATAGATCTACCGTTACATTTTTGGCATTAGGCGACTCAGGGGGCATGCCCCTCTCAGGATCTGCAAAGAAAATTAAGTTTGATCTGACAGGGTGAGGTCGGGAGGATGGCAATGTTGGTTCGAAGTTCTACTTTGTTACTTATTTTAGCGCGTGCAATGGTTTATTGAATGCATGGCAATGCCAGACGATAAGAAGTCGAAGCGTTAGAAAAGTTTAGATGTGGGTAAAACATAGGTAAAATGAAATAGGCGGTTCAGAAGTATCATCTGAAACCCCCACTAAATGTCATTCAGCACTCCGATCCTAAAGTGAGTACTTACTGTTGTACAAACTTGTACAGGTGGGTTTAACTTCTTTTACAGGGGTCTACTATCTATTTGCACCTAAAACCGAAAACTTCAAACTTTTTATTTGTAGCGGCCTTAATGTTTAGGCAATAAATTCAAGTCTTAGACTATCTTCAACTATTTCCTGTAAAAATATGATGATCCACCCCCAGATTAAGTAGATGTCACCATAACAGAATTAGTGTCAGGTAAAATAGATGCCTTTATTGCAGAGCTCTAGATTTATCTACAGCAATCTTTAGAGCTCAATGACGTGGGCTAAGGAGCCATATCATCTAGCACCGCTATCGAGGGTTGAATCTATTAATCAGAAGTGAACTCACATAATACCAGCTAAAATGTTTTTAGCTTTCGTTCTATCTTCTTTCCTATCAGTTGTTTTTTCAAAATTTTTTGGGTAGGTACTTTATTAGTAGGTACGTATGTACCTATTAGTGGTAGGTTGCCCTGTTTTGACATGGATATGCTTTGCCTTTGCTCTGGGGGGGTCAACCAAAAATTTTCGTGACGCAAAAAATATTTCACAATTTCTAATGATGTTCACGTACAACCAATCCGTTGCTAGGGGAATGGAACTTCCTCAGTTTTCATCGCACAGAAATCGTTCGCCAATCGTTGGAAAGCGCTTGATTTATGGGATAAATGTTCACATCTCAAGCTACCAATTTCCCCCTCCTTACGTACCTGGCTACATTCCTAAACTAAGTTGATTGGACTATAAACAATTTTAATAAGCCGGTTACAATATTCTTAACGTAAAGCAGTGGCATCATTTACTCCACTCCATAGGAAACAGTATCATCCTCTTGACAACAGTCGACTGTAAACTACAACTCATTGTAGTGGCTTCCCTCCACAGTTATTTTCAACATTTCTATAAGTAAACCGTTGTTTTGTTGGAATTAGTCGGGATGCGGCCCAGGGAAAATATTTGAAATTATTTTACAAAAACAATAAATGAAATTATTTTATTTATTGTTTTATTTGATAATGTTTTATCCTCTTACTGAGGACATCTTCAGATCTTGGTGTGTCCAGGAAAAAATGTATAAAGATCCGAATATAACGGATTTGTCAAATAAAACAGTGGCTCACCAAGTCAAGTCAATGTCAAGAAAGCAAGATCTGAAGATGTCCTCAGTAAGAGAACGAAACGTTATCAAATAAAACAATAAATGATATAATTTCATTTATTAATGAAAAATCAGGCTATCATGAACATAAAAATGATAGCGCCTGTATTGAAGAAATAACTTTAATAGTATGCATAGTATGCTTATTGTGTCTCCAAGAATAATAGAATAAATTCTTTATCCTACATTTCGTCGCCTACAGTCCAAAGTTAAACTTCCGTCTGGGAGGTGAAGCACTTGGCGGCGGTCGGCTCATTTCGTGAGCACTCGGAAACAATCGGCCGCGCTCAAAGAAAGGTTTCTATTTCTTAGGTTCTATTGAGGTTATAATAGCCTGTTTCCCATTTCATCGAAGCGCTGTACGCAAAATTTGTGTCACAATTTCAGTGTTTTTCACGTACAACCCAGCCGTTGCTAGGGGAATGGAACTCCCGCAGTTTTCATCGCACAAAAATCGTTCGCCACTCGTTGGAAAGCGCTTGATTTATGTGATAAATGTTCACATCTCAAGCTACCAATTTCCCCATCCTTACGTACCTGGCTACATTCCAAAACTAAGTTGCTTGGACTATAAACAATTTTAACAAGCCGGTTATAATATTCTTAACGTAAAGCAATAGCATAATTTACTCCACTCCATAGGAAACATTTTCATGCTCTTGACAACAGTCGAGGACAACTCGAGGACAACCGTTATGAAATCCCCAATCAAAGACATATCCATGTAACATGGTATCTGCTTGTAAAGCGGATAGTGGAACTCGTTTACGAGTGAATGAAGAAAATTTTGATTTTACAATTTGTGGAGCCATTAATTTTCTACAAAAATTGTAGAAAAAGTTGGTTCCAATCATGCAAGATGATCACTGAATTTTCGTAATGTACAAGAGTAATTTCGTAGTGTGCAAAGAAAAGTCAACCATCGTATGTTATGACAAACAACTTATTCTAAATAATAACCTGCTAAGCTAAGAATTTTTAAAATTTTAAACAATTTTTTACCGTTTCTATTGATTTTTTTAAACGAATTTTTGAGAGAGAAAAAAACACTAACTGTAATGACTCAAAAAGTGTTTTTTAAATATATATTTTACTCTTACTGGAGTATATCGGTTCAATTCCAGTTAACAGATATATCTAGGTAAAAGTATGTGTTAAAAAATAAGTATGTATCACTAAATATATATTTTTAAAAAAACTTGATACTAATCAATTACCGACTATATTCGGGAATTTGGTTGCATAAGGACTAAATCGTTAAATTTCGAAAATGTTTCGTCTCTCAAAATTGAAGCCCAGACTTTCTGGAAATTTTGAAATTCTGTATGCTCATTTATGTATCTAGAACATCATTTTCACATGTTTGAATAAATTTATAATTTTAAAATGTTCTGATGTAAGTTTTCATTTTTGGAGATGAGTTCCTTTTCGAAATTACCGATTTAATTGAGGGAAAAACAAGTATATGTGCGATAGGAGATAATAATCAGTAGATTTCTGAAAGTCCGAAGATCTACGGACAAGTTTCTGAAAATCCGAAGATCTACGGACAAATATGCCGTAGTGTTGGCAACTATGCTGCTCTTGTGAAGCCAATGACGATTGTTTCCGAGTGCTCACGAAAGGAGCCGACCGCCGCCAAGTGCTTCACCCCCCAGACGGAAGTCAGACGGAAGTATCAAAGACATATCCATGTAACATGGTATCTGCTTGTAAAGCAGATAGTGGAACTCGTTTACGATTTACTCTACACTTCTACTTTCTTGTTGGTGTTTATGATTCGATACCTAGTCGACACGATGTTTTGGAACCCGAAAAATGGTTTTACATGAAACGAAATCTCAATGTTAAGGAAATCCAAGGCTCTAACCCTGATACCTTGAAAAATACTAATTTCTTGTAATTATTAATTATTGTTTTCTGGACTCTTCGGATTTAAGTAAGTTATTGAAATTCACCTACCTATTGCGGTATTAAGGTATTTTATATGAATGGTAAATCTTGGAGCGGGGGTCGTTGCGTGTTTATGGTACGATGTTTTTTTTCGTTATTGAAATAATAGAGTGGAGAAGAAGATTGTATCTTGATTGGGGTCAGAGAGAAAGCCGAGTAGCTACGAGAGTGGCTCGCAAGGTATCTCCTATCACAAGTGTCGAAGGTTGTGTAATCAGTAAACAGACGGGGTGTTGTCATCCCTCGGCCGTGCAAGACTTATTTGAGTTGCCTTTCCTAGATAACCGGCAGGTAGGTGACTTAAATTGAAGACAAATAGCGGGACGGCACAAACCATTGATGGGTTGCTATCGGGATTTCTGGACATTCGTTTGGCCTATAACACTACCCCCTTTCGACGTTATGGGGCTTATTTGAGGGTGGAAATTGTGGTTTCAGGTGAAGGGGCGAATCAATGATATTAAGTAGGCGGCTCGGAGTCATCCTCAATGATAAAATCTACGGTTAAAATGCAGACAAAAAAGACAGACAAAAACACACAAAGATTCATCTACAGACAAAAAAACACACAGATTCATCTACAGACAAAAAAGTTTGCGCTCACGCTCTCCAACCCAGTTCACCTCCGTAAAAACATGTTCCATGTTAGAAACACATTCAAATTACGTGAGGAGTTTGTGCGGTAAAATTAATTGCACAAAAACAGTTAAGGTAAACGCACCGGTAGTCGACATGTTAAGGAAATTTAGTCATTTCGGCTAAACTTTGACCTACTTGAAATGATTCTTTCAAGTTGCAAACCCCCTTAGTGTGTACACAAGCTCCTTCCTTACAAATTACAAGTGGATATTTTCTTCAAATTTGTGTTTAAAATGTTAAAAAATGAGTTTTCCCAACTTACCTTTTTGCATTAGTAGTCGACAGTTAATGGAACGAATTCTTCAGAAGTGGACAGTGATTTTGCATTAGTAGCCGACATGTGCGTTAAATGTCGACAGTGGCTGTGTATCAATAGCCGACAGGTTTAAAACTCTCTTTATTTTCCCAATAAAACTTCATTTTACTCAATAAATATTCGTTTTATTCACTAAGTATTGTCAGGCTTTAATTTGCTAATCACAGCTCAGTACATGTACATTATTGTAAATCTTTGCTGAATAAAAAATGCAATTTACTCAAAAGACTTTAAAATATTGCAACATGATGTCATAAAATCTCTCACAAAAAGCTAAGACTAGCTAAATCCAAATAGGTATTTATTCCAAGCGAGGCGAGTAGTTTGCGAACTCATTCGCAGTAGAATCCACAGCGCACGAACACTTCGTTCATAGCAGACTAATTCAGGATTTTCTGAATGGAGTTCAAGAAATTTTTCGCACTCCCCTGGGACGGGGTTCTGAACTTGAACCTGTTTGATAATATGGGAGCAACGCTAGCGATCTTAGGGGTTTAGTAGAATTGAAGTTAAACTCTTAAATTTCAAGAACCCATCCGTTTTTCGAAGTTTAATAACGCTTTATTATATAAAAATACATTTTAGTAAAGCGGGAAATATACTGTATAAAATATAAAAGAAATATACAACGAAAAACGTAAACGTAAAAGAGGTGTCTACACTCTGATGAATTCTCAGTTAACGAATTTCCGTAGAAAATTAAGCCATTGCAATGGCTCCGAAATTCAAAATAAAAAAATTTCGAAAATTTTTTTCATTGAGATCCGTTTTTCTAAAAGATAACTCTCTTTAGGGTTGAGATGAAAATCCATTTCTTGCGCCAAAAAAACAAGCATTCCAAACGAAAGGCTGAGTACGTTGGCCTGCGTTCTTTTGAGCACATTAAAGTGGCCAGTTTTTATGTGCTAAATGGAAAAACAACCGCTAAAAGTTGTTAAATTCATATTTTAAACAGAAAAATCGCTAAATATTTAATATCTGTTTTGAATCGTAGAATATTATTTAGAACGACTTTATGTGCTAATAAGTTAGTGGTTAACAATTCTTTCCCCTCAACGTGCTCGAATTTCAAAACAATGTAACATAATATGAAGGGGAACATAATACTATGAAAATCCCGCTCATACGATCATACTGCATGACTGGAACTTTAAAACTATTGTTCTCTTGTTCACGATCTATCTCGGTTCTTTGCAGATGGAAATAATTAAACGGGTTTCGACAACTCCGGATCACCAACTAGCTGGTTATTAAAGGGGAGATTTTCAGTTGATGTCTCGCGTAGAGGGCGGGGCAGTCCGTCACGGTTGGCTGAAGTGCCTGTGGAAGGGTAAACCGCGACTGACGGCTGATACGGCCTGCGGGACGAGTATCCGGTTTTATCAGCTTTGCTTCCCATCAGCGGGACTCAAAGAGCGTCGCACTTGCCGCTTCCCCAACTAGGTCGCCTAGGATTGATGCGATTTCGTATAGATAGCCAAAGCTTGCGACCCCCCTTCCCCCCATCCTACTCCAATACACAAGCCATCAGGCCTGCGAACGGCATCTTTATTGTTCTCCTTCCCCCACCGTCAGAGGGATAATTCACAAATTGAAGTTCGATAAAGGGGGCTGCATCGGTTTTGTAAGGAGTGATTGATTCATAGCGATTAATTAAGGGAGAAGAATGGGTAAAGAAAAAGACCCAGATTTGCAACAAATAAGAACGAAGGAATTAATAACCTGTTTTAAACCAAAGGAACTATACAAATAATATGAACTACCTATTCGTTATAATAGGAAACTCACAGGTAAATGGCGATACGTTCCGGTACTGAGTTAGGCTTTGCAATGAACCGCTTCTCAAGGCCCCTCTAGACGATGACCGATACTACGCAAACCTAGACCACATTGCCCACTGCCGATTGTATAGATGCGAAATGACCTTGAAAAAACCGACGATGTTTGGTCCGGTGCGGAGCCGTGCGGGCAATCGCCTCCGTCGCGGTTTTTCTCGAAAGATCAAAGGGGACCATACTAAGCCACGATCTGCGCGCGTGCGTTATCGTGCTCGAATGTCCACACAACGGGCCAGTCAGTCAGTCGCACTGCAGTCCTCTCCTGCAGTTATCTATCAGTCTGTTGTTGTTTTGAATCTTGTGCCGTATTTCCATACACTATTAACGCGGTGAATTATTTGCGATCATACTTTTGTGTTACATTACATTAAATCATAGCATTACATCAAATAGGGGCTCGTGGTCCCCTTTCATCGGCCAGTCACCGTTGTTGTATGGCGGCCACTGTGTGGACGTGTGACGGTGGCCAGTGCTGGCTTTAGTTTTCGTAACCATGAAGCTCAGTCTTCGTTCTTCATTTGCCAGCACCCATACTTCGCCATAAATCTAGTCCAGAGAGGGCTAGATCGTGTAGAGAGGGCTTCATGCGATTAGCGAAGTTGGGTAATTGGATGGGTGACCGCACAGGTTAGGATCTCCCGTCCAAGTAGTTCACCTATTTGGAGCCCCCCTTTCACTCTGCATTACAAATAATAAACCTTTGTTTAATAATTTGCAGCGGACCAATGAATGAATCCGAACCAAAAGGACATAATGAACTCTTGCGTTCCATTTCGTACTTATTCATGCATAATTTACTACGTACCTACTTACTGTACATAAAGTCAAACATTCATGTAGGTATGGTAATATGAACTCGTTCATTTGATAATACTGAAGAGCAGGTAGGTGTGAGAATGGCTGTCATGAGTGTGAAAACCTTATTGACCTACACCAAAATATAATATTATTCAGAGTGCCTACACACAATATATTATTCAGAGTGCGTATCTTGCATTACATGGATATATAATATAAATAATTATGGGGTTTGGGATTGTCAAAGGCGTCGAAACACTGAAAAAAGCGTTGGTCAATAATTTTCCAATTTCTCGGAAAAACATAAAAATGCATAACTATTGACTGGATGAAGATAAATTAGCATATGTATATATATATATATATATATATATATATATATATATATATATATATATATATATATATTTTTTTTTGTGAAGGAAATTTAATGCTCTAAAACCTTTTGAAGGGGAGTATATACGTGGGATGAACGGTGTAGAAGATACAAACGAAAGTTTGGCAAAAAACGTGGGGCCAAAACTTGTTTTTTGGAAATCTTCACTTTTTCAGGGCATCTATCTCGGAAACTGTTTGAAATTCGTGAATAATGTATAGGGTTAAAGTTGTGCTACATTTAATAGGCATCCATTTATAAACGAGTAAAAAATTTGGTGCGACGCACCGTTCGCAAGTTATAAGCAAAAAACTACGAAAAGGGACCTTCGGACCCCCCCCCCCCCACTCCCAAAAGCGGATTCGCTAGGGACTTTATTACTCGTTGTTCAGGGGACCCCTCCCTACACATTCCTGAAGAGAAACGGTCTGTAGCAATTATTCCCCTCATTCACCCTTTTTTTGGTCTAGATTGACTGGACTAAATTGGGAATTTAGTCACGAAATACTCTGATGATTCGCCTTGGTCGCATAATGCACACAGGTACACATTGTCCCGTAACCATGGCTGCCGACTCAGGTTCAGGAGTTCAGGTTGTGTTTTTCGCTATCCAGTCAGTTCTACATTTGTTGCTGTACCGCTGCCGTCTTGTCAAAAAGAAAAATTAAATTGCTTCCGAGTCTATCTATAGGTAGCGGAGGCATTGTTTTCACTTTCGGGTGAAAAAAAAAAAAAAATTGTTGGTCTCCAAAATAAAAATTTTCACTCGCATTTTACGTTTTAGACCATTCTGAACAACTTTGGTTCCGTGTCTGTCTGTCTGTCTGTGTGCGTGTGTGTGTGTCTGTAGTATGTCGTGTGTCCGCCAATCCTTCTAAGAAGCTTATATTCCACAGTTTTCATCCGATTTGGATGATATTTTCAGGAAATGTGCGGGCCAGCGGGTGGGCGGTACCCTATCGGTTTTATCATTTCTCACTGCTGTGCATGCGCAAACGTAAATTCTACCAAGCATTATTTTCTCACTCCCTAGTCGTCCGATGTCGCTCAAATTTGGATGATAGCTGGGGGATGACGATTTGATCATCTCATATAAATTCCAACATAATTGCTTCATTAATAGCTATCGCGCATGCGCCATTGTAACATGCTTATTTTCTACAGTTTTCATCTGATCTGGACGAAATTTTCAGGGAATGTGTGGGCTAGGGTGTCAACGGTTCCCTACCAGTTTCATTGGTGCCATATCAATATTTCATTCTGTGTTTGCGCAAACGTAAATTTCATTATGTTTCATTTTTTCACACTCTAGTCGTTCGATTTTTCTTAAATTTGGATGATAGTTGGAAGAGGACGACTTGATTACCCCATATCAATTTCAACATGATTGTATCATTAATAGTTACTTCTAACGACCTTATTTCCCTCAGTTTCCATCCGATTTTGATGAAATCGTCTGTGAATGCGCGGTTTAGGTTGCTGATGATCCCACATCTATTTCATTGCTCTCAACTTATCAGTTCAATCTGCTTTTGCGCAAACGTAAATTACATTGACTATAATTTTTTTCTTTTCTTAATTGACCAATTTTCACGCTACTTCATGATTTACTCTTTTTCCGTAAGGAATTTTTCAAGATCATTTCAGGGCACTTGCTACGCCGCCAAAAATGGCGAAATTCGTGACCCATTATCTCGGCACTCGTTTGGCCGATTTCGATGATCTTTTTTTTAACTGATAGATCATGTAAAGATCTAAAGATCTGCGGAATCAGATTGAAGAAATATTATTTTGCCGCATTACAATATCGAAGCCAATTTTGAAAATATTGGTGGTATATGAGGTAACTTCGATTATCTGTCCCGTAATTACAATAACTTATTTCGAAAAACTATACCCGCAGATTTATGCAGTAGATTGAGAGATAACTTTTGAAAGAAAGAAAAATGAATTCGGTTCAGTAGATCCCAAGATAGAGGGTCCGATGCGCAAAAATATGCTACTTTTCAGGAGAGCCATAAAACGAAACAGTAACGATATTCGCGCTTCTGCGACATTTTGGTGAACTAATATGACTTCAATATGTGTGAATGAGTTAGTAACCTCAATGACTTCACTTCACACAGTCAGAGCATAATACCAAACAACCAGAATGATAAGATGATAACAATGATAAAATGTTCTGTTATTCTATGTTGTTTACGTTTCCACTCGTCCGTGCATTTTTCCGCGTTCGGTTTGTCCGCAATTCGTTTAGTCCGTATAGTTTTAGTGTTGTACGCAATGACCAAAAGTAAAAGAATATTCAAGAAGGTCAACCATATCGCGAATTTCTCCAAGAAGTTGTGTGAAGATGATTCTGCGTCCGAAATTTGCCACTTACCATCCAGCTCGTCTTTCACCCTGCTCTCATCCTTTGGCTTCCTATGATCCTTCCGTTCCTGGAACTTCTTTCTCTGAAACCCCTCTTTTTCCTAGTACTTCATCCGGCGACTCAAGCTGGTTATCTTCTTCCAAGAAGAAATTAGGATTTGGATTAGGATTAGTAAGTACCAGTATTTTGGATATTATCGGCTTTTCCTAGCTGTTTGAATTGAAGAAGCAGGGACAGCGGACTATGAGGCAATCAACTTCTAAGTTAATTTGTGAGACATTTGAATTTTGTAAATATTACATGCAATATATTATCTTGTTCAGGAATGAATCTAGTTTTATTAGACAAAAAAAGAAAAAAGGTTGAAAAATTTTTGTTGGGGTACCAAGAGCCCTTAAAACTTTTCAATGATCTATACATTCATGATAAGTGAATGAGGAAGCTATGTGCCACACCCAACTTGGCAGACGTTTTTTCTTTGCAAGTGCGAAATTAAATTTAATCCAGGGATTGAAATATGGAAAAACTATTTTAAAGTGAGCAAAACTAATAAATTGCCTCCCCCCAAATGGCATATTCGATGCGGATGAAATTGCTTTTTTCTTCAAATGTTTTCTTAATGACCTTCAAATTGCTATTATGCTCCTAATGTGACTGTACACACAATACAAAATAAATAATTTACTGCACCTTGTTTTGAATTTTTCAATATTTGCTGTAATGACAATTTATGGCACTAGGATTTGAGGCACCTTAAAAAAAAAAAAAAAAAAAAAAAAAAAAAAAAAAAAAAAAAAAAAAAAAAAAAAACATTTTACAAAGGTTTATTATTTTTTCAATTGAGTTTGATCGTACCCACCTCATGGTGCCTGGGTGTATTATATGGGTATAACACGTAAAATTAATAAATATCCATTCTCCTACACCTCTCTGCTACGCCCCTGGTCACTCCAGCCACCAAAAGGTGCCGCGGCGCCTCCTCTCACTCCACCCCCCGCACACCCCCCTCACCAACCACCGTGACCCCCTGCCAAGCGTGCGTCTAACACGTCTAACACTCAAAGCCTCGAAAAAGACACTTTTTCGCCCGTTTTGGCCCATAGCATTTATGCGAGTAAAGCGATCGGGATGGTTAAACGTTAGGACCAACTAGACCCCAAATGGAGTCTATGTGCGAAAGAACGGGTTTTTTAACTAAATTCATAGGCCTTTTATGGCCCGGAAGGCGGACGGCTAACGGCGGACGGCGGACGGACATTTCAAATTTGGATTCTACGCATCTTGAAACGTAAAGTGACAAAGTTTTAAGGGGGGGGGGGGGGGGGGGGGGGGGTTATAAAATTTTTTTGCTACACGATCACATAGGCTTATTATTGGAAATAATAAACTAAAATTAAAATACTGATTTTTTAAGGGTGAAAAAATGAAAATGGGTACATAACGAAAATTCTCTAAAATAAATGGCTTTGATTAGTTTTTGAATTGAAAACTCGTTCCAGCTAAATACATTAAAGTATATTTATACAGTATGTAGTAGTTAAATCTGTCTAAAAACTTCATATGGAAATTTCAGTTTTTCCCTGCTTTGTAATCGGAGACTCGGCTAAGAGAAAATCGAGTTTGTCTGTAAAAAAGAAAAACGAATAACCAAGCGTTAGGGAAGGAAACGATAAATGAAATTGCACTTGGGTCGTCCCCAAAAGTAATAGTGTGAACGTTTCTGCTATAAAAGGAAACAGCGGAGAAATTCAAATATTATTATCCGGGGAAGGCATCTTGACCCGGTCCGCATTTCCAAGCTCAGTAATTTCGCTCACAAAGGCTGCCCACAATCTCGGGTTTGAGCCCTAGTCGAGTCGATCCCAGATCAGCTTTTCTCTCCTGCTCCTCTTGGGTACAAGCTTATCCACGTATAAAATGTTGAACGCTGAAAACAAGTTTTTTTGATGCGGAATGTTGTGTTCATACAAAAATCTTATGCTAAGCCGTAAGTAGACAAAAACTGTATCGATGAGATAGAAAACTGAAAACTCGGCGTTCAACAACAAACTTCGTTTTTTTTGGTTTATATTCAATAAGCACTTTCGAAATAAAGCGGAAGTTTTGACATGGATATTTCTTTGCTCTGGGGGGTCAACCAAAAATTTCCGTCACGCAAAAGTTGATGTCACGGTTTTCCAAACTAATGATTTTCACGTACAACCCAGCCGTTGCTTGGGGAATGGAACTTCCGCAGTTTTCATCGCACAGAAATCGTTCGCCACTCGTTGGAAAGCACTTGATATATGTGATAAATGTTCACATCTAAAGCTACCAATTTCCCCCTCCTCACGCATCTGGCTGCATTCCTAAACTAAGTTGATTGGACTATAAACAATTTTCGTTTGGCGGAAACTAAATTTTGCGATGACACTTGATTTAGTTTGGCGAAATTTGATATTTCCTGTCAACATCTTGTTGTTGACATCATTTGGGGAGTTAATAACATGTGGAGGAGAGTCTAGACATGACCCGTTTTCAATAAGCCGGTTACAATATTCTTAACGTAAAGCAAGAGCATCATTTACTCCACTCCTTAGTAAACATTTTTATCCCCTTGATAACAGTCTACTGTTAACAACAACTCATTGTAGTGGCTTCTCTCCACAGTTATGCGTACCAATGAATTACCTAATTACCTCTAGGCAGGTTATTAATGCATCACAAGTTGAAAGCGTTGTTGATTGACTTACCGTCACCTTCCTAATGTTATGATGCACAAAATAATCTGAAGGAGCGAGTCAGCTAATTTGCGTATGACATCATATTTGTACTAAACACGAATTAGTAGTTGCGCTCAACGAATTCGAATTCGTGTTTTTTCAAAAATAGTTTTTGGTTGTGCTTAATTATTAATATAGATGTCTTCAAGTAGTAACAACGCGAAAGGAGGAATTGGGAGAAAACGGAAGTGTGAACTCAAAAAACCGCTACACCCAGAAGCTTCAATGTGCGTAAATTCTCCTATAACCGGTGGCAGGTGCGCACCCACGGGGGGGGGGGGGGGGGGGGGGGGGGGCTAAAGGGGCTATAGCCCACCCCTCAAGAAAAACATTACATTCTGTTTTTAAATCCGCCAATAGTGGACACATCGCATACTGAATACTGGTCTGCGGGAGTTACATTTCACTACAGCTACGAAAAAAATAGCTGCATTGCTGCATTTCTATTCCTAAGAAATGCACTAAAAAATAAATAAAACGTATTTCATATTTTAGCCCAGTCAAATGGTGTTAAAAAGTGGCTGTTTCAAGAAAAAATTAGGGTAGAAGGTTTCTCGACGGATTCTTATGTTTTTTGGTGAGCTGAATCCGAATCTGAAGTTTGCCAACAAAAAATATGACTGCTTCACAGTGAAAATCGCAAAAAACCATGAAATTTTCCGACATTTTTCAGTTTTCTTGTAATTGCTCAAAAACTAAGCATCTGAGGGAAATAATTATTCATACCAATATGAAAGAGCATTAAATTGTGTACAAATAACCCTTTGGTTTTTGAATTTCGGACATTAAATGTAGAAGATATGATGGATCGAAAATCGATAGTTTTTATCAAAAAAATTTTTTTCCGACTAACAATGAAATTCATCAAACAACAGCTAATTAACGAATAAAAATATGGAAAAATGTTTCAAACAAAAGTTGTTGTTGTTGATGTTCAAACGTGTTGATGGCAGAAATGGCAGTTTGGCAAGCTTTTCTCCAACGAAACAAGGCACACCACGTCAATGCAATTGATTTTCTAAATATTTGTGATAAAACAATCTTTCCAAACATCCATATCCTACTTAAGATTTTCATCACTATACCTGTATCGACCAGCACAGCAGAGCGCTCCTTTTCCACTCTTCGGAGAATTAAGACATACCTAAGGAACACGATGTCTGAGAGTAGGCTAAATGGCTTAGCCAATCTTAATATCCACAGGGAAATTCCAGTTGACACAGACAGTGTATTATCCATACTGAGGAAGACCCAAAGAAGACTCAATTTTGTTTTGTAAGACAGCTGATATAAAAATATTTTGTCAAAATAAAACCTAAAATTTTATTTTATCGGCTGCGTTTTATTATTCATTCGTATAGTCCAAACTTGCATTCAATGAGCTAAAATAAACTTAAAGTAATTCCTTAAAATACCGGTTATTCTAAAGAAGTTTTAAAAAGTTTTCCGTTGGTTGGCCCAGGGACCCTCAGTCAGCCCCCCCTATAATTATTTTCTGAGTGCGCCACTGATCGATCAGCTTGACCAGGATATTAAATGTGTTTCCAAGTGCAAACAACCCCGCTATTTGTGAATTTCCCAATAAGAAGATCGTTCCGGTTAATATGCTGCAAAATTTGAAGAATCAGTGAGCACGTGCAGAAGTCTTCTACAACAAAGAATGCTTGGCTGAGGAACAGAAAATTACCAGTATGAAGAAATTGCTCGAGGAACACTCTGACCGGCTGGAGGGGCTAAAAAAAAAAAAGAAAAATAAAGCTATCATGAACATAAAAATGATAGCGTCTGTATTGGAGAAATAACTTTAATAGCAAGAATAGTTTGCTTTTTGTGCCTCCAAGAATAATAAAATAAATTCTTTATCCTACATTTCTTCGCCTACAGTCCAAAGTTTAAGGATTCGTTCACAACTCTCGAGGACAACCGTTATGAAAACCCCAATCAAAAACATATCCATGTAACATGGTATCTGCTTGTAGAGCAGATAGTGGAGCTTGTTTACGAGTTTCTGAATCTTTGGAATTTCTTTTTTCAGTTAGATTTGGATGGAAATCAATTCAGTGACTAGTGTAAGTTCATGGAGATTATTGGACGACCGACCGTTCGCGTCCCAGAAGGGTCTTAGCGTTGGAAG
This sequence comes from Adelphocoris suturalis, assembly GCA_030762985.1. Classification (NCBI taxonomy): domain Eukaryota; kingdom Metazoa; phylum Arthropoda; class Insecta; order Hemiptera; family Miridae; genus Adelphocoris; species Adelphocoris suturalis. Next base: position 5,724,260 of record CM061047.1, read on the forward strand.
GGAAAAAAATCATCAACACGACTAAAAATCACAAAGCGACTTTAACAAGCAGGAGTAGTCTGAGCATCTGCTGATTTGGCTCCGTCTTACTCACTTTGGTTTTATTATCTTAATAATACACCTTTGTAATTCTACCATGTAACAGTTTAACAGTGTATATACACGTTTTTTTCACATAGGTAATACAGCTACAACTACCGCAGGATTAAATCGAAAATTCCTACACCCGAATGAGATGCTATATGATCGGATTAGAATGTGGTTACCATACCACAAGCTTAGGTGCGGCATATCAACCCGATGACTGGATAGCAAGTCAATGAGTTTGATTTCTTATTTTTTTTCCGTTAGTACGCCTTGAAAATTTAAATTTTTCCCCGCGGAAGTCTTGAGATCATCTCATATTCTCTGCATATCGGCATCTCAATCTGACTCAGAGGAAATTGAGAATTGGCTCGAGAGATCGTATCGCTTCAATGAATTTCTTAAGGGAAGGTCGGTGTACGACTCTTTTGTGGTGTTTTGGCGGTAACAGTGATCAAGTCATTGAACCTCGTCAGCTCGTCACAACCTGCGCCAGTTGTGACCTTGTTAAGTAACATGGATATGTTACGTGCTAAGTCCGCAATTGCGCAACCCTAAGATTGTACAACCGTTGTTTTGAACTTCGTACAAGAAAAGCTGTACAAACCTAAGACTGTTCAAAAAATTGTGCAAATCTGTTAGAATAAATGGACATTGTACTTCTTCGCTTTGTACAATGTTCGTGAAGGGGTCCTCCTCGTTGTTATCTTTGCGATCGGACGCCCTCCCGCATGAGATAATCATCTTCGTTTCGATGGAATATTCGGCTCAAAATGGTTCAGCTCGTCTAGGAGTTTTGTACAAATTCAAAAGTTTGTACAAAGCTGATACCCAAATCGACTTTGTGTGACAACGTTGTACAAACCGCAGATTGTACTGAACATTTCGTACAATGTTAGACGTTTCGGGCTTTGAATAGAAAATCTGTTCATTCCGCACATTGTACCACAGACGGTTGTGTTATCCTAGGGTTGTACGATTTCGGAATTTGCACATAATAGGTATACATAATTATGTAGTGACTTAGGTGACCTATAAAAACGAAGTAACAGTTTTGAGTTCCAGTTAACAGTAATTCGAGATATGTTACTAAATATTTCTGTAAAGTAACAATTATAGGCCTATTAAAGACCTATTTATGTAAAAAGAATGACTTACTGGTATCCTCGAAATTATTCGCAACGTTTTGATTCCATACGTTAAATGAAAATGTACAAATAACTGTAATTAATTTAATTCGTTTTCTTTTTCTCATCGCTTATCGTTTTGCTTTCATTCGTTTCAAAAGTTGGAACCGACGAATCTCCCCGGTTTTTTCCTTTGATTATAGAGTTTTATCTGTTAATAATGTTGCTCGCATTAATCAGCGGCTTTGAAGTCTTTTGGAGGCCCCGAGAGGGAATGGTGGTGGTGGTGGCGGGGGTTGAGCCTTTTAGAGTCTTACCCTCTTAATTAAGCGCTTTGAATCAATCACTGCTCCCAGAACGGAGCCCTCACGATCGAACTTCAATTTGTAAATTATCCCTTGGATGGTGGTGGAAGGAGGACAATAGCGATGCAGTTTTCAACCCTCAGAAGGGGTTTCGCTGCCATAACGATTGAAGGATTTCGCTGTCAAAACGAAATTCGTCATTCGTAGGCGACATTGTTGACAGGGAACAATTCGACCCCTTTTTGAGTACCTGTGAGTGGAATCAGAGATGATTAAACCGAATAATAATCCTGTTGAACCCATTAGCCTTCAGTCTAAAAAGAGTTGAAAATAACTGAATGAATAAGGTGCTTTTTAGCGAATTTTTGTAGAAACAATTTCTGATGTTTTCATTGAGCTTGTGTTTCGATGATTTGATTCATAGCAGGTGATCCAAATATTTCGAGAACGGTTTGATTTGTGAAGTGGTGGTTAAATCATTTTAATTGGTAATTTCCATACTTTACACTCTAGGAAGCTGTAATTTCGTATGTAGCCTCTTTAGGAAATTTACTTGACGATGCCCAGGGTCTGGATCAGATGAGTGGCTCATAGAGCTTGCATACGAGTCTGCAACTAAAGACATAAAATGTCCCAATGTGTTGCAGACTCGTATGCACGAATTAAACATTTTTCCAATTAAATTCACCTTGTTTCCAAATGAATTCAACTTTTTTCAATTTAATTAAACCTTTTTCTTATTGAATTATACTTTTTTCCAACTTAATTATACCTTTTTTCCTATCGCTATATCGCTTTGGCCTTCACTAACACGAGAAAAGGAGCCTTAATTATAATTAAACTCCGTGACCAGTTCCTTTCTATACCCCTAGCGTACGCCACTAGTTGCGTCCACTGATCTGGGCTATTCAGCATCACGACAAAATCAGCCCGAAAAATGTCAGAACGACCTAGCCACCTAACCCTACTTTCACTCAATATGGGACAATCACAAGTGGAATGGTAGGTATCCTCTTGCCATCCTAATGCACAGCGAACACAGCTCTATTCTGTTTTCCAGACAGGGTTGATAGTTGAGGTTGAGAAGTTCAACGGATAAATTCCACTGCCTTGTCGCTCTTGAAATCAGCACACCTCATGTTGTGGTCCAGCAGCGTCGTGGGCATAATATGTCGTGTTATCAGCCCTTCTGCAATTATTTAAGCGTTCCTCTGCAAGCTATACCATGAATTCCCATAATTGTGGGTTAGATTGACTGTAGTCTAGGTTTATGCCGAAATTTTCCGGAAATCAATTCTGAAAAACCTCCTATGTTATCGCTAACAATTGACATAGCACCGATGCGGGGAAATCCGTCAGCACTCATCATAACCCTCCTCAAATAATCTAGGTGCAACTTGAGGCAATGTAAATACAAAGGCTGCAGCTCAGTTTCTAACAACATGTGATATGAGATACGGTTCGACAACCAGAATAATTTTCTCAGAAAATACATTTGCACTTTTTCAATCTCCTCGAATTCCCCGTACCCCATACCTGGGCCTGCCTTAAGGACCTCCAATCGACTTTTTAACTGTATTTTGAGTCGATTAGTAGTCCTTTCCAAGCCACATCTATTGCATGTGTGGCCAATGGAAATTTTTGCTTTAAGTGAGCTTTGAATGAAAAACATGGTGTCATTGTGATTCCTAAATATTTTTATTGGTTCGCCACTTCAATTTTTTTTTCTGTTTTGTAGCTCCCCTGTGTACAGATAGAAACAGCTATCTAGTATATTCACTGAACTGTTCAGCTCCTATTACCTACTCGTAATCTACCTATTGTGATCTAGCTCCCAAACAGCTGCAGCAGAATCAACACATGCAGCTACATAAGAAAATTAAGGGATAGTGGTAACCGGGGACATTGTTGTTGGATTGTTTTATAATTTGAATCGACACATTCATGATGTAATTATATTATATTACAAGAATACTAAACCTTTGTTTAATAATTCGTAGCGATTTTCTTCTTCCAGATCAGCTATAAAGTTAGATAAATGTACAGATATATTAAAGCATTTATCGAAAAAATATGAATAGGTTTAGGGTTGAATGGCTTGAAAATCCATCTATGTTTCGGTGAAGTTTCAGACATTTCATCCCTGACTGATGACATAATTCCCGCCCCCCCCCCCCCCCCACCAACCCCTCGCCGTGTTGGGATAATGAAAAACCGAAGTTCTCTGGTTTTCCCTATGAAATGTAGCGTGGGACGTGGTGAAGTGAAATTTCCCCATTTAAACGATTCAACCGAAGCGGAAAATCCGTTGTTGTGCCTCTTTCAGCGGAGCCGTTAGCGTTTTCATTGTTTTTCGTATCCGGACCCCAGAAAATATCGGAATCAAAGAGGAAAGTAGGGGGTGGGGGGAGGGGAGGGGGGGTGAGTTTAAAAATCCCCCTTCCATAACATCAAAGAGCGGATGCGGTCCACTCACCACCTCCATCACCCGTTGAAACCGATCAAAGAACCTTTCGAGCAGAAATTCCTATAGAACTAGGTAAGGGGTTTTTTCTCTTATGCAGGCAAACTCATTCCGGATTCTCTTGGCTCCTTTTCAATTTATAGAGCAGAAAAATATTTACGTGACCTATATATATATAAAACTAAAGGAACGAAAGATTTAGAGAAAGTCTCTCGATATATTAGGGGGGCTACACAAAAGGATTTACATTAGACGATAAGAATAGTCCATTGTGAAAGCATTGGCTTGTGATCTAAGTTACTGCTCGTGATACGCGAACGGAAACATGAAACATCACTCCTAACGCTTCAAGATGTTGACGTAATTGTCCTTTCTCACGAGTCCTTTCTCGTACACATGTACCTACTGCGCATGTTCATGGACCCACAGCAAATTATTACGCAAAGGTCTACATTAGGTCAAGCATCACACGTCTACAAGGTGTCCCGCAAAAAGTGGTCAGTACTTCAGGGGTCGATTCTACAACTTATTTCTGATCGAAATTTCTTCATAGAGATTTGTTTCAACGCATAGTTTTCGATTGATTCAATTTTAGCGAATTTTTGAAGAAAATTAAGCTATTGCTCTCGCCTCAAAATTTGTAGAATGTGAATTTTTGAAAAATTTTTATGCAGAAATCCGTTTCAGGCTATTCTGAATCATATTCTGAAGTTTAACGCATTTTTTTATGTATGTATGTATATATGTATATATGTATGTATATATGTATGTATGTATGTATGTATGTGTCATTCCAGACGATAACTGTCCGTAGAATTGTGCTAGAAACTTCAAACAAATTTTAAAATGTTAAGGACACAAAACGAAAGTTCAAGTTCGTTGGCCAGCATGATCGGATTACATCTTCGGGTTGAAATTTTCAAAAATGTAGTCAAAAATTTCAAAATAGCCTGTTTTTTGCGATTTGTCGTGCGAAATAATTTTTTCAGCATACTAACATGTGGTATATTCGGAATCAGCGTAAAATTTCCTATAAGAATATGTATCAAGTTTTCAAAAATTTCAAAGTTGAAAAATCAGTCAAAAATCGAAATAATGTTCGCTAGTTGTAAAAATCGGTAATATGGGATAGGTATGTACCTCAATAACCAATATGTTCGATATTGGATATAATTATCAAATGGTAGAGTGAAGAAATAACATGAAGCTGTTAAAATTCCAGAATTTACCGTTTGTTAAAATCGAATCGTTGATAAATCAACAATAATTTTGGGATTTAATGCTGGTATTAACATATTTAAAATTTTCAATTTCTTTCTTGTTGCAATGTACGGAAATTCCTGACACTAGTTTTCCACTAAAGTGACTAAATAATAAACATATTACGACAAAGAGGTGAGCTATTTAACTCAAAACCGGGCTATTAGTCCCCATAATTTGTATTTAGGCGAATAGTATAAAATCCGTTCATGGTTTTTTGTCGGTTTGAGATAAAAATTTAAAATTTGGTATTTTTCTTAGTCTCAACACCTACTATGATAGATGCTGTTAAAATTCCAGAATTTACCTAATCGAATCGTTGATAAATCAACAATAATTGGGATTTAATGCTGGTATTAAATATTTTCAATTTCTTTCTTGTTGCTACGGAAAAGCCAAGTGACACTTCCCCATAATTTAGGCTGTCAATAGATGCACAGAGACTACAGTTTGTCTGTCAATTCCTTGCTGTAGGATACTAGATTCGAATGCAACTGACTTTATATCACTCGTAATATAAAGCCTCATCATCGATTGGCTGTGGAAATACGTTTTTTTCATATGACGTCGGTATGTTATTTTATTTTATGTCAAGATTTGATGATGTTATGATAGGATACTGTTAGGATTTCAACTGTCTTCAATACTGACCAAATTGAACATCGAAATCTATGAATATTTACCTACATTTGTCTTTAAATCTACAAGATTAGTTTAATAATAATAAAGTATGAGTACCTCCTAATTATTTTTAATAATTTGATTCCATGTTTGTCTATCAAAATCATAAACTAAAATTTCTCTACACGATCAATAGCGACTGAAATGTCGAAGATTTCTTCAAAAATTCGCTCATGGGGTCATGCTGCATGACTGGACTTTTATTTAAGATTCTGTTCGTGTTTTCAAACTTTTGTCACTAAAACGATCACAACTCCCTTAATTTGCTATGTGAATTCAAATTTGAGGATTGAAGGTTGAAACTTAAATTTCCTATAGGAAAATCGCCCTGAGCTTTTTTTAAGCATTAGGGTTTGCGACAAGAAAAAACCCTCTGAAAAGAAAATTTGACCTAATTTTGGAAATCTTGTGTCTTCGGGGTATCTTGTTGATCTGAGAACAATCTGAGATCAGAAATTTGAGATCAGAAATTTGAGTTCATTTGGTAAGATAAATTTTATGTGATTCAAGAGTATTTGACCAGTAACTAAAGTTTCAAAAAGGGCGTTTACAAGACAAAACCCCAGAAGTTTTTTGTTCAACCTTGTGTGTTTTTGTTCAACCTTGTATGTTTTTTGGGGTGCTGAATCCGAATTTGAGGTTCGCCCCCTGATCCGAAGTGTGGTTTATGTTCAACAATTGCGAAAAATCTAAAACATTTCCAACTTTTTCCAGTTTTTTGCTTATACTTAAACTTATGTTAAACTTATTTTTTCTTGGTAAAGTGCTTAACCATAAAACGGTTATGTATTATTTATTTATCGAACTTAATCCTTTACTAGGAGGAAATCAAATTCAGCAACCGTATCTTTGTCATCTTCAATTTTCTTCATTTTAGAAAGGGCTTTGTGCGCCCGGTATATTTAGTTGGTTTACTTCTTCTTTTTGTTACAACTAGAATAATTTTCGATTACTCAACAAGTTATTGCAAAGATGATTTTCATTATTCCAAGTTTTTAATTGAATCAAAATTCTCGCTTCGTTTCCTTATGAAACAAAACTACTTTCCTTTCTTATTGGCGTTGCACTCTTTGATGTGCGGCTTCACGCTGATTTACTTTTTTTTGTAACATAAATATGGTGAGAGGCATCTTACAACTTTACTCGTTTCATCATTATTGTAGTACTCGTATATTTGACAATCAACAACAACTTTTCTGATTTTGTTTCTAAATCTGTGCCTTTGTAGTCCACACCATCCTGTGTGCGATGCATCTAATAACGACCGTAATGAGTCAAATGAAATGTGGCTTTTAAGGGATAGAAATGGTTTAGGCTAACGATTGGCGACCCATTATTTTCCCTTATTCACTGGAGAGGCGTGTTTGAGTTTATTTAATTCCAAAGGGCTGCTTTGATAATACCAGTGTACTACCACTCTCTGGGTTTTCTACATTCTCTACCTCGTGTGGGTTACGTCTGATTCAACCACAGAACGAACAATAGAACGGCAGATGAACGAAAACTACGCACTATACATTGGCAAAGCGGTTGATATTACGGCTAGTGCATCAGACAAATAAAATATAAAGTTTTGGCTTTCCAAATTGAGGTAAAATAGGGTGTAACCAATCCAGCCATTGGGGCACTCAGCGGGGTAAGGTGGAATACCTCAATCATGACAACATTCAATGTTTTTATTGGACCTTTTAATTTAAAGTGTTGAAAAATTATAACTATTTTTAATAAATTGGCCGTACAATCAAAAGATTTGAATAAACGGATAGATAGTTATAAAATATAAAATAATCCCAGAAATTTTGAGTAGGATGGGCTTTAAAAAAAATTATAAACCCAGTTTGCACATTCTGCACATTGAACACATGCACTTTGAAGGTCATTGGTTCCTGCACATCTCTTCTTTCCATCTGCGACTTAAGACAAGGAGGTGATAGAAATGGAGTAGTTACCCCTTCAAAGGGTAGAAGAGATTAACTTGCTACATCCAGAGGATATATATCCTGAAAGCTGAATAGTCCAGGAACTGTCCCCAGATGCGGCATTTGCAATAATCGAGAGGGAAGAACTACCCATATCCATAACAGCCTTCAGTGTAACAAACGTGGTAGATTTGGATCAGTGACTTATCCTGCGTTCCTTTAACCACTGGGGGTTACGGTTTCTTTCTGTAAGTCTGTTAGGATTTGGTGATTTAAGGTTGGATGATGATTCAGTACGATTCTGGATATCAGAGAGACCTGCTAAATTTGGATCATGTTCCTCGGTACCACCTGTAGCCAGGTTTCGGCAGTTGCGATTTCTGGCATTACCAATAATCGTTTACTTGGTTAATGGAAAAAGTCATCAGCATTCCTCAACTAAATCTATATGACCTCTTGGAGGGTCACTCCTGGTATGATAAAATGAATAAATAACAGAATAGGTAACATACATATAGGTAAATTTCATCACGAAATAAAACGGAAAGAAGGCCATAATAATGATATCGGCTTGCCAGCTCAAACACATATACATACTTACATATACATACCTGTAACGTACACAATGTAAAGCGTGTAGTTTTAATTTGAAATATACGTAGAGAATATGTATGTTTACGAAAATGTGGCCAATTGGCAAGTGGACTATTTTTGGAACAAAATAATATAAACCTCCTTTTTCACAGCTAGAGTATAATTTTCCAAACTTTTCTTTTGCTACTTCTACAGTTATTATTACTGAGTACAACTGAATGCAGAAATAAATTTGAATTTGAATTACAGAATACTTACCTCAATAAATTCTGCAGGTCCACATCGTCACTCAAATTCTCAAACGAATAATCTACTCTAAGCGGTATAGGATACCAAACTGAACGTTCCCCGAGCAATATTAGGTGGAATGAGGCGTTCCGACCGAAACGCTTCCGCCAAACCCGTTCCACCCTCGGAATGAAATGGAACGATGACTGCTAGAAGAAATAATCAGCTCCGGCTGGAACGATTTGAGATGGTTGGTTGAGAAGAATAAATATATTCATTATTTAGGCCGTTCACCGTTTGATTTCTGTACGAAATCTTTCTTCTTAGCGAAACTGAGAGAATTCATAATAAAGACGAGATCGCCGAGTTGCGGAATAACGGAACTGATTTGAGATAAGAAAGAAAATAGGAAACACTCAAACCGAATAAAAATTGAACTCGATTCTCCCAAATCAGCCAACGCGCTTTTTAACATCAGACCATGAACAGATGAGGAACCGATTCGCATAGAACCGATACGAAGCCTTATGCCCAGCCAATGAATTTCGGAAAACGTCACGGCTTGATTTGATTGGTATGGGGGGGGGGGGAGGGCGCGGTCGATACTTATGGGAGGGGGCAATTGGCACGCGATGGGTCCCCAAAAACCAGAAAATAAAGACTAGCTGGTTGAATATTTACTAGGCAAATGAACAGTTTGCGTTAGATCCGGCAGTATTTGATTGGAACGTAGCCATCTATAATGTATTTTATTTTGTTATTTGGAACTTGCCGGGAACTGTGGTATTCTCGATAAGTGATCATTGTAGGTGCGGATCCGTTCTTTGGAACCGCCTCCCCAAGGCGCCATATTGAGTACAGTCCTTTATTCCTTGTTTTTTCAGAGAACTGGATCCTGTGGGAGCGGTTCCGAAACGTACGCCATTATGAAGGCACTAGAACGCATCGAAGAGGAGTGTCCTAACTTGGTATAAATAGTACAGTGATTGTGACAGATTCGAAGAGTGCAACCACCAAACTACAAAACATTTTTTTGAACAGGAAGCCCTGGTACACACATGTCCACGAGCCCATACAAAAATCCTTTTATAAAGTTTTGACGAGGTTGAGAAGTGGACACAGCTGCTCGAATGCACACCTGCGAAGAATAAATGTGGTTCAGTCGTCGCAATGCAGATTTTGTGGAGAAGACCCAGAAACCAACCAGCATTTAATTCTAGAATGTACTGCCCACTCTAATCGCAGAGAGGATGGCTGTATCGAAAGAAAGCCAATAAAAAAAAAAAAAAAAAAAAAAAAAATAGACATTTTTGATTTGGGGGGGGGGGGGGGGGGGGGTCGATACTTATGGGAGGGGGCAATTGGCACGCGATGGGTCCCCAAAAACCAAAAGACTAGCTGGTTGAATATTTACTAGGCAAATGAACAGTTTGCGTTAGATTAGTTTTGATTGGAACGGCGTATTTTACATTGTTATTTGGAACTTGCCGGGAACTGTGGTATTCTCGATAAGTGATCATTGTAGGTGCGGATCCGTTCTTTGGAACCGTTTTTTCAGAGAACTGGATCCTGTGGGAGCGGTTCCGTTTTTTTTTTATGGGATCGCCACATTCCTACAATCAGGATCTAAATTAGCTAGAAAAACGTTCCAGTCATGCAGCCTGATCGTATGAGCGAATTTTCGTAAATTATCGTATTGTATAATGTGTAATTGTTTTGAATTTTGAGGTTTTTGAGTGCAAGGAGTTGTTAACTATTAATTTTATGGCAAACAACGTATTCTAAATAATAATATCCTATTCGAATGAAGGTTTTGAATTATTTTATAGTTAATAAACTTTATTTGAGTAATATTCTGCCCAAAAATATAAATTTAATGATTTTTAGCCATTTTTAGTGAACCTACGCTTGAAAAAGCGTAATAAGAGAAGTCGTTTCAGGATGCCTCAAAACGGATTTTAATGAAGAAATGTTTCAAAAATGTTTATTTTAAAATTTTCCGAGCGATTGCAATAGTTAATTTTTTACGAAAATTCTCTAAATGAAAAGGTGACCACTAAAGTCAAAAATCACCAAGAAATAGGAGAACTTTGGGTACAGGTTTGCCGTTCTCGGACTAGCCCGCTGGTCACTAATAGGTTTGCATTGCTACAAACTCTCCACAAACTCACTGAAATTGGATCCATACTAGGACTATAATAGGTAAGCAACTGGAATGCTACAACGTTGATAGCTCAGTTAATAATGATTGTAAAAGTCGGGCGAAGCTGCCGTGAGTTACTTCCCCCAAGTTTTTCCTTCAATATCCACCTAATCCGAGAGCCGACGGCCGGAACAACAAAAATTGTGCCATAAAACCCGCTCCAAACCCGTTTATAGTCCGATCCGTACGTTGTTGAAAATTTTACGACTTGAGTTCGAAGGTTGACGGGTGGAGCGAGAAAAAGTCTGACCATAACCGAGGAGTGCTACTTTCAACAATCTTGAAATCCTTTCACGTTACCGTATCGAGATTCTAACCTAGCTATCGAGGCTCATTGAGGGAATCTGAAGTTTATTGCTACACAGATCACACGTCACATTACATCACGCGTGGGAGTAAGTTGTTATGTTGCAACGATAAATCCTATTCTTTTTTATTAGATAAGACATGATGGTCTTTATTCGTTTATGACAGAAAGTTTGCTACGAATTCATGATGATCGACAACAGTAGGAATCAACACGAAACAAACTGAATAGGTGCTTTGACAAAAGCAATTGGAACGTTCTCAAAACGCTTCATTTGCTCGCTCGATTGTTGGTTTAGCAACAAGCATTAAAAAAAGGGGGGGAAAAACCGTTGTGCCGTACAGTGACCCAAAAATCTGGGAAATTCTCATTCTCAATTGCTTCTCAATTGTCTCATTTTTCTAATTTTAGACTAAACATCCTTATTAATTTGTACAAATCCTTTTCAGGATTCGTGATACTTTGCAGTATTGACAAGCACCCTGTTTTAGGAGCTGAACTTAAAAAAAAAAAAAAAAAAAAAAAACTGAGAAATTTCTAAAACTGAAAAACAGCAGCATTCAACTTAGAAAACAAAACTGTTGAAATAACAAATCTTTATATATAATTCCGAACGGTCTTTGAAATTGTGAAGAACTTCGCGGTCCGATTTTAGTGTAAGACTGCTCATTCGAATCAGCACGGCCCCAAGTTTGTTGCAAAACTGTCGCCGTTCGTATCTATACCCGCCTTGATCGTGTTCTAGGAGGTCCATATCAACGAGAGTTGTTTATTAGGGTGTGGCGGTAACAACAGTTGCCATCAATTCATGGTAAGTAAGAAACGTACTGTAGTTACTAACATCTATGAGAGTTATTTCTGAACGAAGAAATTGAAACTGAAGAACTTAGCGGACTTTATAAATAATTTCGAACGGTCTTTATATATAACTAGAGGCCTGTTAGGGCTTGGAAAGCCCTAATCTAGAACACGATCAAGATAAGCACAGAGACGGACGGCGACACTTGGTGCCGTCTAACACTGAAATCGGTCCGCGAAGTTCTTCACAATTTCAAAGATCGTTCAGAAATAACTCTCCTAGATGTTAGTAACTACACTGCGTTTCTTACTTACCGTGAATTGATGGCAACTGTTGTTACCGCCACATCCTAATAAACAACTCTCGTTGATATGGACCGCCGAGAACACGATCAAGGCGGGTATAGAGACGAACGGCGACACTTTTGCAACAAACTTGGGGCCGTGCTGATTCGAATGAGCAGTCTTACACTGAAATCGGACAGCGAAGTTCTTCACAATTTCAAAGACCGTTCGGAATTATATATAAAGATTCCGAATCAGCACGGCCCCAAGTTTGTTGCTAAAGTGTCGGTAAGTAAGAAACGTAGTGATGGGGTCTTTTCTGATCAGCTGGGTGAGCTAAATTCTTTCCTGTTCACTGTAGGAAGTTGAAATTTGATAGGTAGACTCTCTGGGACTTTAAGAGACGAGTGAAGTGATGGGGTCTTTTCTGATCAGCTGAGTGAGCTAAATCCATTCCTGTTCACTGTAGGAAGTTGAAATTTGATAGGTAGACTCTCTGGGACTTTAAGAGACGAGTGAAGTGATGGGGTGTTTTCTGATCAGCTGAGTGAGCTAAATCCTTTCCTGTTCACTGTAGGAAGTTGAAATTTGATAGGTAGACTCTCTGGGACTTTAAGAGACGAGTGAAGTGATGGGGTCTTTCCTGATCAGCTGAGTGAGCTAAATTCTTTCCTGTTCACTGTAGGAAGTTGAAATTTGATAGGTAGGGCTTATATCGTTACTATAATGTGCTGAGTTCCTGATAGGTACTACTGTTATACGGACTAATTAGGGCTTTCCAAGCCCTAACAGGCCACTAGTAACCAAATAATTGGCCGACCGGAACAACCCGTTCTCATTAATAATATAACCGACTTGTTATAGCACTCGATTCGAAACTTTATTTATCTGGAATTCGCCAACTTTTGTAATTTTTTTTCTTGATATTGGTTAGACGATATTCTTACGAACTATAAGAAAGACAGATCTCTTAATTGACTGTATGTATCCCAAACTACTGGGCCAAACTTTATAATACTTGAATATGTTTACAACTTGAGTAAAAACACATAGGAGCCAAAAGATAAAACTTTTTTCTCTAAATGTATGTATACACTTCATGTGTGAAATAAATGAATCACAAGTCTTGTTAATAGCAAACAAACTTCTTACTTCGTTGATCCATTATGCAGCGTGGAATTTCCACCAATAATGTTCCGGTTGGTTGGAAACTCCAAAAACCACTTTAATACTTCACTTGAAATTATTTATTCTATTCGGAGAGGAACTACGCTAATGCAGGTCATTAAAGTGGGCATAGCGTTTGAGATCATGTTAGTTTAGGACCTTTGAAACAAGAATCCCTTAGTTTTCACAGGATTGATGAAAATTCGTATTTTCGAATCATGACCAGGTTTTAGGATTTATTCTCTGTGCACCGTTCGCCCCGAGCTTTTATCCCTAACTAGTGGGCAAATGTTTATAAAACTTGAGTAAAAAGCACATATACAGGGACCCAGTTGGTTCTGACTTCTCGGCGTCACTTTGGATCAGTCCTAAAGGGAATTGAGGAGTTTAAATACCGAAAAATCAGGGTATTGAACACTATTGAAATAATATAAGTGGTTTTTGGTTGTTATACGTAGTTTTCTTTTCAGAGTACCGATTCCCCTTCAATGGAAATCCTCAACAGTTAGTGGTAGGTCACAAAAACTTTGAAAAATCGCCGAAAATCGAGGAAAAGTGTCCGAGAACTGGCAGTGGTCTCATTCGATGCAAGATTCCTTCCTCTACATCGTATAAAAAAAGATTTAAGTCAGTACCAAAGGTCAAAAAGTGTGAAAAACTGTCAAAAATCGATTTATTGGGTCGAAGAAGCTATTCACAAGTACATTGGTATTGGGGTATATTCGGAATCAGAGCAAAATTGTGCCCACTGTGCGCCTTAAGCAGAATAATAAAACACGGTTTTAGTTATGGATTTTGGGATTTTGGAAAATGAATCATCAGTATGGGAATCGTACGTGATTTTTAATGGCATAGTTTCATTGGTGAACATACACCGAAAAGGAATGGTTTGTTACTAAGATAGTTATTGAGTGAAGAAGAACATTGATCAATGTGGGAGGTTTATCATATATGCAGAAAAATAATGAGTCGTTAAGTAAAAATTTGCAGTGTTCTAATTCAGTAGAAAATTTGGCTTTTCAACTGATATGTTTAGACCTATTTCTCTTGTTATGATCCTTTCATTTTTTTCAACTACCTGCTCAGAGCGCAGATTCATGGCACTTCCTGTCGACTTCAATTTATTAGATTTTCTTCCCACCTCCGACACGCGAGCGGCGCTCGCCTTTCTAAGGGAAAAGAGGCTACCATATGAAAAAACCTTCCCAAGAAAAGCTCCACAGCAGAGGCCCAAATGAATGGAAAGGCCGTTAACCTTTTTTTATGTCCGCGGCAGCGCTCCCGGGAGACGTAAAACTTTATTAAATCTGAGAGTGGAGAAGCCACGGTCGGTATAGAGTTTCCGCCCCTTGTACCCCCTAAACAACTCATACGTCGAGATGGGTTCGGAATGAAAGGAAATCCGCGTGCACGTGCGCTCTACCAGTGTAGGAAACGACTCGTCATAAAAATTTACATGCATTTCAATTTCCAATGAGCCACTGATGCTGGAAACGTAGGAGAATGTAAGGAAGGTAAGGAGTATGGTTGGAATGTAACCAATGTAACCACCCCATTGGGACAAGCCGGTTTGATGAATCGTCGGTATTTCTATTGAAGTGGATTCCATAGATTTGAGCTGATTGATATTCTGGTAACTCCTTGTCTCAACCCATGGCCGCACCTCTATATGGGAAGCTGAGAGCGATACGATTGAATTACTTCTGTTTCAATGATTATAAGCTGATATGGCTAGTAAATCTGGTGCAAAAGAGTCTGCTGGCAGATAAAGAGTGATAGGTAGGTCCGGAAAATAGATACATGTGAAAGAAAGAAAACCAGAGCCAATATTCGTATATCCCTAGGGCCTCCCTAGGGCTGGGAACCTGGAGACGACCTCACCTCCTGCCTCAAGATTCCCTTATGGGATGCGAACGAATGAAAGTACATCAAACCGGGTGGTCTCATTCAATTTATAGATATATTGGCTATTTTAAATTACTATGACCATAAAATCATCAGTTTATATTGAAATATATCGAGTTTTTCGTCGGTCTACCCCTAAATTTCACCCGTTGTGGTTGATTAAAATGATTTCATAAAGGTAAACTTTGGACCAGTAGTTCCGGTAGGAAATCGCTACGTCGCAGATACAACGCAGCAAGACATTAATCTCATCAATAGGGGGGTTAGAATTTGTTTCTTAGTCGATTAAAAAGTTCATTATTGAAAATATAGGAATAAAGGACATTGAAGCTCTTTCAGGTAGTTGAATATGTGTAAAAGTGAATATATAAAGGTTTGCCAAGTTGCTTCCTGTGAGTTGAGGATGACGTGGTGGAGGTGGTGCGAAATGGGGTTTCCAAAATGAGTATACCCAAATGTACTAGAGCTACGTCTTCTCAATATCGTTCAGTTTCACTCACAAGTATCTCTTGCAGATTGCTGCTTCTAAAACTCATAGCTCCTTTTGTTGATCTAGTGCCGTAATCCACCTTTTTGCAGCTTTCCCTTGAGTTCTTTGGTAGGCTGTCCACTTCCAGCAGATGTGCTGTCTCACGAGATAGTGAGACCCTGTACAAACTTGTCCGACAGGCCGGACTGACATTAGTTTCTCTTGCAGGCGATGTCGCAGCGTTTTTGCTAAAGATTGAGACTGTCACTCATATCCCAATCGGTAGTTCGGTATCAAACCAACTGCAACACCGAGTGGATTTTACAAAACAGGAAAAGGGGTTTTAAGTAGGTACATTGCCTGCGTGTCTGCGAATTCCTCAATTTTCATCAAATTTGAGTTTTAGGGGTTGTGTGGGTTGCTGCCCATGAATTTCATCATATTCGGATCAACATATATCTTCCAATACTTATTTGATTTTGAAATTCTTCAAAGTTTCACACAGATCTCATGGTATTTAAATGCATGGTATTCTCCCATTCGAACTAATGGTTCATGGAATTCATAATTGTGGTCCGTCATCGTGTTGCATTATTTGATCTTTGAATTTTTTGCATCAGCCCGTTTACCATTATCTAAGTGTAGCCCCTCCTTTCGCTTTTAATCCATTCCCCCATACCTGAGCATTTAGTTTTAATATTCATTAAATCATCTTATGTGGACATTTTCACGAATAAAAAACGAAGGATATATATAGTAAAAAGTCCAGTCATGCAGCATGACCCCATGAGCGAATTTTTGAAGAAATCTTCGACATTTCAGTCGCTATTGATCGTGTAGAGAAATTTTAGTTTATGATTTTGATAGACAAACATGGAATCAATATATTAAAAATAATTAGGAGGTACTCATACTTTATTATTATTAAACTAATCTTGTAGATTTAAAGACAATCTGAATTTGGACAATGTTTCATGCAAATATTACCGATTTTTACAACTAACGAACGGCATTATTTCGATTTTTGACTGATTTTTCAACTTTGAAATTTTTGAAAACTTGATACATATTCTTATAGGAAATTTTACGCTGATTCCGAATATAACACATGTTAGTATGCTGAAAAAATTATTTCGCACAACAAATCGCAAAAAACAGGCTATTTTGAAATTTTTGACTACATTTTTGAAAATTTCAACCCGAAGATGTAATTCGATCATGCTGGCCAACGAACTTGGACTTTCGTTTTGTGTCCTTAACATTTTAAAATTTGTTTGAAGTTTCTAGCACAATTCTACGGACAGTTATCGTCTGGAATGACACATACATATATACATTCATACATACACATACACATACATACATAAAAAAATGCGTTAAACTTCAGAATATGATTCAGAATAGCCTGAAACGGATTTCTTCATAACATTTTTTCAAAAATTCACATTCTACAAAGTTTGAGGCGAGAGCAATAGCTTAATGTTCTTCAAAATTCGCTAAAAGTATGCATTTAACCTCAAGCTCATGCAGGATTTAAACAAAATCCTAATTAACAACGACATTTCAAACTGGCCGAGTAACATCTCGAAGAAACTTCATCTTTTTCGTAATGGTCTCTTACCTCGTCAAGGGCTCTTATATTCTAAAATTAAAAACTTTGAACCAATTTTATTCATGGTTTGAAAAGTTGGTTATTAGCCTTGTCTACCTCACTGGAAAGTTCACGATGCTATAAATACATCACATTTTAATAAGATCCAGCTCATTATTTCACTTCATGATTTCGGTCATCTAACAATTGACTTCCTAAGAAAGGTGTATTTCGTTAATCGTTCCTTTTCTTGATTCGTAGAGGTTTTTCATTCCATTTATGTCAGGAGTGATGATGAATACTGACTAGTTTTATCGTCCATTAAGAAAGATTACTTGTATTACAGAGGTAACCGTTAAGTATTCGGTTAACTCCTCATAAATGTGAAGTAACTGCCATAGAATTAGTCAAAAACATGAGTTGCAGCGAATATAATCATTCGAGGAAAAAAAGTTGTTAATGAAAGAACCTGGGGAAGGTGAGAAGAAAAAGTCCAGGTTCGCATGACCCCATGAGCGAATTTTTGAAGAAATCTTCGACATTTCAGTCACTATTTGACATTTCGATCGTGTTTTTTTTAACAAGCATCTACTACCTACGTTTTAAACAGCATGGTTCTAGGATTGGTTATACAGGGATACTTCCATAAGAGTAGTTCAATCTGAATTTGGACAATGTTTCATGCAAATATTACCGATTTTTACAAATAGCGAACGGCATTATTTAAATTTTTGACTGATTTTTCAACTTTGAAAATTTTGAAAACTTGATACATATTCTTATAGGAAATTTTACGCTGATTCCGAATATACCACATGTTAGTATGCTGAAAAATTATTTCGCACAACAAATTGCAAAAAACAGGCTATTTTGAAATTTTTGACTACATTTTTGAAAATTTCAACCCGAAGATGTAATCCGATCATGCTGGCCAACGAACTTGAACTTTCGTTTTGTGTCCTCAACATTTTAAAATTTGTTTGAAGTTTTTAGCACAATTCTACGGACAGTTATCGTCTGGAATGACACATACATAGATACATACATACATAAATACATACATACATACATACATACATACATACATACATACATACATACATACATACATACATACATACATACATACATACATACATACATACATACATACATACATACATACATACATACATACATACATACATACATAGATACATACATACATACATACATAAAAAAATGCGTTAAACTTCAGAATATGATTCAGAATAGCCTGAAACGGATTTCTTCATAACATTTTTTTTCAAAAATTCACATTCTACAAATTTTAAGGCGAGAGCAATAGCTTAATTTTCTTCAAAAATTCGCTAAAAGAAGATTACACAGAATATTTATTTCGCAAGGGGCTTCGTCTCTTGGACCCCCCCCCCCCCCACTTGACGCTTTATAGTATACTTCACTAAACCCCCAGACAAAGACATATTTCCACCGTTGCAGAGGACAGACTCTGTCCGACTTCTTCTGTTGTATATACAGAGGGTTGATTGAAAACTGTGCTTGTTTATTTGTACATAATATACAATTTTACATTGTAAGATGACTTTCCATTTTATGTAAAATCCTTTTTACAGTTAATGTCTTTCAGTTAGTCAATTTGGAAAGATATAAAGTTAAGAGCGTCCATACCTTTTGATTGTATTTTACGTGTTCCAAAAGCACTTCATTTCAAATGTCATACTTAGATCATCATGCGTAAAGCGATATTAAACAATTTAGTGTTAGTCGGGCAACAAGATGGCATTGTAATATATTAAAAGACGAATGTAGTATAGCTAGTTGAAAATGTATATGACACAGGAGTTGGAATTAAAATTGGGAGTCCACATGGACCTAGAAAAACAAATCAAAAATATCTTCTACTAAACCCCGTACCTACTCAGGTTTCTGATTGAAAGAAAATGAGTTACGAATGTTAGATCAAATAGGTTTAGGAGACCTTCATAGAATAAACAGGGAGCACTTTGGTAGTTGTTTGGCTGCTTGCTACTCATCTATGCCAATGAATAGCTCATCAAGTGCCCTGTCGAGCTAACTTGTAGATTGTAAAAACGCTCCAAATCATTACACAATGTTCGCATTCATGGTTCGTTCCTGCAGTATAACGCTGTATAAGATGCACAGGCGCTATAGAATGTCGAAGACCATAAGGGACTTCTATTAAAAATCACTATGGGAGAAGAATGAGGCGTGAGATGTTAGTGAGCGTATTGCTTTGTTCACCTGCTTCTGTTCAACTCCCTTTTAATATCCACCTTTTTTCGTCAACAACAATGGTGTAGAAGAATATGAAATTCATGAAGGGCTGTTGGTATGAGCGAGAACGTGGGAGCGACGGGCGGGCCCTCTGAAAAATGAAATACTGTTTTGATGTACCACACAAAAGGGAAGAGGGAAAACGCCTTCAAAGGAGCTCCCTTTAGCAATATATTTATTTATTCGTTCGACTGCAGCGATTTCTCGCATTAGCGGGATCACTGTTTGGGGATTTTTTTTTTTGGCAAAGGGCGATTTGACGGTGGTAGAAGAGGATCGTCCGCGGTACACACTCTATGACCCAATACCCGAGATTCGAACTCGAGATGTCTGCATTATTCATGAAAAAAGGGGAGTAGTGACAGGAGTGTGGGGGTAAGAGCTCTAAAAACCAGGCTTCCGTCGCCCCTATCCCTAGCTAAGCGTGTAATACCTGCTCAGGATTGTAGCCTGAGCCCGTATTTCTATTAATGCGTTTCTCCTGTAGGCACCGTCCCGGCAGGGTTTCTTGCTTGCCACCCTCTGTCACCGCCTCCTTAGGGCCACAATGCCGAAAAAGGCTCCGAACTCAACCGTCTGCCAATACCGATCGATGGCCTCCCGACAAATGAACTCCTAATGGAAATCTCATTCAAGCGGAGACCTAGGAGTTCTCCCTTGATCGCCAGCATGTTCCATGTTCCTATAGACGCACATTCACTGCGTCAACACCCATACGCAACTCGCAACGGACACCAGTTGATGCAGATTCCTCAACATCGACTAGAGTTTTACAAAAGAAGCCTTAACTACAATGCGATCTCCATCACAAATTATTATCTTCTACACCTACAGTCCAAAGTATGCATCTTTGACTCTCCCATTTACACATTTATATAAAAAATGAGATAATACCTAATCAATCAAGAACTTAATACGTGACTTCTATAAGCTTTGTTAAATGTGTGTGTTTTGAGGATCTTTTTTGCACCAATGACGATCATTTGTTGAATATTTAAGAATTCTATACCTATTCAATTAAATATATAAAAATTTATTATTATTATTACTAATATTTAGATTTATTTCGCAGCAAAAAGGATTTTAAAGAACAGTACTCTATGGTTGCTTGTATTTAATTAATATTGTATATCTGTGATATTAGGTTTTAGGGTATGATTGTGTTGTGAGCGAATTTAATTTATTGTGTGACTGTGGGATGAGTGTTGTGTTCCTCTCATGTGGTCTGGTGCTCCGGCTGGCCTGGGGGTGGCCACCTTGGAGTTTCTTCTGGTAATGTGACCGTTGTCACTCATTAGGGCTGCCTGCTCAGAAATGGGTAGGTAGCTCCGGGATGAAGTAAACATGAACTCAGCTCATCAGTGACCTATACAATTTTTGTGAACCCGAGAAAGAGACCAATTGGGCGTTTGAAGACGCGAAAATCGATTTTTTTACAAAATCTGTACTTGGGTTACTTCACACTGGTAACCTAGTTTCCCTTTCCCATTAAATATAATACCTACATTTATTTACATATCTGCTGGTTGCAGCGTCTTGTTATTTATTTAGGTATATAACACCTATTGCTTCTGATTCTTCCAAGGTAGGGGAAACGTTGGAAAGAACCCACCTACTTGTGGAAACATAAATTAAAATATTACCTACAAATTATACCTTCTGAGTTCGGTTGTTACTGATGTGCTTCGTAAACCCAATATTATCCCTTGTCATTTCATCTGTTTGATATAAGTGCCTACCTACTACTACTTTTTTATGACTGATGAATTTAATTATGTAGTATAAAAAATTATGGGAACACAGATTTGGTCAATACTAAAAGGAAAAATAATACTGTGGTTTCGATCTTGAAGATTTCATAGTCGACTGTATGAGAGTTTTAGCCCAGAATGCAACCCTAGAGTAATATTGTATTCAGTTGATGAAGTATTATCTAAGTCATAGTTCGTTTAAAAACTACCGGGAAATCTACCGAATTTCCGAAATTGTATCACTGGGATATACCGGTTTTTGTTTACCGGATCTACCGATGTACAGTGTTGGGCTGGCGGCAACATTGTTTGCATGGGTCTTACCAGATTCACACTTCTACCTAATACATGTAGGCTATCTCAACGAACAAAAAGGGCCATCCTATAAATCGTACGACATTTAAGCCAAAAATTATCATCTAAGTAACCTATTTTCTCCAATGCTTCGTCTAGACTACTAAGAGAACTTAAAGAGCCCTTATACTACAACACAAGACATTTCATGAACATTTGAAAGATTCTAAGGTAGTATGATTTCCTTTTTTTCTAACATTTGATTTCTTTGGCAATTAGAATGGTTACTGGATATGCAATAATCAATTCATCTAAACTGAACGGATGAATTACGTCCATTGTTCCCTGGCATTTGAGTACCAAACTATATGAACATAATAACCTACAACTGTCTTTCTTATATGTAGAGCAGACCTTTCAAACTAGACAATGTTCGTATCTTTTTAAATCACGAAGAAAAATAGAATGTATTTCTTCTCCTAATCGTTGTGTGGGCAATACGAGGGGAGGCCTATAATTAAAGGAGACGACGCCATCCGAAATCGATGACCGCAAAAGCTCGATAGAATAGATAATTGAAAGAGAAGGGGTTGAATATTTAAAGTTATCAACTCTCTATACAACCCTTCCTTCGGCGTCCTTTCAGTAAAGAAAAAAAGAAATGAGTGAAAATCAAATTAATGCTTCATTTCTTTTCTTCTTATTGGCGGCTGAGTTGGAAAACAGCTCTTCCCCAGATTCGTCCCAGTTTTGCTTCGATATGGAAAATAATTGGTACCGTGAGCAGGAGAGGGGGGTCTAATCGAAGCTTTGGTCGCGAATTTTTAACCGTTCTTCCTGATTTTATTCTTTTAGGGGATGGGCCTCGAAGGGTGGGGTGTCGGAGAGGAAATTATAATGTGACAGAGAGAGAAGAAAGAGTTTGGAAGAGAGAGAATGGAAGAGCACACTTATAGGGAGAGAATAAAGGGAGATGGACTGAGAATCCTTCCCCAGTTCCGCTCTCGACGTTCGAATATGGATCGGTAATTGGTTTCAGGGGAGTCAGGAAGGGTCGTGGTATATAGAGAGAACACTTTCTCATAAGTTTTCTCGAAGCTTTGTTTCCTCAAAGAGCTGCTCTGCCTCTTTTTAAGGTCTCAGTAATGTGATCTCAATCACCTTCCAGTGAAGTTCTAATTGTTACTATAAAATGCCAAACCCACGAGGTATGTGATCTTTAGACTTATTGTGAGCTTAATTTGTTCTAAATTGAGATTCGTAGAAGCAATCTCACCATTCCAATGAAAATGCGTTGCTGTAGACAGGCGTTGGTGCGTCGCTAATAAATAAACGTGACACCTATATTGTTCTACCGGGAGTCATCCCAAGTTTCGAGGGAACTAGCTCACAGATAAGGTGATCAATCGTCCTCCTTTTTTGCTTTCATAGGTAGGTACTTACGTCCTGCAAAATCAGATCAATTGCTGTCCTGATTTTTGAGATAAAGTCTTTCTTTTCCCAACAAAAAACGTTCCCACCAACAAAAAAAGATTACTAGCTGTCACTAGTTTCCCCCACTATAAAATTGAGGAAGTAGGTAAAATTCACCCCCCTCTTCCCCTCGAAATCCAGGTACCATGCGAGTAGCCCATTTTTGGCCGGTTTCCTCACTTGATCCGATGGAGCTTGGATGAATGCTCCTGATTTGGTCAAATAAGGGGGAAATCGGTCAATTTTGTGATGTACATTATCCTTCTCCTACCAGTCGCAGCTACTATGCAACTATATTGAAAATGAAAATTATTTTTCACGATGTTTTTTGTATGATTCAATTTTCAGTTAGTATTTTGATAGTGTAAAAATTCTGTTTAAGACGAAAGAACTGTTGCAAGCTAATTCTTCCGAAAAATGAATACTATTTTCAAAATTTAGTGAAATTACAATTTGAAATGAAAATCTACCGATTTGTTTTTTCCTTTCTAATCTTGAGAAAAGATAGTATTTTTATAATTTTTATTTTGATAAAATATTATAAAAACATTTATAAAATGATGAAATCCCAAGTGGAAAATGTTGAATCGCTTGGAAAACGTTGGATTCAATTTCGAAAATGTTAGGAAAATATTAGTTCAATTTGGAAAATGTTGTGTCCTATAAAATGTTAAACTCTTTTTGGAAAATCTACCTTTTTCAGACATTATCGGATCTTTGGAGCGATCTGAAAAATCAAAAATGGTGGCAGATCAAAATTATCCGAAGAAAGGATAATTTATCAAAAACTTCAACATGAGGTTCTTTTTCCGGTTTTTAAAATTGCAAATAATGATGAATTTGATCAAATGAGGAGTTGATAGAGCTAGGGATATGCAGCTATCAGAAATCCCCTTTCTCGGTTGTAAGGGGTTTACATATACCGAACTACTGCAAATCAAAGTATCAAGAAAACGCATTCTATTCCGCGTAGGTGACTGTCTCAGTTGGAACGGGAACAGCCACACTCCTCCCCTTAAAAACATACTACTTGAAGAATAGGTATTTTAAAATTGAACTGAAAGTAGTATCGGTTCCCATTCTGGAAATGTCGAATAGAAATACTCAAAGCTAATTAGCTTCTTTGGTGATGGTACTACCTACTCAAATAGTTTTACTGGCGGAAAGCTTATGACTCTTAGTGAACTGATGCATTGGTAATAGGAAATAATTGCAAATTAAAAGTATGAAGGATTGTTTATGCATTTAATTCGTGAGGCCAACTGGAACAGTCATTGGGCTATACCGGGAAGGATGATTCGCTCAACGTTGGTGACTTGAAAAGATTTTGCCCTCACTGGGGATTTTGAATAATTGGTTGCCCTCTTTGGGGACTTTAAGTAATAGTTTGCTCTCAATGGCGAATTTCAGAAATGGGAACCCGTGAATAGAAATTCCGTAATACTACCCATGAAAATGAAATCATAAGGCATAAGGCAGATACACGAGGATTATAATTCAAAAAGAGAGGAGAGTAATTAGAAAATTAAGAAGCACCAACTGAACAATCAATGTATTTATACAACAAGGGGATGTTGAGGATTCCTTCTGCTCCTGAAGATCCAGGCGCAATTTTTTTCAGAAACGGCCTACCAAAATTTAGAGGATCGAATTACTGTCGAATAAATTTCAGCACGTAATTCAACCCCGTACTGCTGCCATGGGACGAATTCTGTATGAAGAGACAATGCCCACATCACCAAATTTGGCATCTGTAAGGGTAGGATAGTGTGACAGCTCCGTTAAATTCATTATAGTGCATAATACGCAGCTATTAGCAGTTCCCTTCCTTGGTTGTTTGAGGTTGAAAGATTCCAAATTACCGCAAATCAATGTACCGAGAAAGCGCGATTAACTTCGTGATATGTCACTAATATTTATTGATTTATTTTTATTATTATTAATAGGAAGATGATAGGGAAATCAAGAATGATTTCAATTAACTTGGCTGCCATTAATAACGGCACTAGTCACACATCTCGTGAATCGTTATGGTTACTACCTTCACCCTAAACTGTTACAACCCGTTATGAGTAGGCTGGTGAAAGGTTGAAGTAAGTCACTGTTTTCTATTATGAAAAAGGTTCTCTTGTGTCTGCCAAAGCCACCTGCCAGATTCATGACCTCGGCTCGAATATGGATCAGTAATTGATTTCAAAGGAGCCAGGATGGGTCGTGGTATACGGAGGTAACACTTTCGCATTTATGATTGAGTTTTTTCCAAAGCATTGATTCTGCTCTCTCTTTAAGATCCCCGAATTTGGTTTCTTTATCGACTTGAGGCAGACCTGTCATTTTTTTGCAAACAGTAATAAAGGGGATAAAGTGGGCAATCCTAAAAAAGTCCAGTCATGCAGCATGACCCCATGAGCGAATTTTTGAAGAAATCCTCGACATTTCAGTCGCTATTTACAACTAGCAAACGGCATTATTTCGATTTTTGACTGATTTTTCAACTTTGAAATTTTTGAAAACTTGATACATATTCTTATATGAAATTTTACGCTGATTCCGAATATACCACACGTTAGTATGCTGAAAAAATTATTTCGCACAACAAATCGCAAAAAACAGGCTATTTTGAAATTTTTGACTCCATTTTTGAAAATTTCAACCCGAAGATATAATCCGATCATGATGGCCAACGAACTTGAACTTTCTTTTTGTATCCTTAACATTTTAAAAATTGTTTGAAGTTTCTAGCACAATTCTACGGACAGTTATCGTCTGGAATGACACATACATACATACATACATACATACATACATACATACATTAAAAAATGCGTTAAACTTCAGAATATGATTCAGAATAGCCTGAAACGGATTTCTGCATAAAATTTTTTCAAAAATTCACATTCTACAAATTTTGACGCAAGAGCAATAGCTTAATTTTCTTCAAAAATTCGCAAATAAAGAAAAAAAGTACTTACCGTTACAAATCTTATCTGAAATTTGATTCCTAGACTATTTGGTTTCATTTTCCATTAAAACAAGCATTTCATAGCCAATAAGATGATATCTCTCCAACTTAATACAACATCTTTGAAGGAAGGAAAAAGCATTCCAACTGCAACTTCTTACTTGGAGAATATCTGTGTAATTGGTACTTTACATATCAAAGACAAAAAATTTCTCCATTTCTTAACATACGACTGTGGGTCATCAGGCTAATGGAGAAGGAATACCTAGTTAGCGTCTCGAAAAGACTGCTGAACAAAAAAATAACGATCATCTGGGGGTTTCTTTCATTTTAAAACGTCAAGGAAGTGGTAGTAGGTAAGTATTTATGGGTTTTGCAATTGAAGAAATTCGGAATTAGTTTTCATGATGAAGTATGTACCTATAGCTGTAAGGCCAGCTATACAATTTAATAGTGATTCACACGAGAGAATAGTTTTTACTGGTGATGTGCGTTTGGTGGGCGGATCTTGTGTGAATTTTCCCATAAGCTTCAAATAGCTTCAAACACTGTGGAGAAGTGAAGTGGAACAACATTCTACGGTTAGTATTTCAATAATTCACCATCTAAGAACTGTTTCAACTGTTGGGGATGTCTAAGTCTTGATGCAGGGTACCGTTTCGTACAAGCCATTCTGCTCCAGTTATCAAAACGAAGTACTCAATTTTGGCTCAAATCGTACTCGATTGACCGTTGTTAGGTTTGAATACTTGAAATTTTCACCATCATTTGAGATATCAAATAACTAGAGAATCTCCTGAAACTTGAACTTTTTCCACTTTGATCGGGAAAATTAGTTTCTGTCTATCGTGGTGATAACTTCCAAACTCGTGGACCAATCGTGACGAAACATATGGTTTTCGAGTCAATTGATGATCGAAAAAGTTCAAAATCAGTGGAAAACTAGTACCTCGAAAGTTTGAAAACGTGCTGGATTAATGCATGTCGTGCATCAAGAAGATTGGGATATCATCAAAAATGTCTCGAAGTAAACGTTGTAGGTCCAGGAAAGATCATTAATTTGGTAAATGATTAATTAGTGTGGGTCTGGTGCACTCTCATTACTATTCCTGAGAGTTTCATCGAAATCGGATGAAAACCGTTGAGGCTGTTTTCATCACAAGAGATAAAGATTTCTGTGTAGAACATATACTCGTATGTACACAGACTACTTTTAATCCAGAAACAAAGAAAGGCATTCGACCACAACTCGCGCGATTCTAGAAAATATCATCGAAATTAGATTGTGAAGTATAATTTTGTCGGTAAGTTGAATCAACGGATACGCATAGATAGAGTTGAAACCAAGACAATTGAGAAATGCTCAAAACGTAAAATAGTAGTGAAATACACTGCTATCATCATTATTATATATTATGCTAATTGGGAAAATAAATGAACCAAGATTTTGTTTGGAGGAATTCCCCCCTCCCCACCCCTCCCGATCCCATCGTGAAGCATCCCAAAGGAAACATATTATTCAAGACCACAATACATTGTGCTCGAGGGCAAATGCGACCTTTGAGCATTCAATTTCGACTGCTCCTCTTCAAGTGAGTAATATCAAACAAGGATGGGATATGGAAACTAGAGGGTCACACTCACATATCTTCTTGTTAGGGTTTCTTCATTCACGTATATAAGGGTAGGTACGCGTATGCTCGGATCCCCCCAACAAAAGATTGTTGAGCCGCACACTTCAACCTCTGTGAAAATGTCTTGGCCTTCATACCATGAAGGTAGATTTCCGTGTTTCAGACTCATTCCAGATGCATTCCTATGTTCTCTATATCCGCCGTTTGAACAGAGATTTGTGCTCTTCTTACTAGCCTCGTTTCTCTCTTCCATTTCCCGCTTTCTTTGAACCTTTCTCTTTCTTTCTCTGTGGGAAGGTTCTTAGATGGTAAATTATTGAAATACTAAAAGTAGAATGTTATTCCACTTTACTTCTCCGCCGTGTTTGAAGCTTCTGGGAAAATTCACACAAGATCCGCTCATCAAACACACATCACCTGTAAAAACTATTCTCACATATGAATCACTATTAAATTGTATAGCTGGCCTTACAGCTATAGACTTCATCAAGAAAACTAATTCCGAATTTCTTCAATCACAAAACCCATAAATTCTTACCTACCACCACTTCCTTGAACTTTTAAAATGAAAGAAATCCACAGATAATCGTTATTTTTTGTTCGGCAGTGTTTTCGAGACGCTAACTAGGTATATCCTCTCCAATAGCCTGATGGCCCACAGTTGTATTTTGAGAAATGATGACCTTTTTTTGTGTATGATATTTAAAGTACCAATTACACAGATATTCGTCAAGTAAGTTGGAGAGATATCATTTTATTGGCTATGAAATGCTTGTTTTGAAGGAAACTGAGACCAAATAGTCTAGAACTAAAATTTCGGATAAATTTGTAACGGTAAGTAATTCTTGATGTAAGTGTGAAAGTTAAATGAGCTTAATTATTATGAGTGGAACCTTAATTTGATTTTTGGGAAATAACAGCTACCAGCAAATTGCTATGACCTGACATGGTATGGCAAAGGAAAGATATGCCGAGATCCGCCATACCATGTAAAAAAATATTTCCCAAAATTTTCCCTCTCTTTCAAGATATTGCGGCTTAAAAAGAAAACACTCCCCAAAATTTTATCTTAGCTTTAGACAACGACGAATAGATGACTCTGGTTAAGAGAAGCCGCTGGGTTGAACCTTTCTTCACGTTTCATGTTAATTAGGCAATGCCTACTATATATTGTTTTTCGAATTTTTGCGGTCACAAATTGTATTTTAGCGGGGTTTTTTGCCGCTTTTTTTTTTCGCGCCCTTCTCAGTTACCAGAAAAACCGCCATTCGTTTTAATTCAGTCAACTCGTGGTCGTCAGCGGGAGCAGATGTGTGCTGGACCGTGGGTTGGTCAATCACAATCGTCAGAAACCTGTCCACTTTTTCTAAGTGAGTACTTGAACTCAATTTTTTCTTATGGTATTTTTATTGTGCACCGAACGGTCTAGTTTCATGTTATATGCCGAATTTGGGAAAAAGCTTGCCACAAGGTGAAACATTTGAGAAAAACTGAAGAATCATCATCGACCTGTCCATCATCAACCTGTCCTCTCCTGAAAATTCGAGGGCAGGACGATGAGGAAATAGGCAAATCTATTATGTTTTTTGGATTTTCTAGTATTCCCGTATTCTCGCATTTAGTAATCCAATATTCTCGTATTGACCATTCAAAACACATATCTACTTAGCCGAACGTTGTGAAGGTCTACTAGGACTTATTCGAGAATTTCTGTCATTTTTCGTTTGTTGGATTCGCCCTACAGTGGTCACGTTTTTCGGTCTTTTGACTTGAAATGTTGAGGGTTAACGTTTCGTGGCAGTTATAGCAAATTTTCCTTTTATGATCCCAGGACAGGGTGGTGATGCAAATGGTGAGAATCAACGGGTGGCATCATCGCCCTGTCCTTGTGTCATCGACCTGTCCGCCTAAATTTTTAAATATTTTTTTTTCTGAATTAATAAAAGCGCTACTGTTTGGATTTGCTTCGAATTTCGATACATACGATATAGAGAGCATCTGTGATTTTTTTCAGCTCGATTGGATAACTTTTTCTTTTTTCAAAAGTCAAACTCAAAACTGACCTTTTCTGTGAGAATCACCCATATACGTTTAGCAAACCTGTAATATTCAATGATTAAAGCTATCAATTATTTAAAGAAAAAAAAAAAAAAAAAAAAAAAAAAAAAAAAAAAAAAAAAAAAAAAAAAAAAAATTTTTGTCTAATGTATCCTACGGAAATCTACATTTAGGAAGCTGGAACTGATCAATCCCATGATCATTCAATCTTCCAGATCCATGATCCATTCAATCTTCAGGAAATCCTTACTATACAATGTGGTGGATAAGGATAATTTCTCCTTCTCGATTCTTGAAAACGCTGCAACTGGGGACAGTTTCTGTGCTATTCAGCCTTCAGGATATCCTCTGGGTGTAGCAGGTTAATCTACCCTTATCTCTACCCTTTGAAGGGTAACTACTTCATTTCCATCACCTCATTCGTCATCATGTCAGAAGATGGCGTACGGATTCCTAAACGGTAGAGTGGATTGGCGAACTAAGAAATATTATTGGTGACCCTGAAAATGAAATTTCTTTGTGGTATCAGGCCAAAAGCGTTGGTGGTTTTGAAAACAATTAGAGATTCTTAAAAAAAAAAAAAAAAAAAAAAAACATCGGAATCTTGTGGGATCTACAACATTCTATAGTTGCTGTCAGTTGTCTTTTTTTTTAAAGTTTTTAACTAAATAAAAATACAGTCAAAATCGCTTGGTGCTGTTTCCCCATGTTTCATTATCTTGTCAGTCACTCATTAATACAATACAATACATTACTTGTCTTCTCAACATCCATTGCGAAGTTTTCGCCTTCATCTGAACTTCGGCAAACACGACAGAGTGCCGTCGAGAAAACGAAAAAACGCTTGTTCAAATACGACTTCATACTTCTTTGTAAACAGGCGAAAAGGTCGAAAGTCCAAAAGTACTCACGGTTTCCAATCCTCCACTATGTTGTGAACAATAAGTGATAATAATAAGTGATATACACAATTTCGATGTTTAGACTTGAATTTTGACCACCTAGATCTGGTAAATTGGCCACTGGGCGACGCGATGGGCGATACGTCCTTTTGATGTGGGGTCCTTCAGAGAAGTAAGCGCTCCTACACCGTAGTCTTTATTCTATTGCTTGATGACCGTAGTGTAGCTGATTTTCCCTTAAGCAAAATACACGTTTTTGTGGCATGGTGAAGCTGTTTTTCCCCTTCAGTGAAATAAATGCTAATAGTCCTGGTTAAGTGTATATTCCCCGTCGGAGAAGTACGATCTCCTACACAGTAGTGAAGCTGTTTTGCCCTCTAGCGAAATACACGCTTTTATTCCCTGGTGAAGCTGTTTTTTCCCTTCAAAGAAGTACGTGCCCCTACACCGTAGTGAAACTGATTTCCCCTTCAGAAGGAAATGCATCGTAACAATTCTCCGTTAGAGAAATACGCGCTGCCACACCGTAGTGATGCTGTGGGGGAGCGGTTTTTCCCCTTCAGAGAATTACTCATTCCCACACCACAGTGAAACTGTTTTCCCCTTCAGGGAAATACACGCTCCAATGTCAGGGTGGAGCCGGTTTTCTCCGTCAGAGAAGTACGCGCTCCTACACGGTAGTGATGCTGTGTTTTCCTCTTGCGAAATACACGCTCTTATGTCCAGGTGAAGCTGTTTTTCCCCTTCATAGAAGTACGTGCACCACCATAGTAAAACAGCTTTCCCTTTCAAGGAAATACTCTCTTCGTAGTGATTACCGTCAGAGAAGTACGATCTCCTACACAGTAGTGAAGCTGTTTTGCCCTCTAGCAAAATACACGCTTTTATTCCCTGGTGAAGCTGTTTTTTCCCTTCAAAGAAGTACGTGCACCTACACCGCAGTGAAACTGATTTTCCCTTCAGAAGGAAATGCATCGTAACAATTCTCCGTCAGAGAAATACGCGCTGCCACACCGTAGTGATGCTGTGGGGAAGCGGTTTTTGCCCTTCAGAGACCTCACCACACCATAGTTAAACGGTTTTCCCCATCAGGGAAATACACGCTCCAATGTCAGGATGAACCGAGTTTTCTCTGTCGAAAAGTACGAGCTTCTACACGGTAGTGATGCTGTGTTTTCCTCTTGCGAAATACACGCACTCATGCCGGTGAATCTGTTTTCCCCTTCAGTGAAATAAATGCTCTTAGTCCTGGTGAACCCGGTTTTCTCCGTCAGAGAAGTACGCGCTCCTACACGGTAGTGATGCTGTGTTTTCCTCTTGCGAAATACACGCTCTTATGTCCAGGTGAAGCTGTTTTTCCCCTTCATAGAAGTACGTGCACCTCCACCATAGTAAAACTGCTTTCCCTTTCAAGGAAATACTCTCTTCGTAACAATTCCCCGTCTGAGAAGTACGAGCTCCTACACAGTAGTGAAACTGTTTTCCCCTTCAGGGAAATACACAGTCCTTTGTCGGTGTGAAGCCGGTTTTCTCTGGTAGAGAGCAACGCACTCGTACACCTTAGTGAACCTGTTTTCCCTTTCCGGGAAATACGGGCTCCTATGGGATAGCAGAATGGTAAAGCGGTTCTCCTCTTCATGGGAATACGAGCTCCCACACTGATTTTCCCGGGAAATACGTGCTTCTATGTCGTGGCAAAACGGGTGTCCCCTTTCAGGGAAATCCACGCTCGGCCTCTATTATCCGATTGGAAGAGTACATTCAGAGAATTTTGTCGATAAGTTGGTCAGAAATTGAAAATAAATAGTAGGTACCTACTTTTATTTCAAACCTTGAGTAGGTATGTAAATAAGTTGTTGTGAATTCTTGTATTATTTATTTTAAATTCCGAATTCGCCATTACCGTCATAATAATACATTTTCGTGGGTCAAACTTTCTCATGAGATTAGAATGAGAAAGTTACGAAAGAGCTTTCGGGGGTATATATAAATACAGGGTGTGTTTCTGATCTGATAAATTACATAAAAATTCAGTAAAACTCCGCAAGAATAACTGTCCTATCTCAATCTGTTCGAAAGTTATGATTTTTTTCGTGTTTTCAAGGCCTGAACGTGAGGTCACCTTAAAAAATCACTATTTCTCAACTAATGGGTTTCTTATTTCCATTTGATCTCTCATTTTGGATTCAGCATTAAATTGTCTTGAAGAACGGAATATTTTATCAAAAAACAAACTTCAAGTCTTTCAAATATAGATAATTTTCGAAAATTTTTAAAAATTAGTCACTCACTCAAATTTATTCTTGGAGACCAAACACTTTCACAAAAACGATTTTTTTGTTTATTTTTATCCTCAATTATTTGTGTTTTTGGGGAAAGCTTGTTAATTAAAGTGTATAATGTTATATCGCAGTTGGAGAGATTCGCAACTGTTAGCAGTCTATCCAGCGTGAAATAATGCATATAAACCGACCACAAACTTGTAGGTTCATAGCAGAAAGTAATTGTTCAAGAAAATATCCATTTCATTAACATTAAAGCATAATTTTCTC
Organism: Adelphocoris suturalis; assembly: GCA_030762985.1. NCBI lineage: Eukaryota > Metazoa > Arthropoda > Insecta > Hemiptera > Miridae > Adelphocoris > Adelphocoris suturalis. The sequence continues at coordinate 5,757,568 of CM061047.1, forward strand.
CCCTGATTAACTAAGTGGATGTAAAATTGACTACGTCATTGGAAAGAGTGTTCAATGAAGCTGTTTATGTTAGGGCTGAAGGTCTCTTACATTAATTTTGAGGGTGTGGCTAATTTTCAAAAATTACCAATTTCTAATAGAAACTGTAATAGAAGTTTGATTTTTAATAAATGTATTTGAGTGTTGAATGATTGTGAAAGCCATCTGTTTTATAAAGAATTTAATGGTGACTCTGAGAATGAAGTAGGAAATAGAAATATGCAACCAGTAAGGTGAGAAAGAGTGATTTTTTGGGAAAAAATTGTTACTTTCTTCGCGCGTGTTTGGTTTTGACGATTTCGATCAGCTGAGTGAGCTAAATTCTCACCTGTTCACTCTAGGAAGTTGAAATTTGATAGGGTGACTCTTCATATATATCAAAAACATTTACGAAATCTAATGGTAGTTAGTACGGCCGTTCTATCCTGCCGATTCCCTTCATTTTTCTTAATGAAAGGTATTTATGCATATCATCAAGCATTGAAAATCAGATAAAGGCATGATTAAGAGTGTCGTTAGACCAAAACGAACGACAATGTATCTCAATTAAAACTTGAGATATCAAAGGACAAAGCTATAACAATTTGAGTTATCTGATTTTCAATGCTTGATGACAAATATATGCGTAAATACCTTTCATAAAAAATAATACAAAAAAAAAATAATAATAAAATAAATAAATAAAAAAAATAAATAAATAAATAAAAAAATAAAAAATAAAAAAAATAAAATAAAAAAGGAAATTGGCCGGATTGAACGGTACTAACTGCCATTAGATTTCGTACATTTATTAAACATATGGATAGATTCCACCCAGAGAGTTCTGATGAACACGCGATTTTGCATACTCGAGTGTCGAGTGAGATATGAGGAGTAGTAGGGCCACAGTATCTGCAAACTTGGAAATTTAAAAAAAATTACTTATTGTTTAGGATAGGTCGTTTAGAGTAAAAAGTACCAGAATTAAATTGAAATTCATATAAAATTATTAAACAAACTTGTGGGTGTTCTTTTCCAAACTGCGCTAAGATAAATTAATACGTGCAAACTGTGTTTATGCATTCCCTGTATGAAATCTGTTGCTTGGAGCATCATGAATCAAACACCCGAAATCAAAGATCTCTGCGGAACATCGCCCGTAAGTTATAAACCCTTCCCACCCACTCGGTCGGACAGCTTGCTCATAGATATGAAGATTTAATAGCCACGATATTGCCCACCGTATCGGTGCCTCGTATATTAGCAACCCGAGCGACGATCGGAACTGCGATGCAGAGCAGTGGAGAACAAATCTCTTTTGGTCTCATCACCCGAAAACACCAAAAACATTCCTCAAAACTCATTTTCATGGGGACAACCGCAGCAGCAGACGGATAAGCCCCGGTAGACTATGGGCTGCACGTCGGCCAATCAGACCGGAGATTTCCTATATATCCGACTTTCAATTAGAAGGGTCGCGGAAAGTTATGACCGCCCATACCCTCTTCGAACCCGTCGCTTGCGGCCCCCTATGTAATTGCTTTGGGTCAAATTTATCGATGTACCCGATAATGATTTATGATCTGCCGTTCTAGTTCCCGAAATATTTGACATACTTGGCTCATTGGCGACGAATTCATGGGGTGTTGTGTGCTTGTGTGGGTACCAATTTATTACAACGTTTCCTGAGAGAAAAACATAATTATTACGCAAAGGTTTGTTATTTCTGTATTAGATTGTCTTTCTACGCAGATCATTGGTCTAAAATTATTAAACAACGTATATAGTATATCACCTAAACTTGGCGCTTCACCCCTCCCAAATGTGTTTACACCTTTACAGCTCCAGGACCGCACAATTTTACGCCATGTAAGAAATGTCAAAAAATTTAGAAAAAAGTCAAAGTACGCTTCGTAATTGTACTGGAGGTGTCCCAAAGGCGTTCAATCTTAATTTCAGCACCGTAAATTGATTAGGAAAGAAATTAGCCTCAGAGCTTCCTCAGCTGATCAGAGCCCTTCCATACTTTGTAATTGTATTCTAGATGTCCCAAAGGAGCTCTGTTTCAGGTTTTTGCTAAAAAAAACGACAAAGAAACGTGTTAGGCTCAGAGAACTCTCAGCTGATCAGTGAGTCTACGTGAACTGAAATTGTATTTTAGATATCCCCAAGGAACTCCGTTTCAAATATTAGCTTCTTAGTTTGATTGTGAAAGAGACTAGCTTCACGGGCCCCTTAGCGTAACGCTCCTTTGTAAATGATTTACGTAATGCAATTCGTGGTAATCAAGCGAAAGGCTGTGTAGGTTATCAATAAGTACGTAGATATATACAATGGAAAATTAGTGTAGTTATTTGATACATCTACTCTGAACTAGTCCCCTGATCTAAATATAACGACATTTATGTATAGGTAAATAGGTAAAATGTATGAAAAATAAAAATAAATAACTCGGCCCTTCGGCCAAAACCAAAATTTTCAGAAGCTTTATACGACAAATAGAATCGAAATTAGAAGGAAGATAGATAGATAGATTTTATTGTATGACATCCTTGTGGGATAATACATTGTCAAATAATTATAAATAGTAGTTACATAATGTATACATATTAAAAAAACGCATGTAAAAAACTCATCAACAGTATAAATGGGATTGCCTTTAATTTTTCTAGTGACTTCTCTTCTAAATTGACGAGTTGGTATATTCTTCATTTTGACTGGAAGTAGGTTGGAGAGTTTGGCACCCAAAAATGATTTGTTATTTCTGTGAGCTGCTGCAGTACGGACTCTGGTCAAGGCGAGATGATGAGGTGTGAGTACCTAGGTCGGTAATTTTCTGTTATGGTGCGAGTCTGCAATTACTATAACCAAGATTAACTTCTCAACCAAGTGACAACGAAACAAGCGGCATTGTAACATTAAATATAAAAAACAACAACAACAAGCGGCATCCATTTATGACATAAATAAATATAAAACTACGACATGAATAGAAGAACGAGTACGAAAGAAATCCGTGATAAATCGAGAGCTTTCCAACGAATGGATAACAATTTTTGTCCAATAAAAACTAAAGAAGTTTCATTTCCCAGCTACAACGGCTTGGTTGTACGTGAAAATAATAAGAAAATTTCGTGACACTTCTGCGTCACCCATCTCGCGTAACGTTTTAGGGCAGTTAGCTCAAGGTTAAAGCGTGAAGTCGGAATTCCATTTCCAATTCACAGCTGATACGATCATATGATTTTACTCGGTAAAGTTTATGTGTTCAAATTTTACATAGAAAAAAAAAACTTTCTATCGATCATTAGGTAACGAAATTTAGAGTTTGACTTGCTAATTCAATGACCTACCTTAAAAAGAATTTACGTTGTCTAAATGAAAAGATACATAGGCCTTTCTGTTTTTCTCAGACAGAAACGTGTACAACTTTTTTTGGTGTTAAATTCAACTGAAACTTTGACATAATTTATCGTGGTGTTGTCCAGTTTGTTAAAATCAATTGTTATTCATTTCGTAGAGTTTACTTATGATTTACTATATAATGATTAATTAAATATTTTCTCAAGTTATACAATTAATATTGTGCTTAAATTGGTATAAAATTGGGATGTCAAATCTCTAAAATCATTCCTTCACGTTATATTATATTGCTTTCTTGCCGAGGTTGTCTTGCCGAAACATTTTTCCTGGAGTTTTTTCCAGATGATACATAAACCGAGGCCATGTCATGTTATATCCTCCTTATCTGCCCGATATTGCAAAATGGTCTCTTTAACAGTCTCCATGATAGCCTGGATATTTGAGATATACTGCACTTTCCTTCATTTTGAAGATTTATCTCCTCCTGGATATAGGATACTACAATCAAAAGTATGCCAAGTTGGGTGTGGCTCGTAGCTTCCTCGTTTCCGTATCATGAATGTATAGATCATTGAAAAATTTTAAATGATGAAATTGAAAAAGTCAATTGCGGAAAAGCGTATTATAGAAAGATGTAACGTGAAAGGTCAAAATCGGTCAATGGAGAAACCAAAAATGGTGCTTGAAGTAATTTACATTTGCTCATGCGGAGAATTGAGTAGTGGTTTATGACCAATGAAATTGGTACGAGGTGATACCTAATGATACAATCATTTTGAAAATGATTTGGGATGATCAAATCGTCTTTCCCAACTATCATCCAAATTTGAGCGAACTCGAACGACTAAGGTGTGAGAAAAAGATGCTTGGTGGAATTTACGTTTGCGCATGCGCAGTTTAAAGCATTGATTTGGGAACAATGAAAGTGATACGGTATTATTTACAGCTTTACCCGCACACTCCTTGGAAATTTCATTGAATTCAGAATAGTTACAATGAATTCGATTTCTTGAAAAGGAAATTCCAATGTACTCGTAATCATATTAGCTGGTACGGTCGTCTCGGTTTATTGGGGATTTTTACTGTATACTTGAACGATCCAGGTCATCGATCATGTTCTTTGGCATGGAACGTACCCGTATAAATAACCAACAAAAACATTGCGCTTATTTACATTGTTTTCGAGATCCAAATTTTTCAATATTTCAACCCATCAATTTCACCCTTTTGGAATGATCGAAAGTGACGCAGAGAATTCATGGCCAGCAATAGATTTTCATAATGTTGTATCATTAGGCTACTTCCGGGTAGGTAGGACTCCAGTTTCATCAGATTATTATTCATAGCACCTATAGTATTTCCTGTATTATAGTTTTTCTAATATATTCAAAACACTATTTATGAAACAGTTGATACCCTGTATTTCTGTTTCGTATAAATCCCAAGTAGGTAGTTAGATCAAAATAAACCGAAATTATCATGGGGAAATAGAAAAACTTGGCGTAGAGTGCGCATTTCCTTGAAGTGATAAATACTTCAAGACGATGTAGGAGCGACTATTTCCCTTCAGAATTATCTGGATTTCATTCTGAATCGGTGTTTGTTAAATTGGTCAAAAACCAAATTGTTTGTCTTTACTCGTCAAAATGTTCAGTCGTGACGTGCCACCAATCTTTGCCTCCACTTTATCATTGCTATTTGATTATCGAAACCTTGTTGGTAGCAAGTGAGTTGAGCGAGAGCATTCTGTTCTGGATCTCGGAGTCGTTTTAGATTACTAGCTTACCTTCTCAGACCATAATATTGTAAGCCATAACGAGCAGTCATTGCGGATGGTGGGCTACTTAATGCAGAACTCGAGGGAGTTTTGCTGTATACCGGCAACCGGTTAGCTTTAGTTCTTCCAGTCCTGGAATATAAATATCTCAGTGATCAAGTCCTCACATCAGATGCTACATCAACAAAAGGAAAAAGTCCACCACAAATCCCCCCAATACGTCGCTTACAAGGCTTCACATCACCCAGAATTCCGTGAACTACGCTTCCTCGAATATAAGTGTTACCGAACATTCAGCCTCCGTGACCAAAGAAGTCAGTGCGACTCGTTCTTCCACGAACTATTGACGGGTTAGTGGAATCGGCGTCACTTTTGTCCCATATATGCTTCCACAATCCCCGTATAAGTTCTCGTTCGAGCGGTCTCCTCTCGAGTATGTTCTCTTCTTTTTGCCACCAACTTATCTCCAGCTGCACCTTCTTTCAAGCCGAGACAGACTATCCTAATTGTTGATCGCTATCCTGAAATCGACTTTTTAAATCAGTCAGTCTCCTTGTTATGTAAGTTAAAACCATATGAACTAAATCACTCGTCTCGAAGTCGTGGAAACCCATTACGGTGAAAAAGACTGATGTTTATTTATTTATTTATTTTTACAATACGAGCAGCGCCCAATTACATTGAAGAATATTAGGACATCAAGGAAAATAATGGATAAAATTCGATGTATAAAAAAAGTTATAAGGAAAAATAGAAAGAAAATAAGTCAGAGAAGAATAAATGCGTGTTATAAAGTGATTGGCTAAATGATGATGAGACTGGCTAAATTACTGTAGATGCGATCAAAGTTCTGAGGGTGGTGGTGGAGCAATTGAAAAAGTCCAGTTCCGGATTCATTTGGATGAGAAGATTCGCCTTACGAGGGAGTCTATGCAGGGAGCGGTTCATGGAATAATTAGTCGAGGTGAACGAGACGAAGAAAATATTCAGTTAGTGATTAAATATTTAGTTAATGGTTATATGAAAAGTATGAGAGACATGAAACAACCGAGACATAAAAAATAAAGAGTTACAATGTAAATTGATTTTGACGGTAAGGCCATCGTCGTAACAAATGATAACTGAGTTTAATTATGAAGGACACAGCTTATATAGCCACATGTTAAGGGAGCTTGAATCCCATTGGCCGAGAGACAGAAAAGGGCTAGGGGTTTCAACCAATTAAGTGCAAACAAAGGACAGGGGGATCAGATGAAGTGAAGGGAGGGGAAGAATTACTCAAACTGGTTTTAACGATTTGAAGGGTATAATTGCAGGTTTTACAGAAATGAACAAATACAGTTTATGGTGAAATATATTGAGCGAAACCCTCATTTTAACATTTACCAGAACCACCACTTTTGAGGATTTCGAACTATCTATCTATCGGATACACATTGTAACAATGATTGGATTGTATAAGGTCATTCTACAAACAGCCTCACACACATTCTCTAAGAATGTGGAGAACCTGTCGGATGTGACATTTTCTCCAATAGAAGCATCCACTCTTGAGAAAGGGTTGAAACATAACCCATCCTTCTACCTTGGAACTATAGCGATTCAGGACTTAGCATTCTCCATCGAGGCTTCGAATGGACCATCGGCCACCAAGACGTTTTGTGCAGAAAAGATCCAGTTCTCATCAAGATTACCACCCGGGATGGAGGAGACTATTGCTGCAATCCTGAAGAAGAAGTTTGTCCAGAATAAGATTGTTTCCACCAAAACAAATAAAGGTAATACAACTGTCAATTTAATTAATCAAGATTATGTGTCGAAAACTGTGAAATTTCTAGAAGATAATTGTTCAAAGTTTTCATCTGATCTAACTCCAAGATACAGAGCATTAGTTCAAAAAGGAGCAAAAAAATCAAAATACAGTTTACCGTATTATGAAGTAAGTAAATAAATGGAGCACAGAAGAGCTAGTTATTCACTTCAGATATTCTGAGGGGGTTTTACAGAGAATATAAACAGGCTGAGGAGAACATAACGAAAGGTTGGACAGGTCTGATGATACTTAGACCTGTCTTACGTGAACAAAGTTTCTCTATAAGGACGGTTCAAATAATAACAAGACTTTACAAAAAAAGGCCTTTCCGTCCTTGAATCGGATTCCCACTATTCTCCTACATTTCTCCCAAGGAACTGGGGTCTCCTCAGGGGGATGAAATTTAAAATATACAATTCAAAATTTGTTTAAAATACATACTTACTGTTTTCTTTTTAGAGATAAAAATAGAATGATGAGTTTTCACTGATAACTATTCTGATCTTTCCTGGTGTTCGCTTCCTTTATGTTTACTCAGTGACAGAGAAAATACTAATAGAAAGTGGTTAAGATTTGTGTACATATGTGGAACGTAGAAACTTGAATTACACGTGAATCTAAAAGCTAAATAACTGAAAGGTTATTTGTTCCAATTGTTAACAGAGTATTTCGTTTTATCAGGCAACAAAATAGGGGGTAAATACTGGTAGCAGCGGCACCTGCTCAGATTTGTGATTTGATAAGGTCACCAGGACTAATGTTGTTAGTTGTTTGCGACCACCGCGAGGAAGTTTCAGTAGCGATAAGGAACGGGGCTATGGAACGACGTATATCTACCTCACTTTCTGAACCAAATCCTCGCCGCATTTCTCAAGTTTTCCAGCCTCTATGTGTCTAGATTATTTTCCGTGCCGAGGTTTAGTGTTTAATAAATTCCTTGGTAACCCCAACGGGGGAAGGATAAGAGAAATAGAAGCGCAGGAATTTCCGAAATGGAGAAATGTATAGTATGAGTTGCCCGAGCATCTGTAACTGGTAACAACAGTTGTAACCTTTTGAAACAACGAAAGAAGTTTATTATTTCTGTGTTAGATAGCCTTTCTACGCCGACCACTGGTCTATAATTATTGAACTTATTCGATTGTGCATTATCTAAATGTAACTGCATTGACGTCGGTACCCAACGAGAGAAAATGATTGAAATTAAATAAAAAACCTGCTGTTTACTAATCTCTCTTTACGTAACAAGAGCTGATATACAAGTACGATGATCCATCAAAATCTAAGAATATCTACACCGACCAACTGAAAATTAATGAAATAGAATAAAACAACTGCTTACGCTACACTTCTCTAGTTCGAATATATATTTAAAAAAGTAATAATAAACTCTATTTTTGATAAGATAATTCCAATGAAATTAAGCTGATTACAGCTACTAAGCTATTCGGTAGTTGTAGTTTATAAGACGATTTTCCTGTATTCCAACAATTCTCATTCACACTCATGTTGATGCTCTTTTTTCTTTCCAAAGGGAAGAAAGGTCCTTAGGAAGAGCTAATGATGGGTGAATGTACAGTGATGTTGGTAGTTGCATTCGATTCTATCTCTTTATCAATGTCAACCAGATAGGTATTATTAATTTGAAAGTTTTAAAAAATTCTTGTTTTTTAGCCTTTTCAATTTTACCTATCAGGGTGAATCGAAACAGATGTCGTGGGTTTAGGATCAACCACAGTAGACAATATAGGATCTTACGGCAACCGAAAGCGGCGGAAGGTGTGGGATGGGTCGGGGGGGCTTACCGGCGTTACCGGCGTGTTTCACGAGGAGTTAATTAGTCGTATTATACTCGAGCCACTGTTATCACCAGAGGGGCCTCCCCCACCCCTCTCACCTTGTTAATTATCACAATCACTTCCTAGACACCACCACCACCACCACCAGCTCCGCCGCGTCTATATATATAAACGGTACGCTCGTTCCTGTTTAAATGGATTCATTTCAGTTCAAGCGTGCAGTGATTAATTACAAAAAGTTTAATTAGCTTGTGTGTGTGTGTGTGTGTGTGTGTGTGTGCGTGTGTACGCATAGTATCGTGTGATATGGCTAGACAAATCGCATCTGCTTTTTCCAACCAACTTAATAGTGCTAATGTGTTGCGTATTAACATCCCGACTACTCACTTCAACCCACTGACAGAAGAGGAGGAAGGACCCTATCAAGATGTAAGATTGGCGCTAATAGGTGTGCGTGCAAGTATTCAAGAAACACTGTTTGATTTTTTAAAGACTCATAAAGGCCTAAAATGGTATTGTTCGATTAGAGTGCTATTATATAAATTTGTCAATGAAGAAAGAGTTGATCAGTCTCCATGGTTCCACGGAAACATGAATACATTAATGAATTTCGATGATTTCCCCCAACAATTTCAAAATATCATCACCAAATTTGATAATACACTAGAAAAATTTGTTAAACTTGGTTCTGGTTGGATATTTGAAAAAGTTCTTGAAATTCAGATAGACTACGTAAAATATCGACCTATACGAGGATCTAGTTATATCCCCACCCCTCAACCGATTGCTAATTCGAAGCACTCGATAGTGAACGTAAAAAATGTGGGGGACCAGCAGTGTTTTAAATGGTCAGTGCTCGCTCATATCTTTCCTGACCCTAACAGAAACAACAAAGTTTCATACTTGAGAAAGTTTGAAAACCGTTTGAATTTTGACGACCTAGATTTTCCCGTCCCCATATCACAAATTTTACATTTTGAAAAACGGAATGATGATGTTTCAATTAATGTATTTGCTTGGGAACGCGGGGACATCTTCCCCCTCAGAATAACCTGTTACAAAGAAAGGAAACATCACATCAATCTCTTGCTGTTAACCAAACTCAACGGAACTGAAACTCAATCGCATTACTGTTTAATCAAAAATTTGAACAGTCTTCTGAAATCTTTCACAAAATCAACACATCAAGCACACTATTGTAATTACTGTTTACACAATTTCTCAACTGCCGAGGTTCTGAAAAAACATATTTTTTATTGCGAACCATATGGTGCGCAAAAAACCGTGTTCCCCTCAAAAGATAAATCCGTCCTTTCCTTCACAAATTATGATCTATGTACAGAAGCACCAATAGCTATATACTGTGATTTTGAAACCTTTGTCTGTCCCACGGCGACGGCGGCGGCGGTGCCAACTGAGACTGAAGGAGGTAGGAGCAGTCAAACGATGATTATAGCGAACCACATTCCTTCGGGATTTTGTTATATAATTGTAGGGGCGGAAGGGCAAATTTTGACATCAAACGTGTATTCGGGTGAGAATGTTGTAGACGTTTTTCTGCACAATCTACTAATCGAGGTTGAGAGAATGGAAATGACCTTGTTCGAAGACATGAACGTTCCATTATTGGTTACACCTGAAATGCTTCGAATGAAGAATGAGGCCACAGAATGCTATCTCTGTAATGAACCCTTTACTAATCAATGTATCAGAGTACTCGATCACAACCATTGGACTGGTAGACTTCTCGGAATTGCTCATCAAACTTGCAATTTGAATAGAAAAATGAGGTTCTTCATCCCTGTCATATTCCATAATCTCAAATCGTTCGACGGTCATATACTCCTTCAGGGATTTAAGCGGTATCCACAACTACCAATGAGCTGTATAGCTCAAACTTCTGAAAAATATTTATCAATCTCGTTAGATAAACTCAGATTTATAGATTCATTAGCATTTCTACCTGAAAGTCTCCAAACTTTAGTGGCCAACGTACATAAGGAAGGAGATTTTGAAACAAATTTTAAATTATTTTACGATTATTTTCCGGCAAATTTACATCCACATATACCTCTATTGCTAAGGAAAGGTGTCTATCCATACAAGTACATGACTCACGTGACCAAATTTGACGATAGACAGCTACCCGATAAAGAGGCGTTTTTCAACGACATTTCAGGGACCCCAATTTCTGATGAAGACTATCAGCACGCGAAACATGTCTGGGATGTCTTCAACGTCATAGACATGGAACAATACCACAATCTGTATTTAATAACTGACACTCTCCACCTAGCGTGCGTATTTCAAAAATTTAGAAAAATGGCATACTCCTTCTATCAAATTGAGCCTTTAAACGTTTACTCAGCGCCAGGGTTGGCTTGGAACGCTATGTTGAAAATGACCAAGGTAAAACTAGACCTCATTACCGATATTGACCAACATTTAATGCTGGAGAATGGAATTCGCGGCGGTCTTGTTCAAATATCTCACCGATATGCCAAAGCTAACAATCCAAACGTAGAGGGTTATAATCCTCAAGAGCCTAAAACGTGGATCATGTACTACGATTGTACTAATCTGTACGGTACTGCATTGTCACAAATTCTCCCCAAATCGAATTTCAAATGGTTGTCCACAGCCGAAATTGAGGCTATAGATTTTGCAACTGTGAGTGAAACCGATGAAACAGGATTTATCCTGGAAGTTGATTTGAGTTACCCAGAAACAGTACACGACATCCACAATGATTACCCTTTGGCTCCTGAATCAGTGAAAATAACCGAGGAGATGTTATCCCCTTTTTGCAAAGATATTCGGGAGAAATTTCACATTACATCCGATCAGACAAAACTTCTGACCACGTTAAACGATAAAAAAAACTATGTGGTACACTACGTAGCTTTAAAACTATATTTACAACTCGGTCTCAAACTGATAAAAATCCACAGAGTGTTATCATTTACGCAGGAAGCTTGGATGGACCCATTTATAAAATTCAACACGTTGAAACGCCGGCAGGCGAAATCTATGTTTGAATCAAATTTTTTCAAATTAATGATTAACTCTGTGTACGGAAAATCCCTCGAAAATGTACGTGCGCACAATGATTTTAAACTGGTAGCCGAGGAGAAGAAAATGCTCAAATGGGCAGCCTCTCCTAGACTGAAATCCTTCCACATTTTTGATGAAAATTTCGCGGGTTTGGCCTTGAAAAAGGCTACTTGTAAGTTGTCTAGACCGACGTACATTGGGTTCACTTGTTTGGAATACGCTAAGAAAATTATGTACGATTTCCACTACAATTACACTATGAAGACGTATAGCCGTGAAAACGTAAATCTCTTGTTCACAGATACAGATTCACTCATGTACCTGATCAAAAGCGAGGATGTCTACGAGGATATGTACCAATCCATTCATCTATTTGATACATTTGACTACCCCCCTCAATCATAAATGTAGAATCACTTATAATAAAAAAAAATTAGGCACATTCACGGATGAAGTGAATGGACGGACGATTTCAGAATTTGTAGGTCTTCGACCAAAGTGTTATTCCTTTATTACGTCCGATCGTAAAGAAAAACTTGTTGCCAAGGGAGTTCCGCGCGCCGCAATCACTCACCAATTACGTCATAACATGTATAAAAAATGTTTAAAAAACTGCGTTACAGCCTATACCACTAGTACGAATATAAGGTCCTCCAAACATCGAATTAATACCGTGGAAATGCGTAAACTTTCTTTATCACCCTATGATAATAAACGATTCATCTTAAATGACGGAATAACTAGTTACGCGTACGGTCATTATAAAATCGCTGAAATTAACCGTGAAGCAACAATTGAGAATCACTCATAATGTGGGTGGGCACACGTTGGAGTCAGGTGGCGGTGCTGGTGATAAGGTCAGAGCTGAACCCTAGCGGATTTACGCATGACTGATGCATTTCTTTCTCTCTCTCTCTCTCTCTCTCTCTCTCTCTCTCTCTCTCTCTCTCTCTCTCTCTCTCTCTCTCTCTCTCTCTCTCTCTCTCTCTCTCTCTTTCTCTTTCTCTTTCTCTTTTTCTTTCTCTTTTTCTTTCACCTAGTCCCTCGCAAAGGTCGGGACGGATAAATGTCAGTGTAATTAGTTTTGACGTTCATCAGTAATATCGTTGAAAGGACGTTCGAACGGCGTTCAAACTTGAACGTTCATTCTGACGTCGAATTTTGGCGTTCGAACCCAATCTGACGTCGAATTTGACGTTCAAACAGGTTGAACGTTCAAACTGACGTCAAATTTGACGTTTGATTAGGTTGAACGTACAAAGGACGTTCGAACGGCGTTCAAACTTGAACGTTCATTCTGACGTCGAATTTTGGCGTTTGAACCCAATCCAACATCGAATTTGACGTTCAAACAGGTTGAACGTTCAAACTGACGTCAAATTTGACGTTTGATTAGGTTGAACGTTCAAAGGACGTTCGAACGGCGTTCAAACTTGAACGTTCATTCTGACGTCGAATTTTGGCGTTTGAACCCAATCCAACATCGAATTTGACGTTCAAACAGGTTGAACGTTCAAACTGACGTCAAATTTGACGTTTGATTAGGTTGAACGTTCAAAGGACGTTCGAACGGCGTTCAAACTTGAACGTTCATTCTGACGTCGAATTTTGGCGTTTAGACCCAATCCAACGTCGAATTTGACGTTCAAACAGGTTGAACGTTCAAACTGATGTCAAATTTGACGTTGAATTCAAACATTGTCTTCATACGTTTGAACACAAACATGTATGCGTTGGAGTCAAAACGTGAGGTTTTACACATGTTCACACGCTCCTCTTGAGGAACATATGGGTAGGTATATATGTCTTAGTAAAACTCTCCATTTCATTAGTTGAGTGACACGATGACAACGAAACAGATGGGAGAGGGTAGAGAGGAGGGGGATGGGGATGAGGAAGCTAAGGTTTTATTAGAAATTCAACAATTACAGAATAATATTAGGCAAAAACATGAACAACTAAAATCTAATAAAATAATGAGTGAAAAATCGTTGGAAAAACAATATAAACCGTTAATTACTCCACTTAAAACGTTATCGAAAGCAATTTTGTCAAAAATGAGTAAGGATGGGAAGGGGGGTGAACAAGAAGGGATAGCTCACGGTATTAAATCAGAAAAGATAGAATCGGGGGAGGTAGGAGGGGTGAAGGGGAAGAAGAATGAGGGAGAGGAGGAGGAGGAGGAGGTTGGGGATGAGTGGAAATTGAGTGATTTAATCAAGCGTTATCAAGATTTTGTCATTCATCCACCGGCGAAGAAATTATTAGACACCACATATGGTGTTCATTATGATCCTGAAAAAGGTTGGAAATTAGGTGATTCTGCGATTACTTTTACGAATAATCAATTAACTATCGATAACAAGGCTTCATTCGACTTAAGTCCAGGTCTTTTAAAATTACTTTTCTTTCGAGAGCCAATAGATTATACGACTGATGATGTGAACGTGTACAAAATGATTCTTCAGTTGACGAGAGCGCATAGGACAAAGAGTGGAAGAATTCGATCCAATAAAAGTCCGAAATATCGGCAAATTATTTCCAAATTGTTCGCATCCTCATTATCCCCTGCCGCAGTCGCTCCCGCTGCCCCCGCCCCCTTAAAAATAAAGAGAGATCGTCGTGAGGATGAGGAGGAGGAGGGCGAGGATGAGGATTTTGGTGAAAAAATGTTGCTTGACACTTCTCTAACCGGTTCGGGCTATCAGTTTATGCAGACATCACCCTCATTACCCAATATTCAGTACGTTTATTTTGATAATGTAAACGAATTATGTGAAAGATTGAAAAAACTTGTTGCTTCTTCTCAAGCCGGGAATAACGCTCATTCGAACGAAATAATTTCAATTCTAGAAGAGTTGACCGAACTCGATGTTATAAAAGCACCGAAATTGTTTCATTTATAATCATTCGAGATTTGAGATGAGTGTAGATAAATTCGGTCGTTGGAGCGGCGATTTGATTGAGTCAGTTGGTGGTTACGCTAGCGCCAGTATTATTCAAGGTCCACCGGGAGTTGGTTTTAAACTCAACACCGCGGGTAATTACGATATGAGCGGGAAAAGATTAGTGAATGTAGGTCGTGGACGTAATGCTCGTGAAGTGGTAGTTGTAGACCAACTAACTAACTTGGAGAAACAATGCCTCAAACTTGCCGCTACAGGAAATGAGTTTGATTCTCGAGGAAAACCGATAATAAATTTACCAGAACCTAACAGTGATGGGGATATAGTAAACCTCGGCTACCTAAAGCGTAGCTGTCTTATCATGAAAGAGGACGAGAAAGATAAGGTCATTTTCGACGTTAAAAGGGGAAAGCTGGCTAATTTAGAGCAGATACCTACACATCCATTTGACGCCGTGAATAAAAAATACGTCGACGAGAATTTTCCCGCGATGGTTGAAAACAACAGTTGGGACTTTAAATTGAAACGTATTGCAAACCTCGGTGAACCTATCTTTACAACTGACGGAGCAACAAAGTTTTATGTGGACAGAAATGTTGCAGACAACCAGCTAACTAACGTGGAATATGTCAATGAAAAAACAAACTTTTTTCATGAGGATCCAAACGTCGTTGATATATCGAAAAAACGACTCACAAACGTTGCGGATCCGATCAACCAATCCGATGCTACCACGGTAAATTATATCGTGAGACTATTATCAACAATGTTCTATCAGTTTTACGCAATGTTAACTCCAAACAGTGTAGCATTCGCACACCAGATGACAATTCCGGGTGCACGTGAAAATTGGATCGAACAAAACATTATTCGTCCGTTTTTTATCGAACGCGAAAATGTTGGAAAGAACGTATAAATTGGTAAACCTTTCCCACCATACCCCCATTTGTCAGTGTAATATGGTAAAGAGAAGGTTAAAAAACAGTGAGAATTGTATTCAGGGAGGAGGTCTTTTAAATTCTTTGATCGATAAGGTTCCAATTGAGCTTCATATTCCTTCTTATCAATTTTGTGGACCCGGTACGAAATTAGAAGAGAGATTACAACGCGGAGATAAAGGTATTAATCAGCTCGATAAATTTTGTAAGGAACACGATATCGCCTATTCAGAATCTCAAAAAGATCCGTCCACTTACAAGACTCTACGTCGTGAAGCTGATTTAAAACTTGAAGAACAGGCTTGGCAAAGAGTTAAATCTAAAGACGCGAGTTTTGGTGAAAAGGCTGCTGCTTGGCTCGTCACTACAGGAATGAAAGCGAAACGTAAATTGAGTGGAGGGGGTGTTAACAATAAAAGAAAATTGCGTAGAGTACGTGGCGGTATATTACCCTTAATTTTAGCGGGACTAGGGACTTTAGGTTCGATTGTTGGGGGTTTAGGAAGTGCGGGGAAGGCCATCTCAGACGCTAGAGTAAATGCTAGACGATTGGAGGAGGAAGAGCGCCATAATAGAGCGATGGAGAGTAGGAAAGGCGGCGCCGGCCTATATCTTCGCCCGTATAAGATGTCAGGTAGAGGGACAGGTGCGTGGGGAAGGAGCGGGGAAGGGAAGAAAAATAAAACGGGTGCTAGAAAACAGAAAAGGAGTGCAGGTAGCGGAGGGAAAAAAGTTCATACTAAAAGGAAGTAAAATTCCGATTCATCCGCTTTCAAATTTTGAATTAATTAAATACGCGAGTAAATTTAAAATTCCATATTTTAGAGGTGTTTTTCAAAGAAATGCATTACCCTCCCGTATGAGAAAGTTTGAGTGTGGTATTGTTAATCTTGACTCTAGATATGGTTTAGGAACACATTGGGTCGCCTTTAAACGTAAATTGAATACAATTTACTATTTCGATTCATACGGAAATTTACCTCCCCCCTTAGAATTACGGAGATATTTTTTTTCGGGAACCTCCCACCGTGGTCCACCCCTTACAATTTTCTACAATTACGATTCCTTTCAAAAGGGAAATCAAATTATTTGCGGGCATTTATGTTTACAATTTTTGTTACATAATCATCAGTTTTAAAGGAGATTTGATAGAGTGAACATGTTTTGCATATCGGGAAATAAGTCGATAATAACCGCAGATTTGTGGCCACATTTGGACACAAGTCGTGGAGAATGGAAACTGGGTTTAATCGATTTTTCAGTTTACAATTCAATCCCTAATATTGAGGCGGGGAAAAACAATCGTTTTCCAATTGGAGGAACAGTACTTCAAATTCCAACAGGATCGTACGAATTGTCTGATATTAACAGCACGCTTCAAAAAGAGGTAAAACCTCCGAACCAGCTTTCAATACGTGCAAATAATAATACGTTACAAACGGAAATTCATTCAACTTTACCGATAGATTTTTCACAATTAGGAACCATAGGCCCCCTTCTCGGCTTCACTCCGAGAATTTTAGAACCTAATAAAACCCACAAGTCCGATTTACCAGTTTCAATTCAAGATGTGCATTCAATCAGAGTAGAATGTAACTTGGTGACAGGTTCTTACCAGAACGGAAAGTTGTCTCATATTTTGTAGGAACTATATCCTGCTGTGCCACCAGGATTTAAAATTGTAGAAACACCTAGAAATGTTATTTATTTACCTATAAATACGAGACGTATTGAAAAAATTGTACTGTCTTTTAAAGATCAAGACGATCGACTTATTAATTTTCGTGGTGAAGTTATTAATGTCAAATTACATCTAGTAAATAGTATAACATAGACAAAAATAATGGGGCTAACATTTAATTATCATCATCGCCGTCACCGTCGTCATCCTAGATCTTCATTCTCATATTTCACGTCACGACCACCACAACCTCCCATGTTTCACACATCACACTCATTGTCCTCAGCAATGATAAAAAGAAAACAGCTACCGGGAAAATTTTTTCAGAACTTCGTACACCTCAAAATCGACGGTTTTTAAAATCATTGGGACTGACAGTTCTTGTTTGAAAAAAATAATGGAAGTTTTATACGTTACTAACGAAGTGCAAGTTGACGATTTGATTACTCATTTTGAGTATCGTTCGCACACACCATTTTCATCTAACACTTTTAACGTAAATGATGAGATAAGGATCCAAATCAATCATCAGGACAATATCACGTTACCATCGGAAAGTTACCTTTACATCGCTGGAACTTTGACAAAGGGAGATGGTTCTACAGATCCGACTTTAAAACTCGTAAATAATGCCGTGGCTTTCCTATTTGACCAGCTTCGATACGAGTTATCAGGAGTGACAGTTGACAAGATGAAAAATGTTGGGATTACGAGCACACTCCGAGGTCTTTTAACTCGCAAACCTTGGGACAAATCACTGGATAATACCGGATGGACTTCAATCAAAGACACCAATGAAAGCGGTCCATTTTCAAATTGCATCCCGTTAAAATTTTTCCTACCGATTTTTGAACACTACAAAAAAGTTATTTTGAATCAGAAGCTTGTTATCTTGTTGGCGAGCAGCCGAAAAAATTGTGTAATCGGAACCGGGGATGCTTCAACTTACAAAATGGAACTTACCGATCTACAGTGGAGAGTACCGCATTTGAAAATAGATGCCTATCAAAAGTTGAATCTTTTGAAAATTATTGAAAACGATCGTCCTATCAAAATCGCTTATAGAGCGTGGGAAAATTACGAATTTCCTACTCTACCTGAAACTACAAAAATTACCTGGACTCTTAAAACTACAAGTGCGCTGGAAACACCTCGCTACGTTATAGTTGCCTTCCAGACGGGTAAAAAGAATAATGTTAAGGCGAACGCCTCACTTTTTGATGGTTGTAACTTGTCAGAGCTGAAGGTCTATTTGAATGATCGTGCTTTCCCATATTTAAATCTTAGAGGAGAAAAATCTACGATGTACGAGTTATACTCCCGATTCCGTGCCAGTTACATGCAGGAATCTGAGTCTTACCCGTTAATGAGTCGATCAGAATTTGAAACAAACCCAATCTACGTAATCGATACCTCACGACAAGAATTGAGTGTTAAATCGTCTACAATAGATCTACGAATTGAAATGGAATCGAAATCGAGCTTTCCTAAAGATACTACTGCATATTGCATAGTAATCAACGATATGGTTGCAACTTATCAACCGTTAACTGGGATTGTTACTCGAAAGCAATAGAGGAGAAAAAAAGTCTAGGAGGAGGGGGTAGAGAAGGAGGAGGGAGAAACGTAATATTTTCCAACGAGCGAATGACTTACAAATCAGTTTACATCAAACTTGTGAAGTGAAAACATGGAACACCATTCTACTCTCTCGATGGATTCAGGATTTTTTGATCAAATCATGAGTCAACAAGAGCAACGGAAAGAAGAGTCTCATCTTGTGAATGAAGGTGAGGGGAGTGGTACTACTGGTTTTGAAGATGAAAGTGTTCCAAAATCGGAACATGCTGAGTCAACAGAACGTGAAGAAAGAGCAGAAGGAGATGAACCATCAATCAAGAAGTTCAAACAGAACGATGTCTCCAACAACTGTGAGGACAGTGATGCTGAGGTAGAGAGGATCTTAGCTACACAAGTTGAGAAGATTATGCAAGGTGACGTCTCAACTCGAGAAGAAGAAGAAGAAGATGATGATGAGATGAAGAAAGAAGATGGGGAGCTGGGATATGACGAAGTTGGAACAATGCGGATCGTCGAGGAAGAAAAAGAAAATGAAAGTGAAATGGTGATGGGAGTTAGAAAAAGTGACTTACCCATCTATGAGAACATTCACTACCGTCTCACCCGATCTTACGTGGTAAATCAATACGCAAATATTCCTACATTTGGATATTGTAAAAGTAAATTTTCACTCAATCATTCGGACACAAAGTTTGTAACTATTGGTCTCTTTATCAGACATAACTTTAACCAACCTTCCCTACTTTTATCAAAGCGTGGTGGTAGTTCTAAGAAATATCTGTTTTTATCCATGCAAGATGTAAATGACGTATTTTCGATTCTTAAAGAGCTGATTATGCTTCTTATGAACCGTTCAAGAGATGACATTGAAGATAAGAAAACTAGATGTTTTAAACCAGAATTTGTACTAACGAGTAAGGAAATTGTTATTACTTTAAAGAGAATTTTCTATGTACCTCATTTAGAATTTCGTAACATAAAGAATGGAGAAAAATTTCAGTTTACTCCAGCAGAATTTTTTCATTTTGCCGAATTGTTGTATTTTGCTATTGAAAAATTATCGGAATTATCCGCTAAAAGAGAATGTATTTTAGATTACATTGAAATTGTAAAGTATGCTGTTGGTAAACCTACTTGTTATGGAAATTTGACAAAAGATCAAATTGGTATTCTCAACTTTGAATGTATGTTAACTTAACACTTTTTAAATATTTTATTTACGTGTGACTATGTGCTGTAATTGTAAAGTATGTTGTTAATAATTATAAATCTTATGGAAATTTGACAAAAGATCAAATTGGTACTTTTAACTTTTGAATCTATGTTAACCTAGCACTTTTGTTTGTATTTTATTTACGTGTGACTGTGTGTTTTCTTGAATAAAAATACTATTACTCAATTTGTTTTTTTCACCATTATTTTCTCAAAAACCTCATTTATATCTTTAAGGTGAAGAAGAAAAATAAGAGAGAGAGAGAGAGAGAGAGAGAGAGAGATGGAGGATGAGACAAAAAAAACATGTGAGAAGAGTTGTAAATTTTTTAAATATTTATTTTACAAAATAAAAAATATAAATAATTACAATTTAAGCTTGTTTTATTGCTCGTCGTCGCAGTGAGTGTGTGGAGAACAAAGAAGAAGAAGAAGAAGAACAGTGATGAGGTGCAGGTGTGATCAGTTGGAGTGGTGTGGCGTGCGAGCTCAGTAGATAGTAGGATGTAGTTTTTAAATTTCGTCTGCTCCATCCGCTGGTTGATTTTCGATAAATTGGAGGTTGTAGGCATTACCCAGATGTCCCAGGAAGATTAGCGCATATGAATGAGCTGGAAAAAAAAACACTTTCTCTTCTACTCTCTCTCTCTCTCTCTCTCTCTCTCTCTCTCTCTCTCTCTCTCTCTCTCTCTCTCTCTCTCTCTCTCTCTCTCTCTCTCTCTCTCTCTCTCTCTCTCTCTCTCTCTCTCTCTCTCTCTCTCTCTCTCTCTCTCTCTCTCTCTCTCTCTCTCTCTCTCTCTCTCTCTCTCTCTCTCTCTCTCTCTCTCTCTCTCTTTCTTTCTAACAATAAAGTGAGTGAATGAGATGTAAGGTGTTACAACTATGAGGAAAAAAAAACATTGTACTGTGTTAATTCGATGTAATTACACTTTTTTTTTTAAATAAAGGAAAGGAAAAATTCTAGGATATAATGGTAAATTTAGAAGAAAAAGATGAAGTTAGCTCTGCCACATGTGGTTCTACTAACAGCCGACGCTCGCCTCATCATGATGCGTTGAAGTCTGCGTGCTCGTCTGCACCCACTGCCCCTGCCGCCGCCTCCTGATCGTCGATGTAATCTCGATCGTCTTCCAGGTCCTGCAGCGTCAGATCCTTGAAGAAAAGATCATACGCGCGTCCGATGTTCCCTCTATATATGAGCCCCATTGATTTTGCTGAAAACGAGAAAAAAGTTTATTAATTTACAAGTTGAAGAAGTAGACAAGCAGGGTGGAGTACAATGAATCGAATTAATTAATTATACCCACGTTCGTAGTTCTGTAGAGTATCATCATCAATAAGATTAAAGTATCTGTTGGGTAATGTGACCACGAGAGTTTCCTCATTGTTTTCAGCCAGTGATGCCTCCAATGCGCCGCCAAAGCCACGATTTACTTTCGTCAATTTAGTAATTGGATAGCATCTACCAATCTCCAACTCGCTTATTTTTTTAAAATAAAACGGCTTGGTAGCATTCATTTTGTTTAACATGGAGATTGAGTTCAAATTTAGTCTGCTAGGCATATTCTGAAATCATAGAAAGAATGCTGATATATTGATCAATTTATTATAACTGATATGAAAGATGATATGAGTAGTAATACTAACTTTCCTCTCCTTTATTTTGAATGTCACTTGCCTCTACAGTTTTGTACTTAGATAAAATTAAAATACGAAATTTCGGGGGGGAGCGAGCCTTTCTCGGGTTATAAATGACATACTACCGTACATGGGAGTTAAGAATGAGGTGTATTGACACTCCGGGCACCAATATTTACTGTCGAAAATTAAATGTTGCCACAAATGCGATGGTGTAATTATAACTTTTTTAAAAATTTGAAGATGTGGTAAGTTATCATGCTTTATTGTACAACTCTCACACATTCTCTTTTCTACGGAATGAGTTACATTAATATAGTGATAACTAAAACAAAAAACCAACATTACGGGGATCTCATCGGTAAGACTTTTGTATATAAATTGAGGAACATTCTCCTTTGTAGATGAACAACAATTGAAATGTGCAAGATATGCAAATTCATCTCGTGATAAAGTAGGTAATTTAATATTATCAGAGTTATACAGTGAATAGATATAATTATGATTTTTGAAAATTTTAAACTTTTCCAAGAACACTGTAAGTAATTTTTCGTGATATTTAGATAGCTTCAATTTATTATTACTACTCGTACGATCTTCGTAATTAATGAGGTTAAAAGCGATAGATTTCAACGATATAATTTCCAGCGAGTGTGGTATCATTATAAATGCTGTTTGTTGCAAAATTCATGATTTACAATTACTTACGGACAGCAGAGTTTCAGATGTGTGAGGTGGGTTAACAGAGGGAACACTATTAACACTTACAAAACTGTAGAGGCGAATGCGTTCATGAGCTCTGAAAACTTGGGTATATATATGAAACAGTTTCGAGATCAATTATATAGGTAATGAGTGGTTCATTAGTGGTAAAAAGACTCGGAACATTTTGGAGTGAACTTTTACCGGTTGTAACTAGTTGAAATAATTATAATAATAGGTCAATGATGATAATTGTACCTTTCTCACTTGCCCGTTGTCAGATTTTTTGGTTTTATACAACTTAGTCTTTGGACGTTCCGTTAGAAACCGTGTGTTGAAGAGATGTGTTGATGTGTGGTCCTTGTTTTCTGAATCTATCTGTTCATTAACCTTATTACGTTTCTTGAGTGGTGGATGAAAAAATAAAGAAAAAAAGTGAGAGTCGTTATTTGTGAGAACAAATGTCGAGTCTATTGTAATCATTATAATATAAATACTTACTTACCTTTTCATCATTTTTTCCAACGTTCGATTTATTGACTCTGTCTTTCCCTTCCTCACCTGTACCTTTAGTATCTACAGGATCTGTAACGTCTTTTTTTTCTTCTTCTTCTTCTTCTTCTTCTTCATCCTGTTCTCCGCTCAATGATTGGTAATGATCGTTATTGTAATTATACGGGTAGTGAAATGCTAGAGAAAATTCGTGAAAGATTTTCCTCCACGCAAACGCTAGATGAAGGAATTGTTCAGCGTCTATAACGATTGGTTTCCGGTTAAAAAAACTTAAAATGACTTGTGTTTGTACACCGTCGTTCAATATCTCAACGTCCAACATGTCCGATAAAGAAAACGCATTAAATACGTACGAGGAGGGTTGAGTATCGACTTTGATTTCAAGCGTCGCCATAGGTTTTGTTCCTGTTGTTGTTGTTGTTGATGTTGTTGGGACTGCGCTAACTCGATCGCATAAAGAAAGAGTAAAAATAATGTACGAAGTCGCGAAAACCGACACTAAGACTGAGGAATAATTGAGGAAAAGAATCATCTTGAGGGGGTCACGTAACAACTGGATAAATGTGAGTGGATATGGGTTGATATATATATATACTATATCGGATATCAAAAAGTATGCGTGTGCAAAAAAGATTTATCGAGATTGCGCTCATTTTGCCTCACATCTTTCCACTTTTCAGCAATTTCATCCACACACGATCCGATCCGATCTCTATTGACCTTCACCTTTCCTTTGATCATTCTACTCATCACATCTCATTTTATCCTCACGGTAAACAACAACAACAACACGTGGATAACAATTGATTTGATGAGCGAGGCAAAACGATTAAATCTAACATCTCGGAAGTCAAAGGGTTACAATTAACGTCTCTCGAAATAATTGGGGAGGGTAATTACCGCGAAGGTATGAGAAACCCCTCGAAAAGTTCGCCCGATATGAGAAAGAGTTATTAGTTAATTGACAGCGGCGTAAAAATGGGTCATCGGTACTTACCAACGATGAATAATAAGAAGAGGGGGGTGGGGGAGGCCCCTCTGGTGATAACAGTGGCTCGAGTATAATACGACTAATTAACTCCTCGTGAAACACGCCGGTAACGCCGGTAAGCCCCCCCGACCCATCCCACACCTTCCGCCGCTTCCGGTTGCCGTAAGATCCTATATTGTCTACTAACCACACCCCACATGTGATGTTTGTCCCAAGTTTCATACACATTTGTCCAGTAGCTTGGGAGTACAGCGGTTGACACAGTGTGCAGTATACAGCGTGTGCAGTACAGCAGGGGACGGAAGAATATCTTTTATACGTTGACTTTTGGTTTATTATTTCCAATAATAAGCCTATGTGATCGTGTAGCAAAAAATTTTTATAACCCCCCTCAAACTTTGTCACTTTACGTTTCAAGGTGCGTAGAATCCAAATTTGAAATGTCCGTCTTTCGTCCGCCATTTGCCGTTCGCCGTCCGCCGTCCGGGCCATAAAAGGACTAAGAATTGACTTAAAAAAACCCGTTCTTTCGCACATAGACTCGATTTGGGGTCTAGTTGGTCCTAACGTTTAACCATCCCGATCGCTTTACTCGCATAGATGCTGTGGGCCAAAAACGGGTGAAAAAGTGTCTTTTCCGAGACTTTGAGTGTTAGAGTTACGCACGCACGCACGCCTGGCACGCTTGGCAGGGGGTCATGGTTGGTGGCGAGGGGGGGGAGCGGGGGTGGAGTGAGAGGAGTCGCCGCGGCACCTTGTGGTGTCTGGGGTGACCAGGGGCGTGCAGAGGGCTGTAGGAGAATGGATACTTATTACCTTTACGTGTTATACCCATATAATACACCGCGGGACCATGAGGTGGGTAAAGTGTTCCTTCGAGGCATGAATATATGTTTTGTCTAGGTCATATTTGTGTGTTAATACCAATGCTTTTCCTACGCATATTTAATAACATATCCTCTCGACTTTTCGTACGTACTTAGATAATGATATTATTAAGGCAATAATTATTTGAATAGAAAGGAGCTCAAATCGAGAAATATAAATATGCGTATATAATTATTGAAGTATAGGTTGTGGCAACTCGAAATAGGACACGCCCAGGTGTCTGAACGGGCCTTATGAGGTTCGAAAGCCAACTAAAACTACGATCATACTCAATTGAAAAAATAATAAACCTTTGTGAAATAATTTGCAGCGTTTTTTCTTGGTTATATGACAAAGCTCAGTGATTGAAAACAATAATCCTAAATCCATTATATTGCTTACATAAACTTATTATTTGTAGTCAACTGAATTATCTATGAAAATATCAGTCTTACTGAAATGGTGTACCAACCGAAATACAGATAGTGATGCCCCCCTTATGATTTGAGAGCTGTTATTGAAACTTCGGAGGTTTCAAATATCCGACTCCTGTTGCGAGCTAAAAGCTCGAGTCAATACAAGCTATAGATCGGGAAAAGCGTGGGGTCGGGTCACATTTGTAGGGCACAAGAAAGACGTGGGGCCGAGGAGTTAAAGATGAGCACGAAGTTACCTTTTCTTCTAGAGGGTATAAATGATGCGCCAACAAAAGGGGTGAAGCAACCCATCAGATCTCTTCACGACGGCTTTTCTTCAGCCCTATCGTGCACCTGACTGGCGTAAGGAAGATAAACGGGGTTACTCATTTATCGCTCTTGCGTATATAAAGGCCCTTTCAACAAGGGCAGTCGGTGAGTACCTTGATATAGACGGCGAGCATAATATACCTACTCTGGAATGGGAGAAGTCAAATCCGGAAATCTTTATTGATTCGGCAATAAGGCTGGAGAGGAGTCAATCCGACTACCGTTTCGAAAGTTCCCTTTCTGGTCACTCAGGATTGTTTCTAAAACCCTCTTTGAACGGAGCGGATTTCCAACTTTCCCAGTAGGTGTAATCCACGGTAAAGTTCGTTAGCTAGCTAGTGTGGCACGAAGGAAAGTGTTCTATCTCAAGTATTTATCAGGAGTTGGTAACAACTTGAGACTTGAGTAGTGCTACCAACTATAAGCACTATAGAGAATATAAAATTCTACATTTCCACTACTTTCATCTACAACGTTAAAATTTAAGAAACTACTTAGCCAAATTTTGTTTATTATTCTCTATAATGAATCTTTGTAATCGACCGGAGGTTTTCTCCTAAACTACTTGACTACACAGTGTTTATAAAGCTTTGTTATGAAACAACTGAAGGCCCTGAAATCTCGGCATCACTCCTAAAGGGTCGAATTAAAGGCTTGAAATCTCAAACAAATCGGTATCTGGAAAATTTATTTTGTTTGATATTGATAGATTTTATTGCTGAGAATCGAAAATTTCGGGATTGCTATGTCATTTGGATGTTCATTCATTTGCGAAAGGACATTTCCTACCTTTGCAGGAAGAAAGAAATGTTAACAAAAGTGTGAATGAAAACACATATTAAAAACCTCTACATATTATTACAGAACGATTTATTATTTCTGTGTTGGATAGCCCTTCTACGCAGATCATTGGTCTATAATTGTTAAACCTCGTATGTAATATAATATGATTTCACAGTTTCAAGACCCCGCAATTTTACGCTTCACAGTAAAAATCATTAAATAAAGTTCGGTAGGTAAGGAAAAAAATATAGGTTCAGAGGCCCCTCAGCTGAACAGTGCGCCTCCGTACCTTGTAATTGTTTCCGAGGAGTCCCAGAGGAGCTCTATCTAAATAACAACAACGTGAGTCGAATAGGAAAGTTAGCATTGGAGGTTCCGAAACTGATCTGAGTCCCTCCATATTTTGTAATTGTATTCCAGATCTCCAAAAAGGAGCTACATTCAAGTCCCAAAGTTCCGAAAAGTTTTGGGGGGGTTAATTTTTTTGCTATCATCTTGTTACCATGTGGTGTTATATGTTACCATCTTCTATTAGTGGGGACAGGTTCATCAATTCCCATTCATTGGTAATGAATAATAGTACGTGTTTTTTTTTGTCGTCAACTATTATAATTCTCGCTATATGATTTGCATGATTCCAAATGTTAAGTATGAGACGTGAAGTGAAGGGATCTTAATCTTTATCATATCAACTTCGGTCTTTGCTGGAACATGCATTTTTCGGCGATCAAGGCAGCCATGTATTTCTTGTAGCTTTTTGGAGAAGGAAGTTTCCCACTTCATTTTACACATGTGTCTATGTTCTTAACTTCAACAAGCCCTTTTATTACATCTTATCTATTCCACTTTTCCTAAGTGTGAATAATTATGAATGGTTATCGTCTGATCAATGAGCTGTTGCGACGTCAGTAATTCTACTATTTATCAAGTTTAATCTGACTAGTGACTACTGCAAAGGTTCATCCATTTTCAGACCCCTGCCGGCTGGCATTTAAAATTTATCTTGTTCACCTAAAGTATTGTGGCACGTAAAAGGCGTTCTTCTCGCTGAATGAAATATTGGTTCGAATTTAGTATTATTGAATTCCAACCAATGGATTTATCCAACTTGACTTCCAATGGATTTAAGGTACGTTGTTTTTTTTACATGGTTTTAAGAGGTACTTTTCCTTTATGTTGGATGAGTGAATTACTAAATAATTCATCATGATGCATCAAGTTAAACTTCTCGTTACATCAACACAAGACCCTCTAACAGGACATAAACAATCATTTCGACGCACAACAAGGTACTGTTGAATAAGTACACAATCAGCTATCCAACTGTTATAATAGGTTCTGTGGTGAATTTTCAATCTACTTCTCTTCTGCGATGTACTTGACACATAATTACACGAACCCTGCCAGTGGGATATATCAGTTTACCCTGTTGACAACATTATATTGGTTGAACCGCATATTTCCATTGTTATTATTCGATATGCTGTCTCATTATCACGAATCATTATTCAGAAATAAATTGCCTTCAGTGTATTGGTTTTGTAACAATGGAGGGACTAGTGGAGCTTCCGGTAGATGTTTTATTTACTTTGGTAATTAATTATTGTCATTTGGTAGATGCCAATGCTTGGTTGTTTTTGCAGTTATACTGAGATAATGATGTGCTTACATTTTAAGAATTAACTATAAATCTGTGATCTGCGCAGAAGGGCTCTATATATTGAAGATATAATAGGTATTTTCCGATATTTATATTTGATTCAAATCAATCTATCATTTGTATACATATTGTAGATCCCACTCATCAAGGAAAGCATATTTCCCTGATAGAATGAAGAGTTCGTGATGAGCCTTTGATCATCCGTCAGTTGCTGGTTGCCGTAGAACGAAACTATACCTTTAAAATCATTGAGGATGTTTATCTATTGGTCATCGAAGTTCACTCCGTATTTCTCCATTGTATATTCCGGGCCAACAAAAATTATTAATGGTTATTAATATTGAAATGGGGAGAATACGTTTGTTGTTACGTTGGTTTATTGGCTTTATTGTGTTTCAAGTCATATATTTGGTAAGTATGTAATGTAAGTAGCCAAAACCAACATTTTTCGAAATTATATCACGAGATTACGTTGCGTTCTAGTAGAGAATGCTACACATGGGAACTGCAATTCTAATCGATTCAAGAGACAATAACGGCAGAGATGTGGGGGTGGCTCCCTCGATAGGATCAGTTAGATCGAATCACAGCCTCGAGCAAGAGACGGAAACAGAGAATTCCAAGCTACATACATCATGGGGTGCTACGAGTAGGTATATATTACAGAATAACATGACTGCC
Organism: Adelphocoris suturalis; assembly: GCA_030762985.1. NCBI lineage: Eukaryota > Metazoa > Arthropoda > Insecta > Hemiptera > Miridae > Adelphocoris > Adelphocoris suturalis. The sequence goes on from CM061047.1 coordinate 5,786,291, forward strand.
GGTTTTGCAAAAGCTCCCATATCACACTAATTTTTATAGTCTTCCTATGAGTTGAGTATACCTACACACTTTTACATAAGCTTAGAATGTGCCTGCCGGGTAGGTTGATACTACAGCTTCGTCACACAACTAACTGAATGTCAATTACCAGCAGGCGTGTTTGAATGATTCAAATCTTGTGCATATATTTATGAAGATATTTCCATTCCATCAGTTTCAGCATTATTGGAGTACAATATACAGGCTCATCACCGTACACCATCCTCAATAATGAAAGTGATATGTGACAATTTATACTAAGTTTGTAAACGAGCTGAAGCTACCAACGCACTCATTGTAGTAAAACCACAAAGCAACATCCAACAGCTCAAGATTCCTCAAATTCGGGCTTACATTTCCACATACTAGGCATCTTCTTGACTCCATAACAATCGAATTTTACGTTGTTTTCTTCATGTCCGATTTTTTGTATTGTGTTATTAGATCCAAACTCAATTATTAGGGATTAGGAGACATCTATAAGTGCTATCGTTCGATTCAGTGACACCAAATTGCCACCACCATTCCACCGTTCCGTAAATTCTCGGAGGATCCTTTTTCACAAAAACACAAAATTTCTCTGAATAAACACGTTTTTGGAAATAAATTAAAAAGTAATAACCTCCTTCTGCTAAATGGAAAAACATTGATTTGTATATTCAACATTTTAGCGAATTTTCGTAAATAACGAAGCTATTGCAATGGTTCAGAAAATTTTAAAATTAAATTTTTTGGAAAATTTCTTCATTGAAATCTGTTTTGAGGCATTATGAAACGATTCCTGAAGTGTGCACTTTTTCATATATATGTGTGTGTGTCATTCTAGACGATGACTCTCCATCCTTTCTGGATACACACACATACATACATACATAAACAGACAAAGTGAATACAATAGAGCACCGCCCCCCCCCTCCCCCTATGAAAATGTTAAAAAAATGTCACGAAAAAACGAAACCAAAGTAGCGGCAGATCTAGTTTCTTTGCTATTCAACATATGAAGCTGAAATTAGAAATGGAGTGTATTCCACGTTTCTCCAATGTTTAGTCGAGGCTCGAGGTTAAAAAAAAAAAATAAATAAAAAAAAATAAAAAAAAAAAAAAAAAAAAAAAAAAAAAAAAAAAAACGCTGCAAATTATTTCTCAAAGGTTTATTATTTTTTCAATTGAGTATGATCGTAGTTTTAGTTGGCTTGCGTACGACATAACGCCCGTCGAGACTACTCGGCGTTTCCTATTTCGAGTTGCCACATCCTATTCTTCTATAATTATATATGCATGTTTATATATCTCGATTTGAGCTCCTATCTATTCAAATAGTTATTGCCTCAATAATATCATTATCTAAGTACGTACGAAAAGTCGAGAGGATATGTTATTAAATATGCGTAGGAAAAGCATTGGTACTAACTCACAAATATGACCTAGAAAAAACATATATTCATGCCTCGAAGGCACACTTTACCCACCTCATGGTGCCGCGGTGTATTATATGGGTATAACACGTAAAAGTAATAAGTATCCATTCTCCTACAGCCCTCTGCACGCCCCTGGTCACCCCAGACACCAAAAGGTGCCGCGGCGCCTCCTCTCACTCCACCCCCCGCTCACCCCCCCACAACCCACCGTGACCCCCTGCCAAGCGTGCCAGGCGTGCGTGCGTGCGTAAGACTAACATTCAAAGCCTTGAAAAAGACACTTTTTCGCCCGTTTTTAGCCCATAGCATCTATGCGAGTAAAGCGATCAGGATGGTTAAACGTTAGGACCAACTAGATCCCAAATGGAGTCTATGTGCGAAAGAACGGGTTTGTAAATTCTTAGGCCTTTTATGGCCCGGACGGCGAAACGGCGGACGGACATTTCAAATTTGGATTCTACGCACCTTGAAACTTAAAGTGACAAAGTTTGAGGGGGGGTTATAACAATTTTTTGCTACACGATCACATAGGCTTATTATTGGAAATAATAAACCAAAAAGAGAGTCCGGGGCCTCCCCAGCCTAGCGGGGTCAAGGGGCGAGGCCCCCTTGCGAGGCGTGCAGCGCCGAGTTTTCATGAAATTTTACGTAAATCCCGAATATGGAATAAGAAATAGGAGTTAGTACCTTAAAAAAAGGTAGTGCGCATTGCGCAAGGGCATGAGCAAGTGCGCCAAATTGTAATAGGTATTTAAGATCTGCACACAAAATATAGGGGAAACCATTCAACACATTATTTCCACTCAAATAGTGGAGGATATAATCCACACTCAGGTTCAGATATCACACACACACACACACGCGCGCGCGTACGCGTGTGCGTGTATGTGTGCGCGCCGTATATACAGGGTGCGGCAGTGAGGACGGACGGTTTTAAAAAAATCATAAAATAGTTAATTTTTACTCAAAAACAAATTTATTGATGCAATCAGGTTCGCAAGGAAATAGCATTTGAGACAGTCAAGTGTGAAAAATCACATCAGGCCTGTGGTGGCCGAAATTGTTGATGCAGTGTTGGAGGCGTTCTTGTAAGTTCGCGTATACTCTCTCCAACATAACCCTACGTCGTAATGATCACCAACTTCTTTTTCCCTGAATTACGACGGCGACGTATTCCAATCCGACGTGTGTGGTTCCAGCAGGATGGGACGACCGCCTACACAGCCCGAGCATCAATGGACGATATTAGCCCTCTCTTCCCTGGTCGCCTTATTTCCAGGTTTAGCGATGTTCATTGGCCTCCTCGGTCCCCAGATTTATCCATATGCGATTTTTTCTTATGGGGACACCTCAAGGCTTAGAGTATACGAGAACAAGCCCCGAACTCTGGACGAATTGAAGGACGCAATTCGCGTGGAAGTCGCCCAAGTTGAGAGAGAATGTTGGAGATAACGCCCAAGAACACCTCCAGCACTGCATAAACAATTTCGGCCACCACATGCCTGATGTGATTTTTCACACTTGACTGTCTCAAATGCTATTTCCTTGCGAACCTGATTGCATCAATAAATTTGTTTTTGAGTAAAAATTAACTGTTTTATGATTTTTTTAAAACCGTCCGTCCTCACTGCCGCACCCTGTATATATATATATATATATATATAATGATTAATACTTAACGATTTCGGAAGGTGTAGATATGGTTTTACGGTCTACTTTTTCATATCTTCACAAAATTATTTACGCCGTAGATCGCACAGACGTTTTGATTAGATGATAGACAACTTTTCCTGAGCGTGCTTGACAATAAACTATGTAGTTTGTTGTCTGCGTGTTTCCCATTCGTACCCCACAAGTTTCCTATTCCCGTTTCTACCTGAGTAGAGCGTAAACCTCTTCTAACGGCAGGCTTATTAGGAAGGCTAAAATAGCCAAGAGGGACGGAAAATAATTTATCTCCCGCTTCCTATTGATTTTCATTTTCTGCCATCCACAACACGTTGTTCTATCGACGATCAGAGGAATAAGGAATCGTTTACGTCGAGAGTCAACAAGTTTTGATTAACTTGGCGGTTTTTTGCCTTTCCAACATCAGCCTTCAACCCAGGCAATGCACTGCGTCAACAATTAATCACACCCATCCCAAGCTGAGGAGCCATGATATTAATGACCTGTCAAATTTACTCAATGGACTACTCAAACTTCGCTAATCTAATTATTACTTCTTATCCGTGGAGTATATCAAGCTTATGTCAATTGATATTCATTAAGGCTAATGGCATATATGAGTATTAAAAGACTATTGGTTAATTAATATTTTTCCGTTGTAATTTTAGTTCTATATATTTACAATTATTATGCGTATGCCTTGAGATCAATGAATTATACAAAGAGTTTCAATAACTATGCACCTTTAAACAATACGGAAAATGCAGGCCCACTTATATTCCACATATTCTTTCCATTGATTTGAAAAACAATGAAATTGTGCTTTGAGGACTTGATGAATCTTGTGCGATAGACTCAAACGTTTTCCTTTTTTCATCATTTGGCCTGAGCTCTCTTTTGTTGATTAGAAATTTGAATCTTTATTGGACGACCTCACTCAAGTTTTTTGGGTAAACTAGTTTTGTATAGATATCCCACGAAATTGCTGAACTATAACTTGCGCTAAATGTGAGATATTGGTGAGCACCAAGTGTAGCACATATAATTGCTTCTGACTTTAAACAACTATATTAAAATTTTCATATAAAATAACCGATTTTGAAGTGAATAAATCAGAGTTTTTTTATTTTTCAATTTCAAGTAGCGATATCACAATGGAATTGCCTACCGTTGCCTTTGATTTTACCAAAAATCCATTACTTTCTTTTTCCTTTTCCTTAAAATTCCTTCTTGGGTTGAAAATGAAGTAAATTGAAAACAATTAAAAAACGGTTATTCCTTTTTTGCTAGAGAGATTTGATCAAATCTAGAAGGGAAGAAGAAGAAGAAGAAGAAGAATAAGAAGAAAAAAGTGTAGTGTTAACAAACATAAAATAAAATGACAAATCTCAAGTATAACAAACAATACGGCAATAGTATGCCGAAAGTACGTTGGATGATATACGGTATACATTGCATGAGTTGTTATAAGTTGCTTCTATAAATTTATTGAAAACTATATATAATAACTTATGAAAAGAAATCAGCTTCCATCACTCAAACGTTAAATTCTCCATGAATTTTCTGAACCTCCAGGCTAACCTGCAGTACAGCTCGGGCCTCGTCCAATCTTGGCCATCCATACTGGGCCATCAAATACGTAAATTCCTTCATTTCGAGACAATGAGCCACGGCCGATTGAAATTTGCCTGAATTCTGAGACAACGGGGCACCGAAAAGGAAAAGAATGCTCATTCTCACATTCATGGAGATTGCACAGAGAGCATTCCTCTGATCTATCTGTATCTTATGGCTTCCCATTCAGATTGAGAGACTCAGCTTGTAGCTTAAAAGCCTAGCGAGCAACTTGCAGGCGGGCACAAGCTTATCTGACAAGGATTGCACACTTCACTCTCTGGTTCAATACCTGAGACAATGTAAATGTATTTGAAGTGCTGACTCTTTCTACAAAACATGACCTCATCTCTTTTGTAAATGCTGCCAAAAGTTTTTCCATGTCCACCTTCAGCCTCAAGTGTTCAAACGGTGACAAGTTGTCAGGAACCAAGTACTGCACACATAGTTGAGCGTACCTCTTTGCAAAACCAGCACTAATCGTCACCATCTCAGCTGCTTCTATCCTCGAGAGATGGAACTTTGGGATCTTCAAAATGTCAGCAAGTAACCGAAATGCAGCTTCATTGTATAAATCGATAATGGAGTCAGCTTGGTATCTGAATAAAATATGTAGTTTGTTGTGAAATTTTGAAGATGGAACAGCTTTTTAACGTAGAGTAGCTGCACGGATTCCGCAGCGTCATATTCCATATAGCCCTAAACTTGTGCTCCATAGTACAGAATGGCTGTCATGATTGCTTTAAGAATTTACGTTTTAACAGACAGAGGAATGTTTGGGTTGGAAAACGTTCGACCGCTGTCTTGGGGGACTTAGCCTTTCGGGATACGTGTTTGGTAAGGGGTATTCTAGGAGTTAGTTTATTTACTATACTTGGGAAAGTATAGGCCCTGATCTAGTAAGTGAAGAAGATAAAATTATAATAATTTTAAATAATAAAATGAAACCACATATTTGAATGATTCAGTGACGGGCTAAATCACAAAAAATCAATTGACGGATTTCACCACATTATTAAGCGTTCAATGACAGCTCAAAATCATGTACCATAGTTCGGGTTTACGAATATTTCAATTTTGTTGCTATTTTGAGGGCTACATAGCTTTTTGAGGTATATTATACGGGTAGCGTCTCCCTTCTCTCATCACAAACAACAAAATTGCTCTTAGAATCCGAATTAGCGTAAAAATAGCGTATGTTTGAATCATCACGCACGATTGTGACAGTAATGAGTACGCAATTGTATCATTATTGAAATTTACAGGAAATATGCAGAAAGAAAATTAACTACCCGCTGGATAGTAGCTTCACAACCAACACGCGACTTAGCGTTTTGGATCGATAAAGTTTCTTTTTTAATTTTCTCCACAAAATAATAGAAAACGGAATATCCAAGAAGTAAACTTTCATCGGGAGAAAATATTAAAGATAATGAAAAGAAAAGGACGGAACCTTGCAAAGAAAAGAGTTGGATAAGGAGGACGGAGAAGACGGGCTTAGCGATTTGGAGGGAGTGTGAAGTTGGTTCCCTTTTATTCCCTCCCATTTCGCCATCCTTCCCGAAAGATATTTTGTTCAGAGAAGGCGGGAGAAGAAGTGAGCGATGGATCTATAAAAGACTTGGGAGGTTTCGAGACATTTTCATATGAATTACCCAAGTTCCACGCCCACACGGAATGTAATGTGACAGGTGGGCTTTCCCAAAGGCCTTCCAATCTAATAACCCAAAATCTTCTGTTTCCTTCGAGCCGCCCTGTATTCGTTTCTATTCGTATACAAGTATTTGTTTCATTCATTAATTGAAAAATACAAGTACGCAAGAATGTCTCAATCACTTAGCAAACGTTTTGCTACTGAGTTATCCAAAGTGTGGGAAAGGATTTCATGTTTTCTCGTTATTTTCATGTTCCGTAATTTTTGGTTTATTATTTCCAATAATAAGCCTATGTGATCGTATAGCGAAAAATTCGTATAACCCCCCCTCAAACTTTGTCGCTTTACGTTTCAAGGTGCGTAGAATCCAAATTTGAAATGTCCGTCCGCCGTCCGCCGTCCGGGCCATAAAAGGCCTAAGAATTGACTTAAAAAACCAGTTCTTTCCCACATAGACTCCATTTGGGGTCTAGTTGGTCCTAACGCTTAACCATTCCGATCGCTTTACTCGCATATATGCTATGGGCAAAAAACGGGCGAAAAAGTGTCTTTTTCGAGGCTTTGAGTGTTAGACTGACGTGTTAAAACTCCAACCTGCTCAACCACTACTGCGCAAGCCAATTTCCACGGTTAGGATAACAATGGGCAATAGGACTTCGCAACAGAACACTAGGACCAGATCATGCACGACCACAACTGCACGACCTAATAATTATTATTCTCATGTTAGGACAAAATTTACTCATCTCAAAATGCACGACTTTCAAATGAATTTTGATGGAAAAATATGAGTGATATGATGGTGTAAGCGTAATAGGGCGGTGAATCTCCGGTTGTGAGGTATCGAGACCTAGGGAGTACCTCCAGGGTGGCGTGGAAAACTTCCTACACTTGTACTGCTTTCGAATTTCATGTTCCTTCGAGGCATCAATATATGTTTTTTCTAGATCATATTTGTGTGTTAATACCAATGCTTTGCCTAAGCATATTTAATAACAAATCCTCTCGACTTTTCGTACGTACTTAGATAATGATATTATTAAGGCAATGATTATTTGAATAGATAGGAGCTCAAATCGAGAAATATAAACATACTATATAATTATAGAAGTATAGGTTGTGGCAACTCGAAATAGGACACGCCGAGGAGTCTGGACGGGCCTTATGACGTACGCAAGCCTACTAAAACTACGATCATACTCAATTGGAAAAATAATAAACCTTTGTGAAATAATTTGCAGCGTTTTTGGTTCCCAAAAGATCCGTTCTTCTTTCATCCGGTGATCTAATCTCGCTTTACATCCTAGACATGGAGACCTGGATTGGGGTGATCTTGGAAGTACGAGTATATTTCTTCCACTAGCATGATGCGTGTGGCTCTGGAATTCGTAGTTGACTGACATCAGTGACTTACTAGAAATCATATTTGCACTACTGAGTTCTCCAGTTCCTTCTGTAAGATGGTAAAATGGGCTGGTAGTGTCAAAACATAAAATTCTCTCATGCGATCACACTGCCGGGATTTTTATGAATATACAATTATGAATATTTGCAATGCAATGCAATTATGAATATTTGCAAAGTGCTTAACTCCCTCATTGAATTTACGATCAGTTTCAAACTTGATTGCAAGTTGCTGACATACCCTCATGAATAAATTAATTCTGTTAACTTCTCTGTTAGGGATAGATCTAAAAGTTTTATTGTTGTTATAATTATGTGAGTACCTAGTATTCATTTTGTACGTACAGCGCGAAAGCCTTCCCTCGCTCATAACTCAATATTGTCTTCTTATTGTTCCTCAGATTTTGATATGAAATATAGTTAATATTAATGGATTTCATCGCAGTAAAATTAGTATTATAGTTTTTTACGTTTTGGCACTTCTCGCACCGTTGGCACGTTCTACAAGTCTCTCACTAATTTATTGTCATTTGAATCCGCAAGAAACCGGGATTATAGTAATAATTCCTCTCTCAAACCGTCTTTCGAGCGCCTCACTATGAATTCATGGGCAGAGGGGGGGCGAATGTTTTACGCACTGATAACTTGGCTGGGCTTTTTCGTACTTTGTGTCGGGCTCACCCCATAATGACATACCTAGCAACTAAAACATCCATCCCCCTCTCTTTTTATCGTGAATTGTCCCGGGACTACTAGTTTGTACTTGTTTGTATTACTTCGGGAACTACAAAAGAAGAAGTCAATGTGGTAACTTCAACAGATGTCATTCGAGTTGTGAATAATTCTTTGATATTCCCTTTCTTATCTTACTTCTTTTGATGCTCCTACATCTGAGTGGACTTGGCGCAGTGGTCTGCCATCAGCAGCGTAACGAGTTTAAAATTATTGAACTTCGTAACTGAGGGAAAATCGTTAATTGGAATTAAAAAGAGAGAGGTCCCTATTAGAAGACCCCCTTGGGACACCCCTCTGGTATTAAACAACCGCACCTTTAGTAGAGCAGCGGGTGCCTAATAAATTCATTGTCCTTCATGGCCCAGCTTGGGGGTGAGTCAAGGTAGATTCATTCAATTCTGGCATCCACGATTGCCAACAGATACCAATTTTCCCAGGGTGATTCCAAGAGAAGTAAGGGAGGTAGCAGGAGGAATCACAGCTGGTGAGCAACCCAACACCCCTTCGACTTTCTCAAACTAAGACGAAACAGTGCAGTCCTCCTTCGTTGAATACGTCAACCTTTTGAACTTATTTTATTTTTTATTTAAGAGATTACATGTTTTATTTTTTGAGATGATTGTAAATTTTTGTTGTTTTCTTTGTGTTCAGTCGAATTTTATCTGTTCTTGATCCAGTCTGTATTTTGCTTCCGAGTCTACCTAAAGGTAGCGGTAGGTAGGTAGTTGCAGACTCGTATCATCAGAATTTAACAAGCGGTTGCAATTATGTTCACAATGTAAATTATTGAGAATGATCACCTGTTTGTAAACAATTATTTAAACAATCACGCTGAAAACGCAGCTTGTTGGCCACGCACTTCGCAGTGATTAACGTAATATGGTTGGATAAATTGAGAGCTATCCAACGAGTGGTGAACGATTTTTGTACGATGATAACTGGCGAAGCTAAAGTTCCGTAGCAACGGTAGGTTGTACGTGTATATCATTAGAAAATTGTCATAACGCTTTCTTCGTCACACTTTTTGAGTTATGTGCCATAGTAAAGACATAAAATGTCAAAAATACGTAAAAACCGACTCCAATCTTGTATTTTCATAAAAGGTCGTTTTTTTTTTTAAAGAAAACCCTCGATTTCAGTGGAAAAAAAAAACCGATGTTTTTCACCATTAAAACGCGTTGTTTTTTTTCGTTGTTTTTCGTTTTATAGGGGTACTTCCTTTCATTCCACTCTCCCTTCTCTTCCTTCAGCTCCCTTGGTCCCAAGGGCCGGCGTCTGGTAAACTTGGGCGCCCTCCCCGTTTCTCTTATTTATTTTTTTCATTTTGTACTTTAATGGTGTGCCCCTCCACCTTTGAGGGGAGATGTGTAAAAAAAAAGTTTGTGTGTGTGTGTGTGCGTACAATGTATACTTAAACAGATGTGTCAGTTCAGACGGCAACTCTCTTTAGAAATGAGAAATTCCGTTAATGCGCCCAAAAATCAAGCTTTCCAAGTGAAAGGATGAGCTAGCTTTTTAAGCACATTACATCGGTCAAATTTCAAAAAATCCGGTTTAAAAAAAAAACCCGTAAAAATGGCTAAAAACAGTTAAAAAGCTTTAAATTTATATTTTATTTAGCAGATTTTTAGTCATAGGACTAACAATATCAACATTAACAGTATTAATGACAATATCAACAATGAACAATTACAAAATGTGCGCACACAATTTTGCTGAAAAATGTAGTTAAATTTCAATAATATTTCCTGAAAAATGTTTAAAAACTGCCAAAAAAAGCTAAAAATCCTAAATCTTTTTTGAATCGCCGATTTAGATCGAGTTTTGGTTATAAAATTGGTAGTTAACAATTTCCTTTCCCTCAAAGTGCTCCAATTCCAAAACAGTGTAACATAATGTAATACGTTAATTTACAAAAATTCACTCATATGATCAAGCCAACAGATTTCGATGGAGGGGGTTCAGATTTTGTGCCATACTCAATTATAAAGAATCTATTGTCACTATCTATGTTCCATCACTATTATTTTTACAGCATTATAGTTGAATCATAGTGATAGTGATGGAGCGAATTGATTCTCTTTTATTGTTGGAATATTACACTGCTGAACAAATATACTTTATTTTTTAAATATAAAATTCTCTTGAAAATGATAAATTTTCTTTTGATCCAGATGGAGGCAGCGACCGCAAGAGAATCGGATTATCGACCTCAACGCAGAGCTGGCACTAAATAGGTACTTACCGACTAATAGCGATGCTAGCGCAATTATGACGTTAACTCGCAACCAAACTACGTGTACAACTCTCACGTCATTTCGTTCATTAATTTAATGTAGCGATATCATCTACTCGCATGAGGCATGGTGAATATTACCATGAAGGGTCAGAATCCAGGTAACTGAACCTGAAACTGAAGACCATAATGGGCGATTCTTGATTCTAACAACGTTGGTGTGGAGAATAAAAAGTGTTGGCGGTTTAGAGCTAAAATAAATTTAAAAAAACGCACGTCCCTTCTAAATTCGGGTCTTAAAATTATTAATATTCTCGAGTTTCCTTGTTAATTAAATTCCTCTTCGTCACTTTCGTTTAGACAAGAAAACATGAGAGTGTAGAGGGAAAAAAAGCATGACGAAAAAAAAAGGGATGGGAGAGGGTTGGAGGATTTCTCTCCAACAAGATAATATTGAACCGTAGAAGCGTAGGGCCTTCGCCCATTTTACCGCACCCGTTCCATAGCACTACTTTATTTCCATCTCATTACGTGATAATTCATCTTGCCAAAAAAATTACGGTTATTCAAAGTGGCTCTCAATTGAAAGGACAATGTTCTGTGAATAACTACCACTCGTTTAAGCTGGGCGTATTTTGTGACTTCGTTTTATTATCTCATTTGGCGCGGTTTCCATCTCCCAGGTTTTCACGGATGAATTCCACGGAGAAAATCGCCTCAACGTTGATGACAACTGTTTTCGTAGAGGTGTCCTTTTTTTCCTCTTGTATTGTTGGTACGCAGAATTCAAGGGCATTTGTGTGTGTTAATGGACTTGACGGTTACGTCTTGGTATCAAGAGTAAGGTTTCCTTACACGGTTTATGGGTTTTCGTGAGTTGTATAACGCGATAAATAGGAATAATATTTGGGTTTTAAATTGAATTGTGTAAAGGAATCAAAACTTAAATTTAGTACTAGGTATCGTTGTTTAGTGTTGAAAACCGGCAAGATTGCCAACAATATGTTAAGGCCCGCTGGTGTTTCCCACTTTTTGTTTATTATTTCCAATAATAAGCCTATGTGATCGTGTAGCAAAAAATTTTTATAAACCCCCCCCCCCCTCAAGCTTTGTCACTTAACGTATCAAGGTGCGTAGAATCCAAATTTGAAATGTCCGTCCGCCATTCGCCGTCCGCCGTCCGGGCCATAAAAGGCCTAAGAATTGACTTAAAAACCCCGTTCTTTCACACATAGACTTCATTTGGGGCCTAGTTAGTCCTAACGTTTAACCATCCCGATCGCTTCACTCGCATAGATGCTATGGGCCAAAAACGGGCGAAAAAGTGTCTTTTTCGAGGCTTTGAGTGTTAGATGCAGGCCTTGCACGCTTGGCAGGGGGTCACGGTGGGTGGTGAGGGGGGTGAGCAGGGGGTGGAATGAGAGGAGGCGCCGCGGCACCTTGTGGTGGCTGGAGTGACCATGGGCGTAGCAGAGGGGTGTAGGAGAATGGATATTTATTACTTTTACGTGTTATACACATATAATACACCGTGGCACCATGAGGTGGGTACAGCGTTCCTTTGAGGCATGAATATATGTTTTTTTCTAGGTCATATTTGTGTGTTAACACCAATGCTTTTCCTTCGCATATTTAATAACATATCATCTCAACTTTTCGTACGTACTTAGATAATGATATTATTAAGGCAATAACTATTTGAATAGATAGGAGCTCAAATCGAGAGATATAAACATGCGTATATAATTATAGAAGTATAGGTTGTGGCAACTCGAAATAGAACACGCCGAGGAATCTGGACGGGTCTTATGACGTACGCAAGCCAACTAAAACTACGATCAAACTCAATTGAAAAAATAATAAACCTTTGTGAAATAATTTGCAGCGTTTTGTTCAAGGAAGACCTGCCACATAGTCCTGGAGCCAAGGCCGAAAAATGTAGTAATTTAGGAGAAGGTTTGAGATTACATTTTGAAAATTTATCCTGTTCTGAGAGCCATCTCGAAATTGGTGAAATACAAAATGATGGCCTCATAAAGATGGCTAAATCGGTTCATTTTAAAGTTTTACCCTAATAATTCCTAAACCGTACGTCCTACAGAAATTTTTATACGTAGCAAACATGTAGAGCATAAAAACCAAAACGATTTGACCAAAAAACTATGAATTATCTTAAAAAAAATGGGAATTAAGGACAATCGAAAATCGGGCTGATTTTAGGAGGGTCCTCTCCTCCCCCCGTCAAGCTTTCTAAAATCCTCTAGCTGCCTAAATAGTGGTCTGATTTAGGTCTGCAAAACCTCATTCGATTCAGGGTTAAATACTTTCCTAAGTTCATATATAGCAAGTTTTTGCTTAGACAGTTTCTCATAAAGTACATAGTAAAAGCCCGTTTTTAAGAACATTATGTGCAAAATGACATACAAATCACGATTTCTGCAGTAAGTCTATGGGGTTAGGTCTCAACTATAATTATACTCGATATGGAATTTGAAAAGTATTTAATCTTGAGTGAAATGAGCTTTAGCAGACTGAATCCAGACCAAAATTAACGCCACTAGTATAGACGGGGGGAGGAGAGGGCTGGCCCAAAATCAGCCAGATTGTCAATCGATTATAATCTTCTAATTTTAAGAAATAATTCAGAGTTTCGGGATCGAATCGTTTTTTTTAATGCTCTTAAACTTTGCTACGTATAAACGTTTCTATAGGGTGTACGGTTTAGGAATTGAGGACATTTTAAAATGAGCTGATTAAGCCATCTTTATGAGACCCCCACTTTGTATTCCACCAATTTCGAGATGGAAGACAAACATTTTCTCACTCAGAGTAGTCTAAATTTTCAAAATCTAATTACTACCTAATTCCAGCCTTGGCTTTCGGACTAACAAGATATATGAGCATCTTGTGTTATAGATTCAAAAATATTGAAATTCGGCTCCAATAACCATAAAACCATGGAAATAATTGCAAACTGTTACTGTATTTGATAGCCCTTCTGCGCTGAACACTAATTCACAGGATAATTATTAAACGATGCGTTCATCATCATATACGTAAAACTACAAATCTTAGGCAGGGCCGTGGAGAGAAAATCTGGGCCCGGAGACGAAAAACCACACCATATGCCTTGAAACTGAAGTGCAACATCATTCCTCATCATTTGTCAAATGCTGCTTGATTTTTTGACATGTTTCATGTCTTTAGGATGGCCTGTGATTTGCAATTTTGCAGGACCGCATGACCGTATTTTAACATGAATATGTTTTATGGCTTGGATCGATCCAGAATTCGCGTAAGAGCGTAAGATTGTAAGAATGCAAGAGCGTAAAATTTTGATGCATTTCGTTTACAACCGATTCGTTAATACGGAATTTCATTTTTGCCGTCTTCGATCGTACAAAAATCTTTCAACATTCGTTGGAAAGCTGCAGGTTCATGCCACACATTACAACATCTCACGCGACCGTTTTCTCCCACCTTGCTCTTCTCTGGAATGCAGCAAATGTGACAACAATATTAGTAGGTAGTGATTCCGTCATCCACTTTCTGACCTCATTGATGTTGATCAATTCAACTCAAGATGCTGAAATTCGAATTGGAGTCTCTGTGGGAGTGCTGGGTAAGAATGACGAGGTAGGGAGCTTCCCCGATCAACTGAGAGTGCCCTGTGGTAATCTGTTCCCTTTTCAAAGTACGAGGCTGAAATGACTGCTGGGTTAGGATGATGAGATAGGGGGCCACCCTTCGATGATGAAATTTGAACTGGGTGTCTGTGGGACTGTTGGGTAAGAATGACGAGATAGGCTGGTATCACACGGTGCTATTGTGAACTCAGGTTGCTGCTGCACACGGAAAGCGTTGGCAACACTATTAGTACACACTCTCCTGTGTTCCTTTGCGCTATGACTTGTACTTCCCATGATGAATGCCGCAATGAAAGTTGAAATTAGTGTTGTTCAATAATGTTACAGCTTCATTATCCTAAATTGAACTGACACGACACTCTGTGTGTAGAGTTTGACTCTGCCCATGTATCTCGTAAAAGTGGCATCCATAGTAGTTAACAAGTTGTAGTGGTGAGATGTCAATGCCTAACTTTTTATTCAATAATTCAAGTACTGGAACATTTTTTCGTTGTCAAAATTAATGTTGAAATTTCTAATTGAAATCATGGGTAAATTGTCAAATCTTTTTCAGAAAACCTTTTTTTGAGAACATTTTTCAGTATAAATGATCAAATTGTGCTCTGGAGAAAATAATAAACGGCAACAATTATTTGCAGTCATATGTCACCAATGCTAGAAAAATTAACGATTAACACTTAACTGACTGTTGCCTGCACATCCAGTTGTGTATTGAGTGTGATTTTTCATACGTTCTTCGTGTGCTTTATGGATGACCGACCAGCCTTAAGAGGCCAAAGAAGCCTTGAGAACAAATAAGAAAGGAGTGAAAAGGATGAAAGTGTCATATTCCGATCAGGGGAAAAGTAAGAGAGAAATTGTGAATACGCGGAAGAGATCGAGCAATATAAAGTCATCCCTCATTACTTCTCCTTCAATATGTTCCTCTTTGAAGAGGAGGAAATTTGATTTGACATTTTCATGTCTTTAATATGGCCTCCCTCAGTAGGAAATTATTAAAATTTGCGTCACATAAAGCGTAACGTAACGGAAAACTTCCTGATCGTTATTCTATATAATAAAACTGTACAACGAGAATGATGAGAATCAAAATGATCGCCCATTTATGCTCAACAGAACCCTAACATATTGGTACTCAAATTCAAGCTCAGGATATCCTGACTAATGTGTAAAAACCTTAGTTTTCCAAAATTTAGAACCATATTCGTTCAAATTGCAAAAGTGTGTCAAAAACGTGGTTAGATTTAAAAAACAAAAGGTGGCCTCCTTTGTTTGAAGAGAGGGATTTTCGCGACCTTCTCCGCCCGATTTCTACTTCCAAGGTACGGGCGGTTCCTGTTTTCATCTACGCTCCCGCTGGCCGTCACCTCCGACCCGTCAGGCCACAATGGGCGTTATGTCAGAATAAATCTCGCCAAGAAGGTGGATAGTAGAAATCTCGCCAAGGAGGTGGGCAGTATAAAGGACCTCATTTTTGACATTTCAATGTCTTTACTATGCCCCCCTCCCCCACGGTAGGAAATTACTACAATTTGGGTCACACAACGAGTAACGCGTAACGGAAAACATTCTGATCGTTTTCTCATACAACGACTCCGTTTTTTATGTTTCTTCACCAGTCTTTCACAAAAATCGTTCACCACTCGTTGGAAAGCTCTCGATTTAACTTAAATTTTCCGGTTCTCCATAACTGCGTGGCTATACGACTAGCAGAGTTCTCATTTTTTGTTTAAAACTATGATTGTGAGTGGAAAAGCATCTGGTATATATTTATCTACTGAAATCGAACCAAAGAAAACTTCTGAAAATGTAAATAGCAAAACTTTTAGCAAATTTTTGGTTTTGGATGTTTTTTCCATCACCTTAGTGGTTGTATTGTTTCTGTTATCCCAGTAGTCTTGGAGGCAAAAATGCACTTTGAAATTGGTAGAAGCCTAATCAGCTTCTGTCACACATATTTTGCATTCTCCGGTCCCTATTTTAACCGGATTTGGCTCTTTACGTTTGCCGTTGCCAAAAACTGGAAACTCAGGTTTTATTGGATACTCAAACTGCAAAATCTACATGTGTTTCTCACATGGATAAAAACAATTAGTACCTACTGTTTGTTATGGGCCTTTCCAACACCATTCAAACTCCAAGGTGACCCCCTACATTCGGAAGTATTTCACTATGCCGCCGATGGATGCTTGAATGCAAAATATCAAATTTCATAATGAATAATTAAATGAAGACCATTCAAACTTTTCATGTTCATCATCAATAACCACTAAGAATGGAACTCCGCCGGATGCAGAGATTAACACCTGACATAATTGAGTTTCATTTTCTCTTTGTGTTCTGGGAGGACATCCAATTTCTTTCGAAACAAAGCAATCCGGTGGTTCTTTCATCAAGTCGTAACAAGTAAAAAGCTCTATCGCTAAAGTGCGTGAAGAGAGGGAATCGGGTTATCCGGTGTGAAAGGAACATCAATGGAAGACGCCCATCACGCCCCCAGACGACGTTCCTTGCTCAGAAAGCTCCTCGCTAAAGCGATATAATAGAAACCGTCTCACCACGAACGAAACCAAAACAAAAGGGCGTTCGAACAAAGAAACGGAGATGATAAATGCACGGGGTGGTGGTTTAGGGAATCAGCTCTGACAAAGGAATTCTGATCGAGTTGAAATAAATCTCCAAAAATTCGAGATTCTCTGTCTGCACCAAATCTCATCCTTTGAGAATCTGGATCTTCGAAAACTGTACTGTAAGCTAAACTATCCTTTACAATAATATTGAATAATATTCTTCACTGGTACCACCTAGGAATATATTAATAGAAGTATATTAATACACAGCCATAAGCCACAGTGATTTGGTGACATATCGTCGATCAGATACTTGATTTCAAAGATCGATTTGCATTCAATTCCAGCTTTGCCCCCAGGCAGATGCACTAATTCCTATACATGCATCATGCCCATTGAAGTCAACTCTTCCTGAATAATTGTGGCTGCTCGTAGATTACGATCCTTTCCTGCCTTTGCTTGTTTCCTCTCTCTAGATGTCGTTGTACGACAAAGATAGTTCCATTTTCTTATTTGAGTCCAATCTCTTAAAACCATTTTATAGGGCAGTTCAATTTCAGATTCTTGCTCTTGGTCTTCATTGAAGATGCTGCCCTCCTCAATTATGTTTTCTTTTATGGCTTCATGGTATTCCTCCCCACTGTTTGTGCTCACTATTGAAGTATCGCAGATGAAATTTCACCTGTGATAGTGCTCATCATAACTTTGCCACTTTGGTTACCACCTCTTTCTTGGCTGTTGACCAACACCTCTAGAACCCTTGCCAGATAAGCTTGAACTTTTATATTTATAAATATCAGTTTTGCGAAAACAACAATAAAAACCTATGGCTCGAAATCTGTAAGTACTTTTACAGTGACCACTTTGGAATAAACAAGGTACATAATTGTACGAGTAGATATTGATTATTGAGAGTTTCTTCGTTCTAGTAATCAATTTCTTCATCCAATGCTTCATCAATGTTTTAGTATACCCCTCTGGAGTTGGATCTTATATAGGTAAGGCTTCGTATATAAGAGCGACGGCCCATGAGGATTGATCCAAGTAGTGTACGGGGGAAAAAAGCATGGGCAAAAATAACAGAATACAAATATCTGTTTCAGACGGAATCCGTAAAAAACCCGTAGTTGTATGTCTTTGTGAGTGAGTATGTTCCTAGTAGCGCATTAGGTTACAATCGAGGGGTACATCCAGTAAAATTGTGATCTTTTAAATGGGTCATTTCACGCGAACGGCCAAACTTTTTTTTTCGATATTTTTTAAAAGTCCTGATTTTCTAGTATGCTGTACCCATTGGTAATAAAAGCTAGGAGCCAAATTTTCAGACCCCTTCTTCGCCCAGCCTTTTGTCTACAACTGTCCGAAGTTTAGGGGTGTGCGCCAAACACTAACTTTTGTTTTAATTGCTCAACCGTTATTGTGCCCAAAAAAATAAGTAAGGTGGCCAATTCTTATGGTAAATCGTCTGCTCTTTCTGGTATTTATGTCTAAATTTACAAACAACTTAAGCTTCCTCATGAAAACTCAAAATAAAAACTTCTTTTTCACATTTCATCAATTCCGCATTTTTTGAAAAAACATTTTTGATCTTAAATCACACCTACCAGTATGTAGCATACGAGGTTAAGAGGACTTAATGGGCCGACAAATGGTTTGTCGCCAGAAGTACTTAATGTACGGGCTATACTACCAAAATAAAAGAAAAATTGAATTTTCATGATAAAATTTGCACCTATTTGATGTGCCGTCAAATGTGAAGTTAGTTCTAAGCAAATTTGATAAACTGGGGACTTTATAATGAAAATTCAATTTTTCTTTTATTTTGGTAGTACAGGCCGTACATTAAGTACCGCAGGTGTCAAACCGTTTGTCGGTCCATTACGTCCTCTTAACCTCGTATTCTTCATACTGGTGGATATGATTTAAGATCAAATAAATTTCATCCAAAAAATGCGAAATTGATGAAATGTGCAAAAGAAGTTTTATTTTGAGTTTTCATGGGGAAGCTTACGTTTTTTGGGAGTACAGGCCGTACATTAAGTACTTCTGGCGACAAACCATTTGTCGGCCCATTAAGTCCTCTTAACCTCGACTCTACATACTGGCAGGTATGATTTAAGATCAAAAAAATTTTTTTCAAAAAATGCGAAATTGATGAAATGTGAAAAAGAAATTTTTATTTTGAGTTTTCTTGGGGAAGCTCACGTTTTTTGGGAGTTCAGGCCGTACATTAAGTACCACTGGCGACAAACCGTTTGTCTGCCCATTACGTCCTCTTAACCTCGTATTCTTCATACTGGTAGGTATGATTTAAGATCAAAAAATTTTTTTCTCAAAAAATGCGGAATTGATGAAATGTGAAAAAGAAGTTTTTATTTTGAGTTTTCATGAGGAAGCTTAAGTTGTTTGTAAATTTAGACATAAATACCAGAAAGAGCAGACGATTTACCATAAGAATTGGCCACCTTACTTATTTTTTTGGACACAATAACGGTTGAGCAATTAAAACAAAAGTTAGTGTTTGGCGCACACCCCTGAACTTCGGACAGTTGTAGACAAAAGGCTGGGCGAAGAAGGGGTCTGAAAATTTGGGTCCTAGCTTTTATTACCAATGGGTACAGCATACTAGAAAATCAGGACTTTTAAAAAACATCGAAAAAAAAAGTTAGGCCGTTCGCGTGAAATGACCCAAATATTTTAACCGAAATCATTTACAAACCCGGCACAGGGGCGTACCTGTAGTGCATTAATTTCTTATTTATCCTCAAGATATTCTTTTTATGTTGAGCACCATCAGTCTTTTGATACCGCTAGTCGCGCTAACATCGCTTTAGTTTTAGCCACTTCCTGCACGTCCCTCCAACTCTCGCTACACACCGTTTCCGCCTTCGAACTCTCCTTCCCTTCTCTCCCACGACTCCCTTGCGCCCCCGGCGATCAGTTTAATAACTTCTAATCATTCCGATAGTTCGTTTATTAATGTTTATATCAAAAATTGCCGCTCTTGCTTTTTATTCATCACTTTACTGCTACTGACCAACTAAAAAATAGTAAAATCTCTAGCGAAATAGACGTTGGCAAGAACATTCTGTGAGACTTGGATCAATAATAAAAGGTACTTTTGCACGTTCATTTTGTATTCTGAAGTCCGTATACTAATTATATGGTATATTTTTAGGGCACTACAACCCTCGTGTCAAGCATAATGCGACGGCTACGACAATAAGTAAATGATTTAAGGTTATACCGCTCCTCTTCCTTGCGTGCGATGTATGTATCCCTCCTAAATAAATGAACTGATTGTTTTAAGGATAGGGAGAATTTAATTGAGGCACATAAAGTGCATTTAAATATGTAGGTTTTTGTTGTGAGGGGCTGGGATCCCGAAAGGTGAATCCGATATTGGTTGGTTTCGGTTTATTTTTTTTACGCCCATATGTCCCGTACGATCGAGAGAACTGAGTAATTGAAGTTTGGATTACGAAGAGATGCGCTCTCTGGACGGTACGGCTGTTCAAACATTCATTTCACCCGTTTGCAGTCCTCCGGTGGGACTGAACGATCGGAGTTTTCGAGCATGCAAAAAATGCGCGAATGTCATATCAAGTTCCATTTTAGCTTGTATGGGAGGAACCCGGGTGTAAGTTCTAGTTTTCAGCGGCTTGGTGTTCTGATGTAAATATTTTATTACGTTGATACCAGCATCCTCATGAGCGGCCAGCGGTTGTGCAATCTGCATGTCTGTTTTGCTTCATATCTTATCTAAGCTAGCTATCATCGTAATATCCATGTTATCAATACCGCGGTAATGAGTCCCTATCCTATACACACGTCTTTGGGTACTATTTTATACATGTACCTACCTAGTGGGTTTTGGGAATACGAGCGAGCCGTTTTAACAAGGTCATCTAATAAGCCATTCAAAGACTGCGAAACATCTGGAACATGGGAAAAAGTCCAGTCATGCAGCAAGACCCCATGAGCGAATTTTTGAAGAAATCTTCGACATTTCAGCCGCTATTGATCGTGTAGAGAAATTTTAGTTTATGATTTTGATAGACAAACATGGAATCAAATTATTAAAAATAATTAGGAGGTACTCATACTTTATTATTATTAAACTAAACTTGTAGATTTAAAGACAAATGTAGGTAAATATTCATAGATTTCGATGTCCAATGTGGTCAGTATTGAAGGCTCTTTTTTTTTTAACAAGCACCTACTACCTACGTTTTAAACAGCATGGTTCTAGGATTGGTTATACAGGGATACTTCCATAAGAGTAGTCCAATCTGAATTTGAACAATGTTTCATGGAAATATTACCGATTTTTACAACTAGCGAACGGAATTATTTCGATTTTTGACTGATTTTTCAACTTTGAAATTTTTGAAAACTTGATACATATTCTTATAGGAAATTTTACGCTGATTCCGAATATACCACATGTTAGTATTCCGAAAAAATAATTTCGCACAACAAATCGCAAAAAACAGGCTATTTTGAAATTTTTGACTACGTTTTTGAAAATTTCAACCCGAAGATGTAATCCGATCATGCTGGCCAACGAACTTGAACTTTCGTATTGTGTCCTTAACATTTTAAAATTTGTTTGAAGTTTCTAGCACAATTCTACGGACAGTTATCGTCTGGAATGACACATACATACATAAATATATACATACATACATACATACATAAAAAAATGCGTTAAACTTCAGAATATGATTCAGAATTGCCTGAAACGGATTTCTGCGTAAAATGTTTTCAAAAATTCACATTCTACAAATTTCTTTTTTTTTTTTTTTTTCTTCAAAAATTCGCTATAGTGATGACATGGAATCAAATGTTGCTGTAATTTAGTACAGTTTTGTCTAGAATAATAATTACCCACAGAAACTTACTATTTAGTCGTTCTCTCTACTCTGGGGTGTAGAGGATCGAAAGACTTCACTTGAAACCAAGATTGCTCAAAATTTATGACTCAAATGTTATGAATGTTATGAACGCAAGCGGAAATTTTGATTTTGCTTTATTATTTCCAATAATAAGCCTATGTGATCGTATAGCAAAAAATTTTTATAACCCCCCCCCCCCCCCCCCCCCTCAAACTTTGTCACTTTACGTTTCAAGGTGCGTAGAATCCAAATTTGAAATGTCCGTCCGCCGTCCGCCGTTCGCCGTCCGAGCCATAAAAGGCCTAAGAATTTACTTAAAAAACCCGTTCTTTCGCACATAGACTCTATTTGGGGTCTAGTTGGTCCTAACGTTTAACCATCCCGATCGCTTTACTCGCATAGATGCTATGGGCCAAAAACCGGCGAAAAAGTTTCTTTTTCGAGACTTTGTGTGTTAGACTGACCTGTTAAAACTCCAACCTGCTAAACCACAACTGCGCAAGCTAATATTCCACGGTTAGGATAACAATGGGCAGTAGGACTTCCCAACAGAATACTTTAGGACCAGATCATGCACGACCACAACTGCACGACCTAATAATTATTATTCTCATGTTAGGACAAAATTCACTCATCTCAAAATGCACAACTTTCAAATGATATGATATGATAGTGTAAGCGTAATAGGGCGGTGAACCTCCGGTTGTGAGGTAACGAGACCTAGTGAGTACCTCCAGGGTGGCGTAGAAAACTTCCTACACTTGTATTGCTTTCGAATTTCATGTTCCTTCGAGGCATGAATATACGTTTTTTTCTAGGTTATTTTTGAGTGTTAATACCAATGCTTTGTCTACGCATATTTAATAACAAATCCTCTCGACTTTTCCTACGTACTTAGATAATGATATTATTAAGGCAATGATTATTTGAATAGATAGGAGCTCAAATCGAGAAATATAAACATACGTATATAATTATAGAAGTATAGGTTGTGGTAGGTAACTCGAAATAGGACACGCCGAGGAGTCTGGACGTTATGACGTACGCAAGCCAACTAAAACTACGAACATACTCAATTGAAAAAATAATAAACCTTTGTGAAATAATTCGCAGCGTTTTGGTTTTGGGGTCCACAAAAACTGAAAACCTCCTTCTCAAATTCAAAGCCTCTCTACAGTTGGTGGTGAGGAAACAGAAACTTGAAAGTGAAAATTTACCTTGTTTTCAATCAGAGGTAATGACTCCGAATCCCCAATGTTTGGTTGGTACCCAGTAATATTGGACTATTATAATTATACTCTTCTCACGATAGGAGTTTTATTGGCGGATGAACTTTTAAACAAGAAATGGTATATCTCATTTCTGAGAATAGTTTTCTTTAAATGCTTCTTGTGACAGTTGTACTCCTAGCAACCAACTTTCACGTCTCCAGCTCAGCTCAACCCTCAAAACTCCCTCAATTTTTTAACACAATTTTTTAAAAATCGTTTACTTTTTGAGTGAATTTTGGCTGTAAATCCTTAAATAATGAGTCATTTTTGAAGTTAAAAAAAAAAAAAAAAAAAAGTTCAGCATGAACTCAGCTTTTCAATGACCTGTACTGTAAACCTTTATTTTCATTCGAGTATGGGTTTGTTAAACTTGAAAAGGGCTTATTAGTCTAATAGCCTGAGTGCATTACACAGTACGAATGAAATTGCGTATTAAAGTATATAGTGAGTTGCGCATGTACCTATTGAATTTTTTACAATGGCTTTGTGATAGTTAATCGTTTTTCGGGGTACTTTAACAGTGCCTTTATGGGTTACTGACCTTCGAAAAGTCGTTAAAGCGGGCTAAAGTCCAACCAAAGGCCTGTGAATTTGTTTAGCATTTCATTATACAGTTAATCAAAGTCGGGGTTACCTAATCGCCGGTAGGGTTACCCTCACGACGGCCTCGGGACCCAACCGCAGGACGAGCCAGTTGGCCAAATTACGTTTACTCTGCTGACCGAAGCAGCCAGTTTCGGCGGAAGGGCTTGGAAATTTCTTGATGAATACTCCCAATCACTTGGGGGGTTCCGGTTTGCACCCGACGGCAGTTTATTGTAACCATTGTCATTTTGCAACGCACAGCCAACTCATTTTCGCTCACAATCACACAATGGCGTCCGCCCCAAAGCACAACGCTGGATCATCACTGTTGACTGCATTGTCCACCCCCCCACAAATGGGGAAAGATGAAAACTCGGAGGACAGCTCTACTCAATATGCTTTGTAGTCAATCATGAAGGAGTATAATAATACTCAAAAGATCACCATTACTTGCCATCTGCCCGAACCAATAATATAAATATCTCATTAGTTAATTTTTTCTAGTTCCATAAAATCAGTTTAGTTTCTTTATTCCACAATGGTATCTCTTCTCGATAGATTACATCGTTGCTCTTGGTTCGAACTACTTCAATCAATCACAAAAATAGATTGTTAATGAATTTATCAATTAAGTTACAGTCCGCTTTTTTAATTGAACATTTTGAGATATCGAGTTTTTTCTTGTCAGTCGTTCATTAAGGAGCAAATGGTAGACTATTCAGTACACCTTGAAAGATTCTACCATTGACACCTTGAGTTTTAATAATTTATATGAGGATAACATTCTGACACATCCGAACATACAAGTGGATTACCATCCACTTTGCGCTCTTCACAGAGTTGACTATACTTAAATTGTTGGTTTCTGCATTAGTGAAGAGAATCCAGTTGAATGCACGATCCTTTATTAGCAAATTTTCGTAGAAAATTAAGCTACTGCAATTGCTCCGAAATTTTTAAAATCAAAATTTTCGAAAAATTTCTTCATTGAACAAAATCCGTTTTGAGGCATTCTGATGCGATTCCTGAAGTTTGCGCTTTTTCATATGTAAATATATATATATATATATATATATATATATATATATATATATGTGTGTGTGTGTGTGTGTGTGTGTGTGTGTGTGTGTGTGTGTGTGTGTGTGTGTGTGTGTGTGTGTGTGTGTGTGTGTGTGTGTGTGTGTGTGTGTGTGTGTATGTGTGTGTGTGTGTCATTCCAGACGATAACTCTCTTTAGGATTGAGTTAAAATCCCGTTCAAGCTTCTCAAACGAAAGGATGAGTTCGTTGGGCAGCACTTTTTGAGCACTTAAATTGGTCAAATTTCTGAAAATGTACTAAAAAATCATTAAAAACGGCTAAAAATCGTTAAATTTATAATTTAATAGAATATTACTCAAATAAAGTTTATCAAATTTAAAGTAGAACATTAAAAAATTTATGTACGAAATTAGGCTAAAAAATGTACTAAAATTTCATTAAAACTCGCAATAAAATCAGTGGGCCAGATCAGTGGGGAGTCAAAGCTGGTTCCAAAGACTCCAATACGTGCCCTTCAGGAACAGTTGAATAAACCAAACGGCTACTAACGAATATTCTTCCCTATTATTCGTCTCATGTACTAAACAGTACTTACACGCAACCCCAGGGCACGATGCCCCAAACTCTTGTTACCATCCTCGCTCAAAGATCATGGAGAGGTTTTTAAGGTTCCATGAACATTCTGAGTGACCACCATTGACTAGATCAGTGTGGTTTCTGGGGGGTTGTCAGGTCCACTCACAACTTTATAAATTGGAGAATCGGATAAATAGGTTAATACTTGGTGAAATCATAACACAGTTTTACTCTGTGCAGTAAAACTCTGAAAGACCGACTTGGACCTAGCAAGCACAATCTCTGAATGTTTCATCCAAATTTAATAAGTTTTGGGCGTTACGAGAAATTCACGTAACCGCATCCTCAGAGGCCTGACCGCTGGTTCTAGGATAAAAAAAAGTCCAGTCATGCAGCATGACCCCATGAGCGAATTTTTGAAGAAATCTTCGACATTTCGAGCGGAGCGAGGCCTTGGGTCTGCGTGCTAGTACGTACATAAATAGAATTTCTTCATAATTTCATGGCTGATATTTTCTAAGCCACAGTCAGTATTAAAGCTACATCAAGTCCTAAAACAGTTGAGCGTAAATCATTAAAGAGAGCGACCGAGAGAATCGGAGGACGGAATATTTCACAGAGTAAACTCATCAGTTGTGATCACTTTTTTTTTTTTTCTTTCTTTTTTTTTTTTTTTTTTTTTTTTTAACAAGTACACAGCATGGTTCTAGGATTGGTTATACAGGGATACTTCCATAAGAGTAGTTCAATCTGAATTTGGACAATATTTCATGCAAATATTACCGAATTTTACAACTAAGTAGCGAACGGCGTTATTTCGATTTTCGACTGATTTTTCAACTTAGAAATTTTTGAAAACTTGATACATAATCTTATAGGAAATTTTACGCTAATTCCGAATATACCACATGTTAGTATGCTGAAAAAATTATTTCGCACAACAAATCGCAAAAAACAGGCTATTTTGACATTTTTGACTACATTTTTGAAGATTTCAACCCGAAGATGTAATCCGATCATGCTGGCCAACGAACTTGAACTCTCGTTTTGTGTCCTTAACATTTTAAAATTTGTTTGAAGTTTCTAGCACAATTCTACGGACAGTTATCGTCTGGAATAACAGATACATCATACATATATACATACATACATATATACATACATACGTAAAAAAATGCGTTAAACTTCAGAATATGATTCAGAATAGCCCGAAACGGATTTCTGCATAAAATTTTTTCAAAAGTTCACATTTTCCAAATTTTGAGGCGAGAGCAATAGCTTAATTTTCTTAAAAAATTCGCTAAAAGATCATTTTGTAGATGAATGATTAGATTATCAGGTTATAAAGTATGAGTAACTGATTTTCCATCCAAACGAGTTTGAATTGAGCCAATAACTTGGGGACTTGGTAAATGTAATAATGTTGCTAATCAGGTAGTCTAGGTACGACCTTCGGTACATTCTTTCGACTTTCCGACGTTCCTTTCTCCACACCCCTGGAAATACTATCGTCAGCGGCACAACAGCTGAGCAAGATTGATGATTTAAGCTGGAATCGTTGGATGATTTAAATTAATGCTGGCCGCAATATTGCATTTGTTATCTAAATAAAACTCACCTAGCATCGGGGTTTTTATGAGAAGGGAACTAACATTGGATAAATTTACCCCGGGAAAATACGTAGATGGAAAATGAAGAGAGGACGCTATTTCCTGAACATAATATATTCAATCTACTCGGACTTTATTGGTAGTTAAGTAGTTAATACATTTTGTGGGCTTCCTGAACCACTTTCTTGTGAAGGTTTTGCTGAAGTGGTTTTTATGAGTCATTCATTCGAAAGATAACATCAAGGGTATTATTATACATAAAGATTATATCATGTGCATTTCATTAAAATTCTTATAGTAGTTTTGTGAGAATATACGAAAACCACTGAATAGGCGCAATTTTCATCACCTACTTGAATATTTTTATGAATCGTTTTTGTAGACTGATCAGACCCTCAAATTTCGAAAGGTACAAATAATTTTCAAGAATTTTGATAAGATAATCTACCATTCATAGACGGAAAAATTATTTATGTAATTCTTTCTCGTAGTAAATCCTCGTTCCAAAGACCAAACTTCACATGTTGCTCGCTATCTCAATAATAATAACTTATTGACCTTACTGTAAAAAGCATGACATACATCATGATAAGGTAAGAACATTTTCACAGAGTCAATGTCACTGATCTTTTGGTATAGTTATATATTTTAGTGCTAATAAACAGATTTAAATCGTGGAAAGGGTTAACTTTTTTTTTTTTTTTTTTTTTTTTTGACGGATGCTTTTTTTCCCAATTGAGGATTATTACTTAGAAAAAACAAAAAGACAAGTTAGTTATTGTGCTAAATAATGATTAGCAAAGGATGAACTCGTATAACACCGACAGCGATTAGGATGTTCAATAATTCACGCAGATCGGAATAAGGTCGGTTATTCAGGTTGAAAGCGGAGTACAATCTTCTGGCTGAGGATAATGGGAGAAAGAGCTCGGCCGCATATGGGTCTAAGTTACATTTTTTCCGAAACCGTATTATCGGTATCAAATGATTCGCTGAGGTCTTATCGGCCGGGGATGTGCCAGTAAAATTGGCATTGCGTTCGATTAACACTAAATGGTAGAACCTATGAGCTGAAATATTCAACAATCGAGATCTGGAAATCCTTCTCTGTAACAGTAATGATTTTTTGAGTTTTATTTATAAGTATCCGCCCAAACAATCGCCACCCCGAACCACCCCGGTCGCTATGCGTTTATTAGTTTGCTTTCCCTGAGGGTTAAAGCATTTCAAGAAAAAACCCGGGAGTGAATAGTGATCAGTAAAACATCAAAAATCGCCTTGAAAACACTGATAATTTTATCAGCTGACAATATAATTCCAATGGAATTCTAATTTCCCGAAATCGAGTTTACCTATTATAACTTATGTATAATAAGAAGAAGGCAAATAGGAATTGGGCTTGTGAAGTGTTGGTAGGTAATCATCTACTTCAATTATATTAATTTAATAAATTATTGATCAGTAAATACTTAGGAATTACCCTTAATTAAATTATTTTTTCTATTCCAACAATAGAAGGTTAATTACGTTCGAGTCTACCAAGTTCGGAACGTTTTAGCCAATTTTGTAAGAAAATTAATTTTTGATATGTGTACCTATGTGGAGTTTGATCAAATAGTTCTGGTTCTTTTTTAATTTGCGCGCAAACAGAGGGTCGTTGAAACTTCTTGGTGGTTTAAGCGTTACTCTTCCTGAGTCACCTGGTTATTCTATATTGTTTTTATATTCTCAGTTCTCCTGTTATTCTGATCAGCTTCAGAACCTCCGAGGCTAATTTCTTTCTTTTTAACCTGCCGTTTTACTGAGTTTTTTTGTTTCGTTGTTTTAACATTTTTAGAAAAAATTTCAACATTCACCAACCATAAACCGTAAAATTGTGACGTCCTGAGCTGTATAGGTGTGAACCCTTTTGGGAGGCACGATGCGCCAAGTTTTGATCTTTTACTAGTCATACCTATATGGGGCTTGTCGCAATCCATGCGAACGTGACTAGGAACAGTGATGTCCCTTTGTGGGCGTGCATAAGTTGGTAACACTGGACCTACACCAATCTAAAAGGGTAGTCCTCCTAGCTGTTTCCAGCAGTTAGTGTCTAGCTTGAGAAGACGGCAGAGGGTAAGTGGCTTCTAAATGATTAACATTTATGAACTATCATGAAATGAATGAACCACCACAAGTTCTCAGTTCTTCATCTTAATCTATACAAACAAATACATATATCACAGTTTGTTGTCATAAAAACACTATTAACTGTACTATGAAGACACCAATACAGTGCGTATCATTGCCCACAATAAAGTACTAAGCCCCAAATACTCCTGACGTGTTCATTACCAAGAAAGGTACTAGTTCACGTTCTATTTACTGAGGATCCAAGTACATGGATCATCTCACTTATGTGTACAGTACCAAGAAAGGTACTAGTTCACACTATACTTATTACAAGGCTCAAGTACATGAGACTTATCTCCTGAAGTGTTCAGTACCAAGAAAGGTACTGTTCACGTTATCTTTATCTGAGGATCCAAGTACATGGATCATTTCTCCTATGAGTACTGTACCAAGAAAGGTACTAGTTCACGGTATATTTATTACAGGACCCAAATACATAGGTCAGATCTTCTAAGTGCATAGTACCAAGAAAGGTACGCGTTCACGTTTACATTTAATAACTACGAGATCCAAATACATGGATCACCTCAAAATCATATTAACTATAACACTAAGATCAATGTGGGCAACGATATACGCTACTATTAATAATTATACATGGAAGATAATACAAAGACTCGATTATAAGTTGAGTAATAAATTTGCGTGGCATGGGAACGGCTAAAGGGGAGGTTGGAGGCCGTCTTGAGGTAATAACCCCTTATTTTGAAGAACTGAGATCATGTGAAACACATATGATTAAGATACATGATATGATGCCTTTGTGACCAAGAGACATACTAGAAAACACATTCCAACAAGTTTATTACCTATACTAGAGGCCTGTTAGGGCTTGGAAAGCCCTAATCTAGTCCGTATAACAGTAGTACCTAACAGGAACCCAGCACATTATAGTAGCGATATAAGTCCAATCTATTTGCGGCGTTATGTGACCTGGTGCAAAGCTAAGGCGATGTTATAAATGATTAAAAAAGAGGAAATACCGATCAAAATGTAAGTAATGTAATAAAATAAATATCACCAGTTGAGGTGGTCCTCGCCACTATGAGACTAAACAAAAAGTTGAATCGGGGAATTCAGAATTTGGGCATGGTGAGATGATGGTGTAATTCTATCTCGAGTCATCTTCGTTTGTTTGTAAGCGTGTGAATTGGAATTATATATAAAGACCGTTCGGAATTATATATAAAGTCCGTTAAGTTCTTCAGTTTCAATTTCTTCGTTCAGATATAACTCTCCTAGATGTTAGTAACTACACTACGTTTTACTTACCGTGAATTGATGGCAACTGATGTTACCGCCACAGCCTAATAGTGATGGCAAAAGAAAATCGATGTTTTCGAAAAATCGATTTTTTAGTTTCAAACATCGATGTTTAGACATCGATTTTTGCTGTACGATATTTATCTAACATCGATGTTTTCATCCCAAACCATCGATTTTTTAACTCGCCGGAATAAAGCTTTTACTTCTGTAGCTTTACCGACAATCTCGAACCGGAAATTCAGATATAAAAGCTCTATATTTTGTTTTGAAAGAAATTGTCTATTAAAATATCCAGCTGACTGCATCAAGATACAAATGGGAACGGTCTGCACCATCTCCTCCCCACCCCCTCACCATAGATTATTCCTCTCATCTCATCCTCATACCCCTTCCATTTCCACTCTCACATGAGTCACATCCGCAAGCACTTCCGTCCATCGTTTTTTTATTACATTTTAGGTTTATTATATTACCTTAAACACATAACATAGTGTGTTGGGTCTAAAATAAGTTATTGTACTTATTATCATTATTATATAACTTTGATTAATCTATTACTTTAGTATTTTCAATGCTAACAAATACAGCAACAAAATGAAATGATTGTTTTATTTAAACCCTTAAATGTTCGTTTTCAGAAACTACTATTTTGTAGCCTATTACCTTACTTTCTTTATATTAAATTCAAGTACTTTATATTTCTTTTAACAAAATTTGTCTTCTTCGATGTTAAAACATCGATGTTTTTAAAAATCGATATTTTGGGCTCGATTTTTTGTATCCCATCGATTTAATGAGCTCGATACATCGATGTTTCCAAAAATCGATTTTTCATGAAATATTGCCATCACTACTGAGCCTAATAAACAACTCTCGTTGATAAGGACCGCCTAGAACACGATCAAGGCGGGTATAGAGACGAACGGCGACACTTTTGCAACAAACTTGGGGCCGTGCTGATTCGAATGAGCAGTCTAACACTAAAATCGGAGCGCGAAGTTCTTCACAATTTCAAAGACCGTTCGGAATTATATATAAAGATACTATCACCGAGGATATTGATAAAGAAAATCATGAATATCCTATGGTTTCGTCACAATTCATTATTCACGTAATTTACCCGCCTAATGATGATTAGTTACTCGTGATTTAACAATTTCATGACAGGGCTTAATAATAATATTATAAACCAATGATCTGCGTAGATAGGTTATTTAGTAAAGAAATAATAAACCTTTGTGTAATAATTTGCAGCGTTTTTGTCATTCATTTGGGTTTCCCATTGAAGTGTCGTGGTCTGGATGAAAGAGTTTTCCTTTTCCCCACGATCCCGCAACATGATACTCAACTTCTTGCTCTCTGAATATGTAGGTACCTTCTCAGTGCGAAGCCGATTACTTCTGGGTAGCGGGCCGGGAGCCTCCTTCTTTTAAACGGGGGAAAAAGTCTTGGGACGGCCCCAGAAAGGCGAAATCACGATGATAAAAGCGGTAGAATAAATGCTCGAGTAACACCATAAGGTTCCCCTGGATCCGATCTTTTCCTCACTTGCCTAATGTGTTGTAAGTTGACCTTATCTGCGTGGCGTGTACCTCCACCTCAGTATCAGTGGTTTTCTTCACTTTGCGGTCGTAGTTCACTCCAAAATTGTGGAGGCGAGTGACTTCCCCGAGCCTCTCCGTTCGATAGCGTACAAATTCCCACCTAAAACCGAATAACAGAAAAGTAAATAAATCAAAAAGTTCCAGTCATGCAGCATGATCGTATGAGCGAATTTTCGTAAATGGTCGTATTACATTTATGTTAAATTCTGTTGAAATTTGAGCACTTTGGGGACAAATAAAAATTTTATTATACATTTTATAGCAAACTAACTTTTTGTCAGTAATGTTCCAATGAACAAACGATTTTGTGGATTTTTACAATTTTTTCAAGTGTTCCTATCGATTTTTAGCTTATTTTAATGAAATTTAAGTACATTTTTCAGTACAATTTTGTGCTTAAATTTTTAAATGTCCTAGTTCATGTTCGATTAATTTTTTCGAGTAGCATTCTGCTAAAAAATATAAATTTGTTAATTTTTAGCGATTTTTTGCCTTTTTTAGTGATTTTTTAAGTATATTTTTTGAAATTTGACCAATTTAATGTGCTCAAAAAGTTTTGTCCAACGAACTCATCCTTTCTTTTGAAATGCTTGATTTTTTGGGGAAAGAACGAAGTTTTTATCTCAATTCTTATGAGAGTTATCGTCTGGAATGACACATACATATGTATACTGTATATACATACATACATATGTATGTATATATATATATATAAAAGCGTTAAAATCCAGGAATCATTTCAGAATGCCTCAAAACAGATTTCGATGAAGAAAATTTTTGAAAATTTTTATTTAAAAATTTTTGGAGCCATTGCAATAGCTTTATTTTTTTTTTTTTTAAGGAAAATTCGCTAAAAGTTATTTCCCGAGTATTTCAGAAAAGAGCAATTATTATTTATTACTTATGCAGAACAAACTCGATGAGGGTCTGACGCTAGGGGAATCATAGGAAATAAGTGCCGTTATCCCCACGATAAATTGCGCATGCGCAAACTAAATTCCATTATGCTTCATTTTTTCACACTCTAGTCGCTCGATTGTGCTTCAATTCGGATGATAGTTGGAAGAAGATGACTTGATTACCTCATATCAATTTCAACACGATACGAAATAAATCACTCGCGACGAAGTTGTGGGAACCCATTTCAAAAAGTTAGTGAAAAAGGAAGTTTGTGAAATAACGTTGTCTATTTCCACGAAAAACAGTTACAATGTTAAATCGATTGCGACGGTTAGGCCATCATCAGTAACGAACAATAATTATTAGTTAAAAATGTAATTGTTGTTGATTGTTACTGATAATGGCCTAACCGTCGAAATCGATTTAACATGGAACTCTTCATTTTTCGTGGAAATAGACAACTTTTTTTTTTCACTAACTTCCGTTTTCAACACAATTGAATCATTAATAGCTTCTGCGCATGCGCCAATGTGAAATACTTATAATGACCCTAATTTCCACAGTTTTTCATCCAATTTTGATGAAATTGTCAGCGAATGCGTGGTTTAGGTTGTAAATGGTCCCGTACCTATTTCACTGCTTTCAACTCATCAGTTCATTCTGCGCTTGCACAAACGTAAATTACATTATCATTTTTTCGTTTCTTAATTAACCAATTATGAAATTTCATTCTTTTTGACATGGATATGTCTTTGCTCTGGGGGGTCAACCAAAAATTTCCGTGACGCAAAATTTGTGTCACAATTTCAGTGTTTTTCACGTACAACCCAGCCGTTGCTAGGGGAATGGAACTTCCGCAGTTTCCATCGCACAAAAATCGTTCGCCACTCGTTGGAAAGCGCTTGATTTATGTGATAAATGTTCACATCTCAAGCTACCAATTTCCCCCTCCTTACGTACCTGGCTACATTCCTAAACTAAGTTGATTGGACTATAAACAATTTTAATAAGCCGGTTACAATATTCTTAACGTAAAGCAATAGCATCGTTTACTCCACTCCATAGGAAACATTTTCATCCTCTTGACAACAGTCGACTGTTAACAACAACTCATTGTAGCGGCTTCTCTCCACTGTTATTTTCAACATTTCTATAAGTAAACCGTTGTTTTGTTGGAATTAGTCGGGATGACGCCCAGGGCTTTGTTTAAAGTTAGAGGATTTGTTTACAACTCTCGAGGACAACCGTTATGAAATCCCCAATCAAAGACATATCCATGTAACATGGTATCTGCTTGTAAAGCAGATACTTAGTGGAACTCGTTTACGAGTTGTTTAGTTTTTTATTTGATTGACGGAGTGCTTCATTCTCTATTTACGGAATATAAGTTTTTGAAACATAAGCTAACAAGTGTTGTGGGGTTTAACATTCTTTCTTTCTTGATCAAATACTAGGCTTCATTATAAAATGCCAAAAATTAAAATTAATAATAAAGGTACGTACTTAACGTTGAATTGGAATCGTATTTCTCATGACCACCATCCGGTATATTGTATAAAAGGATCGCTGTCTCTAGGAGGTAGCAACCTACAATCTTTCTCAAGGGTAAATACATGGAATTAAAACTGAAGTGAAGCAGATTGTTCTGCGTGTCCCCTTTTATCCTCTGATCCCTCGAGGGGGAGAAGTAAACAGTACATTTCAAAACCTACTTGTCATTCAAGACTTAGCTGGGCTTAAAAACATTCGGCTACACAAAGCTGAGGCCCAGCGTAAAGAAGTGGGACAAATCTTATTTCGAATGCAGACGACCGAGCCACTCAGGGATACAGTTCTGTCGCTATCCACGTTATTCTTCGGCTGGAATTCTATTTTCTTGGGAAAGGATTAATACCTCTAGACGTCAGGATATTAAATAAATAGCATTTGAATAACCGCAGTTGTGGATTCTCTTAGGCGTTTTTTTTCCCTATGATAATCATAATATATTCTGAGGCAAGTTTCACTCTTTGTCTCTTAGTAGCTTGAAGTAAACTTTAAATGTCATTTCTATTCTAGAAACTGTAGGTTGTTCCCCCAACCCACATTTAAATGTCAAAACTACCTCGCACTTAGTGCCCTAGCGGAAGAAACAGAAGTATGTTAGGTCGGCATAAATATAATTTAATTATAGCATTATGTATCTGAAGCCTTACCAATGTTCACACTAACAATAATTTGTGATATCTCAAATCGAATTTACTCTGAGACAGTTAATACTAAGTGGTGTAAATGAAGTGGGTATGCCCGGATGTAGTAGTTTCAATAATGGAGCGTGTAGTTTGAGGTAACATTCGTATAGCAACAGGGAAGTCAATGTTAGTAATAAAGTAAACGCATACCTTGTTCTGTTGGAGGTTTATATCAAAAACTTGAACAAACAACTGAACGTAAATTAACTTCAAAGTATATGGCGAACAGAAAAAGTCGATGAACTTGATTCAGCGAAGATCCTAGGCGCAGTAGGAGACGAGGTAAGGAATTGAGGCCTTGACTAGTGAAGACATAAAAATCAACTGATCTTCCAGATGTTGCAGATGTGGAGATGCGTTGCAGTATCCAACTCTGAAGGTAGATCAACTAATCTGCAGAATACATAAATATTATTAATTGACATAATAAAATATATTATTATGCCTATGAAGCATTTCCGAGTTATTTACTGGAAATGCAATCAACCATTATCGAAGGCAAAACCGAATGGATTAAGAACTCTAGCTGGAGACTAGGCCATACGTTGAAACCATGCCTTGGAGAAGCTGATATTTCAACAGGGTAAGATATTACCTGATCGCTGTCTTAATCGTTGTGTTCTACGTTTAGCATTTCACGTAGGTATTTTCTTCATTAGCGTTACTGACATCTGAGGACCGGAGGGTCTTTTCAACAATAGTTTTCCGTTTTTTCCAGTCTTGGGCTTTTCCTTCTTTTACGCCGAATAAGTTCGGGTGCTATTACATTTCCTTGCTTGCGAAGTCGTGGTCTCCCCCCTCAATCGTCTTTCCCAAGGTACTTCATCGAAAAATCTCTAAAGATTTCTTCCATCTGACTCACGATACATGCGCCTCAGCTCGGTGTTTTTCCGGATTCTCCATTCAGCACTTTCACAAATGGAACCTATGATTTTTCATAAAATATCACGTTCCAGCAATTGTTCGTTCACAGCTGTCGTAGTCCATGTCCCCCATCTATAAGTGACCTCATCCGAATAACGGTCCTGTAAACTGTGAGTGATATGCATCGACATTTCAGGGTCTTCTGGACTGCACAAAAACCTTTTTTGCCACCTGCGACTGCCGCTTTTTTTCAGTAATTCAGTTATGCATCTTTATCCGTGCTTAAACCAACAAATTTTGAGGGGGGTAACTTTTTTTCTCCTTGGTCAATTACAAAGATTCATTATTGAAAAAGATTAACCAAAATTCTGAAATTCGTAGATTTGTATAAATTTCTTGCAAACGATTTGCAAATTTCTTGTGTCATTTCCTTGTGAAGGTTGTAAATTTCTTCAATTGATCTTTATTAACTATGCAAACCAATGCAATAATTTATTATTATTCAATAAAGGAAAAGGAATCTGCTTATCATTTTCTGGTTGCCTTCAAGATTCGGTCCCTCTTTTTGAAGGACGAATTCATTCTGTAAAAGGACGAATTCATTTTGTTAAAGAACGAATTCCTTTTTTTAGAAGGACGAATTCAATTTGAAAAAGCTATAATATTAGATTCACGGCTCTAGTAGTGTGCATTCATTAGTTTTTCCAA
Organism: Adelphocoris suturalis; assembly: GCA_030762985.1. Taxonomy (NCBI): domain Eukaryota; kingdom Metazoa; phylum Arthropoda; class Insecta; order Hemiptera; family Miridae; genus Adelphocoris; species Adelphocoris suturalis. The sequence continues at coordinate 5,823,001 of CM061047.1, forward strand.
CAGCTTGGTTGATCTTCATGAATATAAATCAAAACGGAATGTTCTCGTACTAGGATGTGAAAACCCTTACCTTTATTACCACAAAGCATCTGGTGAAAAGATCTGCTTCAGGATCAAGCACAAAACTCGGTGCTGCACAGGGACAGCAATAAATTGGCTCGAACGATCCCATTTGTCTGGGTGGCACTGAATATTGTAGTATTTTTTCCAATCTCACTGCAGTACGAATTGGACGCAGGGGACCGTCATTTTGAGGAAGTCAGAAGATGCTCCTGAAACTTTCTCTAATATACATTCTTCCAAAATGTCTTTTATCATCCCTGCGTAACAGAAATGAGTTGAACTTAGTTTTGAGTGTTGCGTCAATTTATCGTGATAAAATTAATTTTTAAGCTTGTGGTACACATCATTGATAATCTGGTTAGTTCGTCAAAATAAGATGAAAAGAGAGAAAATTGAGCTCATGGTAATGATTTTACGTTATCGTTTTAAGATATATATTCCTCATCAGCTTTAATATCGTTAATGGGTAATTTATCATTACTGTACCTATCAAAAAATGTAGGCCCTCATTAGAATCTTATTTACATATTCAGGGACATCACTTAAACTGCCAAACCATTTTCTTTTTATTGATTCCACCTTATGAATGTTTTATCTGCTTTTACTGCTTTCAGGAGGGTCTTGACTGTGGTTATAAATGAAATACAGGTTATTACATTTCTTCCCCAATCTTTGAATCTTACGTCTACTATGATTTTTAGACTTATTTTTACAATAAATCCAATTTTTTGTTGGTAAATTTGGATCTTGGATCGCTCTGGTAAAATCATTCCAATTACATAGACTTGAAAGTTGGTGTGTCTTCCACCAGTTCACCTTAATTACTATGTTTAAAATGTTAATATTGGATCTATCACCGGGATTGCTAAGTTTGATATTGAGTGGATAGTCATTGAACAATGCTACATAAGTGTTTTAGATTTTTCGTAGATTTGAAGACATAGGTGGGGATTACTTGATAATTTTTCGTTGATCTACCTACCTTTTGGTTGGTGTGGTATGGTATGGTCTTCTACCTCTTGCGATAGAGACATGATGGTGGTCTGCCTCAAGTATAAGTTGATGTGGTTAATTATCCACTTTAACTCAAATAACCTTTGAAGATCAGATTGAATTGGACTTATTGTGGGCAGGAATTTCTCACTTGAGCACGTGTGCAGCGCAGCCATCCATCTAAATGTGTTAAGTCTGTAGGAATACAGTCTGGGCCTCACTGTCCTGGAAATGTTCATGATAATCGACTAAAAATGGTTGTTAGTGGTTGTTAATTCTTAAAAATAAGTAGGTAAATGTTGTTCGAAGAAACCTCAGGGGTTTTCAAAAAGGTGTGATCGTTTTTTAAGGTTTAAGATTGTTGTATTTTAACCAGTTCTACGTCGAAAATTCTATGTGTTTTGGTCTGAAAATTTGGTTGAGACAAAGTCCAAACTGGGGGCTTAAAAACATGAAAGAAAAAGAAATCGATAAAGAATAACTGATTACGACGTAGAAAGTATTTTCCGGCTCGCAGAAACAACCACATTGTTATGGAAGCCTTCAAGAGCAAGATTCAAGAGGTAATTTCGATGTTACAGGGCAACAATTGCTTTGTTTGATCACAGTTATCGGAGTGCTTGCAGAAGTGATCACAGGGCTTTTGGAGCGTGTGAACTACATACTGTTCATTCACCTACAACCATTCTATTCTCTTTCAATTTAAAAAACTTCAAAGGTTTACCATATAACGATTTGTTTCGCGGATCCAAGTCGGCGAGTTTCGTTTCGATAGGTTTTCGCGTTGAAGCACAAAGGTCACAAGTAATTCCCAATATTTCCAGCGGGATTTTTCCCTAAGCTGCACGGGAAAATTGACATTTTCCCGGTAAAGCCTGGTTGAAGTAGAAAACCTCCATCAGGTGTGATGCAAACAGTGGGTGAGTATACTGAAGGTTTAACACCAATATTGGATGAGGCGGAAGAACTTCGAAGAAAGCAAACAAAGTAATATCACGTACCGAATTCAAATATGTATTTTAGAAATACGTAAATTTGCGTCGTTCCGAGAAGGAGACGAGAGAGAATTCCCCATAACAAACAATGATTAAGGGATTAGATTGCAAGAGATGTCTGGTCGGAAATGGAAAATTGATGTAAGCTATTAATTGTTTTTAAAATCGTTGGTGGCAGTTCCCAAACCCTTATCTCTATCAACATGGTCCAGAGATGTACGCAGTAGTTCGTTTCTCTTGTCGTCTCCATAAATAGTAAAATTTAACCCCCCCCCCCCCCATGTTGTGGAAGCACGTAATTAATTTTATTTTTCTCTTCTTACTATAACTTTTTAATTATTTTCCCATTTGTTTGACTAGTAGGTAAGAACTTGTTAATATCTTGTATCACACGTAACCATATAAATATTTTTCTGAAAACAAAAAACTTATGTCTATTCAGAAATTTATCATTGTCAAATTAATTGTAGTGAACGTTGATTGTTATAGCTGAAATCGTTTTCAAATAAATTATTACAAAATACAAAACCTCAAAAATGATAACATTTGCAGCAGATCCGCAACACCCGATGCTAATAAAATTGATAGTTGATGATTCGATACGAAAGGTTTATTTTAAAAATAGTAATAACATAAAATTAAATAAGCGATTGTGTGATCATTGAAAACAATTAGCGATTCAAATAATTATTATTGTATCTGACATGAATGTGGTAAACATTTATTATATTAAGTTTTTTTTAAAGGTTTATATTGTTTTTGTTTCAGGTGAGTTGCTGATTACTATCGAGGTAATATACTAGCATTTTATGGTTTTAGAGGTTCAATAATTTATTTGTTAGCCAAGTATAAACACATTGCTTACTGGCGTTCTTTTGAATGAGCATAAGGTATACCTGGTAGGTACCAATAGAATATAATATGGACAATGACATGCGATAACATGCCAATTGATGGAAATCCGATTCTGAGAAAAACGCAAAAACTGCATGTACCCTTTTTCACCTTATCAGTTACAATTACACACAATTACCTTATCAGTTTTTATTCTTTTTTATGTACCCATTTATTTTTTTAAATCTATTTAATTTTGATCTAGTCTAGTTGGTTATAAAAAGATTAGATCACCCAGATCAATTTTTGAGTCTTAAAAATTCAAGAACTATTATTGCAAAGCTCACTCGCTTCTTGACCGCGTTGAACAAGACCTAACCAAGTACTGAAAACCCTCTTTTCTCCTGCGAAAAATAAAATAAAATGAAATAAAATTTAAAAAAAAAAAAAATTAAGTAAAAAATGAATAAACCCATTCCAAGTTAAATGCAGCAGGTTATTAGTGTACACAATGGCAAACTATTTCAGCGAACACTAAAAAAACACTTAACTTAAACCTTAAAATTAAGCTTAAGAAATGAATTCTTAAAAATAGACCGATGTCGAAATAGGCGGTTATATCCCTGCAGGGGTGTGGGGAAGAAAAGAAATCTCCAATTTCCTTACTTTTCCCATAGGGAAGCGTCACTTTTATCAAAAAAACTGTACAGGTTTCGTTACCTTTGTTGCAGTTGTTGTATCTACTATAGCATGTACTTTTCCAGACGCTGTGAGGTTCGCTGCACAATTGCCACCCACCTCATAAGTTATTGTTGTTAGACGTTTTTGACTAACATTATTTTCCCTGAATGTACGTTTGTTCCTTTTATCATGTTAGCCTTAATGTTAGGTGCTCTCTTTCATTTTCCTGTTGTTGACGTTTATGCCTATTTTTGTTTACTCCTACGATGTTCGGAGCTTTTTTTATTTCTGAAGAGGTTCGGTGCTAATAGACCTAAACCGGTACAGTTTTTCAATAAAAGTTACGCTCTACTCCTACGATGTTCGGAGCTTTTTTTATTTCTGAAGAGGTTCGGTGCTAATAGACCTAAACCGGTACAGTTTTTCAATAAAAGTTACGCTCCCTTACGTGGAAAGTAAGGTAGTCGAAGATTTCTTCTCTTCTCACACCCCTGCAGGGATATAACCTCAGATTTCGCCATTGTTGTATTTTTAAGTATTATCAACTGAAAAAACACATTTCCAGAACACTCTTCTAAAAGAAATTTGAACCACAAATAGAGGGTAATCCACAATGCTGATCCACTTCATTGAAGACAGGTAAAGTAGCAATTTCAATCCTTGGCGGATGCTTGCTGGAATCCGTCTGCTCCATAGTAAGTTCCTGGGATGATGGCTTCATCATAAGTTCTTGAGACAACACCATCTCCTTTGATTCATCTCTGCTTTCGTACTGGGGTGGGGGGTTGATTGCAGCAGCTAAAACCATCGCTCTCTTGGGTTTTAATTAGGAAGGACGAGACAGCATTTTGATTTTACAAAATCTAGTGTATCAATTCTAATAGAACGTTTGGCTTAGGTGGTTATTGAAAAACCAATATTTTATTTTGTATAAACTCTAATTAAATTTATGCTTGTAATGTATAATAACATAATTTATGCATGTCTAAATGTTGGGTATTTTTTTTATAGGATTATTAAAATAATTTTGAGAACATAATTTAGTCGTATTAATTATGAAAACAATTATTTTTCCAAGTCATTTTAGTTTAAAAATTTCGCAGATTGAATTAGCAAAGATAATACTAATACCACCAAACCACGTGAAATGCAAATAAAACTACATTACCTCGGTATGGAACGAGTTCCAGAGGTAGAATGGCTTGGAACAATTATCTCTCGCCCATGATATCAGTTGCACCTGGAACGGCCAAGCTCTCACATCCCTATCCTCCTGTTCTCTGTGCCCCGCGTTTTTATAAACTATACTTAACTAATAGAACGAGACTCTTTCTAGTAGCCTCTTCAAAGAGATTGCTTTTTTAGTAGCCTGTGCTGTGGCCATGTGCTTGGCCTCGGTGCTTGAGAGAGCCACTGTCCTTTGCTTGCGGGACTCTCAGCTGATGTCTCCTCCAAAAAGCTTGATTACAAAACCGTGAGCATTTGGTAGGAGTACTCTGCCATCTCCTCCAATGACTGACAATGAGGTTTTGTCCACTTCTTGTTGATTTCAATGGTTGTCGAGACTTGGTTCGCTTCATCCATTCCAAATCTGTTGATCATTTTCAGGATGTACGTGCTCTAAATGGGTTTGAGGCAAAAATAATTGCGAGCTAGAGTTGCTATTATGATTAAGTGAAATTTTGCCTCAGGCTTCAAATCATTCGCTCCATCCTCCATTCCTAACGACCGCAGTGTTCACCTAGCTCCTCGTTTTCAAGATGTATTGTTCCTGGGAAAGCTTTATCTCCCCCTAGTTTGGGCTGGAAGAGAACTAATGGCTAAATGGCTATGATGACCATTCAATTTTTGGGTATAGATATAGGGGTCAGCTGGAACAGATATATATACTGTACCGCCGCTATACGCTGTCCTGTAACTGTACTGTAATTACGCAGTGTATGTATGCTTAAATAAATAAATGAATATATATATACATACAATCAGGTACAATAATATAGATAAGATAATAAAAGTACACTTATTGATGGCTATTGAGTTTTCCCTATTGAAGGGAAAATGGTTCCTCTTTTTTGTCCGCTCTCTCTTTTCATCCGTCTTTTCTCATATTGAGAAAGTGACGTTTTATACGACGCGACTTCTTTACCACCCGCGTTGAGAGCTTTCGATGCGAGCATTTGATCCCCTCAACTCATGTGGTAGTCTGGGATGTCAAGGGCCGCTCCGAGAACCAAAGAGAAAGAAGGAAGATTGAATGTTGAGTGATGGTAAGTGAACGGTGTGGGAGAGCCCGCAGTGGAACGGACAGGCCGAAAAATAAGTAAAAAAACATCATCTGTTGGGAAAAAAGGCACAACTTTCCACCCCCTCTCCACCCATAATCACCGGCCTCAATCTTTTCTCGACATAAAATTTCAATTTACCCTCCTTGCGTTGAAATGAAAGAGTTTGGAAAAAAACGAAGTCCGAAAAAACTTTGAAACCCACTCGGGAAGAGGGTTACTTGATTCTTCGCTGTGCTGTGTTCTTCCCACGAGCATGGAAATTGCAAAAAAGTTTAGCTGCTTTCTCAATGAGGGCTAGCCGTAAAAATGTGTAGAGAAGCGGATATTGTGAACACATAAAAGGCGGCATTTAGTTACATTAGTTTCTAGTGAGTTTTAAACTAAAATGTTGTAACAATACGTTATATTGGCATTGAGGCGTAGAATTTAATATTTATACTCCTCCTAGGCCATGCGCACACTGTTCGCTGCGCTCGCAAGTGACAGCTGGCCGAAAGAGTGGGGGTACTTGCAGTGATATATACTCGTACTTGATCCCCAGTACCCATAGGTAGTGCCAATGTCTCTGATTCATCATAGGTTATCCAAAATGAGGAACTTGTACTACTCTGAAATTCGGCCTGAAACCTCTTTTTATGTACTCCAGACCATCTCCAATTCACAAACATATAATGAAACCCAATTAAAAAAATAATTTCCTTAATTAAAATTGAATTTAAAAACGCTGCAAATTATTTCACAAATGTTTATTATTTTTTCAATTGAGTTTGATCGTAGTTTTAGTTGGCTTGCGTACGTCATAAGGCCCGTACAGACTCCTCGGCGTGTCCTATTTCGAGTTGCCACAACCTATACTTCTATAATTATACTCCTATCTATATTTCTCGATTTGAGCTCCTATCTATTCAAATAGTTATTGCCTTAATAATATCATTATCTAAGTACGTACGAAAAGTCGAGAGGATATGTTATTAAATATGCGTAGGAAAAGCATTCGTATCAACACCCAAATATGACCTAGAAAAAAAACATATATTCATGCCTCGAAGGAAAGCTGTACCCACCACAAGGTGCCGCGGCGCCTCCTCTCACTCCACCCGCCGCTCGCCCCCCTCACCGCTCACCGTGACCCCCTGCCAAGCGTGCCAAGCGTGCGTCTAACACGTCTAAAGGTGAAAATTCCTAGATGCGACTCACGACTGCGACTGCGACTCGCGATTGGCCGCGTCCCACTCCTTCAATGCATTCTTATGGAAAAACATTCCTAGGTGCGTTTCCCGGCCGCATGGCCGCATGCGGCTGACGGCCGATGAGCGCGTCTGCGACTCGACTGGTAGGGTGAGCAGTCCAGCCGCACGCCGTCTGCGACTGAGGTATGCAAACCCGCAAGTCTCGCAAACTAGTAGATGTTTTAAATAGATGATAGGTAGGTACTTAGGAAAAGAAACAGTGAAATTTGACGGAAATAAATAAATTAAATAATTTAAGCTGTGCTGATTTCCGTCAATTGAATTATTAAGCATTATTTACCTCAGTGTGAGGGCCAGTTTTTCTTCAGCAGCAATAGGGTCTGGCACCCTATTGCACCCAGCGACGTAGAGTCTGTCCTCCACCAGTGATAAAATGTAGGTGAACTGAGGCACGTTCAGCCTGGAAAAAACTCCGGAAGCGGATGGGGTCGTCCTTCAAATGGCCGTGTATCAGTAAGTTATAAAAGTTCCAGTCATGCAGCATGATCGTATGAGCGAATTTTCATAAATGGTCGTATTACATTTATGTTAAATTCTGTTGAAATTTGAGCACTTTGGGGACAAATAAAAATTTTATTATACATTTTATAGCAAACTAACTTTTTGTCAGTAATATTCCAATGAACAAACAATTTTGTGGATTTTTACAATTTTTTAAAGTGTTCCTATCGATTTTTAGCTTATTTTAATGAAATTTAAGTACATTTTTCAGTACAATTTTGTGCTTAAAATTTTAGATACCCTAGTTCATGATCGATTAATTTTTTTCGAGTAACATTCTGCTAAAAAATAGAAATTTGTTAATTTTTAGCGGTTTTTGCCTTTTTTTTAGTGATTTTTTAAGTACGTTTTTTGAAATTTGGCCAATTTAATGTGCTCAAAAAGTGTTGTCCAACGAACTCATCCTTTCATTTGAAATGCTTGATTTTTTGTCGGAAGAACGAAGTTTTTATCTCAATTCTATCGAGAGTTATCGTCTGGAATGTCACATACATATATATATATATATATATATATATATATATATATATATATATATAAAAGCGTTAAAATCCAGGAATCATTTCAGAATGCCTCAAAACAGATTTCGATGAAGAAAATTTTTGAAAATTTTCATTTTAAAATTTTTGGAGCCATTGCAATAGCTTTATTTTCTAAGAAAATTCGCTAAAAGCCTTCATCTTTCCTCGTTCGAAACATGTCAGCGTGGGGTTCCCGGACAATCGTCAAGAATTCATCTTCCTCCTCTTCTTCTAACAGGAGAGCGAGCACTACCTTCTTCACAGACATCTTGAGCCAGACTGACGCAGCGGCCAGCCGTACCTAGGAATGTGACAAGTTTGCGGCGTGCGACTGCGTCTGTCGACCAAAAATCGTGAGCCGCAGTCGCAGTCGTGAGTCGCATCTAGGAATTTTCACCTTAACACTGACACTTGTTCACACTTTTTCGCCCGTTTTTGGCCCATAGCATCTATACGAGTAAAGCGATCGGGATGGTTAAACGTTAGGACCAACTAGACCCCAAATGGAGTCTATGTGCGAAAGAACGGGTTTCTTAAGTCAATTCTTAGGCCTTTTATGGCCCGGACGGCGGACGGCGAACGGCGGACGGACATTTCAAATTTGGATTCTACGCACCTTGAAACGAAAAGTGACATAGTTTGAGGGGGGGTTATAAAACTTTTTTGCTACACGATCACATAGGCTTATTATTGGAAATAATAAACCAAAATCAGGAGAGGCGGAAGGCGCTAAGAACGCTCTGTGACCATAAAACTTTATAGTGAACTGAAGCCTATGTAATATGTAGGCTATATCGCCCTTCCTTATACTACTTGCAAACGTCTCCGCAAGGAAAAAGCCGGGAAGAAGACCTTAATTTTGAGCATTTGACTTTATTTATTAATTTATATAACACAAAATTCATATGAAAAATTAATAAAATGTCACTTTAGTAGAGCCATTGCAATAGTCCCATGTACCAAAATTCGCTATGGGAATTACCGCAACTTGTTCGTAAAAGGAGTCTGTTGGATGGGGTCGAACGTTATCGCAAGAAATTCCTTCAGATTTTGTTAATTGAATACGTCAGGAATGCATCGATTCGATCCGTTTTGCGAGGAAAGTTGAGGGGTAACTTGCGAGCTGATTATCTCTCGAAAACAGCGTTTTTCAGTTAAAGTCGTATGCTCTGACTACTAAAACGCCCAAAAATTTTTCTTTCAACGTAGAGTCCCTCTATAGACATCAATAAATGAGACTATGATCGCCAAAAAAATATGAAAAATTCCCGGAAGCTCATAGGCTACAATAAATTTGATCCTTCAATCGCAGAAAAACTGTCTTTGGAAAAACTTGGGTAAGGAAGTAGCTTAAAAAATTGAAACTTCGTTTCCAGATATTTCAGTCTTTATACTCGTATATGCGTCCCGTAGGGGAAAATTTGTTTTTGAGCAAAGGTCCTCAAAAAGGCCATTTCACTATGCGTCTATCTACAGTACTGAGTTATCTACTTTTGTAGTTACAACTGCATCATAGTTTTCAACTAGGTTACCACGTCTATAAAATCATAGAGACTTCTAACAAATTTTTTTTCGCCATTCTCCCATAAATCCCATCTACTTTTAATTTCTGCAATAATAAAAAAAAGTGCAAGTTCCTCATTCTATTCATACTTGCTAGCATGAATGTAATTTTAGCGCCTACTACAGTTACCAATCCACGTGATACATGATATCATTCGTTTCAGGTGAAGCCAATAGTCGGATCGCCGTCTCCTAATACAGTGTATCCATATATTCATGCTCTCATTATCTTTGAATGCGTTTAAGAGTGAGAAGTTCCTTCAACGGATTTCCAGATTATTGTGTATCGCACAACCGTATGGGTATAATTGTGGTGGTGGATTCACACATCTCACCGGGATTGAAAGTATGTATATTCATAATGTTGAATAATAATATATTTCATCCATAAATATATTAAATGTGAATGTGAACCCTTACTGTGGTTTAATGCAGCTCTCTTCCATTTGAGCTCTGCACTAGTAAGAAGTATGAGTAACGCAAATTTCATTGTATGATATAATTTCAACAGAATGACACTCACGATGGAATGGAAGTAGTTTCACGAAATGGGATTTGAAAGGGATGAATCAGTATTACACACTTTGTATTGTTCTCGTGTTATATGTAGTTGTAGAGCTCTGCAATAGAAGGCAATGCAGAGGTCGTGGGTTCTAATCCTTTTATAGAAATGAATAGAAAATCAGGGAAGCCCGTTGAAGGGGATATTCCTCCACCACATTTGGAGAACAGCAATGACGTGGATTGTGTAATCGGCGAAAATCGCCCAAGCCGTTGAATAATTGTCTCACTCCCAAACTCAGTCAAAAAGAGTGAGAGGATGAATGAACTACACTAGGCCCAATATAGGTGATAAATGTATTTTGTGGATTGGCATCTTTTGTCCACGGAGCATCTTTTTAGGTAATATTGGAGGGAAAACGACTAATTTGGGGGGGGGGGGGGGGGGGGGGTATTAGAGAAAAACTACATATTTTTGGTGGTTCAAGAGGAAATGGTTGGAATGTACACTCATCTCAGGAAAGAGTCATTCATTCATTCGACATTTGTTGTCCAAGAGACGATCCCTGTCAAATTGAAATTTCCTAGAGTGAACAGAAGAGAATTCATCTCACACCTTATCAGGAATGAGGCAAAACATTGGCCCCTCCCGACCTCGTGGCTTTTGGGGTTTCGGACTCATTACGACCGTGTGCGACGAAGTAGTTGTAAAGGAGAGGGTAAATATGAAATTCCCTCCCATTTATCACAGGAAGATGAAATTTGGCAGTGCTCTCTAGGACATCAAGATACGGATAAACCAGTGACTCTTTCTTCATCAGCTGAGAGAGCCAAAATCTCTTTTTTTGACTTCAGGAATGTGAAATTTAATTGGGAGCCTCTCTAGGACATTAAGAGATGAACATAATTGCGGGTTCCATCCTGATCAGTTATGTGAGCTAAATTCAACCCGTTCACCCATGGTATTTGAAATTTGGTAGAAAACCTCTCTGTACAATAGAAGCCAATCCACCAAATGCTTGATATCACCGTATTTGGGCCTAGTGTAGTGCATCCATTCTGTCTCTCTTTTTTAATATGTTTGGGATTGAGACGATTCTTCAACGGCTTGGCCGATTTTCGCCGATTACACAACCCATATCATTGCTGTTCACCAAATTTGGTGGAGGAATATCTCCTTCAAACGGGCTTCCCTGATTTTCTTTTCATTTGTATAAAAGGACCAGAACACACGACCTCTGCATTGCTTACTATTCCAGGGCTCTACAACAATAATACGAGAGCAGTACGAAGTACGTGACACTGATTCATCCCTTTCAAATCCCATTTTGTGAAACTACTTCCATTCGATCATGAGTGTCAGTCTGTTGAAATGATATCATACAATGACGTTTGCGTTACAAATAATTCTTACTAATGCAGGGCTAAAGAGGAACAGCGCTGTACTAAACCATAGTAACACATCCACATTTAATATATGAATGAAATGTAATATTATTCAACATTAGGAATATACTTTCAGACTTGGAAAATTCGAATACTTAGCTAGTTTGGAAGAGCTATTGCTTAATTTACACACCTAAAGTATTATGCTGCTCAAAAAGCTGTAAGTTAAATTGCAGCTTGAAACAGCAATTCGGACCTCAGAATCAGCTATATAAGCTAAGCGGATTCAATGAAAATCGAAAATGTTACAAAGGAAATGAGCTATACTGTATGCTTCAATAGTTACGCTATCATTCGTATAAAAAATTAGCTAAATTGAGAGCAGAAGAGGTCAAGGTTATACAGTTGAGAGAAAAATCAAATATTATCTCCAAAATAAGTAGTAAGAAAGTTACATGGAAAGGTAATTAAGGTTACATTCAAAGGGGAGAATAATCCAAGTTACTGTAGGCATGCATTTACTAATGTAAAACTGAATGTGTGTCATATCATTTACTAATTTACCCAATCTATCAATATCGATAATTTAACAATTTTCAAGTACTTTTCATTAACAGGCTTTCATTAGGCAAGACTTTCTAAGTCTACGAGCTTTTACTACGGTGGAATGGACAATGGTGTATTGTGGACTTTGTTTAATAATAATTATTTATAGAATTGTGTTAGCTCAGAACGGTTACCGATCTGCTGAGGAAATAGTAGGTAATTAGTATTCAATGATTTGCAGCGTTGTTTTATTTCTCATTGGTAGCAATTTGTTTTCAACGAGTTAGCATGGATCGTCAGTTACGAATTTTAACAGCTACGAACCTAACGCTGCTGAATCTGCGTTAAGGTCACTCGCTAATCCCGAAAATACCTCTTGAAACGTTCTAAGCCCGTTACTGACGTACGAGCAGGAGTACGTAATCAATTTATCCGATCAGAGAGCTTAGACGGTTTGGGTGTGCCTGAGATTGATCACACGGGCATTCAACTCATTAACGGGAAGTTGAATAATGAGTAAGGGACATCGATCCATAATTAATGGTCGCATCAAGCGCTATCGCCCTTTGAATGGGATCGCTTCATTTGCCGATTTCCCTTCTGCCAAACGCTTGCGCGCTGCTGCGCGTTATATTCCAGCTTCAGGTTTTCGACGGACGAACTTCGGCGACTGCGATGCCGAGCCGCGAGCCAATGAACCCTGTGTAATCGATTTCCCGCATTTCTAGAAACCTCAAACAGGAATTGCGAGCGGGCTGAAGAGCGTAATCGATGGGAGCCCTTTTTACAAGCGTGAATCCCGCTTTAAATGTTATTCGAGGTAAAACAGGCTAACAATGGACATTATCCTCGTACGTTGTAGTCCCTTTGTTCTGACAAGTATGTAATAACCTCCAATATACCTATCTATTTAGTCTTGTAGTCTTATATTGTGAATTTTACCATTTCACTAAGAAATATACCTGACCAACTTGTAAAAATACATGACTATATGGTTGTTTAGATTCTGAACATGTATGTGGTTGTGCTTTTATACCATTCAGCAAAAGTGTGAAATATTTAGGCGTTACTTTTGATTGTAACCTTAATTTCAAGTCTTTTATCTCGAGACTTTGAAAATTGTTTTAAGTTTTCAGAGATTTTCTCCCACATAAACTTCTACGCACGATATATTTTGGGCTGGCTAACTCTCTGATAAGATAAGGAATAACGGTATGGGGTGGGGCTTTTAAATCGTATCTTAAGCTTTAAAAACGGTACAAAATGGCCTGATTAAGATCTTGTTGAATGAGCCGTTTAGATAACCAACTTATTTGATTCATGAAGAATTCAACTTATATAATATACGTATCACTATCTTGACTGGATCCTGCTTAATGTTTTATAGAACTGGAGTAGATTCCAGCCATTGTTCCAATTTGCCCTCTACCAGAATAGCAGCCAACTCTAATGTGTCACTTCCTAAAACGAACACAGAATTGTATAAGCGAAACTCTTTTGTAAAAGCACCACATATATTACTCAAATTCAATATCAAAACATCAAACTTTTTACAAATCACGTAGTTTAAATCATATCTTTCTTCAATTAGCCTGGCAGATAATATTGTTTTGTAATGTTTTTCTATTGTGGCATTAATAACTTTCTGATATATTTTCAATTAATTAGTTTAAATATTCAGTCCTTTTTGAATGTGTAGCCCTTTAATGCTACCCTTTAGGGTTGACGAAAATTGGTGCCGAGCTTGTAGGACCATCTAGGCCCTAAATACAATTTTTGAAGCAAGAATAATGAAGTTTGGTCTATTGATTTCGGAGGAAAGCCGCGGACTGTGGACGGACGGATTTTTTTAAATTCGATTTTTGGATTCTACGGAAATTGAAACGTAAACAAACATATTTTCAGAGGGGGGGGGGGGGGTTCTTAGTAAATTACAAAGGTCGATTACCAAAATGCGTTTTGGCCTTGGCATCACCAACCGAAAACGTCACGAAAATGTGTTGCAACAATTTCTGATGATTTCCGCTTACAACCGAGTCGCTACAAAAAAATGGTACTTCGTCATTTTTCATCCCTCAAAATTCGTTGACCATTCGTTTGAAATCTCTCGATTTATCCAACCAAATTATGTTCTCTACTGCGAAGTGCGTAGCCAACAAGCTGAGTTATGAGCATGGTTATTTGAATAATTGTTCACACATAGGTGATCATTCTCAATAATTGATATTGTGAACATTATTGCAACCGCTTATTAATTTCTGATGATTTTATTGAGCTGGTGGTAAGTCGTTGCGCTGGTGATAAATAAATGAAACAAATGAAAGCTTATGACGAGGACTTTCAAATATGACGCCTTGGGACTCCAAAATGGAGCGCCGAGTTTTTACCAATAAACTATATTCTATTCTACTCTTATGTATGTAGTTTGGTCGGCCGTAAGTACTAATTGTTTTTTGGAATTTGTCGGGATGAGGCCCAAAGAAAATAAATGAAATTATTTCATTTGTTGTTTTATTTTATGACGTTTCGTCCTCTTGCTGAGGACATCTTCAAATCTTGGTGAGACCAGGAACAAAATTCATAAACCTCCGAAAATATAACGGATTTGTCAGATAAAAGTTTGTCAGATAGAGGTTTATGAATTTTTTTTCCTGGTCTCACCAAGATTTGAAGATATCCTCAGCAAGAGGACGAAACGTCATAAAATAAAACAACAAATGAAATAATTTCATTTATTTTCCTTGGGCCGCATCCCGACAAATTCCAAAAAACTATTCTATTCTTAGTATCAAGTACCTGAAACTCTCTTTAATAGTTATATTGTTTTAGTATAAATGAACAAAGTCAAGTTAAAGTCTACGTTTTAGTGGGTAGAATAAAGGAAAAATACCACGGCGAATGATTACACTAATGTTATTATTTTCGCATTTGTGATGGTTTCCGTCTTGAGAGGGCCTCTCCAACGTACCGTCTCAATTGGGAGAGTTTGTTTACCTCGCGCCTATCGTGGAAGTGAACGCTGACTACCCGAACCTTCAATTGCGGTAATTGGGTGCCTCACCCTCGAATAACTGAGGAAGGCAACTCCTGATAGTCTGCGCATTATGCACTATTAAGGCTTAAGTTCGCTCACTCATCCTATGTTGATGTTGGAGTTGGTGATGTGGGATCAACCGCTATGTCTTAATTCGTCGTATATCATGCAGCCTTTCCACGATTATCACTTGTCTACAGATAAAAATATAGAACGAAGCTTATGGTAAGTTCATCAATATATAAAAGTATCATTACCTATACGGAGCCATACCGTTTACACCTGAGGGTAATTTTAGTTTACTAGCAGAACTTACAAATCTAGGAGTACTCAGTTATGAAATCTACAGAATATTGAGAAGATTAAAAGCGTCTGCCAAGTTGGATGGGCAGTATATAGCTTCCTCACATATTGTAACATGGACGTATATAGATTAGTTGAGGAACAAAGTAAGAGTAGAAATGATTGATAAGTCAACATTATAGAAAAATGATGTTTGCGCATGCGCACTGACTTTATATTTTTAAACAGAAATGAATTTTATAGGGGAACGTCTAGAACCAAAACAGCACAATCCTTGAAAATTTCATGAAAATCGGTCCATTAGTCTCGGATTTTTGTAAATATAATCATATACATATATATATATATATACATATGAAAAAACGTTAAATTCTAGGATTCGTTTTAGAATGTCTCAAAACGAATTTAAATGGAGAAAATTTTCGAAAATTTTGATTTTAAAATTTTCTGAGTTATTCCAATAGCTACGAAAATTCGCTAAAAGGGGCTTACGTGGTACATGGCCCTGTGCACGTGGATCCCAATTTTTTATTTGAGGTAGTGTGAATGATATCTGGGGCAATACGGGTATGAATAATAAGTGGTAGTCCACCAATTTAGTCACCTACCGAAAGAAAATTACCCTTAGTTTGGTACATAAACTAAAATAACTTCGTACTTTTCACTGGTGCGTCCTTTGGTAAACAAAGTTATATAATAGTATCTATTTTTATCGATGTACTACGGAACATCATTATCTAAATATATCTACACTTGTAATAGATTGAAAGATAGAATTTATTCAATAAAGACATAATGCAAGACATATATTGTTAGTATAATTCAGATCTTGAGCTACTCGCCTAGCTTACTTTTCCAACGCTAGGCTTGGCACTAAATAGGCAGTTGGGCACTACCGTAAAGAAAGGTAATTGAATCACTTGAAACGCCAACCGATACTGATTTAATAAGTTAGCAAAAGTTGTAATATACTTGGAGAACGATAAAGTTCCAACCAATCAATGGTGCAAGAATGCCACACCAGCCAAAGTGATACCACTGCCGTCCTAAGTAAGAAAGGCGTATCTCAAAAAATTCGAATTTTGGCAAGAAGCGATTTTTGTTTTTGGCATTTCATACGTCGTTAATAAATTTATTTTTTGACCTACTGGTTATCAAACTCAGTATTTTGTATACCCTAACTTACTCATGTGTGTTTTGTGGAAAAAATAACTTCCTTTGGTATACCTTTTGGCCTTTTTTGAGGTATCTACCTACCGGTTTTGGTAAAGTCCCAGACATGAGAATTCTGACCGTTATAAAGTTGGCTTCAATGAAATCGTCCTCAAAATCATTCTTGCATTTCATGTAGAGTGATCCTCGTTCAAACATGACCTCGGACATGCTGTTCAAGTAAGGTCTTGGAGACATCCGCTATATCTTTTATGAAGAGTAGTAGTCAGGCCATTCGAAAAAATCATTTGCTTCCATCGAAAATGCTGTTGTTTGATGTGATACACGAAGAACGGCAGTCTTAAAATCGTCGAAATCATTATAGCTTAGTTGGTCATTGAGTGCTCAATCTTATGATGAAAGGAATCAGCAGCCATGAAGGTATGGCCAGGCTCAAAAAATCGCAGTTATTTCGGACGCTACAATATCTTCAGAATTGATGGTATTAATAAAAAAAGAAAATAACGCACAGTTTTTATTCTGGGAGGCCTAATTATCCATCCATAAAATGATAATATGTTTATAATCTCCTTTAAAAAGCAAAATTGATAAAATGTGCTGATCAGCTCATCTTTGGATCGGCCTCTAACTGCTTCGTGCCATGTGGCAGCAGAAGGCTTGCGATTCGGTTGGTTACCTACTGGTACGAAACTTTCATTATACATTGTTAGTCTATTCGCGAAAATAGCAGACTCGTGACCCTGATGACAAATGAGTGACGAATGAAGGTGATACAACGCACCATAATATTGGCTCAACACAAAGTCTTAAGCAAAGATCTTGTTGCCCCATCAGAAACGGCCTTCTTGCTTAGGAAAATGAGATACGGCCAATTTGCCAAGGAATTAATGGCATTTTTGAGTTATGGCCTTTTACCGAATTTTTGAAGAAAATTAAGCTATTGCTCTCGCCTCAAAAACTTCAAAGAAATTTTAAAATGTTAAGGACACAAAACGAAAGTTCAAGTTCGTTGGCCAGCATGATCGGATTACATCTTCGGGTTGAAATTTTCAAAAATGTAGTCAACAATTTCAAAATAGCCTGTTTTTTGCGATTTGTTGTGCGAAATAATTTTTCCAGCATGCTAACATGTGGTATATTCGGAATCAGCGTAAAATTTCCTATACGAATATGTATCAAGTTTTCAAAAATTTAAAAGTTGAAAAATCAGCCAAAAATCGAAATAATGCCGTTCGCTAGTTGTAAAAATCGGTAATATTTGCATGAAACATTGTCCAAATTCAGATTGAACTACTGTTATGGAAGTATCGCTGTATAACCAATCCTAGAACCATGCTAGGTGTTTGTAAAAAAAAAAAAAAAAAAAAAAAAAAAAAAAAAAAAAAAAATGTAATCACAACTGATCAATAGCGACTGAAATGGAAGATTTCTTCAAAAATTCGCTCATGGGGTCATGCTGCATGACTGGAATTTTTCATTCCCTCTTATCGAGGTTTTGGAGTAGGAAAATTACAGTTTTAATATGAACATAATATGATGGAGAGACCCCAAAAGATCCTATATATACAAAAGATGAAAAACGTAAAAATTTGAGATACGCCCTTCTTGCTTCGGACGGCAGACCAGGCGACAGTAGGTAGTGTTCAGAGTGTGAGCATATTGTGTTGCTATCGTACGACATTATTTAGAGTTTTGGCTTTGAAGTGAATGTGAACAGTATCGATTCTTACGTTTAATATCTTCTCACTGTCCGCATGTTATGGCTTCTATTGATGTTTAATCAAAATCCAGTGACCACCGCCACCGCATTGAATCCGAACCAGTTTCATTCAAGAAGACTTTCGTTGTACTACAAGTTTTTGTGAGTCTATAATTGGTTTTACCCATGAAATTTTCCTAAAATTAACCAAATGCTTATCAAGTCAAAGAGGTGTTCATTAATCCTTTGTATTTTTCCACGCTTCTATTCACAGCATTCAATGCTAGAGGTGTTTCTCGGATAGAAACACAACAGCGACCATTTTTATTCCATTCCGCTTTCTTTATTTTCCATCCCATCACTCGCCGCTGATGTGCCTGACGGGATCAAATGGTTCGAAACAGGGGAGGAAAACTGGCGAGCAATATGAATCCGCGAGAGGAGGAAGAAAAGCGAGCGAAGAAATCTGCGAGAAGCCGCAGAGGTTTTGCATAACGTGCATTATGTAGATTGGATCCGTGGGGGCACGGTCTCCCAGATAGGCTTGTTTCGATACATCGATATCTCGTTAGCAAAGCGACCCTGTCCTTCTCCTTCATCAATTGCCGCAAGCGTTTTCCAATCCTCGTCAAAGCCCTCTGCTCGCCTCTCCATTAAAACCACTAAACGTATTAAAAACGTTATTTCAGTTGGTGCTGGCTCACGCCGCACGTGGGCGTGCATATCGTTCGAAACAATATCCAAGCGATGTAGGTACACTATCCGTCCCTATTACGTTTTAAAGCACTTGAGGATCGCCTGAATGGGATTGAACGATAGAAATTCACTCGCATCGTTTCCCAATCACTTCTCCGCAGGCCTCCTAATGAAGCGAAATCCAACTGCAGTCATTTCATTTCATCAATTCATGATGATAAGCGTTGTTTTGGGATTACCTCTTGGGACAGTTTCATGATTTCTAATTGGCCATTGGACTTGATCACGATCGCATATACGTTTCTCGGAAATTGGGCCGAACTAATTGCAGAGTGTACAACGTCCCTTTGAATACAAAGTAGGATTATTTAGAATGCTAACTCTCAATACCTACCGCAATCCATAAATTATTAATTGAATCCATCGGCCCCTGTTTTTGTTCGTTAAATTAGGTACCTACCTATATTGAATGTTGGAGAGCTGATAAAATTGCTTTAAATTGTTTCAGTGTTACTGTTTCCTTCTCACGTTGCAATCTTGTTAGCAAATATGGGCTTTACAGCTCTCTCCAACTTAAGGCGTGAGTCACTA
This sequence comes from Adelphocoris suturalis, assembly GCA_030762985.1. Classification (NCBI taxonomy): domain Eukaryota; kingdom Metazoa; phylum Arthropoda; class Insecta; order Hemiptera; family Miridae; genus Adelphocoris; species Adelphocoris suturalis. The sequence goes on from CM061047.1 coordinate 5,842,616, forward strand.
AAATTGACTCAAAAACTCAAAATTTTCCAATTTTTGTTTTTAAATTGTTATGTTACACTTTGGAACGTGAGGAACACGTTTCTGAAGTCAAAAATTCAATCTGAGGTCGGTAAGACTGGTTTTGAAGCTATTTTTGTATAGCGGTACGCCACAAAGCCCGGGAAGGCTTAGATCTTCCTTGGCAGAATGAGACCAAAACCAAGTAGATTAAATGGGTAGACCCTCAGTTATATCGATTTACAACTGAAAAGTACTACCATTTAACCATATGTGTATATTTAGCCTATATGAGGATGAACAATTTTTTTTTTTCATTCGGGCTATTTCATGATTAGGAAATCGGGAAAATTTAGTTGTATAATCTGAGAGACACAATAAAGAAGTTAGTAATTTCAGTGGTACATCACCTTAATTTTGACCTGCTTCATGAAGATTTAAGACTGCTTCAAGATTTAGGACCTTATCAAATTGCTACTACATTTAAGAATTCAATTTAATTATTAGTAGTAGATAACAATCAGTGTATATAGGAATCATTATCAAAAAACGCTAAAAATTATCACACAAAGGTTTATTGTTCCAGTAATTGATAGACCGTCTACGCATATCAATGGTCCATAATTATTAAAAGCAGTCTATGGTTCGTCATTTAAACGCAACGCATTGTGCCTCACAAAACGGTTCGCCCCATCACAGCACAAGGACCCCCCCGCTTTTACGCATTTTAGTAAATGTTAGAAAACCACCCTTCATGACAAAGTCATCTTCCAGCTTTCTTGCAATGTCCTCTATTATAATTAATTAATGTAGTTCAGAAGGTCGATTAGAAAAGAAATCAGCCGTAAGAGAACCTCAGCAGATAAGTGGACCTTCATACCTTGTAACATTGATTTCAACGTATTACATAGGCGCTCTAATCCAAATTTCATCACCGTAGGTGGATAAAGACAGAAGCTACCCTCTGAGGTCCCTCGGCTGACTTTGTCATTCAAGAATGAGAACAATATAAATATAGGTAGAGAGACTACAGACACAAGTCCCTCAAATTCAACAGTCGTGTATGAGTAACACAAAACAAATGGTAATGAAGAATATTTGCAAGTTACGTACTCACTTGAGGTAGACATAATCCACTGTTTAGAACCCTTGGGTGGTATAACGCGGATACAAATTAGGATTTAGCGGTCAAGCTGGAAGCCATCTGCATAATGATTCCAATGAAGATCGGCTAATTATTATCAACCAGTAATACATGGACACGCGGCGGGTCGTGGTATGAACTCTCTTCTTGAAAATATGATTATTCTATGATTGACTCTTGATGATTTGGTCTTGTTCGGAACATCTTGTATAAAATGTGTTTAAAATCAAAAAACTGTTAGTTTTGAATTTGCCTACACAAGTGGTTTGTGTTGTTGTCTGAATAAGTGTAGTACCTACCCACTAAGTAGAGAATTTTGGAATTATAATAAAGTGAGTATAGTGTACGGCTGGTATGGGCCTATTTCGTTGGAAAATCCATGTGATCTTTAGGGCTTGCTGATTATGGTTTTCCTGTAGATAAGCCATCCACAACACATTGCCACTTCCATTTCCTAAAACATTTCCACCCGCTTTGGACAAAGAGAGGCCTAAGGAGGAAGTACTGTAGTATAAAACACATTATTTCACCTCAACGCGTCCTTGACCTCGTTTCAGTTGTGCGGCCGTCTCAACGCAACCTACTTAAAAAGGGGTGCGATTCATATTCCAGTTGAGCATTTATATAACTCTCGAAAGGCTCACTTTCTATAGGGGTACGTCGGGGATAAAGCCGTCCGGATCTAAAAGGTTCCTTTGTCATGATGTATTAAAGGGGAAACTTGAGGGGAAAGCGACAGAAAAACTACCTCTCCGAGATCCAAAGAGTGATGGTGATTTCATATCTTCTGTCAATTCCCAGTACTTTATATATAGAAACATTGTTGAGTGTCCAGTCGCATGTGTGCCACTCAGTTCTAGCATTTTTGATCATTATTGTAAACCAAATAGTAAATTATTAACCAGTACTTAATTTACACTTTTGTTGCGGCTTTTTCAATGATGTATTACGTACCTCCAGTTAAGATTATGAAAAAATTACGCCGATTCGAAATTTCATTGTTTGCGTTTTAAGGTACTTATCATGACGTACATTGTAGAAAAAAATGGAGACAAAAGTAGTTCTCTATCTCATTTGGAGTGTAATGGCACTTTTCCGCGTTACCTACCTAGTTTTAATTTTCGCTATTAGTTCGAATTCAGCATTCTGAAATCCCTCTTCGTCTCTACCACTTCATCTCAAACGACTTGTTTACCTGACAGTCCTAAGGCCCATGTGGCTGTATGGAGCAGGATTCTGGGGAGCAGCAAGCAGCTCAATAATCAAAAGAGTTCACGTTTTTCGGAATAGAGTTCTGCTAATAATCACTGGTGTCCCATGATTGGTAAGGCACACTACACTCCACACCTATCTCAACATTTCCACAGTCAAGGATCTTCTAATCGCAAAGTACGCTAACCTCCATAAAGTTATGCCATCCCAACCTTCTCACTCAAGATCTCATGTCGAACCCACCTCTTGTAAGAATTGCACATACCTACCGACTATCTTGGTATAGACTGATTCGCCTTAAACATTGACCTGATGATGAGGACCACTGCTGGGTGTTACCTCAACACAAATGCCAAGTTTAATTTTTCTTCCCCTATTTATGATATTCCACAACTACAATGTAATTTATATTACAATTAAGTTAATCGATCATAAAAAGTTTCACTCGTGCAGCATGATCGTATGAGCGAATTTTCGTAAATTATCGTATTGTATAATGTTACATTGTATTGAAATTTGAGCTTTTTGTGTGCAAGGAAATCGAGGACATGCTGGACGCTAAAATGAAGCCTTCCACTTGAGGTTAACCAGGTAAGGTTATCCATGTTGGAGTACCACTGTTAGTGGCAAGTTCAAATCCTACTATAGGGTATTAGTTTTTCAACGAGGCGTATTCGATTTATTTCGAGGCGAATTAGCATTATTTTACTCTTCTACTTCATCAGATTATTCAAGGTACCGTTATCCATAAAAATAGGGTGGGTAAAACTATGAAAACCAATGAAATAAGAGGTGGAGGAAAATTTTATTCTGCCGTGTCCATGGCTTTGTATCATTTACGTTGACGTTATTCATTAATGAAGTTTGTTCATTTGAGTTTCATTGTTGAAGATATTCATTATTGAAGAATTCATCATTGAAGTGTGTGGATTCAGCTCACTGTCGCGAAAATGAAACCACGGAATATACCAACGGTGAATAAAACTTCACCGGAGGTTTTCACTGTCGAGGTTACCTACCGTAATATTGAAGGACCACTTTACCTACCGAAGCTTGAGTACTGCCTGCCTTTAGTCCAATTCACTTTCCTGTTCTGTGAATGCTAATATCATTTTGAATAAATAGCCTTTACTTAAGATAGTGTCGGTTTTAATTAGTATCTTCGTTCCAATCTGCCGTTCAAATTAATCGGTCCCGGAAGAAGATGTAGGTATCGGGCGAAGTGCTATCGTTGGAGCAGTGTTTTGTTCGTTTCTGCAAAGCAGAGGTGTGCAACCGGGACAAAAGGGAATCCTACCTGTTATGTTAGTCGAGGAAGTAAAAAGGAGGAATTTAGTGATTTACCAGTCAATTTATTACGGTAACTAGCTGCGACTGAAACTGAGTTCGATCGGGTAGCTGCAGTTTCTTTCTCCACCTCGGCTTTTAATTTGAAACGGGTACCGGATGGAAGAAATTCCCTAGTGTTCCCAGAAGGCACTATACAATTGCACATTTTAAAAAGCACGGTGATGGTCTTGGGAAGGGACAAAGATAGATCCTCAGATAAGATATTATTGTAATGTGTACCTACCTAACTTAAGTGGCCTACCTTCTGGCTGAACTACTCATATTTTGTTTTTAATTTGGGAAGAAACATTAATGTTAACAATACAAGAAGGGCCATATGTGACAGAGATGCTTAGGGGGCTTAGATGTGCGATGCCAAATGTATGCTGAGTGAAAATAAAACGGAACACGGTTGGGGAAATCGAAAAAACGTCTTTGTGGGGTAGAAACTAGGTCTTCCTGGTCGGCTGTCACTTGACAATTCCCAAATGAACAGGATTTAACCATTTGGTGTTATTATCCGGGCACCGAGCACTAATTTTACGACGGCATTACATCTGAGTACATACATTTAAGGCGAAGTAGCGTGAGTAGTGGTCCAACACAGTGAATACCTTGCGTTCACACATGGCCTTCCCTTCGTCTCAGCAAGTTCTCTATTGATAACTATTAATTTTATGGCCAAAAACGTATCCTAGGTGATTATCTACCATCAAAATAGAGGTTTCGAATTTTTAGCTTTTTTTGCAGTTGTTATCGAATTTTAGCGAATTTTGGTAGAAAATGAAGCTATTGCAATGGCTCGGGAAATTTTAAAATCAAAATGTTTGCTGACCGCTAGCTGACACACCTCTTCGAATGAAATACAGACGTTCATTAATGAAAATATTGAAGCAAAATTAGAACAAAACGGGATTGGTTCGCACTCCGCAGTGGTATGAACAAAAACTGTCGAATTATCCCACTTCACTGACTCAGCTCCAAACCACCCCTGGTGTTAGGATTATTCGTGTTTATGCATGGGAATCGTTTCCACAAATTGTCGCAGTTAACTGCCCCCAGCGGATGACTGGCCCAAGGTACACCCATCACCAAAATAATTTCTCAAATTCATCGCATAATGTCGAACCTGTAAGGTGGCTTGTGCCGTTTACCTAACTAGTTCTATATACATAACTATAACATATGTATATGTACACTGTGAATTCATTATTTAACGTTCTATTAAATAGTTAAGGAATTCGCAATTCAAGATTCACAATTCAACGATGAAATAATACCGTGAATTACACCACGGGGAAATTTAACATCGAGAGAAAAAAGTGAGTTATGCGACTTTTTTTCATTTCTAGTTCACTTCACGCGGTTTATACCTTTTGCGGTCTACCGAATCCACACGTCGATTTGGAAGTTTGTGTCCAGCGGCACAACAATCAATGGAACGCAAAATCGAGTTTTTTACACATTTGCATATGAAAACAGAGTATATCCAGGCGGTGAGCGAAGAGTGGATGAAAAAGAGATTGAAACGATATCTCGGCATGGAATAAATTGGACGCGATTCGGGCGAGAGAGCTGAAAAGGACGTATCGCTGTTAGAGCTCCACTAATTACTGCTGATTCAAGGGGCGGTAAGTGTCCTCTCCCTCTGTGAGCTTACATATAAGTTCATTTGATGTTTAGAATCATCAATTTTTCCGTCGTTACTTTGAAAAATCGTACTGTTCTCCTGTGCTATTGTAAGAAACATTCACCAGGATCTTTTCATTTGGATTATTGCAACTGCAAAAAAGTTGAATATGTGTGAAACAGGTAACATGAAAATTCATTGTTAAATGTTGACACCTTTAAGGCATAGGCAATAAACATCAATATTATTTTTTATAAGTAGTTAATTGTTGAGATATCATACCCAAGCATTTTATGGAATAGGTGAGTATTTATATCATTAGTATTTCTATGACCGGGTACCTAGAAACCTTTCTATCACGTTTGAATTCAATCAAGCTATATATATATATATATATATATATATATATATATATATATATATATATATATATATATATATATATATATATATATATATATAGGCGGCTCCGCGCCTCGCCGGGGGGCTTCGCCCCCCTGGACCCCCCGGATCTTTTCTCTTTTGTACTGCGTGGAAAACGAGGATAATTTGCTGTGCAATTCTTAGCCTGAAAACGCTCAAAAAATAAAGTAGTTTTTTTCTCTTTTGTACATTTTTATTCGTTCATTTTACATACAAAAATGGATATTAAAAAAAAATTTCGATATAAAAAAATTTTCAAGCCTGGCTGGGATTCGAACCCACGATGCGCATGAACGTGCTGCTTGGAGGTGCTGGGTTTTCGTCACGGACGTAACAAAAAAAATTGTTTGGAGTCGGCCTAAGAATTGCATAGCAATTAATATATATTAATGGTTCTTACAGTATCTACTTTAAAAACTACTCGTTTGTGTTGTTTTCAAGACTGAAGTGATCTGTACAGTTTGACAGTCTGTTGGTATTAAAAATCAACAATGTTTTTGTATCCCAGAAATACAGAACGACCTAAATCAATCCTATTAGTAAAACGTAGATTTAAGTACTGTATAGATCGAATTGCAGTAGATAAAATCTAAATTATATTATTTTTCACCTAATACCCATGAGTCATGACTTTTGATTTAGGGTCACTGAAATTATCGAGCTGTTACCCAGTTTCTTGATGATTTGGAACAAGTCGCGCCAGTGTAGTGAGTACAAACCTAATTATATAGGTAGGTTGTCACTCCCTCGATATAAAACATATAATGTACACACTACTATACTAATCAATAACTATACAATCAAAAACACTATACAATCTATCCTTAATTCCCTTGAATGAAGAAATTTCGGTAACAACCCTTATTAGCCCTACTTATTTCAGATGAAATCATCTCAAGGCCTTGTCCCTTCAAAAATGAAATGTATACCGACTCATAACTTCGAATGCAAATACTGTGAGAAGTTATTAGGTACATGAATAATTTTCCGCTACACCTAAAGGGAGGGCAGCTCTGGTAAATGCATTCATAATAACTGAGTACTGATGCATAATTCATCCACCAACCGTCAGATAAGAAATATAACCTAACCTTCTGTCTCCTCTTCTATCTACCGTTTTTCTTTTCTCAGGAATTTTCGTCTTATAATTCGTTGTTGAATGGACGGGAGTTCGCTTTTGAAATTATTCACGGCAAGATGAATAATCTTCCGTTTCTTACACTCGTTATTAATATCATGATCTGATTCTGAAACCGTCTTGAAATGTGTGTTCTAACGGTTTGGGATATGCTCAATTACATTGCAATTGGTTTGAAAAACATGTGCAAATTTGACTGGGTCTTATTCATAGTTTTGCCTTTTGATTGGCAATGAGTAGATAAAAGGAGGTAGATGGAAGGGGTATAGTTACATTTTTGTATCTTCTATTATCAGGTTTTGGCTACGAGAAAATTATTAAACCTATAATGATCGAAGCTAGACGAGCAGAGAAATTTGCAGTAATGACAGTTAAAAATGGAAAAAACTCGTGACAACCCCTAAAGACAATAACATGATTGAAAACATCTCATTATCAGACCTGGATACATCTCAATTGCGACTTTTATAAGAAGCTCTAAGAAGATGAAGAAATAACTTTGACAAAAACACGTGTCTCTTATTGAAATACGGAGACTTTACAGGAGTGTACACATGGATAATGTAATCTTCAACGGACCACATAACTATATGAGGCTAGATCCTGCCATTTTGTGTAATATGTACAATTTCAAAAAGAGTTTTATAAAAATGCATACTAAAGCCAGTTATTATTTTATACAGTCATTATAAAATAGATATACAAATTCAAAAAACAATTATACAAACAGAAAATGTGTATAGTTACAATCTTTAGGAGATGCTCAATCTAGGTTCATTGTTTTCAATAATAAACCTTTGTAATCGACCAAGAAAACCAAAATTTTAACCTCCCCCCCTCAAAATCTGTTAGTTCATGTTTCAAGATGCGCAGAATCTATCCAAAAATCGAATAATAAATTCCGTCCGTCCGACGCCCAGAGAATTTCTTCAAAACTACTTCACCAAATTTTGTGAAACTTAGGTTATAAATCACATTTGGTGTCTAAAATAGTCCTAGAAGTTCGGCATCTTTTTGATAATCTCTAAAGGGAAGCATTTAAGGGCTTAAATATTTGAAAATCGAGATTCCAAAAACTTTTAAGGAAACATTGATTTTTTTTTGTCGTTGATAGACATTGTTGCAAAGAATCGAATGAAACCACCTTGAACGCTATACGTTCATCTGCCCGCTCTCCCTAGGGCCTTGCACTTTGAAATTGAAATCAAGCAAGAGTAGTGACGTCTTCAAATTACTGATTCAATAGTTGCTGCATTTAGTTAATGACCACTTGAAATAATAAGTGATATAAAATTGTAACGTAGGTAGCAAAATCGCCATAAAAAATTCCGATGATTGTATCAGCTAATATACTTCTAATGGATTCACACTTCGCAAAATCGAGTGTATTATAACTTTTGTCCCACTGGATGGAATATTAAAGTGTTGATAGATGTTTTATTTTATCTCATACATTTTCAGTTGTTGGTTACCAAGGTACCTACAAATGTCATTATACTTAATCAGGGGGACTGGTAAAGCGTGGATGTATTAATTAATTGCATTAATTTTCTCTGTGTCCTATATCTAAGTAGGATTATTGATGACAGAACTTTTCGACCGATCACCACGAACTTGCATTACGCAAATCGTTCACGATTTCGTGATCAACCTTGTGACAGTTCCCGCGTGAAGAGCGCCAGGCGTTAATTCTCACGTTCTTGAAAGGCTATGGTTGGCGATAGATGATGATCCGGGAACCGGAAAATTATCTTCTCTGAACATAGCATATATGCTATTAGTACGAGTTGTATCTTTTATGGTACTGTCACACCCCTCTCTCTCTCTATGAGTGTGGATTTAGGCCCCCATTGCACCTCTGGGGCGGCCTAAGTTTATTACAACCTATGGAACTGAAATTTGAAATGTAACTCCCATGGGATATCTAGAATACAGTTACGAAGTATGGAGGGGCTTTGATCAGCTTTAGGACCTCTAAGGCTAATTTCTTCCCTAATCGAATTACGGTGCCAACAGATGAAGCTCCTTTGGGACACCTCGAAAACAATTACGAGGTAAGGAGGCGCAATGATCAACCTGAGACTAGTTTTGGGCCTCCGAGGCTGATTTCATTCTTTTTCGACCTTCCTTTTCCGTTTGACAATTTTTTCTAAAATTTTCGACATTTACTAAAAAACGTAAAATTATGGGGTCCTGGACCCCTTTGGAAGTCGCCAAGCACCATGTTTTGAATGAGCTACGTAGAAGGGCTATCCAATACCGAAATAATAGACCATTGGGTAACAATCGCGACGAAAACGATAATCAGCGATTTTAGGGCCAACTTCTACCGATTTCGGTAAAAGCCTAACCATATTTTTCAGGTGCTTTTTTAAAATTTATGTATTATTATTATTATAAAAAAAAAAAAAAAAAAAAAAAAAAAAAAAAAAAAAAAAAAAAAAAAAATGAATCCAAGGTTCGATGTGAAAGTGTTGAATTCTTGAATTAAAAAGTGAGGACATTAAAACACACTCTACTTCAGAAGCAACCAAGGTTGTGGTTTTTTCCTTTACTTCCTAAAACAAGATAATTCATATTTCACCAAAATCAACATTTGTACGAGTAAATCAATATTTGTAAAACAGTGCAAAAACAGTGCCAATTAACTGCCATGAATTCGCCCTCCTTTCACTTCTCATTTATGGAATGATGAAATGGGAGGATATATAATTTGATTATGATTGAATCCATTCTATATTTGGAAAGTTCGTGTTTGGTGTTCCCTAGCGAATCTGATGTAGGGAAGGTAGGATAGTAAAAATTCGGATTATCAATAATACCAAACCTGTCGATCTGTGATATACAATTCTTTCTAAGTAACACAAGAGTAAACCGTCCAAGTCATTAGATGAGAGCTTTGTCATTTCTTCAATGTTTTCCTTCGAATAACCTTCAGAGAATCTCTCTTATTAATTAATTGATTATCTATTGATTGAAGTCTGTCCTTGGCACCGCAGAGACCTATTTTATTGATCACCCATCTACTGATACTGTACATGCACGTGATTTTAGTGAGGACCAGCGATACTATCCGTTTACAGCGCATTCTTTTCCTATGAAAATCATTTATATATTTATCGTGAGTTTTTGTTTTCAATGCATTTTCAACAGTTGTGTAAATCATATATATAGTTTGTGGATTAAATGGCCCTACTTGAGCAATTACCGAGAAACAAAGGAAACAGAAATGAACATCACAAAATTAATGTATATTTCGGCTAATTGCCTTTTGGTTTATTATTTTCAATAATGAACCTTTGTAATCGACCTAGAAGAAAAATTTTTTAACACCCCCTGAAAATTTTTTGGTTTTCGTTTCAAGATGCGTAGAATCGAATAAAAAAAAAGCTGCAAATATTTGAAATGTTTGCACCTTAGCTTGATTGCGAAACATATCACGTAGGTCACCGTAACGCGATTTTGTAACCACATTTCAAAATTTCATAACAAAGGCTTATGGTGGTGAGGCGTAAGGATGACTTCGCTATTGATGGAATATGTGATAACATATCTACCCAGCGCCCATTTTTTCTTTTCGGTTGAATTCCGATAATAATTACCTGAAAATGCCAATGATGCTCGATTTCATTAAAAAGACCCAGACTGAGAACATCTAGACGACCACCTCTTGGCATAACTACCCACAGGAAATTAATATCCTTGGGGAGGATTAAAAGTAGGCACTAGAGAAGCTCTTGATAATCCCATATGACGCACGTGACCGGAACACGAGAACTTATTAAGAAAGTTTTTCTGTTGGGAGACGGTCTGTAAGTGGGTTGTGCTCGCGATCGGGCTACCACGCGAACACGTTCCATGCAGCAGATAAATCTTCGGGAACCTTAATTTATTAGTTCTATGAGAATATCCATCTCCGGTCTGCTGTTGGAGTCACACTTGAACCTAGAAGAATTACCAGACTCTAATTCATGATAACAGCTACGAGTTGAGCCTTACAGTGTCCGACTAGTCTCTATTAGGTACCTTACAGTGTACCAATTAATTCAGCAAACTTATAAAAAAGGTTATATGTTTATTGAGAGCATGATTACCATATTGAATGATGCTGTGTCTTCAACACATTACTAGTTGGGAAATAGACGCAATGGTACTCAACGTTTCAAAATTACTGATTTACTTTTATGTTGCTGTGGTAAAACTTGCAGAACCTAGCGTCAACGGTTATCAGAACGCTCTAAATTGATCTAGAAGCTATTGAAAGCATGATAAGTAGTACCCTGTATCACAACAAAAGTTACCTTTGAATTAATCTTGTCATTAACCTGTAATTCAAGAGAACCTACAAAGATCAATAAGTAAAACAGTTGATTATTAATTCATTGGTTTGAAGTAAGTCTGGATTGCAATTTAACAACTTTGGCAGCAAATGACCTTGGGCCACAGTACATTCGGGGTTTCTCCAGATATTGTTGAATACTTCCACTATTATGATGAATGTTCCATAATCCCAGTGATGTCATAAATGAACTCATCCTAGGAATAAGTCACCACACTAGAAATGCAACTCAACAACCACAGAAGCATAAAACTGTACAAACTTGAGATAAATGCTATTTTTGTGAATTTGGCAACCCGCCATTCTCAACCAGTGTGTCCAGAACACGCTTCTAACTGTAAGCTCTTTGGCAAGCATGGCCAGCATTCCACTGTGCCGGTAAGTCTAAGTGAACAAAGGGACATCTCATAAGCAGCTAAACCAGCTGTGCCACTGGTCTTCATCGTCAATATCGGCAACAGCTTCTACACCTTAGAGGGAAGCATAACTGATACCTAACATGAATAGGATTCAAACATCCTACCAATTTGAAACACATACGCTCATAATACGATTTGTAACTTTATGAATCATGTATCAATCTTCAATGTTAGCATCAATATCACCAAATGATCAATACGGTGACCACACATATTTTGGCAAATAGGTACGTGGGTGAAACTGCCTCATTATAATAACAGTATCCTTGCACTATACATATGCAGCACAGCCGTTCAATAGTCAATAGTTCGATGGTGCATACCTGAAATTTGAAATTTTCATTGATTATGATCTTCTATTAACATCGCGTGTGGTTAGAATCTACAATGGTAACAAAACATGGACTGTCCCTCTCCTATACCGATGGTGAAGACATGATGATAAAACCCATTTTCAAGTAAAGCGGGATAAGTAAGGTTGCAAATATACACATGTTTAAGCTCATCACGTGAATTAGGAGTAGTCAATACTATATTAGTCTCATCAACGTGTTTTGTATTAACAATAATTATATCTCAGTTTTACGTGGTTTACAACAATATATTTTATGTATTTCCAGAATGTCTCTAACAATTTTGGTGAATTTCGTACACACGTCTTGGTACGAAAATTATTATCTATTTTAGTATTTTCTACGTAGAAAAGCGTTTTAAAGTTCATTATAATCCGTTTGATTTTTGGTTGTACTCTTGCTTGAGGATTCGCAACGTTTTGTGGAAACCTTAGCTTGAACCCAACTCCTACACAGTGACGCTGATGCAGAATAGAATTGACACGCCTCTAGTGATGGGTATTGTGTTTAGTACCTAATCTTTTGGCAGATAAATTTAAATTTTTACTTTTGGCAGCGACTTTGCGCCATTGAAAACCCGCCCATATCGCCATTCAGCTTTCTTTACACCGCTGTTTCGGCCACTTATCATCTGAACACTCTCCATGGTGCACCTTTTTGGCAAGCTCTCGGCAAGATTTAGTTATGGAATAAAATAAAATAAGTGAAATTACAAGTAGTTAGTCAAGTAGGTACCAACCAGATAAGCTGGTGTTTACTGAGGGACTTGTAGGTACTCTTGAGATACCAATGTTAGGGATTTTTGGAAATCACTAATCAAACCAAATAATTTTTCTTCGAATTTTCATTAATTATTGAATTAATTAGCCGTGAACATCTAAAAGCCGTCATAGTTGTAGCAGAGTTGACAGTCGGGTCGGCGTAAAATAACAGTGTCCCATGGATTTAGTTTTCATCAAGTTTTATAATTTTAAACGGGATCCGTAAAGATATTCAACCAAAAATTACCAACTATGATTAGTACGAAAGCGAATGATTAGTACCAAAACAAACTTTGGGGAGGAGGGTTACTCTTGTGTGGGTGAAATCTCACATGGGAGTAAGTGGTAATGAAATTGCTGACAGGTTCGCGAAAACGGCTGCTCTAGAAGGTATCACTTGTTGCATTAAAAGTCCATACACTGATCTTCGGAGACAATTTCACTCTGAAACAAGAAAATTATGGCAAAAATATCACACCACTTACCCAAGTGGACCATCTTATAAAACACTATTTCCTAAAATACCATTAAATTCTTGGCATAAGTTGAGTGTAAATCTAGAAGGAGACATAAATGAATTTTATTAAGTTTAAACAAACAAAGCCAGTATAAAACAATCGGAATCTGGCGTTTTCGGAATAAGAGTGGTGATTGAAATGGGCACCATTGTTGAGGTGCAATAAAGGACTTTGTAATGTATACCTAAATATGATCAAACCTCATACTCATGAATTTACTTGCGATCAGTGTGGAGCTACTGATACATTAGAACATATTGTAATGGAATGTCATTCTTATGAGAGACAAAGAAGGCAAACGTTCAATGAAATCATAACGACAAGAAAAATAGAATTACCATTCAACTATGAAACTGTGATTGCATTATCTGACACAGAAGTATATCTAAGTATTTTCAAAATTTTCGAAGAAATAAGACATAATGCTCCAAGGGTAGCGTCTGCTAATAAGAGTAAAAAGTTATTTCCGCTAAGTGATAGTATAAATATGTAACATAAATAATGATCCCAAAACATGCGGTTGTAGCAGTAACGCCCAAACGGAGTAATGAAGGTTGTTAAGTTAATTTGTTTATAATATAATAATGTATCATGGCTGTGATAATAGCGCCAGCATAGCAATGTAAGATTTTCTAATGCCTTTGTGAATAGGGATAACATGGAAAGGTCTTCTTCTTTGCTACCTACTTTCCCGTTAATTTCTAATTGTTGACATTTAACAGATTCCGATTGTTTCACCTTATTGATAGCTGTCTCTAGTGTGAGTTCACAGTCCATCTGGAGACTAAGGGACAGTTTCTTGTCCTTAATACCAACCACGATTCTATCTCGTATCAACTCCTCTCGCAACTGGCCGTATTTACAATTTTTCGAAAGATCATATAGGTTTGTAATGAATTCACTGACTGTTTCTCCACTGAGTTGGCATCGTTGATTAAATTTAGCTCTCTCATAAATAACATTAGTTTTTTTATTGAAATACTTAGTGAATAATTCTACTACGGTTTCATAGTTGGACTCCTGTGCTTTTGACAAATTGAAAGACTCCAAAACTATTTCGGCTTGAGGACCCATTGTCAAGAAATAAAGTCAATAAATAATAATTGAAGCAAATGCTTATACGACAGAGACATAAAAAAGTTGTATAAAACAATCGGAAGGTTGAGGTGCAATAAAGGACTTTGTAATGTATACCTAAATATGATCAAACCTCATACTCATGAATTTACTTGCGATCAGTGTGGAGCTACTGATACATTAGAACATATTGTAATGGAATGTCATTCTTATGAGAGACAAAGAAGGCAAACGTTCAATGAAATCATAAAAAAAATGATTAGTACGAAAATCGAACGAAAATGAATGTTAAAACACGTCAAAATAATACAAGGTAACGTTGTAAACAATGCAGTGGAGGAAAGTAGCCTTAACCATTGAAAACTACGTCAGGTTCTCAGGACCTCAGTGCGCAGTCGTGGACATTGTCCATCACTCATCACACTCCTTGCTCATCAGTCAGGTCGTCGAGCTTTGCGGTCGTAAAAAAAGGAAGACCCACTAATTATACAACATACGCATCAAAGCAGAAACAAACGCAATCTGGACCTACCCCATCACACTGCGGCCTTTGCCGGGTTTTCAGCGACGGCGACGTAGCGTAGGACAGAGGGAGGTCGGCAGGTTTATCCTCCGAGTGTAAATGCTCCGTTTACAGTATGTGTGCCGAACGTGGTTAGAATTCAGCGTTCCCTTAATTTCATGCTTATGACCTCCCAACCTAAAACTCTTATCTCGCAATATATTTATGTTTCCTTTCGCAGCGCATTTTTCTTCAGTGTCCCTTGATTATCTGCATGTCATTTTACGTAAATACCTATCAAGTCTGGAACGAAATGAATAAAGGCTCCTTTCATGGTTGGAAGCGTGAGATAAGAGGTTTTCAAAGCAGTTGTGTAAAAAACTTTCAATTTGGCACAACCGACTCATATTCGTAAATACGAATATTGGTAAATAACACACTTTGGTAAATTATCTTCAAAACACTGGTCCAAAACAGGTAAGTATTTATATCAGTAAATCGCTCAATTTTCTTTGAAGATTTGCAAAAAACTTTAGTACAGAAGAAGTGTTGTGAGAGCTCTTATAATTGAAAACATTAGGAATTATTTAGCAATTCTTTTCTGATACAAGAGGTCGGTAGGAGAGGATTTATATGGATATATTTCTACTGCTGACAATATTGCGGTCCTCAAAAGGGCCGTCGCGTCGAGGTAACCTGACCTCCAACAACTTCTCTTATCGTAGGAAGAGTGAAACGTCACCCTCATCATTGATAGCTTTAATGTGGAAAATAGCAGGGGGTTTATAGACAATTAGAGACAACTACAGGCCAATGTTTCTTCCAGGAACATGGGGCTCGTTCCGCCTTAATGACAAGTGTGCTGCAGTAACTCACCAGACAGTCATGGGTTTTAAAAATACCGCCGAGTTGTGTCATTCCATTTGTTTATTCATCTGTGGAAGCTCGAGAGGAACGCTTCTGGTTTATCCGTTGCAACTTAATAGCTTGAAACGAATTAAAGAGTCGATGATTCATGCGAATTATGCGTGCTGATAAACGATAATGGATGGAGTTCATCAGCGCAACTTCGATTAAATAATAATATACATAGCAGAGTTGGTTAGTTGGAGGATTGCATGGCTACTTCGCGTGGTCACTGTGCCATTTGTGCCACCCGCTCGAAAGTGCTAGTTGGAGAGATATAACCATTTTATTTATCCCAGGAGAAAATCGGTTGAAAACAATACTTTTGTTTCCAAATATTTCAGTTATTTATGTTTTCATATTGCAATGGCTCCAAAAATTTTAAAATAAAAATTTTCAAAAATTTTCTTCATCGAAATCTGTTTTGAGGCATTCTGAAATGATTCCTGGATTTTAACGCTTTATATATATATATATATATATATATATATATGTATGTGTCATTCCAGACGATAACTCTCGATAGAATTGAGATAGAAACTTCGTTCTTTCGCCAAAAAATCAAGCATTTCAAAATAAAGGATGAGTTCGTTGGACAACATTTTTGAGCACATCAAATTGGTCAAATTTCAAAAAACGTGCTTAAAAAAAATCACTAAAAATGGCAAAAACGGCTAAAAATTAACAAATTTCTATTTTTTAGCAGAATGCTACTCGAAAAAAATTAATCTAACATGAACTAGGACATTTAAAAATTTAAGCACGAAATTGTACTGAAAAATGTACCTAAATGTCATTAAAATAAGCTAAAAATCGATAGGAACACTTGAAAAAATTGTAAAAATTTTTTATAATACAATGCTGGACAATGTGATTACTGTAAGATGATTCGAAGTGATGCAGGTATTTTATGTTGAAACGATGTGTTCAATGCATACATACTTCTTGGTGCGCTCCCAGTCTTACGTTAATGTAGCACCGATCGTCCTTCTCTCTAAACTTTTATCGTGAAAACATATCAGGTCCTTGTCCTAGCTGAATAGTATGAAGTGCAATCCATTTGCTTTTGCAATGTTTGTCTTTCCTCCTATCCAATGTTGTTCCTCCAATGGTTTGCTATGAAGTAATGTAGATCTCTGTATGGGATTCCGATTGCTATTAATTCACTTTCACGTGTTCCTTGCTTTGCAAATTTATCGGCTCTCTGGTTATTTCAGCGTGCGCTTTGCCTCGAACAAAGTTAAATTCGATGTTCCGACTTTTGTAATGATAAACATTCCGTTATATCGGCTATAATTAGGTTATCTGCCCGTTTCAAGCTGAGCGCTTTCAAAAGTGATATAGGTACAGTTCAAAATATCGGTAAAGAAGACCGTTGTATATTTGTTGGTATGCTTATGGTTCGATAGCTATTCAACAATCATATATGCGGTGCTTATTTTGAGGCAATTAATACATTTTTCTACCGAATCCAATATAACAGGTATAATTGATTCATCATTGATTTTGATTCATCAATGTAAATTTGAGAGCTGCCAGGCCACTTCAAATGAGCATATTCTACTTAATAGTTTCACGTAGGGAAATAAAATCGAAACGGCATATCTTCCAATTTCATTTGAAATCCATCATTGGATTATAATGCTCTCTAGTATTGAACTGCAGGTTCGGTCATCCACCAGAACTGAAAGATTGGGTTTTCCAGTGGTCGGATTTATGTTAATAGTACTTTGGGAATTTTAGAAACAATCTCCAGACTTAACCTACTGGAAATTTGTTTATATATATATATTGCAAACTAACAAATAGTAGTTTCAGCGATAGACTTATATTATTCAATTTAAGTGGACCTGAAGAGTTAAATAAGTGATATAAACAGAACTATTTATTACTTGCCAGTTAAATTTTACCATTAACACTTACCATTTTTAATTTTCAATTTTTAAAATTACCCATTACATTATTAATGTACGAGCACAATGTGCTTATGGAACATTGATCCTCTGCGTCTCCACACGATTATGCTCTTTCCAACGGTATCCTCAGATTTGAGAAAACACCTAAAATTGGGGAGTTAGAGCCGTTTTTGTGAGGTAAGGTCGAAAACACGAAAAAAATCTTTAAAGTAAAATAACTCGGAAACGAAGCCTCTAAAAAAAGTCTAAGAGGAACTTTTTGTCGAAAATTAGTTGTAAAATCGACTCCTGGTCGGTGTCAGTCACTTAAATGTATCACCCTATAGGTACTATATATATATTCCGTTAAAAAAGCGTCAAGCGGAACGTCCAGCTCTGTGGGTTTTATCATTTAATTTCTAATCGTATCGAATAAATAATATATGTATATGAAAATGTGCATTCTTCAGAAGTCGTTTCAAAATGTCTCAAATCGGATTTTCTCGAAGGAATTTTTTTAAAGTTCTGATTTTAAAAGTTTTGGAGCCATTGCAATAGTTTCATGGTTTACGAAAATTTCACAGAAATCATGAAAGGATCACTGAAAAAAATTCCAGTCATGCAGCATGACCCCATGAGCTAATTTTTGAAGAAATCTTCGACATTTCAGTCGCTATTGACGGCCGAGCGGAGCTCGGTCTTGGGTCTGCGTGCTAGTACGTACATGAATAGAACTTCTTCATAATTTCATGGCTGATATTTTCTAAGCCACAGTCAGTATTAAAGCTACATCAAGTCCTAAAACAGTTGAGCGTAAAACATTAAAGAGAGCGACCGAGAGAATCGGAGGACGGAATATTTCACCGAGTAAACTCATCAGTTGTGATTACATTTTTTTTTTTTTTTTTTTTTTTTTAACAAGCACCTACTACCTACGTTTTAAACAGCATGGTTCTAGGATTGGTTATACAGGGCTACTTCCATAAGAGTAGTTCAATCTGAATTTGGACAATGTTTCGTGCAAATATTACCGATTTTTACAACTAGCGAACGGCATTATTTCGATTTTTGACTGATTTTTCAAAATTGAAATTTCTGAAAACTTGATACTCATTCTTATAGGAAATTTTACGCTGATTCCGAATATACCACATGTTAGTATGCTGAAAAAATTATTTCGCACAACAAATCGCAAAAAACAGGCTATTGTGAAATTTTTGACTACATTTTTGAAAATTTCAACCCGAAGATGTAATCCGATCATGCTGGCCAACGAACTCGAACTTCCGTTTAGTGTCCTTAACATTTTAAAATTTGTTTAAAGTTTCTAGCACAGTTCTACGGACAGTTATAGTCTGGAATGACACATACATACATACATGCATACATACATATGTACATACATACATAAAAAAATGTGCTAAACTTCAGAACATGATTCAGAATAGCCTGAAACGGATTTCTGCATAAAAATTTTTCAAAAACTCACACTCTACAAATTTTGAGGCGAAAGCAATAGCTTAATTTTCTTCAAAAATTCACTAAAAGAATACTAATTTATGAGGGAGGTTCATAAAACAGAAAATGGTTGGTGTAATAGTTTGCGTTTTTTGATCTCCCTAGTACAATTTTAGCATCGAATAAATCCTACGCAGACCCAAAAACTGTTCATGTCTTACGATGTAGCTGATACTAAGATTATGCCATTCCACTTTCTTCAACAGGTGTTCGAGCATCAAACTCAGAAACCGTCTTAAATTGATCTTGGGTTAATAGGTATTCTGTACTATATAGTCGAGGCATCCACATTCAATATATAACAAACAGTTAGTGGAAGCAAAAGCGACATTTCGTAATGAGACGGCTAGTTTCCTCCTTCAAATTAATATTTATAAGAATCTCTCGCCCGTTGTCACCAGCTTTTCTTGATAATTGCCTCAAGTGCAGAGTGAGCCACTCAGCTCGAGGTAATGGGATTATACAGAGAGCTGCCTCGAACATATTTGCATCCGTGAGCATGTTGTTAAGACCCTCTTTTGAAGTGAAGATCTCAAGGAGAATTCTCCCTTTCCACTCATAGGCTCAAGTGATTCATAACCATAAGTGTGTTATCGCCATGAATAAAGGAATATGCCAAGCATATGATATTGAAATTAAATATTAATTTTATCAAGTCAATTCAGTAGAATATACATTCATCATGAGCAGTTGAGAGGATTAAACTTCTGACTTCACGGTTTTTGCTTTGACTTCTCGATTCTCGACCCTCAACTCGTCATCATCCCACATTTTTGGCATGAGCGAGAAATAACTAGAAGTTGATTTTGAATAAATAAATAAATAAACCTTTATTGAGACAAAGTTGACTATAACTCACATGGAAATTACATTTTTCCTTTAACTCGCTAAGTAACATAATAAATTGTTAAAAGTTACAAAATAAAAAACGATAAAAATTGCACTGCGGTTTGGGATGGAGATTAAAAATTAAGCTTTAAAAATTAAAGCAATAAACATAATTAAATTTTGAATAAAACTGAAGGAAATTTGAACGCTCGTTTGCTTTTTTTTGGGAATACATAAACACGCCCTTTTTAAATTGTCCGCTCGTGGGAAGGGCCCTAACTCGGAGGGGAAGAGAATTCCTCAGCTTTGCCCCAATAACAACGAATGATCTACTGTAAACCGTGGAAGAATGTCTCGGGATCGTTAGCGAGTTTGGTCTGAGTGACGAAGCCCGATATACAGAGGTAATTAGGAACAGATTTGGTGAGAATTTTGAATATCATAATAAGCTGACGAAGTTCGAGGTAATTTGGAAGAGATGTGCCAAAGAGTCTGAAACTAGAAACTGAATGACGAGGTGTATGGAATTCTTAAACATTCACCGGTGCATACTGATTATTTTGTTCCGACATAAATGATTCACATCGTATTAAAAACAATCAAATAAATTTTAATAGTAGCCCTTTTAAAATTTTCTCTTTTGTAAATCCGTCTCGGCTCTAATCCAAAAAGGTGAGAATGCTTGCTGTATCAGCAAACAAAATTCCATTTTTATTTTTTCCTGACATTAGGTTGGAAATTTCCAACGCAACTTTTGGTGCTCTTTTTGGCTTTATCAACTACGAGTAGAATGTTTTGCTGTTACCCCGTATTTTAAAAAAACCTTATTAAGTAATATGATTTAGTTTTTAAGATTTGCGGAATGATGAGCGTTTTAGCTCCATTGTTCCAACGCCCCACACTTTCCTACGGAAAATGGAATGTTGTGCTAAAGAAAAATTAATCGGTCTTTTGAAGGTAAATTTAAATCACACGAAAACAAAACTTTATTAATCAAAACTTTTGAGGGAGCAGTTTTTCAAATAAATTGAACTGTTTCTTGGAAACAATTTCTATTAAGTACGTAACCGAACGTACCGAAAGTACCAAACCGAACTATCGCCTAAATAACCATTTTTATGAACAGAAATATATTTTGATAATTAAAACATATCTGTACATATCTGTCCGTTATCCAATGTTGTATTTTCCGAAATCGACTGGGAATACAGACTATGCTGACCAGCGGTTGTTACATAGGGTACAGCATTGTCTGTAAATACCGCACTCCTAAGTGTCCTTAGGTATGCTATTCCGCCATTTTGATTGGAATCAACACATTATGAATACCAAAACGTTACGAGCTACTTGCAGGCATAAGCAGAAACCTCACTGAAGTCCCACCACCTCCCCCCCATCTACTCACCCTACTGAACTGGTTCGTTCCTATACCTACTACTTGAGTGAGTTGGTGTAGTCATTTCTGAATCCCAAGCCAGAAATCTGGTATGTAATCTAGTATGTTTCAAACTAGAGGGTGAGTAACAAGTACGTTAGGTGTCATATGTATGACTAGAATATGATATGCCAACTTATAAACGACAAATTTCTCCTTTACAAGAAGGGAGATATTAGGTTTGTTCGCTGAAGCCACTAAACCAGTTTGCATCTGCTTGAGGCGTTCGCTGAGTTCTCTGACCAATAGAGCGCCCCCCACCCTCGGTCACGGTCTGTTCGCAGAGGTTTTCATACTGGTTTCCAATTGGTCGCAGATCACCAAATCGGTCAGATTTTTTTCCAGTAGGCCACTTTCTGACTGTTTGTTCCCTCCATTCCAAATTCACAATAGCCGATGAAATCATTCGAAATTTTAGCCTCTGGTTTCGCCTCTTCTTCACGCCTCTTAATGTTTTTCTTAAACATTCAACTATACAACGGATGGACTCCAACCTCCGACCGGTTTGAAACCACTTTGAAAGCTGGCGCATGCGCACTTTACCTGTCTCCAACGAGTTGAAATGGTTTGAAAGTCACTTCAAACCGCCTCAGCGAAAAAAACCTATATTGCAGTCCATTGGTAAAACTGTCCTGAAGCACAGCATTCTTCCCCACTGCTACAAGTTTATTCTCTGAACATAATTATGTGGAGTACCAGTATACGAGTATGAGGACTTCAACAGTACATGCGGAGTACCAGTATCGGTTTGCTCAGTGGAATTAGTACAACAACCAAGTTTTAATTACGAAAATTGTGTGAATAGAATAAAACCTATTTAGAACGCTAAATTTACTGTTTCCAAGGCAGATATGTGTATGTAGGCAAGCTATTTTATACAAGTGGGTCCGTGTTATGCAATCATCAGATAAGCGAAAAAACTGCCATTATTGATTTTTTTGTATCTTTGGTGGAGACTTTGAAAGGTCTTGTTGCGTCCTATAATTCTTTCAGGATCCCAGTGTCCTCTAGCACGCCCTAAACGAACTATTCAAGGAATAGATAAGCGACAAATATTGAAATCCAATCGACAATTTTGAACAAAATGACGCCTGTATGGTTATTGCAAAATGCTACAATCAAGATGGTTTTCTCGACTAAATCGTCAATATCACTCAGTCGCAGTCTGAAGTTTCAGATGATGGCGATGCCTTCACAATGGACTTTGAGGAGAAAAGAAGTATTATCGTATCATACTCGTATTAATGAGTGACGAGTTTGGCTGGGAGAATAGAACCAAGTGATTTTGACTGTATTTTTTGGCAGTTTTATAGATATCTGCTACTTGACTGCAACAGTACAGTTCTGGTTCCACAAGGCTTCAAAAAGATTAAAAAGAAATAATAATAATATTAAAATTTTTTGAGTATATACAGTTTTCAAAACCACCAACGGTATTTGTGCATTTCTGCGTAAAGACTCTTTGCCACTTGAGTGCTTATAAAAAAATCTTTGCTTTCAGGGGCACCAATAATATTCCGTAGTTCACCGAATCCACTCTACCGTTTAGGGATTCCAACGCCATTTTTCTGAGATGATATTCTATATAAATTCTTTATAAAATTTTATGATTTCTTTTATACAAATTTCAAGACGATTGAGTGAATATGACATCGAAACAGTTTTGGCTTCCTGAGATCTAATCTTTCGGATATATTTAGCGGCAAAATAAGGTTTGCGCAAAAATATGCGAAAACCGTAGTTGAGTTTAAAACTTGAGATTATTACCAATATTTTAGAAAGTGAATCTCTTGATAGTCTCATGGAAACCTGGATTTTTCCACATAGTTCTGGAAAATTGGCCTCTTTGCGGTCCAATTACACTTCTCATGACGAGCTAGTATAGGTATTTCACGTAACAAGGGAGAAGTAGACGTTGCTTTACAGGTGATAAAATCAGCGAACACTTAGAAAATGAGGTGTACTGTACATTCTCGAGGCTGACCCACCCAATCGTTATCCTGTTGTAAAATATAACAAAAATTACGTTGAAATTATGTCCGGAACTGCTTTCCCACGTATCGTGAAATTGATCTTGTTAACGGCAGTGCGACGCAACGCTCAGGGTCGAGACGATACTGAAGGTGAGAGAAGCTGATGGCCTAATAATAGATCAAAGCGATCAAAGGATATACCTTGGTCAAGGTTGAGGCATGCAGAGCGACCCCATAAGCAGAGTAATATTGATTCACCATGTGTGTGTGTAACGTTACGGTCGTCTTACATGTTACAAGTTAAGCCTTCTTCAAAACTAAACATTTCAAAAGGATTAAGGGATAATTTTTTCTTGTAGACGCCAAAGACCCCAGATCCATCGGACAAAGTTCACATGATATCTCATGATTAGGTACCTAATGGAGAAAACGGTACCCTGTTTTTTGGTTTTATCACAAACACTAAGAACGGCTAGCGATATCAAGCTCCGACTTGAGCCAAAACAGAATGAATCGTGTTTCTTCACGGTTATCAGCTCTAATCCAAGATCGTGTTTAGCACTGAAAAATATTTAAAATGAGGTTTCACTCGGTTTCTAAGTATCCCCCTTGGTTAGCCAAAATAATTTGAACTTTTGACATGGATATGTCTTTTGGCTGGGGGTCAAGGCATTTTTCGCGACACTTTTTTTCCCGGCCGACACTTTTTTTCCCGACCGACACTTTTTTTCCCGACAGGCACATTTTCTATTGATTTTCACGTACAACCAAGGCGTTACTAGGGAAGAGTAACTCCCATAGTTTTCATAGTAGGAAAATCGTTCGCCACTTTTTGGAATACTCTCATTTTACCACGACATTGAGTCTAGACCTCTAAGCCATTGTAGTGTCAAGGAATGCTGATTTATTACTCTAAGTTAAAAACTAATATTGTTTTGTAACTATAATGGAATAATATAGTGAAGAGAAGGCACTACATGGTTGGTATACAATTGAGTAGTAGGTAGGTATACCAACTGGTAAGCAGTAGGTACTAGACATATCCATGATCTTTTGTTTTTCCCATCAAGGGAGAAATTAAAATGCTTGATTTACACTTTACTTTATAATATAATTTCTTCCCACAGCTTGAAATTGTCGCCAATTTTGACATGGATATGTCTTTGCTCTGGGGTTTGACATGGATATGTCTTTTGGCTGGGGGTCAAGGAATTTTTCGCGACACTTTTTTTTCCCGACCGACACTTTTTTTCCCGACCGGCACATTTTCTAGTGATTTTCACGTACAACCAAGGCGTTACTAGGGAAGAGTAACTCCCATAGTTTTCATAGTAGGAAAATCGTTAGCCACTTTTTGGAATGCTCTCATTTTACCACGACATTTCATGACCTCTAAGCCATTGAAATGTCAAGGAATGCTGATTTATCACTCTAAGTTAAAAACTAATATTGTTTTGTAACCATAATGGAATAAAAAGAAGGCACTAAATGGTTGGTATACAATTGAGTAGTAGGTACCAACTGGTAAGCAGTAGGTACTAGACATATCCATGATCTTTTGTTTTTCCCATCAAGGGAGGAATTAGAATGCTTGACACTTTTTGACATGGATATGTCATTTGGCTGGGGGTCAAGGAATTTTTCGCGACACTTTTTTTTCCGACCGACACTTTTTTTCTCCACACAAAATGCAACGCTCCGGCACTTTTGTCTTTTGGTTGGGGGCCAAGGAATTTTTCGAGACACTTTTTTTTCTCCACACAAAATGCAACGCACCGGCACTTTAGATTATTATTAACTCGAAAAGTGAAGGCTAGGTACAAATCAATGACGTACTACCGCAATGTACTTCTACAAAATATGCATGGACAACTGATGATTTAACTCCTGCGTTAAACAGTTTATTTCCCAACATCCCAACAGAGTGGAAAGTAATGTCCACTTTTACTTTCCCAACATCCCAACAGAGTGGAAAGTAATGTCCATTTTAGCGAATTTTTGAAGAAAATTAAGCTATTGCTCTCGCCTCAAAATTTGTAGAATGTGAATTTTTGAAAAAAAAAAAAAAAAAAAAATTATGCAGAAATCCGTTTCAGGCTATTTTGAATCATATTCTGAAGTTTAACGCATTTTTTAATGTATGTATATATGTATGTATGTATATATGTATGTATGTATGTATGTATGTATGTATGTATGTGTCATTCCAGACGATAACTGTCCGTAGAATTGTGCTAGAAACTTCAAACAAATTTTAAAATGTTAAGGGCACAAAACGAAAGTTCAAGTTCGTTGGCCAGCTTGATCGGATTACATCTTCGGGTTGAAATTTTCAAAAATGTAGTAAAAAATTTCAAAATAGCCTGTTTTTTGCGATTTGTCGTGCGAAATAATTTTTTCAGCATACTAACATGTGGTATATTCGGAATCAGCGTAAAATTTCCTATAAGAATATGTATCAAGTTTTCAAAAATTTCAAAGTTGAAAAATCAGTCAAAAATCGAAATAATGCCGTTGGCCGGTTGTAAAAATCGGTCATATTTGCATGAAACATTGTCCAAATTCAGATTGAACTACTCTTATGGAAGCATCCCTGTATAACCAATCCTAGAACCATGCTGTTTAAAACGTAGGTAGTAAGTAGGTGGAGTTTACTCTGTGAAATATTCCGTCCTCCGATTATCTCGGTCGCTCTCTTTAATGTTTTACGCTCAACTGCCTTCAATACTGACCACATTGGACATATTTACTATGAATATTTACCTACATTTGTCTTTAAATCTACAAGATTAGTTTAATAATAATAAAGTATGAGTGCCTCCTAATTATTTTTAATAATTTGATTCCATGTTTGTCTATCAAAATCATAAACTAAAATTTCTCTACACGATCAATAGCGACTGAAATGTCGAAGATTCTTTCAAAAATTCGCTCATGGGGTCATGCTGCATGACTGGACTTTTTGTGTTTACTGCCCGGTTAGGCACTAAATTTCCTTCTTAAGTATTCATAAAGTAGTATAGGTGTTTTTCTTGTTAGGAATGACGATAGACAGCCAGTTTTTTTAAATGGTTTTATTGCAACGTTTCTGCCTCCAACGTTGATGAGGCCCTAGTCATGCTTAAACTGCAGAGAGTTGTACACAGAGGAACTAACGTAATTGTTGGTTGGTTGTGGCTTACATCATCTATCGTCATTCGTAAGAAGAAAAACACCTACACTACTTCATTTAGCTATGCAGCCATAAGGTGAAAACTTACCTTAACCACATCAATTTAAGTATTCATGTAACACTTTGCTTGGTATTAGTAAAGCTCTTCATTCTTCTTTGTTCAGTCAAAGGTGCACTTCAGAAGTCGTGTTCGGATATGCCAAGGAACGTTGCGGGGATCAATTTGCGTCGTGATAAGAGAGCGGTTCGAGGCATCATCTCCGGAGTAGACCACTCGGCCATTACGGCGTCATCAGGGCCCGTCAACTGTTATCAGCAAAGGGGAGGAAACTGATTTTCCTGCTCATGGGGCGATAAGAGCCGAATCGGCTGGGGGGAAAGCAGGTGGAAACTGTTGATTACTTTCCTTCCCTTTCCGAGGGCTCGTGTTGCCACTGAAGTCTCCTGAGAAAGACGCCGAACTGTGTCGGATTTTTCTGTACACACGCACGAGAACAATTCAGCTTCACTAATGTAGAATTTTCACTGATATTCCACTAAAGTAAAATTTCACTGATATACCATGACCTTCAAAACGGAAGTTAGTGAAAAACGTTGTCTATTTCCACGAAAAATAAAGAGTTACAATGTTAAATCGATTTCGATGGTTAGGACATCATCAGTGACAAACAATAACTGACAAACAATATACTGATGATGGCCTAACCGTCGAAATCGCTTTAACATTGTAACTCTTTATTTTTCGTGGAAATAGACAACTTTTTTCACTAACTTGTTTTGAAATGGGTTTCCACAACTTCGTCGCGAGTGATTTAGTTCGTACCATAACCTTCGTTAGAAGTTGAGAATTAAATTACAGAAAGACTCAGGAAAATATGGTAGTGTGAAACCCAACATTTTATTTCCTACGAAATTTTTAGATCTATACTGTTTTACAAGAATGAAACTTCATCTGTCTGTCCGATTGTTTGTCTGTTAGTCGTCTCTATGCACGGCCAATCGGCTGAGTGAGGGGAATCTACGAGTGGGGGGTCTTCTTGGATTTTTCCGAAAGGGGGCATAAGCTATTTTAAAATTATCTAACCCCACCTGAACCATGGGCTGGAGGGCGGAAGGGGGGGTGGAACCACTTTTAATGCGAGTTTTTTCGCCGACCGCTCGATCTTCTACCGGCTGCAACATTAAAATTTGGTCGAGAGCACTTCGTATGTCAGCGACAAAGTTATGTTTCAGGACCCGTAGAACGCGATGGTGCCAATAAAATTGCCGAAAGATTCTGTCTTCCCGGGGAAATCAGCAAAAATATGCGGGAAATGATGAAAAATATGCGTTCCCTGATATAGTTTTTCCGCCTTAGACTTTTTTCGATGTTCAAGCCCCTAGGAAAGGCGAACTATTCAACGTACAGCGTTGCGGGTGGTTTTAATCGATTCTTTAGAATTAAATTTATCATTGGGAAGCAGAAAATTACGAGTATAACTGTTACTTAGAAAGCTTTAGAGATCTCGTTTTTTGTCATGTTTAGCCCTTTAATACAACCCTTTAGGGTTGATAAAAATTGATGCCGAGCTTCTAGGACCATCTAGATACCAAACGTGATTTTTAACTCAAGTTTCATATAGTTTGGTCTAGTATTTTCGGAGAAAAGCGGCGGACGGCGGACGGATGGATTTTTTTAAAATTCGATTTTTGGATTCTAAGCATCTTGAAACGTAAACCAAAAAATTTTAAGGGGGCGTTCAACTTTTTTTCTTGGTCGATTACAAAGGTTCATTATTGAAAATAATAAACAAGAAACGTCTGCCAAGTTGGTTGGGCAGTATAGCTTCCTCACGTACAAACATTTAACATCCGGCTAACTGTTGATACATACTGCAATGTTCTTAAAACTACACTTTTCGTGGTTCTACATGATCCCTTCTAGGTTGCGTGGATCCCTTCTACGCAGATAAATGGCCTATCTTTAATTAATCTAATGAACGTTGTGGTCCCACTTAAAAAATGCAGCAAATTATTACGCTGCAATTTATTATTTTCGTTTTGCCCCATTTATAAGCTTTAATTTTTTTTGCCATTCCCTTGGGATTGTCAATGGAAAGGGATTGTAAGCAATTTTCAAAATTTCCACCCACAACCGAACCATGAGCTGTAGGTCTTGATGGTACGGGGACTATCCCACAGAGAGCGAGTGAAGCGAGCAACATCCCCTACACATTTCAAATCACCTGCAGTGATCCACCGTTTCCAATCATTGTACATGTCCCACTCAACAGTAAAGATAATAGAATCTATACAACCATACCGAGCGAGCGAGAAAACTAGGCTAGTAGGCAATAAACATCAATCTGCACTTTCGGAGAACTCAAGTACGAGAGAAAAAATTACAAATTCATTTCAGAACATTTTAAGACCGAATCCATGAAGAAACTTTGTTAGATGTATGTCTTAGTGTGACACTTATTGTCAACTCTATACTGCAAACAATTCCTAATCAGTGAGATTACGAAAACCTAATTGAAATGTTTATATCTCAACCTTTATTGTCGATGGATTAGGCTATAATATATTCTTACTCGAATCACGAGCCAATTCCTACGAATTCTTCATAAACTGTCGTTCACCTGAGGAGTCATTCGCGAATTCAATCTATTTGGGTAGGGGAGAAGCGTATTTGGATGACGACCTCCGATGAAATCACCCCACACGCTACGTGGCCATTTCTCTCCTTCTAGTGGATGTTTATCATCCCCAATTTGTCTCTACGTCAATATCGGTCTAACTTTGGCAATTTTACTTAGGAACTGTCAGCGGGTTTGCGTTTGTTTGCCAAGTATAACGTAAAGTAATGAAGTAAACGAGTCTTGGATGTAATTTAGCACTGGAATCTCAGCATTTATCTCGGAAAAAAAATTCTTCAACACCTAAATACTTATTTCGGTGCTCTAAGACAATGCGGGATTCGGTTTGAACGATATTTTAGTTTACCCGCTAATCTAGAGCATCTCAATATCATAGAATACCAATAATATTAGTCTCCGTCCAGACAGTAAACTCATTTGAATCTTGTCTCTATTCTTGAAGTCATGGGAGAACAGATTCCCTTCTCTCTAAAAACACTGGAAAATATTGTACAAAGGTTTTCGCGCAATTATTTTTGTACTAGCTACTCCTTCCGTATGGATTCTACACAGATCACTGGTAAATATATAGGTATATATAATTTTATCAAAGTCTATGGCATGAAACGTTGACGAAGAAACCTACCAAAAGGAAATGCGTGAAATTAAATAAACTCGTACAGTTCAATAGTTCGTCTGAACTTAACAAGAGTTTATGTAATATTTAAGTAAGTTCCGTATGCGTCCCCACTTTCAAACCAATGCAAATCTGTCATTATCCTATCCAAAAATAATTTAACGAGGAAACCTCAGAATTTCCTCTTGGAATTTAGAATTAATGAAATGAAGAAACATGTTTTTATTCGTTGCTACCTATGTGATTGGTTTTAAGTATTTTGATATAGTTTCTCGAATAGCTAGCCAATATTTTTTATTGCTCATTATTGGGCTGTCCTTGTAACGCACCCAAGTTGATGTTACGTATTTTCTTCAGCTAAATACGATTATATTTTCTTTGATACAAAGTTTTTCTAAGCCCATTATGAAATTATTCACCCGAATAGTATTTTATGTTATAGAAACTGTACTGCATCGTAACTCTATCAGTAATTGTAACTGTGCCAAACACTTTTGTAAAAATAAAACCTGCTCACACAAAAAAAAAAAAAGAATTGAAAAAATATACTTATTGGTAAGTAATGCATGCATTACAGGGACGTTCCTATGAATGGATTAATTGTATATAGCTTTGGTGAGAGTTAAAATAAGAGAGAAAACAAAAATATGCTTCTCAACCCCCCCCCTCCCCCCATTGAACCCCTCCACCAACAGTAAATTTCCATCATAAAACTTGCCGCATAAAATTTGAAACTCCTGACATAACATATTTTCCAGAACGAGGCCAAATTCATAATCGAACAAAAAATGATTACGAAAATCTGAGGAGAATAATTAAAACATGATGATTTATTTCTATTACCTCCTCCATTTATCGCTTTCCATATTGAAATTTGGAATTCCTGGTGTAACTTCCAAAACTAGAAGAAATTCATAGTTGAACAAAAAAAGAATCACGAATATCTGACGAGATAAGTTAAAACATCATGATTTATTACAATTACCCACTCCATTCATTCCCTCCGATGACAAAATTTGAAACTCCTGACATAAGTTCCAAAATTATATCGAATTCGTAATAGATCAAAATAAGAATCACAAAAATCGGTCGAAATTTGTAGCTTGGGCAGTGCTTTAAAGAATCGGTAATTATCCCCTCGACGGACCTAACCAAACTAAAATTGGAATCGAACCAAATAGGAATGACGAAAATCGGTTGAGAATTGTAGTCCAAAAATTTGTCACATACACACACACACACACACATACGCGCGCACACACACACACACACACACACACACACACACACACACACACACACACACACACACGCACACACACACCTTTATGGGGTTTTACACGGATTCAGTCTTAGAATGGTCTGAAACGGATTTGTATGCGGTTATTTTTTTTCTCATGATTTCGATGTCCCCTACCCCCCTTGATCAATTCCAATAGGCGTCCCTCTTGATAACAAAGCCTTGCCTTTAAGACGTAGCTTCAGAGGGACGTCCTAAAAATGATATATATAAAAGTCCTAAGATATGATATTGGAAATGATAAGATCACAATAGTACAATAATTGTTAAGCTGTTAATAATATGATGTTGAGTCCATTACAGGCAACAGCTTTGGGGGCAATCCGGATCCTAATTATGGGCGTTCACTTTACAGTTCCGAAGAGTTTTAAGACAGCAAGGCACTTCAGCTCTCTGTGGGGAGCTGGGCGGAAGATTTCGCGGTACAATGAGATAAGGAAGAAGGATGAGATGTGCGAGGCCAACAAAGGATTTACGTAGGAAAAGTAGTGTAACAGGTGGCAACCACATTCAATTCGGTTGAACCTTTACGAAGTGAGAGTGGTTTTCATGAATTTATGCGGTTTAGCGGGTCGGGCCCAAGAAAATGGTTCATGTGAACTATGTTAATGTGTATATTTGAGCGATATCTGAACGATGAAATTACATAAACTTATCGTCCCTTGACATAATAAATATAACCATCAGTTGTATGTAACACGAATAGGTACCTAATAATTATATAGATTTTTTTGGTTCAGCTGATCCAGGACTACCTTTTCCGACTCAGCTAATCCAAAATCTATAGGAATACTTCCCTGTCTACTATTGTATATTGGGTTTAAAAATATGTATAATTAATATTGTTCTCACATAATAATTTTAATGAATTGAATTTGATTGATTTAAAATAATGAAACGAGCAGAAGAAAAATAAGTAACATCTGCACAAGTAGGTAGGTACCTAATTTTTTTTATCACTCAACCTTCAGACTAACACTGTTTATCAAAAGGAATAGTAGGGTTGTTAGTCGTCAAATTCCATCACAAGTGTGATATCAAACGAGTTTTAGTAAGGGTTTGCAAATTTGGAGTTGGTAGTAGGTACCTTTACGCTGCTTGCCTATGAATTTAAAGATACACATCACTTTATTGTTTTATAGATCATCGGTAACTTTTTAAATTTCTACTTCAATTTCTCTCGCAAACGTTTGCAAGGTATATAGTGCGTCTGTCAGGAATAACAAAAATATTTGCGTGAATCCATATTTATAGACGGTACCTCGCCGATCTTGAACGGAAGTGTAGATCTATTTATAAGTAATATAAAGTAGCGATCGCGGTCCCTAAATAATTTGTCGAGATCAATCTCATTGATAAAGAAGCCGCTGCGGTGTCCAAGTTCAATGGCCCAACCTGCGCAATCTACATTATACATTTCAAAAATATCAATAATAGAAACAATAACAATTTTTGAGGCAAGTCATTACTCATTGTAATCTCCTCAAATAACCATTAATAAACATCAAATAACCTATACGCTCAGATTTTGGGTATTGATTGAGCCAGTTTCTTACCTATTTCGAACCGAAAATTATAGTAGGTATACTAGATATGTACCCGTGCTCCAGTTCTTGTGCTTTAAGGCTATCCAAAAAGGCTCCAATTCAAATTTCAGCAATCAAGTTTCAAATTGTACCTAATTAATTTTGGTTTATCATTTTATATATAATAAACCTTTGTAATCGATCAAGAAAAAAATATTTTTAACCCCCTGTTTGAGAATGCGGGAGCGGGACATATACACACGAGAGATGAACACTGGTTGCGGGATACAGAAAACTTTTATTGACGATGCGGGGAGTTTAAGTGAACAGGAGATGCGAAATTTATAAATATATGAGAAAGTAGATAGGTATGTGAATAAGGGTCAACTTTTAACGGCTACACACGCTGATAATCAACTGCACAATCCGCTCGCGTCGCAGCGCGGAGCGTACAAAAAGGAATGAGTGAGGGAAGACCCCCAGAAGTACCAATAGTACGCGGAGAGCATCAGCTGTTGCTCAGTTGGCGGGCAGTTTTCAATTCACAAATCTCAAAGACCCCCCCTTGTTTCAACCAAGCGTCCTCTGAATTTAACTACCTCAATATACCTAACCTTAGTTACGTTATAACTCAAACAACAACAACACACAACAACAAAATACGTTGAGGATAGAGCCCACCAGTGGCGTAGTTTGAGGAGGGGCAGGGAGGGCAGAGTCCCTCCATGAATTACAGAGGACGCAGAAGTTCGTGGTATGGAATAACGCTTCTAACTTCAGTACCTAACACCTTCAATTGGAGAATGTAATTAGTAAAACACAATTACTACTATTATTATACGGATCCGGTTGCCTAGCAACTTTAGACACTGCGAAGTATTACTGGAGCGGCAAAATCTACTCCTGTTGCAGCAATGCAGGCCCATACAGGAATTGAACCCCTAACAGAAAGGATTGATGCTGCAGCAATAATTCTAAATGAAAAGCTTAGGCGATCTAACATCCCATACTGGAGAAATTATAGCGCACCCCATACAAGGCTCATATCCCAGTTAAACTTCACACATGTCGTTGAAAATAAGGTGAGAGACCTGAACCTGAACCTTGGAAATCCTGAGCCTCTCCCGCCCATTACAAATCACCAGTCCTTTTCTTACAACCTCGATCTTGTAGGAGGTGCATCCAAAAATTCCGCAACTCCAGCAGAACTCAAAGCAGCGTTCCTCGAGACTAGGCAGCTACGATACCCGTCTTCGAACTGGCTGCATGTCTACACAGATGGTTCAGCGGATGGAGCTGTGAGAAACGGGGGAGCTGGTGTCTTTTCGACAATATTCGAGTTGAGTGAGCCAGTTGGAGCGTGTGCCACAAATTTTGATGGCGAGATAGCTGCAGTATTGATGGCCTTGCGGGAGATACAAACACGAAGATTGCAGCAGACCGTTATATTTGTCGACTCCCAGGCTGCCATGCTCGCACTAGGCTCAGCTGCAACTCCTGCTCCCTCACGAGCAATTCATGAATCGTTAGAAGTGCTGGCCCAGATTAGGGAATATGGCGGGGTCGTCCACCTCCAGTGGACACCGAGCCACTGTGGTGTAAAAGGCAATGAAGAAGCAGACCGGCTGGCAAAAGCAGGTGCCTTGAAAGCTCAGCCGGATCCACCACAGTCACTGCACACTGCCAAAAGACAAATAGCAGCCGCCATAGCATGTCGCACCAAGGAAAGATTGGTGGCCGCGAGTGCAGGGAAAGACTGGGAGTCCCTCATGGCAGAGGATGGCCAGATTTCCCAAACCCTACCACGGCGAATGTCAGTAGCTCTGTTCAGAATGCTAACTGGCCACGACTACCTCCAAAAGCATCTAAATAGATTGAGGATAGTCGACTCGCCAATGTGCCCATTATGTAGTCAGGGGGAAATGGACGCCCGCCACCTCATGGAGTGCGCAGCACTGGAAGGGGTCAACGGGTCCACACCGGAGGAAACTGCGTGTGAGAGGTACTGGGCAGCAAGACGTCTAATGCAATCAAGGACGGGCGTAGGATTTGAAAAAAAAAAAAAAAAAAAAAAAAAAAAAAAGCAACTTTAGACGCTCTTAGAAATAAATAAGTTCTTATTAGGTTCGTTTGTATAAGGGCAAAATTGCGTGGATATTTTACAGCCCCACGGAGAGGAGTAAAATCACCTAGTCAACGAAACGAAAATGTGGATACTGCAAACTGAAATCAATTCGGTCCCCAATACCTTCTGGGGCTAGCCCATATGCGATTTTTCCCTAGAAAAACATCCATTGCTCAGTATCCACCGAATCCCCCTACGAATTTCCCCTGCTTTTCACTGCCTACTTGATCAAACTTGGTTGTTTCCCGTATTCTTTTATTAAGTTTTGATTGTTGGTTCAGTGGTGATTGAAATAGTTTAATAGAAAAGATTAAAACAATATATTGTAGCACTGCTGGTTTGAGTTTGTTTTGTTTACATTATGTTTTTTGTCATTCTCGGTTTCATGCCCCGTTTTTTAAACCATGTACTTATATATACAGTTGTGTGGTATTGTCCAGATCAACAAGTACAATTGAGGATAAACCTGTATGGGAGAAACGACCACATCAATAAATAGGTATATGATTTTGCAGGCAGTAAGTCTAGTATAATACGTAGTATATAAGCCTAGTGCTCCTCAGTTCATCCTTAGGTATTCGTATTTATTGTAGTTTTCAACGTTCTGATTATTAGTTAATTGGATAATATTTTTTCTAAATAGTATTAGGTATGCTTTGATAATCCATAGTGAATATGAAAGCATACCTGATTTCAAATCATTACGAAAATCATGAGAATCTACTTATAGGTATGAACATTTGACAGTTTATTATACAGTCTTCGTATATTCAACAACAAGTACTATAAATGAATAGATACTAAAACTATAAAATAAAATGAAATCCTTGACTGTTGCCCCTCCATGAGAAATGACTTAGCTACGCCACTGGAGCCCACTCAGCTGATTAGAACGGTTTCTCAAGTTGTAATATCTATAATCTACAACACCCAAAGACGAGACGTTCCAATTGTTAGCATCTTAAGTTCGATTGGAACCAACTTAGGTACAGAGTTCACTCTGCTGATTAAGATGATTCTTGAAGTTGTAATTATACTCTACCACATTATTTCTTTGTAGATTTAGGATTAGAATCTAATTTCTACTCCGGAACTTGCTTGTTAATTTGCGCCCACCGTCATGAAAATTGGTGCAGCCGTTTGGCCCTGATGAATAGACAAAAAGACAGACATTGGATTTTATTTATTAACCCTGGAATGTCCCGGCTAAATTTCCATCACTTATCTTCCCAGTGGGGTTTGTCAAACCCCAACTTTGAAAAATGTTGGAAAATTCAAAAATAACTTACACTTGAATCAAATTTTATTTTTATTCTGTTATCGAGAGTGTAAAGAAACATGGAGTAGGTACCTAAACTCATGAAGAAAAAAGTAATAAGGCAAAACTCACACTCTGTAGAAAAAAATAATACCAGAAGGGTACCTCATTGTAACAAAATTTCAATATAAAATTAGCATATTTTCATTTAAAAACAAAAATAAATAAATAAATAAAATCTACAAAACAATTTTCTGTGATTAGTTTGATTCCACTTACTTAACCCAAGAACTAGAATGAAAAGGTAACATAATATTGGCACCAAGCAATAGGATCAATATTCTCAACACACTGAAGACCTATGATGTTCACAGAAGGAACATCGAACTAGTTTCTCCAAAACTGTCACTTTTGACGCTACTTCATCGGAGGCAACTTCTTGTAACTCGACATTATCGCTGTAACACTCGACGTGTTTGAATTTTCTCCTCCAAAATATACATCTTCTTCCTCCAACTGTTCCAACATGGATCTAATGTCTTCAGGATCCGAAAAATTGCGTTTTCCAGCCATTTCTAACGATGAGCCAATAACAAAACTGTGGGAACGCCCACAAAAATAACACTTGTTATAGAGAAAATCACTAGCGGTTAACTCCCCGGTGGGGTTTGTCAAATCCCAGGCACAAGAAAGTACTACACTACACAGGATTCTTGAACGTACTAAACAGGAAAAAGGCTGAAGTCTTTAGGGAAGAAGTGGGGGGGTGATATAGAAGGAGACGAGAAGAGCCAGACGTGCGGGATTCAACTGACTTCAAATTGCGATTGGGGTTTGACAAACCCCACAGGGCATTACAGGGTTAATAAGATACTGAATTTCAACTGATCGTTTCAGGATGGTTGATCGGCAGCCCATGACGTAAATAGTAAAGAATCTTTGTAATCGATCTTGAAAGATAGTGTATGAGTGTGCAACCACGGGAGACGAGACATTTTCATATGTCAGTTACCACGTTCGCCTTCGTAGTATGCCAGCCTGGCCAAACAAAAGCGTTATCATTAAAATCACATAGATCCTTGCAGAGGCATATATCACAGATCCTTTCCTGCTATGGAACTAACACAATTTTTAAAATTAAGGTATTGAAAGACTTCCACACCGTGAAAGACATCATAACGGCCTTCATTGTGACCTTGATACGGTGCAAACGTTTGATTCCAAATTTGATATTCAGCAGTTGGTAAGGGAGACGGACTCGAATTTGAAGGTCAAAGTCCAAGTTCAAAACCGCTATAATTATTCTTGTCAAATCGGAAGAGTGGTAAGCCCGTACAACAGTCGTTGACACATTTTCTATAATGCAATTAGATTTACTTCACGAGCACAAAGCTACAATTTCACAAATCACCAAGCATTGTATCCTTACTATTCAAGAAAAATCGCTTACCTGAATTCGGTGAGATTGGAGCAAACGTGAAAATACCATAATAATTATTATTTACAAAACCCACAACACGCTGTCATAAGCAGTATCGCCTTTTAGTTATAATAATCATCTATCTCCTTCAATACCTTGCACTTATCGAGTATTTATACTGTATTTTTATGTGGTGTACCTTGTATTTTGTATTTCACAATTAGGTGGGTAAATAAGTAAACGTTGTGAGTAATACACCGAAAACTAGCAAACAGTGTCTAACCATTTATATCGTACAAGCGGATTACCCGTCGCGTTGCTTCCGGAAAAAATAAATTGCCAACTAAAATACTCTGCTAAAATTATACTCTACTCAGCATCTCAAGTTGAGTAAGAACAAAATTAGTTGTATAATTAATAAAGAATAAAAAAGTGTTCTTGCGGATGTGCGTATTTTACTGAATTGAGCTTACACAGGTGATCAGGATGAAATCGCAAGACGAATAAACACAGTAAGTAACCACAGTAAACAACGAGGCAAAGGTGAAGAAAGATGTGAGCATTGAGCAAGTAAAATTCATGTACCTAGGTAATACTAATTAATGAATTATAAAAACCTAAAATGCATCATATTGAAGTAATACCAAAAGCCTAAGTTGACCGCAAAATATACATGGGCGAAACTGGTAGGTAGGTACCTTCATACTACGGAAGAAGGGAAGTCCACTTTTCCATGTAGGTACTGTGCATGGTAGAAAGAATACAGAGAATGTGTACTCGTTGAACCATGTGAAAGGTTTTGCCTTGGATTTTGCTCAGAACTTTAAATCCTGGTAGATTCATGCCTCAAACCGGTAGCCCAGTAGGGAAAGTGAAATACTGGTAGATCTACCGGAATCGCGGCGGAACGGCAACCCTGGATTATTAGGTAAAAATATGAGATCCTCACGAGGAAGGGATCAAACGGCCGCAGTTTCGGAGCATCTCTTCTCATTGTGCAACACCCTGTCTCTTTTTGAAGTCCGTCGCTTAATGTAAGTTCAGTTCCTCGTGCATCACTTTAACTGCAGAGTTAGCGATTCCAGGGGCCTATTTCATAAAACAAGTTACAAGTGTACAAGTTAACAAGTACAGGTACTTGTAATGCACGGTAAACTAGAACAAGAGTTTCACCAAAACAAACAGTACAAGTGTAGAAAAGTTAGACTTGTAGAAACTAATTTTACTAGTGTAGCAGAAAAGAAAAATGGCGTGTAGGGAAAAACGAAATGAACAAGGTCAAGTGGGATGCCGAAATTGAAGTTTTGTCAGCGAATCATAATATAAAAACGGTGTTAAGTACACGATAGGATGTTTATCGTACATGACAAGGTGTAATGATTGGAAGGCAGACAAATTATAAACTGAAAAGTGGAGGAAGTGTGTATTTGATTTCAACTTATTCTGATGACTGACATAATCGAATTTTTCTCCTTCATTCAGCGCAAATGATGAAGCGCGTGAATGATGTTCATCGAATCATGAAGCTGCTGGGTTGAGAATGTCATCTGTAAATTCGAGATGATCTTCACACTTCACTTTGTTCTTCAATGATAGGGAGATCCTCAATACCGGATCAGGAAAAATTGCACAGGGTAACGCACCATTTGAATCTTTCAAGGGTCTCGGAAGATATCCTAAATTTCTCTTTAAACTCAAAAATACCCACGAATGAGCGTTTATTCGTGGCCGAAAAAATCTTTGGCGTCTTCTACGGTGAATGCTTCTTTCTTGTCTGTATTCTTCAGCAGAAGATGATTAGATCATATTTAACCCCGAAAAATTGTCAACGCACAATTCTGGAAAATAATAAGTTTACAGGTGAATGGACGTAGGTTAAAAATCGGCCAGTTTTTACAACTGTAAAACAGGGACTTGTTCAGAATGATGGGGAAACACTTGTAACTGGTCCAAATTCGCCTGTACACTTGTTAATTTTCACAGTGCATTACAAGTCTACACTTGTACCGTTATGAAACACTTGCACACTCATTTTTTTACAACTTGTACATAAAATCGGCTTGTAACTTGTTACTTTATGAAATATGCCCCAGGTGAGTTGAATTACTATTCATTAAAATCGATCGCTAGAGTGTCGACTATCGAATAACAGCGCATCAAAACAAACTTACTTCATAAGCATCAAGTTCCACTCACCTCAAATAAAGAAGCATTAGGCTCTTCCCGCAAATGTCCGCGTCAATGTGGGGAGGGTAAAGTAGTTGAATACAGGTGAACTAGATGAGGGTGAACTAGGTCAAATGACCCACACATTTGCGGTCAGTCAGTTGCTAATTTTGTCGATCTCTTTTCTCAATAATACACCAATGCAATCTTAAAGTGCTTAATTAAATGTTATCCACAACTTTCCTTTTAAAATTCGCCAAAAGCGATTCGACGCCAAAGACTGTAAATACATTATCGACTAAAATATCGGAGTTAGGGTCTATTGAAAATTCGGCAAATTTTTGGCGTGTCCTCACTTCCCCGCGTCAAGGTTCCAAACCTACAAAATCACCTAGCGACCTTGATATTGGTCCAAGTGAGGTCCAAGGCTCATTTGGATTGTTTCAGCCCAAAAACTTTAAAATACCTACACAGGGTGTCCCCAAAAACGTTCCCCTCCTGCTAAAATCTATAATAATAAAATCGTAACTATGTATGTGTGTACATTGATTAGAATAAAGAAATTTTGCGTTTATTTTCTATTTCATGCTATTTGTAGACGATTGGTACCATTTTCTCAATTTTTCTTTGTCTGTCTGTATTTTATTTTGTCTGCTTGCCTGTCAGTATGTTAGTCCGCATTTCACGGTTACAGGGGTCATTGAACAACTGATATGAGTGGGGGGAAATGTCTGTATTAGTCCAACTTAAATTATAGGCCCCCTTAAGGACCCCTTATTATAGGGGATAATGTTCAGTTCTTGGGCTTATTTTTTGTTTTGTTTTTATACTCTACAAATTTTGTACTCACAAAACTGTCTGTAGGATGCACGGTTTAGGAACTGTAGAAGGAAAAACTGAATTTGATCAATTTTAGCAATTTTTGGAGGAAGACACCCTTAGATAATTAATTTCACAAAACAAAATCCATGACATGTAAGATTAAAGGTAAATTTAAATATATATTTATATATTCTTTATATAGGAGATAGGAGGTGTCCTCTGTAGCCGAGCAGTTTGAAGCGCTCGAAAGCAGGCGATCTCGGGTTCATTTCCTGGACTGGTAACGAAATTTACCAGGTCTGGTGTCTGTACGCTATTAAGAGTGCGAAATTTAGCTATGGTTTAATAGTTTTAACTTGAGATACCCTATAACAGGTTAACTCAAAGAATCAACATTTAATTTTAATTTTTATATATAATATAAGTATGATAACAACCTAAGTATATTATTAATTACGTATCTAGTACCTATGATGATAGAATCATTCGTACATAGCAAATACTATATTGCAGCTCTAATGAGGCCAACTATGGCAAACGATCTCAGCAAATCCACAATATACAAATAACTAAAGAGAAGCCCAATATCTCCCCCTCAAACGTACCAGATTTTATCTATTTTGGGATGGCAGTCCCCAATAGTTATTACCTGAGGGGGTGAGGCATATCAGTTGTATATGCTAATTAGTAGAAAGCATAACGTCAGGGACAAGATTCGACATTAACGATCATAACGAGCAGGCTTCAAGAGTGTTAGCCACAGAAAGACGGGAAAGGGAAAAGGCCAACAAGGAAAAGAGTGAGCAGCTCATCGACGCCTTGCCACCTCGAATAAAGCGCACAATCCATAGAATAACCGAAGGAAACGCATCTCAATGGCTATCTGTCATTCCCCTATCATCTGACAAGCTAGATATGTCACCAATGCAATTCCGTGACGCCATAAGCCTACGGTACGGACACGACCCCATTGGCCTTCCAATGACATGCGATGGGTGCAATGAAGAGTTTTCGGTAAACCATGCTCTAAATTGCAAACGGGGGGGGGGGGGGGGGGGGCTGATAAAACAAGGGCATGATCAGCTTCGTGATACAGTCGCTGCCTTAGCAAATCTTGCATGGAGAGGGGTGGTAGTTGAACCAGTGATGCAGGAAGCTGACAACGGTACTCCAGGGCTAGTTGCAGACATACAGGCACATGGGGTATGGGATAGAGAAAGAGCGTCATTCTTTGATATACGCGTTACGAACGCCGACGCTACTTCCTATGCCTCCCGGCAATGGCCTAAAATAGCTGAGAACGCCGCCGAAGACTTCGGAGCCACATTCACACCACTCATAACTTCATGCGCAGGGGGTATTGCACAGGGAATCCCTTGCATTTCAAAAGATACTGGCGATGAAATTGGCTGGGAAATGGGGAAGACCTTGGTCCCAGGTCTCAGGCAGGGTCAAGATCAAAATTCAAATCGCCACCATACGTGTCGTGTCAATGAGACTGAGACACCCAAGAAGGAACACGCACAATCTTCGGGCGTGGAATGAAGAGCGAGACCATATAGGACTGGAAGATGGTGCCCCTCTACCGCTCCTGGGCGGTGATGAGGATTACAACTAACAGAAGACCAAAAAAGAACAAGATTAAGATACGAACAAGATTAAGAGAAGAGTAAAAAAATATTAAGAAAATAAAAGAAGCCGAATCAACAAAAAATCCAAGTTCCACAACAAACACAAGTTGTTATATTTATACCTAAACAATGTTATATGTACAAACGTTGTATATGCTATACAAATAGTAACATTAGTCATGTTTTGTCCCGTGACTCCTCGACTGTGTGGCACACGGGGAGCCACATTTATTTAATATGATCCCCGCTAAATGATAGGGGATCATGAACTGTTGCCAACAGGCGAGATTTACTCCGAGATATCAAGTTCGCCTTGACGTTGAAAAGGCCCGGAAGGTCTGAAATGAGATTCCACGTCCTGGAGCTTCTTCATCGCCTGGAAATTATTTCACCCTAAAATGGCAACGGAAGGAAGCGTGATGGGCTAATTAACAAATAACTGCGCGAAAGCTGAGGAATAAGCGGAACAGTAAATCATGGGTCATCCCCCACCTCCTCAAACTCTCTTTCCTTCTCACTCTCTCTCTGACAGTTTCAACCCTCTTCACCCCCTCTCGCTCTATTTCCTTCCGTTCTCTCCTGAATTCTTCGCTCAAGGGGCTCATATTTTTTTCAGGGGAGTATAAAAATTTATGGGGGCGGACAATAATAATAAAACATGATAAGTAAGTAGTCCACACTAGGAATTTTATCGTGATGACACCATCGTTATCTCGCAGTTATGGGACAGAAGAGTTCCTAATGGAAGCCCACTCGCCACTCGATGTTCCGCTACCGTCAAGTGTACTCAGGGTGTGATTCGTCACGCTATATTGTTCTTCCG
Organism: Adelphocoris suturalis; assembly: GCA_030762985.1. Lineage (NCBI taxonomy): Eukaryota > Metazoa > Arthropoda > Insecta > Hemiptera > Miridae > Adelphocoris > Adelphocoris suturalis. Next base: position 5,885,511 of record CM061047.1, read on the forward strand.
CTGAATCTGCCGCACCATCTTGAGTTTCGTGTTCTTTGTTTGCAGAATATAGGACTTCAGAGAAAAACCAACAGTAAACATTGTTTTTTCTGAAAAACAAATGTTAACATTTTCAAGTTTTAAAAGTTTGTTTTTTCCAGTATTTTCCGATAATGTAGCTAGTTAAGCTTTACCCATTTGATGACGAAGAAGCCCCCATGCAAGGCGGATGAACGAATAAAAACAACTGCTGAAAAATCTCTCCAATAATAAATTGATTTATATGTTAACAAGCTATACTGTTTAGGCAGTTGTCAAATATTTCTTCCATTGTATACAATAGATGTCCTTTAATTGTTCCCAGTACCAATGATTTAATAATTTAATCGAGAAAAAGTACAAAGAAAATGCACTAAATGAATCATTCACGATGAAGATTTCTAAACCTTTTTTGATGAAGAAACGGTGCTAAAGAAATTGTTCTGTTCCACAAATAGTAATGGATTACCACGATCAATAGATTTAAATGGATAAAGTGATTATTAGGCTCCCTATTTGTTTTACAAACAATTATATTATAACGATTTATATCCCATTATTATTATAATATTTTTTATAACCCCTTTCAACGAAGAAAACGGGAGTTAATATAGAGCGATGTCTGTTTCCACGAAAATCTAAATAGATTCTGATTAGCTTCAATCCCTTTTCAATTCGTTTGCATTTAATTGGGTGTATCTTCTAACCCCTTCCTATCTCTCAACCAATAGAATTCAAGCTCCCTTCCAGTTGTGGCTATATAAGCTATGTCCTTTCTATCTAATGTTCAGTTATTGATGATGATCTAATCTTTGAAATATGTTTAAAATTTTAATTTCTTATTTTTCCGTGAAAATAAACGATTAAACGATTTCCGTTAATTCCCATAGTGGAGAACTGTATTTCATTTTCTCTACCCGAGGCTTCTATGGATTTCAGCCATGACGGGAGCTAGTCTTAGTCTTATGTTATATAACAGTTACTGGAACAGTTAAATATGTTGAAATATCAGTTAGGTAACTGCTGAAAGTGTCAATTGTGTTAGACTCCCACAAGCATACAGCCAGTGATTAAAGTAACAGTTAAATGAGTGATAATCAGAATCACAGTTTTCGTTTGTTGCTGGTGTTAGCTGGCCCAACCGTCACTACATTATAGAATTATGGTTATAATTTTTGTTTTCGAATGAGTCTCTCAGATGACATCAAGTATAATATCTGAAAGTACCCTCTAGTTTATAAGATTCAGCACACCACTGCAAGCGTTATGACTTCAATCCTCGTTGGGTATGCGCCTTCAATTAGTTTAGATTTTTTCGCTAGCCAAGTTCTTTTCGTACAGCCGTTCCATTTCCTTTCATCTCGTCGACTCCTGTTTCCCCAGTTCTTGGTCCTCGGTACCTATCCCCATCTGAAGGGTTTCCGCCACACAAATCCTTTTGAGAGACGTCTGCTCATAAGAGACGCACCCTCGAGATGAGAGCAAGCCTCTCATGATGGGATGTTATCGCTCCGGGGAAATCTAGCAATTTGTCTTGGCTGGGGGTTTGCTGATGGGAACAACGAGCTTTCGCATTTATATCAATCAAAGCAGTCAACCCCCAGTGGTTTCCACTTGGCTTCTCACTGAAATTCCGTGTCTTGCGTTGTTCGGAGGGTAGCGGAGCGCTCATTCTAGGTACCTTCCCTCACCTAACTCTACCTGTCTGGAGAATTAGGAATGGAGGAGGTGATTAGCACGCGGCATCAAACACCAGCACCTTACACGAGCCATTTCGAGAGCAGTAAAAGGCTTCTTAAGCATTCCTACCTTTCAAGGAACGAGCAATTCTAACAAACATCCGACATCACAACTAATTTGTTACCTACTGAATATTTATGTATACTGTAAGGGCTTTTTCGCAGGATATTGCTATATTTATTTTGGAAACCTGATATGAAACAGGAATGTTCTATCTCGTCAGATGCGAACAGAAAGAGTCGGACAGACAGAATGTGTGGCGGCACACTCACATGTTAATCTATTATTGTTTTGTGTAGAAAGCTAAGAGTTCAGATTGCTTCCGAGCAATACTGATCCAAAAACAACAACCACTATTCTAAACATAAACTACTTTGAATTTTTAGTTGTTGAGTGTTTAAAGTGTTAGAATCTGTCTCATAAATGTTTTTTTTAAATGTTCAAGTTTTCAGCATTAAGATGTTTGAGATTGACCAACAAAGTTATAAAGGAATTACATGTGTATATTCTGATTAGTAGGAAGATGCGTATTCACTACTAGTATGAAGTGTCAGGATGATTCGACTGACTCATTCATTATGGTGGATACCAGCCTAGTTGAGTGCGAAGCTGCGAAGACAAGTGTTGTCTACAGATACTGATGAAGGTAATATAATTGCTGAAATCTCAGCTGAACTTAAGGTCGTTGTTTTTCTGTTACTGATATGTGACACAACTTTGTAATAACTTGATTGCGGTTTTAGTCCGTATTTAAAATGATTTGAGTCGTGAAAGGAAGAGAAGAAGGGAATACAAAGAACTCTGCCCCACATGAATTGCTACAATTGTTAGCCATATACTGTTCACCCATTTTTCACATTCACGTTTTGTATTTTGTAGATCCCATGATTAGGACCCGGACCCTGGGTGGAAACGTCGGGAAACGCTTGCATATGAGTCTGCAACACATTGGGACATTTTATGTCTTTAGTTGAAGACAAGTATGTGTTGCAGACTCGTATGCAAGCTCTAAGAGCCACTCATCTGATCCGGACTCTGGGCATCATCACGTAAATGTGCTAGAGAGACTACATACGAAATTACAGCTTCATAGAGTGTAAAGAATAGAAATTACCTATTAAAATGATTTAACCACCGCTTCACAAATCAAACCGTTCTCGCAATATTTGGATCACCTGCTATGAATCAAATAATCGAAACAGCAGCTCAATGAAATCATCAGAAATCAACAAGCGGTGGCAATCATGTTCACAATATCAATTATTGAGAATGATAACCTGAGTGTACACAATTATTCAAATAACCTTGCTCATAACTCAGCTTGTTGGCCACGCACTTCGCAGTAGTTAACATAATATGGTTGGATAAATCGAATGGGATGAAAAACGACGAAGTACCATTTCCCTAGCAACGACTCGGTTGTAAGTGGAAATCATCAAAATATTTTCGTGAGCAATTTTCCGTGACGTTTTTTTAGTTTATGTGCCATAGCAAAGACATAAAATGTCAAAAGGTCTCCTGAAAGAAATACGTATTGATTAGACGTTCATAGTCTATCGGTATCTTCCCCAAATCTACACCCTATTGTCGTCGAACTAGCCGCCCTTCGCAACGCGATAAACCGTTGGTGAAAAACTTTAGTATAAAAAAGAGGTACGCGTTGTTATGTATAAAACTACTTGGGCAACAAAATATAGCGACTAATTGGAGATGAAGTGAACCCGTACGAACCTCAACCAAAGTAAAGGTTATAGTAAATACCTATATACCTATATACGATATTGTCGACTATCGTTGACGATATCGTCGTTGAATCGAATCGGATCAGTCAGAAAGTCGTATTACTTGATTCAACACAAAATAAAAATATATTCCAAACACTTATTTCTGAGGTGTTTTATTTTATTTATTCATTTTGTGTGTTTTTGTTTTTTTAATTTCGTCGTCGACATTAGATAGGTACATAATAGATATACACTAAAAACTGCAAATTACGGGTGTCTAAGGACTCCACCTACCAAATTTCAAATCGATAGCACCAACATGTCGCTCGATCGTATTCTGTGTTCTCGTTCTAACTGCCCATGCTGGTGAGAAAGTCCCTGGAAACATGATTGTGAATGCTGTACGCCGCACAATGGCACATATAAGACCATTTTTTAGAGCATTGTTAAATATTTTAGTCGGCTATTCGTTTTCACCGGTTGCAACGCGCCGGGTAATCCGCTAGTTATCTGGTATACCAGTGATCTCAATGACATATAAGACGGAAAATGTCGGATATAAAGCTTTGGGAAATTTTGCAGCCTTTTTGTTTAATACCTTCCCATATCGTACCTCTCGACCATTGGTTTCCAATATTTTCCAACTTCACTCTTTCCTCTCCATCATTAATTAGAACGTATCAAAGTCTCGCTCCAACAAACTCGGTTTTGTTCTATTTGGCTCCCGAAACCGGCTTTCCTTGCGGGTATCGTGATTCCGCCCCAGCTACCCCCCGATTCAGTGAGATTATTCTCTTTATGGATAAACTCGAGTCGGTTTAAAAACCCGTTCCACTCACCCTTAGAAAAGCTCACGATAACAAGATTCTTTGTACAATGTTTTCCAATTAGTGAACGGCATTATTTTTTCAAAATAATTACATTTTATTTTGAATTATATTTCCGATTAAGAAAAATTTCCATTACAGACTCGCTTTTTCGTTATATAATAGGTGGAAGTTCTGTATTCGTTATCATTATTCATGAAAATGTACGCCTACTATCCACTGAAATCCTATCGACTCACTCACTCTTTCAAAACATTCTTAACTCTCACAACTTCCTCCAGAATAGATTAAGGGTGGAAGGACGAACTCCTATTTTTCCTTAACCTATACTTACACTGTGATAGTGAAGAAATATTTCTAAGATTATAAGATGATAATCTGTGTGTAGGTGTTAGCATATAAGCATTGCAAGCTCATCTATAGTAAACCATCCTTGAATTAAGATTGTTTTGTAGAGATTTTTCGAGAGCGTTTGTTCGAGTTTTATAACATTTTTACCACGACGTAAACAAACTTACGATTTTGATCATTATCGTATTGAAAATGGACGTTACTTAGAATTAAAGTAGAGCCCCGATTACCGGCGGAATTGGGTGGCATGGGCAATGCGGATAGCGAAAATCGTGGATAACCCGAAAACGTAACACCTCATATTCGTTAAATGATTGTAACTATAGATCAATGAAATGTATTTATCCCATAAGATAAACCATTCAATTACTGGATATTTAATCAAAATCAGATGAAAACTGTAGAAGTCATGCTTGATACAGCATTTGAGGCTCGCGCATGCGCCGCAGCTACTAAAGACAAAATCGTGATGAAAGGCATACGAGGTGATCACACCAATCATTTTCCAAACACCCTTCAAATTTGAGCGAGATCGGAAGAATGGCTCATGAGAAAATAACGCTTGATGGATTTTATGTTCACACATGCGCAGAGTGAAGTATTGATTAGGGAAGAATGAAATTGAGAGGGGACTGTCTACAGCCTAACCAGCACATTTCCTAAATATGAAATCAATATCAAATTAAAACTCCTGTTGCAAGGTCAATATTTCAGCATAAAAGCTGTTATGCAGCAAAATCCATGATATGTAAAGCTTTTAAAATATGAACAGTACAGCAGAAACCTTTACTCTACATCTAAATCACTAAAATAAATAAAAGTAAACAAAAAACAAGGTCAAGGTAGTAATTATCCCTGAAATGCAGCTGTTCATCAAATCGACGAATTTCCGAAAATCTTTCAGTGGTTCTAAAAGATTGGGTGGTGGGGCCACCTGCTTCAGGTAAGTACCTAATACTTCCACGAATTAGTTGGCCTTGAACAGCGAACAATTAGGGTCTTTGAGACTGCACCTTGGTGAATTTTTTTCCGACAGTCTGACGTCGTCGATGTGACGAATGAGTTACAATGGACGATAAAATGTGTTAGTCGATAAGACTAATGAATTGCAATACAGGTTTACAGATTTTTTTTCGTGGCACTCGGGGATAATCGAGGCTCTACTGTAGTTGATGACAAAACGGAGTCCAACAGCGATGGAACTTATAGGACTTTTAGAAGCTAACCCACTCAATTTTTGAAAATTTCATCACAATTTGCAAAAACTTTTCATCAAATTAACGTTTGCACATAATCAGTAACCATAGCTGTTCCAATCGCGATTCTATTCATATCCAGCAACCTTGAAACATCCTCCTAAAACTTTCCAAATAAGGAAGAACTTTGTAAATTAGATGAATAAAAAAGTGGAAATTGAAATTTCCACGAGCAAACTTTAAGGAGATAAAACTTTTAGTAAACCTTGTATGGGTAACCAAATGAATCCCTAAAAACCCCATTTCAATAATTAGCAAAATAATTTCAGCGTTTAACAGTTATCGAAAAATTCCTTGTGTATGTCCGGTAAGTTACAGTGAGTAGTTTTGATTGCAATGAAATGATCTGATATTGGATCATCTTGAGGTCATCCTCCAACTACCCTCAGATTTTGGGCGTATTTGAGTCATTGTGTCACGGAACAAATGTTTAATGAAATTTCCGATAGAGCATGCCACAAGTTCATATTGATCCGAAGTTCATTAAAGTTATAGAGCATCCATCGTTCAGGGGTTAACCAACACAATACCTAGATACTTGTTGATTTAATCAATACTTGATCTTTATATATAATTCCGAACGGTCTTCGAAATTGTGAAGAACTTCGCGGTCCGATTTTAGTGTTAGACTGCTCATTCGAATCAGCACGGCCCCAAGTTTGTTGCAAAAGTGTCGCCGTTCGTCTCTATACCCGCCTTGATCGTGTTCTAGGCGGTCCTTATCAACGAGAGTTGTTTATTAGGCTGTGGCGGTAACAACAGTTGCCATCAATTCACGGTAAGTAAGAAACGTAGTGTAGTTACTAACATCTAGGAGAGTTATTTTTGAACGAAGAAATTGAAACTGAAGAACTTAGCGGACTTTATACATAATTCCGAACGGTCGCCTTTGCTTTGCACCAGGTCACATAACGCCGCAAATAGGTAGGACTTAGATCGTTACTATGATGTGCTACTGTTATACGGACTAGATTAGGGCTTTCCAATTAGATAGGCAGGCCTCTAGTAATGTATAATTTCGTACTCATGTTACCCAGGTCATGGGTGAAGGTGCCATAGACCGAGAGCCAGGTATGGATAAAAATTCCTCTTAACCTGGGAAACGCAACAACAAATCTTAATTGGAAAATTCAATTTCAGAAGCCTAAAGAGGACTAACAAATTTTAACCTTTCAACGAATCCTCGAAATTGTGGATATAATTACTTGAAGTTGCTCTTTTTATTGACCTCTTCCCCTCCCCCTCGCACATAGATTTGTTGATTTATGTGAAAAATTACCAACTTATATCATTAAATTAACAAATGAAAATTGTTACGAATGTCGTTCTGCCGGTTACCGTTTACCGTAAATCATTCAAAAAGTTACTTTAAGTGTGGAATTCATGATGGCTTCGATGATGAGGCCTGTGGGTTTTTGAGAAAATCTCACCCCATCGGTGTTCAGAATTGCAGAAGTGAGGTAGACCTCTACATTTGAGCTCAAATGGGCCTTGAGGTGCCTTTGGTTCTTCAAAAACCCCTTTTGCCTGCTTTAAGTGATCATAAATTACGGGATTCTCATTGTTTAACGTTTAGGATTCATAACAATCCCAGTTTAAATTGAACGGTAGGTACTCTCTTCGAAGAGTATCCGAGTTCGCTGAAATTAATTGTCACGCCCATTACCACCTTACAACATTTTGAATTATATCTAAAGCTAATGGCAAATATAAACTGACTTAAAAAAAACCCCCTTCGAGATCAAACGGAATTCATAAAACCCAGAATGATCAAGAGACCTTCAATAACTCGGTAGCGCTCTTATAATTGACTGAGTGAGAGAGAAAATAGGTCTCCAAAAGAGGCAGAGAGGAGAACTTATCAAATGTCAAAGGGATGTACTAAATTAACCAAGGAGAATTTTTTTTAGAAGGGTTAGGAAGCTACAGCCTCAGTTTACTAGGTCCTTTTCTGACCTTCTAATAAGTTGGAGGGAGGGGTGGATTTACTCGATTTTCCCATTTCGTGTTCAATTTGCTATTTGTGTTCATTGATGTTATTTGTCTTTCGCTGTTTAAAATTACAATAATTATATCACAACAGTATATGTTTCGGCGGTTCTCTCAGCTTCCTACAATAGTTCTGAGATCAAAAGGATATTGAATAGACCTAATTTTCATCAAATGTAGAAGTTGAACTATCGTTACATGGTTAGCAAATATGTTCGTGTAAAGAGAAATACAATGAGAAATTTGAGATTAGGGGACCCAGGAATCTTTATCCAGACATATTTCTGTGTATGTATAACCTTAATGAGTTGATGAAGGCTGCATGTGATCATCTTCCATAATGAGGGTAGTGCTGTACACAAGATCTTTTATTTTTTTTTATTTTATTTTTTTTTTTTTCAAAATTTCTTTATTAGAAACATAACATAACAACTGAGCTTGGCCCATCAAGTTAATTTACTTTAATACAATATTCGACATTGTGTAGAGTTCATAGCCCAATGGCAACTACTCTATAGGATCACTTTCTCACAAGTCTTGTCACATCACGTTACAAGGTCGAGAGGTTTCGTTCTGTCGAGACGCCGGATGACGTTACTGTTGTCTAATAGACGAAGAACTTCTGGGTTCATGTGTTCATGAAGCCGCTGTTCGTGTTTAATAGCAAAGTCCTTAACCACTTCGCTAACTGTTTCCATCTTGAGATCCCGGTGGAGGTCATCATTTCGTATGTACCAGGGAGCGTTAACAATACTCCTTAGTACCTTGTTCTGAAAAGTTTGTATGATCTTTATGTTTGACTTTTTCGTGCAGCCCCAGAGCTGGATGCCATACGTCCAGGCTGGCCTTAGAATTTGCTTGTATATAAGCAATTTGTTGTGAAGGGATAGATCGGAGTACCTGCCGAGCAGCCAGTACATTTTTTTGAACTTGATATTTAATTGATCTCTTTTTTTAATGACATGCTCCTTCCATCTTAGTTTTGCATCAAGAGTCATTCCTAAATACTTTGCTGTATTGGCGTAAGGGATCTCACGCCCATTCAGCATGACTGGTATTTTTGTTACGTTTTTGTTTGTAAAGTTAATATGTGTAGATTTCTGTTCATTGAGTTTGAGCCGCCATTTTTTTGTCCATGTACTGACATTGTTAACAATAACTTGTAATTTCCTAGTTGCTTCCTCTACCGTATCACCAACCGCTAACAGGGCAGTATCATCAGCAAAAGTTGCAATTGTTGTGTCGTCATCGCTGGGTACATCACGTGTAAACAGAAGATAGAGCAAGGGCCCGAGCACGCTACCTTGCGGAACGCCTGCCTTTATTTTCTTGAGACTGGAATACTCTCCTTCGTGTTTTACTCTAAAGTGTCTCTCAGAGAGATAAGATTTCAGAATTAAGCAGAATTGCTTTGGTAGATCTCTCTCAAGTTTGTATTCAAGGCCTTGGTGCCAGACTTTATCAAAAGCTTGGGAAACATCCAGGAAGGTGCCTACGCAAACTTTTTTCCTTTCTAAGCAATTTTCAATTATATCAGTGATACGATGCACTTGATCTATGGTAGAGTGTTTTTCCCTGAAACCAAACTGGTGATCGGGGATTAGTTCTCTCTCTTCGACAGTAGCTTTCAGTCTTCGTATAAGTAATCTCTCAAACAGTTTCGAGATTACTGGTAGCAGAGATATCGGTCTATAAGAAGTTTTGTCCTTAGGGTCTTTCCCCGGTTTCAGAATCATGATAACTTCCGCCACTTTCCAGCAACGTGGTACATATTTCAGCCTCAGTGCTGCGTTGATAAGATACAGAAGCATTCGTATGCCTTCCTCTGGAAGTTTTTTAATTACATTACCAGTAATGAGATCATACCCAGGTGCTTTGTTCGTTTTAAGGACACGGATCCCATCTTTAAGTTCACTTATTGTAACTGGTTGTATATCTTCTAAATCCGTAGAGGGGGTGATAGTCGGTAGTTCTCCATCATTCACATGGCTAGAGTTCGGGACAAATGTTTTTTCAAGGTGATCAGCAAAGACTTCTGCCTTTTCAATTGGGCTCTTTGCCCATTCCCCGTCTTCCTTTTTAATGGGAGGTACGTATTCCTTCGTCTGCTTGAGTGACTTGGTAACCTTCCAGAGTGAATAATCCGTATCTTTTTCAGGGTTTAGACTATGTATTAGCCTAAGGTGGGTTTCTTGCTTCATTTCTGAGCATAGATTATCCAATTGATTCTTCAGCCTATTTAATTTAGTTTTATCACTTGGGGCTCTAGTAAGATGCCACGTTCTTCTAGCTTTCCTTTTTTCCCTGATCAGGTCCCTAACTTCACGAGGGTATGATACATTAGCATCAGAATGCTCAGTCCCTTGTGGGGTACTAGCCCAAGCTGCTCGCTGGATACATTTCATGAAATTTTCCGCTTCATCTTCAAGCTGTTCTGTATATTTAAGGGGAACAGATAGATCAATATTAACAGCTATGTATTCCCTAAAAACATCCCAATCAGTATAACGAGTAACTAATCGTGGAGGTTTATCTTTAATTATTATTGTGTCGCTAATTGTGAGGACTATTGCGGAATGATCAGACATGAGGCTTCCGCTGTCTTCGACGTAGATAAAATTACTCGATATTCCTTTGATCACGAAAAAGTCAATAAGGTCTGGAGCTTTTGTTCTATCCGTGGGCCAGTACGTCGGTTTACCAGAAGAATAGAAATCACTGTGCACTTTTTTACCAGCAGAGAATAGCTCTCGGCCTTTCGTTGTGGTTAGGCGTGAGCCCCAGTAAGTATTTTTTGCATTGAAGTCACCCCCAATGACAAAATTGGGTCCCAAGCTTTTGAGTAAGGACAAGTAGTCTACTTCTTTGAGATTATATCGTGGTGGGCAGTAGATCGCTGCTATGTTGCATTTTTTGCTATTTACCTGTACAGTTATTGAGGAGACTTGCATAAATTCTTCTTGAATTTTATGGTGTACGTAGTGCTTAATAGCACTCCTGATAAGGACAGCTGAACCCCCTCGAGGTCTTCCTGCTGGATGGTCCGCTCGGTAGCATTTATAACCATTGATTCCAATGTAGGATGACTGAACAAAATGAGTTTCAGAAACCAGGCATATATCTATTTTTTCTTGGCTCAGGAACAACTCCAGTTCTGAGGCATATTTTGCTAGTCCATTCGCATTCCAGGCAGCTATTCTAAATGTGTTTTGAATTTTCATGATTTCAACAACAATTTGGGTTTAATACTCCTTTCTAGCGTGGAAACTCTTTCAATCAACAGTCTGTTGGTGTGCTTTTGTTCATTTAACATTTCGAACATCAGAGTGAGCATTTTGTCAACAGAGGAGTTCGGAGTATTGCTGCGCACAACACTAGCGTACGACAACATACGAGTATTTTTATTATTTGCACAGGCAGAACTGACTTGACTTTGAGGCTTCAATGCAGTTTTCGAAGTAGTTTTTTCGGCAGATTTCCCAGAATGGAGTTTTTTTGTTTGGTCTTTGATTTTTTGTAACTCCCTAGCTACTTCGCACCCCCGATAGTTTGCTGGGTGGGCATCTCCACAATTAACGCACCGAGGGTTCTCTTTTAGAGGGCAAGTGGTGGTATCGTGCTTACCAGAACACTTGACACATCTAGTTTCACGCATACAATAGCTTTTTGTGTGATTAAAGCCTTGACAATTTTTACATTGGGGAATGAGATTCGTCGTTTTCCGTAGAGGTTCAATTTTGACCCTAATGTTCATAATCTCTTTAATGTCATAGATTCGTTCTATAACCTCTGTGTTCTCGAAATTTAGAATGAAAAGAGGAAGGCCTCTCTTCACCAGCACCGATTCCCCCTTATCATTAATTTCTCTGGTTTTTTTTAGAAGATTCACTGCTTCAGTTATTTTGTAGTTTTTCCTCTTAAGGTCACTAACTATCTCAGCAGCATCACACGTATGGTGCAATCCTCTTGCAACCACTCTGATGGGTCGCGTGTTTTTATCCTGATACGTATACCACTGGAAATCCTTCACAAGATCTTTTATGAAATATGAATAAACACTGATAATTTAAAAGCGTTTTGTATAATATAATCCTCATAGGTGTTCATATTGTAAAACTGAGACACCTAGAAAAAATCAGCTTCAAAATACTTATTACAGGAACTTATATAATCATCGTGTATTCTGGGCTTTTTAAAATTTACTTCATTCGACCGCAAGTACGAAAATCTCAAGAACTGATTTTCGAGCACAGGTACTTTGTTTTGAGTGTAAATAAATTGGCGAGGTTACGTTCATTTCTACATTTCTTCGTTTTGCAGCTGCTAATGATTCGATCGTATGAAACATAAAATCGGTTTAATCAAATCGTAATTTCCTAAATACACTCCAAATTTCAGCGAGATCGGACGAATGGATCGAGAAAATGACGCTTGATCGATATTACGTTTGCAAGCGTAGTGAAAACTATTGTTTTGGAGTGATGAAATTGATAGGGAATCATCCTCAGCTTAGTTGAGAGGTTTGTTCTATAATTGGACCTAACACTAGCACCTAACCCTTGGATCTAACACTTAAAAGGATTTTGTGTAGAATAAGGAAAGTAATCTGAAGGAATATGAATCAAACTTCACATAAAATACAATTTTCTTAAATTTTCAACTAATAGTTTATTTATTTATTTATTTATTGACGGGCAAGCCCAATTCACAACAGCATAACAAAAGTTGCAATTCAGTGTACACAAGAATTTTCAAATTTGAGAAAAACAACATGAAAAAGAACAATTTTACCAGAAACAGCAATAATATAACAGTAATAAAATAACATTATAATATAACAGTAATAACATAACAGTAACTTATGAAGTCAAATAGAGCAATTTGAATATAATTGTCAAAACAAAGCGGGGGACTATTGAAAAAGTCAAAATCAGGGTACAAATTTAAGAAGAGGTTTGCAGAACGGGGGATGCGGTGCAGTGGTCGATTTAGAAGATAGTTTGTCGGAGAGAAAGGGACGTGGAAAATTTCAGGCTGACGACTTGAGATGCGAGGGATGGAAAGTCGAATTTCTGCCAGCAACGGAGGACAGTCGATACCGCCATTTACGAGCTTTTGGAGAAATGACAGGTCAGCCATGCCACGCCGCACTTCCAGAGGTTGGAGTCTGCAGGTCCTGAGGAGTGATGGATAGTCCACGTTTTCCGAAGAAATTCCAAGCTTAAATGCAATATACCGCAGAAACTTATTTTGTACTCACTCTATTTGATATTTGTGGACTGCATAGTAAGGAGACCATACCGTTGAGGCACACTCCAGCTTAGGAAGGACAAGCGCCTTATAAAGTTAGAGCGCCTTATATAGTTGAAGTAAGATAGACAGATTAGTTGGAGAAATAGATAAGAATGATGTGCATTGTTCGGGATAAGCACCGGTGCTTAGCTAGATGTTCGCAATAAGCACCGGTCCTGCCATCCCACAAGCTCTGGTGCTTTTGGGTCGGTGCTTCTTTCCGTTGCTTCCTTTCCTCAAGCGTTCACGCATTTGTCCAATTAAAGCCGTAAAACCACTGATCCAAGATCCACGTGGCTTGCGGCAACGGTGGCCACACCTATTTTCAATTCAATTGTAGGAGCCCGATCCAATCGGGAGGACCAATGACTTTCATCCTTACCTGATATGTCCTATTGGCCACACCCATGAACTCGACTCCAAGGGTACACTTCCAAACCCAGATCGGGCGGGTGCGGGAGATTATACTATGACCAAACAGCCCTCATCCACCACCTTCATCTAAAAATAGTGACCAGATGGGACTAAGGATACTAACCCGCACTTAGAAAGGTGGACCACCAAGCAATATCTAGCTAGCTGCTCAGCAAAGGCAATGACGGTAATTTGCAATCCCTTTCGGATTTCTGTCAAGTTACATTTTCGGCAAATGCCAAGTCACCTGCTCACCCCAGAATCGATATCAAACCCTATTTCAGCTTTCAGTTGACTGCTTACCTAATGACTTATCTATCCACGACTAACTAAAGAGGAGCGGCAATAGAGGATCACTAGTGTACTCCACTATCATCCCTGGATTTCTCACCCCCTGCCACGAGGACCGTGTTACACTCGCAAAGGCAGGCAGGAAGACAGACACAAAACAAAAATGTTTCGAAATGGTTTAAAACGTTAAATGCGAGTGAAATTTTTGATTATTTGAAAACAGTACTTTCGTTACCTTGGTAGGCTCGGAAGCAATAACAAGTGGCAAAAAGGTGAAGAGCGCGAAGAGCTTTTTTGGAGTACCATGTTGAGTCGCGAGTGGAAGAGATCAATACTGAAGGGTTTCATTACCTCGCGTCAAATCTTCCACGGCTCCCTGTCACTCCACTTGTTCACGGCTTTCCGGCAGCTCTCACCTTTTAATCCTTTATGAGGAGGTTTATTAGTAGAAATAACGGAAAAGAAACTACTTGAAAAAAAGAATGAGAGGTAAATGTTAACCCTTTTAGGATGGAATCTAATTCTTACTAGCAAACATTAAATGTACATTGCTAGCCTCTTGGTCAGTCTTCTTGAATTTTAAATGCCCAGAAACTTTGGCTCAGAGGGTTTCAACCAATTTTTATGAAATGTTCGTGGAATGTGTGGGTTAGATTGTAGATAATCCTCTATCAGTTTCGTTGATCCCAAATCAATATTTGACTCAGCGCATGCGCAAACTTAAATTCCATCAAACATCATTTTCTCAGGCCCCCGTCGTCCGATCTCGCACGAATTTGGAGGATAGGTGAAAGAGGTTAATTTAAGCATTCTCTAGCAATTTCAACCTAATCCTATCATTAGTAGCTACGGGGCATGAGCGAAAGTGAAATTTCAGGAACAAAAATATTTTCTTGCTTTTGTCAGATTTCTATCAAATTTCCTGGGAATGTGCGGGTGAGGTTGTAGATTGTCCTCTACCAATTTAATTTTTCTCAAATCTTTACTCCTTTCTGCGTACGCGCTAACGTAAATTACTTCAAGCATCATTTTCCCGGTTCCCTAAATAACAGATTTCGAAGTTTTACGTTGTCTACATCTTGATAGGCTAAGTATATTCTGCTATGGAGTTTTCGTAATTATTAAAACCAGTTCAATGATCTACACATTTATTTATGTTATTGTCAGTATGTAGGTACCTACTTCCTAAAATATCGTTATACTGAAAACAGGGAGACTAGTAAAATGTAGATGTTTCGATTAATTGCATTAATTTTTCCTCTGCAGGAATATCCACGCAGGAATATTGATGTCAACCTACGGACCTCCTTTATAATATCAAGAATTTAATACAATTACAAAGTACAGAGGGACTCAGATGAGCATCAACCTCTGAGCCTAATTTCTTTCCTAATCGACTCCTGGTGCCGTTATTTAGACGGAGCTTCTTTGGGGCTCCTCGGAAACAATTACGAGATATGGAGGCGAAATGATCAGTAGAGCGGCCTCTAAACCTATACTCTTTCCTTACCTATCGACGAATTGCTGGGTCTTGGAACTGTAAAGATGTTGACCCTTTTGGGAGGTACGATGCGCCATGTTCTGATCATTTGTTACATAAGGGGCTTAATAATTATTGACCAATGATCTCCGTAGAAGGGCTATCTAATACAGAAATAATAATTTTCAGCGTTTTTATTCATATATACGTTTAGTTTAGGTCCAGACCCTGGTGTTGGTAGAGTTTGGGGAATTTATTTTTTCAGGCGAATTATAAACTTTTTGTCAACTTTAGGGTTGTTGGGAAATTAGAACGACAGGGTAGTAAAATACACAGTGTGGGAGAAAGCGGGTGAGAAGGATCTCGGAGTACCATGTTGTGTTGTGAGTGGAAGAGATCAATACTGAAGAGTCTCATTACCTCGCGTCAGATCTTCCACGACCCCCGTCACCCCACTTGTTCACGGCTTTTGGGCAGCTCCCGCCTTTTAATCCTTCATGGTAATTTCGGGGCGAAAACACGGATTCCCTTTTTCCCGTCCTTGTGACTCCGAATGCGCTGTTAGTTGGAGCGAGGGATTCTAGTTAGCCTGCTAGAGTAAATTTAACGTTACGAGGAATTAGAGGGATATACGGACAGCAGATACTGTGTACTTTGCGCTACGATTTACTGGCGAATGAGTCCGCACGTATTGGCAAGTGTTGACGGGAAGGTCCATATGTTTCATGCAGCGGTGTCCCACTAAGCAGATCAGTCAGGACATATTCTGCAGAGTGCAAAAGACAGTTGATACTTACGAAAGAAAAATAAGCAATAGAGTAGAAATAACATCCAGTCACGCAGCACGATCGTAAAAGCGAATTTTCGTAAATTATCGAACTACATTATGTTACATTAGAGAGTTCTTATGTCGTACAGCGCGACGAGTCGGGCGACGACTTGGGATGGCGATAGGGCGAGCAAACGAATGCTAAGCTCCCGAGTCGTTCGTTGCCGAGTGGTGAGTCGTTGACGACTCGCTCTACGACCCAATACGTCACGTTAAAGTGAGAATTGATTTCCGCTCACTTTCTGAAGTATTTTTATACCACTTTTATCCACCATTTCGTCGTGTTTTTTCCTGGAGTTTAATTAATTTGCATTCCAATTTCGTAGGTTCAACTTTGTGTGCGTGTGTGTTTGTCATTTCAGACAATAACTCTCCTTAGGACCGAGATAAAAATTCTAAGCTTTTCAAATGAAAGGATGAGTTTGTTGGCCAGCACTTATTGAGCACATTATATTGGTCAAATTTCAAAAAATGAGTTTAAAAAAATCAATAAAAAATGACAAAATACCTCTAAAAATAGTTGAATCTATATTTTTATCAGAATTTTAGTCAAAAGAAGTTTATCAACGATACTAGAACATTGAAAAAATATATTCACAAAATTATGGTCAAAAATTTCATTAATATTTGCTGAAAAATCGATTCAAAAACTGAAAAATTCCTAAACATCTAAAATCTGTTTTGAATCGTAGAATATGGAGTTCATTTACCATAAAATCAGCAATTAATAATTTCTTTGTACTCAAAGTGCTCAACTCTCAAAACAAAGTAACATAATATAACACGATAATTTACGAAAATTCGTTCATATGATCATGCTGCTTGAGTGGAGCTTTTTAAAAACGCTGCGGATTCACAGTGAAGCGGCACAGGAACAAATCAGAGGGGAAAAAGATCTTCTGTCATCTTCCACAGCTCTACCATATTTCCTATGAAAGTTCATTATCTCTATCCCAAACTTCCCTACAATTGGTCACGGTTAGCATATCTAAGCTGTTTTTCCAAGAGTTATCTACCCTACACCAAATCACGTCACTTTTACCTGCTCCACAGTCCTATAGATAAATTCATTACTATATTATTAGTATCTATACAGAAGACTTGGCCTCTTCTCTCCTGCAAGTAAACTGTTCTGGGTAATAACGATGCTATGAGTGGCCCGACGTTTGAAATAATTATTGTTCTCATGAAGCGAATGAGCTCGCGAAGCGACGGCTTTTCTACTTAAGAAACTGAATAAGTGATCACAAATCAGTAGGTCCACCCCTTCATTGATGTTGCAATCGATCATAGTTCTGTTGGAAAACCATAGTATGAATAATTTTGGAGTTCAAGGATTCCAAGGAGTTCCAGGGAATCAATCAGGCAGATTGCTGACAGAAGGGAATGAAAATGATTCATAAGGCTCTTTAAAACAAGATGGAAGTTAGCTTTTTGGTTTATTATTTCCAATAATAAGCCTATGTGATCGTATAGCAAAAAATTTGTATAACCCCCTCTCAAACTTTGTCACTTTACGTTTCAAGGTGCTTAGAATCCAAATTTGAAATGTCCGTCCGCCGTCAGCCGTTCGCCGTTCGCCGTCCGCCGTCCGGGCCATAAAAGGCCTTAGAATTGACTTAAAAAATCTGTTCTTTCGCACATAGACTCCACTTGGGGTCTAGTTGGTCCTAACTTCTCGCCAGCTCGATCGCTCCACTCTCATGGGTGCTATGAGCCAAAAACAGGTGAAAAAGTGTCTTTTATTTGCATATTTCAAGTTGTATAGAAATTGGAGATTTATGAGTGAAAAGAAAATACTAGCTATTAACTTTATGAAAAAAAAGTATTCTAAATAATACTCTTCTATCCAAAAAGAGATTTTGGATTTTAGGCTATTTTTTGCAATTTTATAGATTTTTTAAAACAAAACTAATGAAGTTCAAGTTTTTAGCATAATTTCGTACATAAATGTTTGAATGTTCTATTTCATAGTTGATAAACTTTATTTGATCAATCTTATGCTAAAAAATATCAATTTAACAAATCTTAGCCATTTTCAGTGATTTTGTCAGCACATTTTTTGAAATTTGACCAATTAAATGATATCAATATAAAGTATAGGTAACACTTTTATGTGTTGGAAAGATGACTTGGATGATTTATCAACTATATTAAAAAGCGTAAAATTGTGAGATTCCGCTGCTGTAATGGATTGAACCCATTTGTGAGGTCCGAAGCTCCGAGTTCCGATACTAAATACACTATAAGCGGCGTTTAATAATAATGGACCAGAGATCTACGTTGAAGGGCTGTCTAATACATAAATAATAAACCTTTTTGTAATAATTTACAGCATTTTTCTTCTAAAAACGTTTTTCCGTCTTGGATTTAAAGCTTTTCATCCCTCACTAGTTACGAAGCGAAAGCAAATATAAACACTCATACAAGGTTAATAAATTTTATCACATTAAAATCTCTTCAACAGTTTATGTTTATTGATTTGCTTACTCATGTATTTACTTTGCAGTTTACTTATTTACTTAGGTATGTGAAGGGCCAAGGGGAAAACGAATAATATAATGTAAAAATAAGTAATGTTGAGAAGAATGAGAAAACGAATTTCCTGTCCCAAATTTTTTCCATTTAATAATCCTAACCAAGTTTTTTAAAAATTATTTCACTCCAACAGGTGTCCATAATCAAATAAGATTAATGTCGAACTGATTCAAGGTAAAATACTCCAAATTAAGAAAACTCTGAAAACAACGTATATTTTGAAGAAGGGGAATAAATCAAGGAAGTTTTTCCATAAATTAAATTTATATTTATATAATATAATTTAAATCATACAACCTCACCTGCGGAAAAATGAAAATAATGGATCCCACCCGGAGCGGCTGCCATATATTAGAACTTGACTCTCATTATTCTTCTGTCTGCGGCATTGAACTCTCATAATTTTTCTTTCTTATTACCAATCTTCTAATGTGTTTTTAGGGCGATTGTCATAGTTTTTCTCCTGTATGGTTTTAGAGGCTGCTGTTACTTCCTCTGGCGCGGGAATTCATTCATTTAATAATACGGGACGAACCCTGTTACAATGTGCTACATTAAATTCAACCAATTGATAATAAAATGTTAAAAATCAATTCGTTATGAATGAATAGATATAATAGTGCTCAGAAATTGATAAACACATTTTATAAATTAAGTAAATATAAATGCATCACATATTACCACGTCAAGTTGGTCACTGTAAATACTCGGGTCATTGATTACGGATTTTTTTAATGTTAATATTGAATCATGAAACACATCCAAAGAAGAAATGTTTTGAAGGCTAGATACAGTTCTCTGGCTGGGAGGGTAAGTGGTCGATTGAATACGTAGTCGATCGCTGCGAAAGGCACATGAAGTGAGGTACTGGTACGGTTGTTTCGATGGGGTGCTAAAATATCCACTTTTTCTAGAAGATATGCGCAGTCGATCATTCCATTAATTAGTTTGTTAATGAAATACAAGTCAGCTGTAAGTAGACGACACCGAAGAGAAGGGAGGCCAGTTTGTTTCTCGATATCCTCATAAACAATATCCTCAGCCCGCAAACCCATCTTAAAACCCACATTAAAAAAAAAAAGAAGTCCAGTCATGCAGCATGACCCCATGAGCGAATTTTTGAAGAAATCTTCGATTATTTCGATTTTTGACTGATTTTTCAACTTTGAAATTTTTCAAAACTTGATACATATTCTTATACGCTGATTCCGAATATACCACATATTAGTATGCTGAAAAAATTATTTCGCACAACAAATCGCAAAAAACAGGCTATTTTGAAATTTTTGACTAAATTTTTGAAAATTTCAACCCAAAGATGTAATCCGATCATGCTGGCCAACGAACTTGAACTTTCGTTTTGTGTCCTTAACATTTTAAAATTTGTTTGAAGTTTCTAGCACAATTCTACGGACAGTTATCGTCTGGAATGACACATACATACATACATACATATATATATATATATATATATATATATATATATATATATATATATTTTTTTTTTTTTTTTTTACAAAACTCCCCTCAAAGGCGGAGGGGGCACACCATTAAATTAAAAATAAACAAATAAAATAAAAAGTGGGGAGGACGCCCAGGTTTACCCGACGCCGGCTCTAGGGATAAGGGAAGTTGCAGGACGAGGAGGAAGAATGGGATGAAAGGAAGTGCCCCTATAAAATGACCACCAGTTCAAGTAAGAACCCCTCAGGACGCGGGTGGCGATACCACGAAGTACTCCTGCCGAGATGCCCAAGTCGAGTAACTCCGTGGCGCTTTTCCCGCACCACACCCCGCGCCATGACACGGTCGCGGCAATGACCTTGATGTTACTAGGTGCCACTCCTTTTAGCTCAGATATCGCATGGCGCAGATCACTTCTATCATATTTACTTTTCTTAGCCCGCCAGGTCTGCTCCATGTCCACGCTGCCACTGACAACCTGGACATCCAGGATTATGGCAGACCCATCGGGCTTGATCGCAACGATATCTGGCTTCTTGCCCCGGTCACTCGGCATGTGGTATAGTCTCTCCCTCTCGACATCCCAACCGCTAGATGACAAAGCACCTGCTATCTGCTTGGCAACCGCATCGTGACGTAAAATGCGGCCACCGTGAGTACGAGGACACTGCTGCACTACATGATATAGATTCTCATTTTTACCCCGACAGGCACGGCAAAGGGTGTCAACTATCCCGCGACTACTCCTCGAACACCTCACCGAGGTGGCTAGTGTAGCCACCCGGACGGCGTGAAAATGGCGATAGTCGCGGGCCCCAATGCCCTCTGAAGCCCATTCCACCCACTGGGTAGAAATGGGGGATTCAGAGCACTGTCGGAGTTCTTTACCATCTACTGACTCATGCAGTGCAGCAGCGAACTCAGCAGATGAGCTGGGTTTTGGAGCAGTTGGTGTTGCTCGATCGCACCACAACAACTGCTGCTGGACAAAGTCCAGGTCAGCAGCAGTGCGGGCGACCTCCCAGCTCGAGCCCCTAAGGGCAAGCAGGCGCTGGCGGCGTAAAGATGGGATGCTGGCAGAAAGAGAGACAATACCGAGCCCACCGGCCTTGACCGGTGCGTGGATGTAAGCACTTGGGACACCAGGTGGAAAGCCTAGCCAAGAGCGCACAGCAGAGCGAACTTCACGATCTAACTCAAGCAGCCTCCCCGCAGTAAGCCTGCCAAAGACTAACCCATAGGTAAGCTTTGGCAGTAAGTACGTGCGAAGGAGGCGCAGCTTCTGCTGTGGCTTCAATGGAGCCTTGGTGACACGAGCTAATGCTCCACCAAGGTCCACACGGCTTGCGGCTATAGTGGCCACACCCATGAAGTCGACCCCAAGGTACCGCCAGACCTCCAACACGGATCGGGCAGGGATGGAAGTTTGTCCTAAGACAAAACACTCCCCATCCACTACCTTCACCTGATGCTGGCGACCAGACGGGACCAAGGAGACCGACCCACACTTAGCTGGGTTGACCACCAAACCACACCTGGCTAGCTGCTCAGCAAATGCGTTGAGGGAGATCTGCAAGCCCTCACGGGTTTCTGTGAGTAGGATGACATCATCAGCAAAAGCCAATGCACCTACTCGCACCCCAGGGGCGAGATCAAACCCTATTTCAGCTGGCAGCTTACCCAAGGCCGTATCCACGACCAGGTTGAAGAGGAGTGGCGACAGAGGATCCCCCTGGCGTACCCCGCGCCCAATAACAACATCCCCTGACATCTCACCTCGTGCCTCGAGGACCGTCACGCCTTCGTGGTACAGACAGGCAACATACCCAATTAAACGAGCAGGTGCCCCGACACCACGAAGACAATCGGTCAGGGCAAAGTGGCTAACTGTGTCAAAGGCCTTAGCGACGTCCAGAGCGGCAAGATGGAGCTGCCGTTTCTTGATACGGGCCAGCGAAATGACAGTTTGGAGAACTGTTAGATTCTCCGCTGTGCCATCTGCTGGCCGAAATGCTCTGTGGACGTCACCTATGACACCAGCCACTTGGAGGCGAGATGCCAGAACCTTTTGGAAGTGGCGGAAGACCACCGACGAAATACATATATACATACATACATACATACATAAAAAAATGCGTTAAACTTCAGAATATGATTCAGAATAGCCTGAAACGGATTTCTACATAAAAATTTTTCAAAAATTCACATTCTACAAATTTTGAGGCGAGAGCAACAGCTTAATTTTCTTCAAAAATTCGCTAAGAGAAAAAAAAGAGCTACTCTCTCTTGGTCTGTTTACGCTGCATACTCCAGAAATCTCTCTTTCATAAAATAATTCACATTCATTGTTTTCCTCCTTAATGCTTCATGTTATAATTCTGGCATATATTCAATCTTGCAGTGTTTACTAGGTATTAATCTCTTTCTCTCTTTCTACGTCTTTCCGTTTCTGCACCTCGTTCTTCCTCTCTCCTCCTATCGTTCGACATACTCATTATACATACTTATCTTGATGTTTTTTACGGTTTCTTCAAATCTACAAAGTGACAGTAGTAGTTAGTACTCCTGTCCTTACCTAAAAAATAACAGATCAAAATTGAATAATATAAGGATGTTTTGAAATGATTTGATTAATTGAAGAAACTCAGTGGAATGTGCAGCTTTTAGTTTTCTGCAACCCTGATTCCACTACTGAGTTTTTTACAGCATTATATTAATTGAACATACGTACAAGCCCTGTAAATGAGTGAAAACGTAGTTTCCTCAATAAAACGTAACCCTTAGACAAGGATAATTATTGTTCTCAGTTTGTTCCTGAATCGCGTCGTCTGTTCGGAAACTGTCGTTGGCATCGTGATTAATGACACTTGCCCACTTCCGCAAACAGCTTCTAGCTCGTAAATCGTTGGAGGGCACAGCGCCGCACGAAATATACGCGGCTTTAACTGGGTCCTCCCGTCAGAGCTGACCGAAAATTCACTTGATCCCAACCCAATATGGTGTCGTTGTAGCACAAAACGTGGATTTCAAAGCACCACCTTATAGCAAATTTTCACAATAAATTTAAATCTCAGGTCCCTCACGAAACTTCTCGTACTGTACTTATTTTTGCTACCTACATGGTTTTGAAGCAAGGATGATAGATCTACTTGTGAACGTAATCCGATTCGATTCAACGTCCTGAAACTGACTAAAACGACCACGAATTCATTACAGTTTTGAGATGAATCGTCCAACGTCTTTGATGATATTGACGTCGTCACTGACGTAGTTCTTTGTCAAACAGCAAAAATCGAGTTTGGCATAGTTTTCAATAGTTTTCCTCTAAACTATTCCGAACAGTTTTTCAAGTTTTACGAGGAACCTGGTTGGCGGACCTACTAGTTAAAGCTTATATTTTGAACTATCAATCGATTCAACGTGGGGATACCAAACTTTATTTTTGGATGGTTTATCGACGATCGTAATTGGAGCGCATATTTGAAGTATACTTAATAAAATTTATATTTATTTATTTAAAACATAATTGAGTATGAGCTTCAACTTATCAGTGTAAGCCAATATAAGAAAAACTGTCGTTTTTTAGTTCAGTACTCTGAAAATGTTGTCTAACTACCAAAATTGCGCAAAACATGAATTATGGTAAACCACAAGTGTGGTACATGGATTTTCATTGTTTTTCAACGCTGATTCATATGACGCTTGGTTTCTTGATTTGATTCGATTTTAGAGGAATAATGGCCGAAATTTAGATATTTTGCGTGAAAAAAATCATCATTTTAGGCGTGTGTCTGCACATGAAATTTCATAATTTTCCATTCCCTTTTCCTCCTTCTTTCTCTACCGGGCTGCGGACCGGATATGGCGGAGTTGAAAGAAAATAAAAACAAATAATTCCATTAAAAAAATTACAAATATCATCTGGTGGGTAAAAAACATGAAAAAGATTACTTCAAATCGGGCATTTTGAGCAGATTTTCAATTTCAATTGATTCCGGCATTCATAAGTTTTATAGAGCTTTATAAGTCTAACGCCCTCTTCTGGACTCTTGGATATATTTGGTACTGTAAATGTGAGGTGGAGGAAAACAGATGGTTTTCTTGATTGCATTCTACGCGGTTTCGCAGTTTCCCATTTGTTGTGGGAGGTCTAAAAGATTTATAAATTGCTATAAATTTTTTTCGCACCTTTTTTGTGAGATGAAGTAGCCTTCTCAATGTTAGGCTACCATTACCTGACATTGAGAATGTCTTAATCTTACAAAAAATGTGCACATTTCAAAGCTTTATAGCATTTTATAAATCTTCTAGACGGGAAGTCTAGCTGGGAAAGCTGTAAGAAATGGCACAATGGGTAAAATCCATGTACAATGTAATCAAGAAAACCATCTGTGTGCTCCTCCACCTTAGTACAAGTACTGTATCAAATATATGTAAGAGTTCTGACGAGTTCGAATGGCGAAAGCGTATACAATAAAGCTCTATGAAACTGAGAAATGCCATTTAAATCGCCTCACCTCCTCCACCTCCACATTGAAGACGACCCATCAGCACCCTACAGTAACGTTATTGAAATATCACTGAAAGGTGCAACACAGATTAGAAAAAAACCTTCTTGAGGTGACAGACGCTTAAGAGAGTTATGGAACAAATCCACGAGGAAACTTTATATAATGATCGGAGGGCACGGTGTAATAAACTCGTAGTATAAACTAAGTTTTTCTACCTAACTCGAGTTCTCTTCACGTTTCACCTCAGTGAAGAAATACGTGGCTGAGATAGAAATCCAACACGGCGAACATTTTGCTTGAATACTATGAAGTTGACAATAGACAGAGGACATGAAGGTGTGTTCCCTAGAAAGCTCTTTAACTAGAATTCACCTACCATTCTACAAGAACCGCTTTGATCTCGACTGGGGCTCGCTCGCGTGTGCAAGGTTTCTTTGAAGAATTTTCAAACAACTTGCAACCATTAAAACCCATTTTCACAAGTAATTTCGCTTTTGTAAAACTGACTGAAAGTTGTTGCCTACGAAGGCGAGTAAACATTCCTTCGTCGTTTTGAAGACTAGAAATAGTTCGAATCGATTAATAAAATAATAATGGTTCACTGATTATTTTGATTCATAGAATCTGATATTGAATCTATTCGATTGAGGGGAAAAAAATCATTCTAAATCCCTCAAAATTTGTTGATTTACTTTCCACAAAGCTCAGAATCATTTTCAATTTCTATAATGAATAAGGAAATCATATCTGGAGCAATGGTGACCTCTAATCATATAGACATAGCTGAAAGTTTTGGTACAAGCATGTTTCTTTCGATAGTATTAAATATAACAGGAATCCAATTTATTGAGTTAAAGTATTGCAGCGTGATAAGTTAAATTCGTGCCATAATTTACAGTCTCAATGTTCACCGAGTTTTGATGAAACTGACAAGGGTTAATGACATCGTGTACAGAAGGAATGTTTGATATTGAACTAATAATACACGGTTGTGTAATCATTCGCAGCATATGTACTGTCTGCCGGACTTTTGTAAGTTTGTTGGTTTCTTCCAATAAACAAGAGAGCGCAGAGAAAGGAGTGAGCTACCCTGGAAAGGGGAGGTCACCAAATGCTTCTTGAGGAAGGAGAAGACGAAAAAGTCTGAAGGGGCTAAGTCTGGCAGGTATGGTGGATGGGGGAAAATGTTCAAATTGAAGAAATGAAGGAGCTGAGTGGCGGGTGAAGTATGAGGTCTTGCGTTGTCGTGGAAGAGAAAGACGAGTAGAAAGAAAATCTCACAGTATGACACGGCATTAATGGTTGTGCCAGGGCATGTACCTACTGAATCAGCAAAATGCCCTTCATGTCCCGAAAAAATTGTGACCATAACCTTACCAGCAGAGTTTTGTGGGGGGGTTTCACACCATGCTCTGTGACTTCATTTCGGGGGTGAAGTGATGCACTCATCCCCTGTAACCGTACGTGAGAAAACATCGTCCTCGCACTCAATGAGTTCCGTGAGCCTTCTACCGGCTTCAACCCTCTGCTGTTTGTGCTGATCTGACAACGGCCTAGGCACCCACCTGGTACAAACCTTTTAGTACCCTAATTTCATCTTTAGTATGTTAGCGATTGACCGACGACTCAACTCATTATGTATTGGAAGTTGGTGCATTATTCCGTTGAATGTGAGACGGCTATCAGCGTCAACCAGGCTTCGAACTCTTCCACAAGATCCCCTTGCGTCGTGGGTGACCCACACTCATTGTCCCAATAACCCACCATTTGCACTGACATAACATTGTCACCGTACAACTTGACAAGTTCCTTGGGCAGTAAAAAATCTGATTATGGAACGCACCTCGCAAGTGGACGGAACTTCGATCGGCATTCCATTTTACAAAATGGTTACAGCTAAACAAATTAATCTGGCGCTTTGAATCTTCTACAAGGACTTGCCAACATGCGTACGCAGGTGTAACGTCCCAGGATTTTTCCCCTCGCGTGTTTTCTTGTATAGGGGAAACTTGCTTTTAGCACAGCCCTCGTATCTCTGGTCACCGGCCAAAAGCTCATTCATACTGTTCTATCTGACACAAACAACTTGCCCTATCTTTACAACCTCCTAACCTCAAATCAAGTTTGGTTTTATTATTTTGTGCGACGGTATTTTTGAGCCGGTCAATTCATTTTGTTTATTATTCCAAGTTCAGTTCATTCATTTTGAATTTCCATGTTATATAATTTCAAAGCTAGGTACTTCCGAATCCGGCGCTTAGGTAATTAGAGCTACGGGCTTTGCGCCATCACAAACTACGTAATTAGAAAATCGTAGAAAATTATGAAAGAATAGAAAATATTGTGAACATTTCTCTAAGATGAGGGAAAACGACCCAGGAAGGGACAAGGGGTCTCTGCACCATCAGAACTTTGGCAACGGGTGACAGCCAATCTTGGGTCCTTTCCAAATCCAAAATTCCTTGAAAAGGTACGAAGGTGCCTAAAACTGAAAGATTCCTTCATCCTGCAAGAAACCTTCATCAGTAATGAAGAGCAAAGAAATCAAATAAAAAATCTTCTGCAGCCTCCACGGTTTTAAAATCCCGGTGTGCCGACTAAATTTTCGGGAGTACAACTGGATATCCTTTTGTGGTGTATATGATGCGGAACAGGTAATATTTAAATGTATGAATTATAAAGCCATAGTATTTAAAATAGTTAATTTCAAGAAATTAACTGAAGCATGTATCTGATGGAACGGCTGAGGTGGTCGTCAGTGTCCATCCCACTACGTATCGCTGACGTGATTGACATGGCCTGTCGCTACTTCGAGACCGCAGAAATTAAAAAAAATTTCACGTTACAGCTTAAAGTCAGGCTATTAGCGAGCTAGAGCCACAGGCTTAAAATCCGGTTGTCTAGTAGGGCCATGGTCCTAATGTCCGGCTAATAGGTAGGTAGAGTTACGGTCTAATGACTCGCTGTTAGGTAGGAGGCTACGGTAAATTTAGAGCCGACCACGTTCAGTTAGGGCTTAATTAGTTCAGATGATCCACTCACATTCAAATGTCGTAATTCGGAGATGATAATCCGAATTCATCAATTCATTCAAATTCATCACACGCAGCAACGACTGGTACAAACACGTAGTTCCTCGGGACCTCTGCAAACGAGCGCTAGTTTCTACCACCCTGGTGAACGAACACGTAATTCATTGTAATTATATATCCAACTCTCTCAGCTTTTGATGTACCGAAAACGCTAAACACACACAAGTGTTACTTTGAACTTCCCACTAATTCAAGCCCTGGCCTCACCTATTGACGTTTAGTAGATTTGTTTCAACCAGAGGTCTTCCTCGGTGTGGCGTTCCATGTTCTGTGTACAAGTGACTGCCGTCCTAAAAATGTTGATATTAAATATGAATATTTCAAGAATCAAGAATGTATTTTTTTCTTTGAATTGCTATACATTTGGCTTTCAAGAAAAAATTTACAAATGATTTTTCGTGTATTTTTATACAGTATATTACTATATGACATACGATACTGGGGAGGTGCCTTCGCTTCGACTTTCAGAAGTGTCAACAGGGTTCGCAACTCCCTTATGTGCATTGTTACTAGAATCCACAATCTCATTAGATTCAAACAGTTGTATCAAGCATTTGAGGTGTTTCGCCAAAACTAATATATGCGTAATTTCTGGCGGGAATCTATCGTTCTCAAAAACTACAAACACTAGAGAAACTAGTCTTTCTAAACAAAATTTATGGCTATACGACGACTTTAAAATAATTTTCGAGGCAATGCTAAAGGCTTATCCCAAATTTATACTTGTCTATTTGTCCATGTGAATGTGAGGAACAAAATGGCTGGATACTGATGACCTGTGCTGAGGATGAGTGGAGATTTGCGCAAGTGTTTCAAAGAAGGCTGAAACGTAGGTGCCAAATAGAACATCGCCAGCAAACTGCGAATTAGAGGGGTTGAAGAGGTAGATAGAATTGCTCAAGTTCACAAACGTTCTTCAGGTCATTCGATGTTTACCAGTTTAATATCGTCACGAGGATCACTTTTCCTACGCAGTTAACTACACCTATTCGATCAACGATCAGCTTTCATCTGTTGTGATATGCAGCTAAGTTTAGGGCTAAAAAGGAGAGGGAGAGAGAGAGAGAGATAACAACTGCCAATCTGCCTATGATTATTTGGAAGCGTTAACAGCAAGTACGATCAGGCGGCCGAAGATTTGAGGAGCTCCGTCTTGCCTCTCATAAGCTTGTGTGATGGAGTTTTGCACAAAGTATTTGGAATATTTGCTAAGAAAATTTATTACCCACGCGTTCGCCAAAAAAATGAAAAAAACGTACTCCCATGTTATTGCTTGGTTAAGGGTTAAGCTGCAATTCTCCACCATACTCGCAGTTTCACTCAGACTACGTACGTGGAGCTCTTCGGAAAGTCAGGTCCTTTGGATTGGAAAATAGAGCCTTTTGTTACTGGAATAAAAGCGAATAAATTTCCACGAACGATAAAAGATTTCTAAAAATATATAACATCACTTTATTATGTGGAAAAATACACAGTGTATGCATACCTTCTACATGATGGGAAAATATTTTTTGTCGCAGTTTTGTTTTTTTAACAATTACAAAAAATGCGTAAAAAAAAAAAGTTCCAGTCTGGCAGCATGATCGTATGAGCGAATTATCGTGAACTATGGTGTTACATTACGTTACTACTTTGTATAATGTTAAATTGTGTTCAAATTAAAGTTTTTTGAGTGGAATGAAATTGTTAACTATCAATTATGTAGCAAAAAACGCATTTTAAATACCTAATAACCTGCTATTTAAAAAAAATAAAAGGTTTTGGATTTATAGCTTTTTTGGCAGTTTTTGTCGATTTTTTAGCAAATTTTAATGAAATTCAAGTACATTTTTCAGCATAACTTTTTCCATAAATTGGTGAATATTCCTTTTTATATCTAATAAAATTTATTCATTAAACTTTATTTATTCTGCAAAAAAAAAAAAATAAATAAATAATAATAATAATAATTTTAACAATTTTTAGCCATTTTTAGTGATTTTTTAAGTATGTTTTTTCTAATGTGCTCAAAAAGTACTGGACAACAAACTCATTCTTTCTTTTGGAAAGCTTGATTTTTTTGGCGTAAGAACGGAATAAAAAGCGTTAAACTCTGGGATTCGTTTCAGAATGCCTCAAAACGGATTTCAATGAAGAGATTTTTCAAAAATTTTGATTTGAAAAATCAAATTGCAATAGCTTCATTTTCTACGAAAATTAGCTAATTGGACAGTCCTGGCGTTGGGAAGATTCTTTGAGGGGGTAATTTTGCGAGGCGCAGTGTACTTCGAGTTCAAATGATGTACTATAGACTGGATTTAACAATGATACTCTATATTGATCAGCTTAGACACAGACGTCTAATACAGAAATAATAAAACTTGGTATAACGATTCGCAGTGTTTTTTCTTGAAAAATTTCTTTCTATTGAACTCTTGTTTTTTTTCGGCCGAATTATCGGAAGAGTCATCCAGAGCTCGAGTGTGAGAGTACAAGTCATAAGGGCGAAAACTCCAGAAAACTACGGCTCCACAACTCAGCTCTTAAATGCTTGTTACCGTCTTTGCTAACAAGCTCCACCCACCCACTCTGTTGAATTTACTGCTCGGAAAGGAAACATGCCACCTTCTCATCTCAGATGATCGCCCATATCTGTCCTCAATGGAACAATTTGCGGGTGGGGAATCAGTTTCAAATTGGATCATCAGGGTCCCGGATCTGCCAACTACGAAACTGGAGTGTGCATTATTTTTGAATTGAGAATTATGTAAATGGCGCAATGCTTTTTAGGGGTTGTAGGAAATTGGAGTAGCTTGCTCATTACATCTATCAAATTCGCCAAGGAACATGTTATTTGCGTTAGATGGTGTACCTATAAGAAAAATTAGCTCTGTTGAGTCGAGGGGAGATTTATATATATATTCTCATTCGAATTCGTGTATAGATGCATGACTGGTACCACATGCATGTGTTAGTGGTGTTCATTATAACAGCTTATTATTCTTCTTGTGCAAAGCCTATCTCTATAAATTATGTATATGAAAATAACTATAATTATGATAATTTAAATCATCTAATCACGCCACATGCTACGCTGCCAACTTTCCACTCCTTCGACTTCCTCCTGAGAATTACTGGTCCATACTTGAAAATACCAAACATAGTATCAAATCTGTACACCGCATATGTAACCCTTTTAAATTGTGGGTAGGACTTCCTGAAATTAGTGAAATAGTCGTGTCCAGGAACGAAGCCCCTTGCCAGGCGCAAAATTTTGTCTGGTAATTCTTTCTTATCATTCAATAAGAAAATACCGAACAGTATCAGTTAAAACGTTGCAATGCAAGTTAAGATTCATTAGTATCTGTATGCCTACGAACCTCAGCCAAGAAATTGCGAAGGGAACGAACATTTACGGCGTCATTAGTTATATTTAGGTCAGAATGTATCAGCGTGTAGCGTTGATGCTTTTCTGTATAGATTTATTCACCTCTGTTCATAGACTTCTCACTCCCTTCCCACTCAGAAATCATATCGGAATTTCTGTTGGAAAGCCGTCTACACTACGACATTATACGGGTATGGACACATGATCGCCCGTTGGCATAGCCGTGTGAAAATTCTGTAAACCGTATTCAACCTTAAAATGTACCACACTATTCAATTTCAATAGATTATGGGGCTAGTAACGTTCAATAAAATAAAAAATAAAAACTAGGTATAGTTGGAAAAAATACTAATTCTAAAAATTTGGATTAGCGATTCAATCCAACTTCTATCAGGAAGGGGACCTATGGAGACCGGTCAAACGACAAAAATACTGCTCCGAAAAAATGGAACATGGGATAAAATGGACTCAGGTAAAATAAAAATGCCAACTGAATTAAATTACATCAATCAGTGGTTGAAAGACGACAACAGAATAAAGAATGACCTAGTATCATCCCTGAACATATGACTACTCAAACTCCTATGACGTTTGGAAGAAGTTACAGCACGAATATGGGGATACAATTTCTCCTCATAAAATCCAAGAAAACTTTGAGATCGAGCATTCACAAGAGAATTTTATACAAGACGAATAAATAACAAATTCTATAATAGAACATTTAGACTCATATAAGAGCCAACCGAAGTAACTGAAGAACCCGAAATGGAGGAACTTCGAAATTACGATATTTCAGATCACATAGTTGAGAAGGTAGGATATTTGCAACCACCACCACAATAACAAACCGACTTTGGGAACGAAACATCTAGTTGCGTGGGTGATTACGTGAATGTATGTATGTATATGCGAGACGCGAATTTCAGTTAACAAAACCTGCATTATCGGAGAGTTTTTTATTTCTCGTATTGGTATTTCTCGTAAACACGAAAACAAGCTGTTAGAGTGAGCACGATGAATGCCAACCTTTTCGCATGGATTTATCGTAGCGTTTTTGTAAGCCCGAGAGAAAGAGAACTCTTATAGAGACGTTAACGTGACTCTTGTAGTGAATAACTGCTCAAAACTCAATTGTCACAGTTGAAAATTTCCAAAATATAACATGAAGTAAGAATCAACGACCGCTTACCTCTACACCATACAAAAAAGATTCAGCCGTGCAGAACACGAATCAATAAAACGTGTAAAATGAACTTTGAAATGAAATTTTGAGAATGAAAAAGCTGAAATCGTCGATAAAACGTCGAAAGCATGAACAAAATACCGCTAATGACCCTTCTGGTTGAGGTGCGGGGGAAAAAACACGAAGGAAAGACAAATACAAAGGTTAAACCAACAACAAAAGACGGCACGGGGACAAGTCAGGCGAGTTGTCGGGTGTGTGTGTGTGTGTGTGTGTGTGTGTGTGTCCATGCCAACTGCAAGATAGTTGCTAAGTTATTCTAGAGTGTAATCCTAGACAAAGTTCAAGTTTTGGCCTCGCATTTACGATTCCGAAAAAGTTGAGCACGAGTAAAGCTGACTCTTCCCGTTCCGAAAAGCGTTTCCACGTAACGAAAACCTCTTCTTCTTTTCGGAAAGGCCATTTTCGTATACGAGAAAATGAATATAAAAAGTAAAAAAAGCAGGAGAAACGAAAAAATGTTTAAAAAATTATTTTGAAAGAAGCTTACAAAAATTAAAGAGAGCCCGGAACCTCAGATTAAGGAATCGGTGGATGGGAACTCTGAAGAAACTGATAAAGAAAACTCAACTACATAATCTAATAGAAGCAGAGAAAATATACAAAGCCTTGGATCTACAGCAAACTGAACATTTTCACCACCCAGACACTTTCACGAATATTTTAACAGATCTCGTTCACATAACTATCTAACTACACAAAAATGTGAAAGCAGTTGGAATACAAACCGTTTTTTGGGCATGGTGAACGAAAAACGAGAGCTAACACAGCAGGCGCCAGAAAATGGTGATAAAACAAACTTTAGTCCTGACAAACTTGATCCATAGGTTTCAAAACGAACTTATTCTTGGTTTTCTGTGTTCATGGATACTTGAAGGAGGTGAAAATATGGCAATCAAGCACCCAAACCATTACCAGCAGTATTTAAACGTCATCAAAAAAGTGTCACCTGTAGGTGACATTGGGCGCTGGGGAGTTAACTGGACACATCAAGGTGGACCAAAAGGCTCAACACGGGATCCTGGAGGGGACTGCTGTACTTATGTCAAAATATCTGCTTGAGATGGAGTGTAGGAAAGCCGTCTTCACTATGACACTATACGGATATGGACTGAGACGATCTGACTATGACGTCTATATACTATTAAGGGACTTGAAATTAGTTGCAAATAGATCAAGGAAACAAGTAACTACAAGCAGGAAAAAAACATCTAATTGAAATGAATGAATTTATTAACTATATTAAGTTGAATAGAAAATGTGTAATGATGAATCAGTCTTTGACAATATTAACCCTGGAATGTCCCGGCTAAATTTTCAACACTTAACTCCCCGGTGGGGTGTGTCAAACCCCAACTTTAAAAATATTAGAAAATTCAAAAATAACTTACACTTGAATCAAATTTTATTTTTATTCTGTTATCAAGAGTGTAAAGAAACATGAAGTTGGTACCTAAACTCATGACGAAAAAAGTAATAATAAGGCAAACCTCACGCTCTGAAGAAAAAAATAATAGCAGAACGGTACCTCATTGTAACAAAATTTCAATATAATATTGGCACATT
This sequence comes from Adelphocoris suturalis, assembly GCA_030762985.1. Taxonomy (NCBI): domain Eukaryota; kingdom Metazoa; phylum Arthropoda; class Insecta; order Hemiptera; family Miridae; genus Adelphocoris; species Adelphocoris suturalis. The sequence continues at coordinate 5,919,503 of CM061047.1, forward strand.
TTCATTTAAAAACAAAAATAAATAAAATCTACAAAACAATTTTCTGAGATTAGTTTGATACCACTTACAAAACCCAAGAACTAGAATGAAAAGGTAACATAAAATTGGCACCAAGCAATAGGATCAACATTCTCAACACTTTGAAGATCTATGATGTTCACAGAAGGAACATCTAACTAGTTTCTCCAAAACTGTCACTTTTGACGCTTCTTCATCGGAGGCAACTTCTTTTAACTCAACCTTCCGTTTGAATTTTCTCCTCCAAAATATACATCTTCTTCCTCCAGCTGTTCCAAAATGGATCTAATGTCTTCAGGATCCGAAAACTTGCGTTTTTCCGCCATTTCTAACGATGAGCCAATAACAAAACTGTGGGAACGCCCACAAAAATAACACTTGCTATAGAGAAAATCACTAGCGGTTAACTCCCCGGTGGGGTTTGTCAAACCCCAGGCACAAGAAAGTACTACACTACACAGAAGTCTTGAACGTACAAAACTGGAAAAAGGCTGAAGCCTTTAGGGAAGAAGTGAAGGGTGATATAGAAGTGGGAGAGGGGAGCCAGACGTTCGGGATTCAACATGATAAACTGACTTCAAATCGCGATTGGGGTTTGACAAACCCCACGGGGCATTACAGGGTTAAAGAAGATGAAGTTCTGGGTCTGACAAAGATGACTGTGATTACTGTACCGAACTCCAAGCTTCACGTGCCCGGATGCTTCTGGATGATGTCTTGAAAAACTGCTCAGAGCCTTGAAGTGGGAATTGAATGAGCAAGTAAGGAAGGAGGTTGCTCTTTATTGGCTCTGTGGTGGATGCAGTGGTGAATAGTCTATCCTCCCGAGATGAAATTATAAATTATACGTGAAATAGGGTAAGGAAAGTATAAGAAAATGATTCAGAAGAAGGGATTTAGGGATATAGTAATGAAAAACATTTTCAAAATCGATTGTCTCTTGCTTCGTACAGCCATGTGCAAGTACGAGTATCTTCTGATTGGGGTAGGTATACTCAACTTCTCCAGTGAAGCATCATTCAACGGAAACTGTAGGTACTGTCTGTACGAAGAAAAACGACATTTGAATGCAAAAGTTCCAGTCATGCAGTATGACCATGTGTGCAATTTTTTGTAGTTTTTAACGGTTTTAGTGATTTTTAAGCGCATTTTTTGAAATTTGAGCACTTTTTGCGCGCGCCGAAATTTCGAATGTTCAAAATTATGGCATTTAAACTTTTAAAAATCATTTTCAGCAAATGAGATAAATTTTTAGTTTTTTTCGCCATTTTTAGCGGTTTTTTTAGCACATTTATTGAAATTTGAGCACTTTTTGCGTGCGCCAAAATTTTTAACGTTCAAATTTATGGCATTTAAACGTAATTAGTATACGACGTGATCATTTGGTAGTGGATGGGGAAGGAAGGGGTGCCGCAAACTTGGTGAACGGGTAGTAGCGGAATTTGGCAGTTCAGGGCGGTAGGGTGGGGACAGGTCACCACGGCATTCTCATCGCGGCTGGACAGTAGGTACTCGCTACCACGTTCACCCGCTGCTTCCCCTCTGTACCTGTCACCTTGCTCAAAAGTCCATTTAGGTACCTACTTAGTTTGAGATCGTCACAAGACACACGATCGCTCGATGGCATAGTCATGTATAAATTCTGTAAATATTCAATCCGTTTTCAACCTTACGATGTACCACATTACTCAATTTTAGTCATTTCTCTCAAATGTGTTCAGGAAATTGTCTAACCACTTTATCAACTTGACTCTATCTTAGAACGTGCTTCCTTATGTAAAAAGGCAAGTGGAGAACCATCCTGTCTTTCCTCATAATGTATGCTACCTTTCTTGATCGGAGCATCGTGCCTCTCGTTTTTAATGACGGAAAATTATGCCATTACCCTTTCCCTTTGGCAATAATTCCCAAGTTCCAAGATGAACTTGGAATGAAATATTGATGATAATTCTTGTATTTTGACGCGAATATTGACGAAACCGAAGAAATTTCGAGTCTCAGAAATAATATAAACCGTGGTCATTCAGGGGCTTTCACCCACGGCGGACTGCACGCTTCTGTTATTAATACGACTTAGTACGTGATTGTTAAATACCGTCGTATCTCGCTTCACTGAAAATGCGAGCCAACTTCTTCACGATTCCTCTCACGTAGGAACATTAAATGGAAGCTTGAGCAATTAGGTCTAATGAGTTTGTCCAGAGTTCGCCTTCTCTTCAGATCAATTCCTTCAGAAAGGAACGGAACTTTTGGTTCCATTTTCAAGTAAACGGCCCACTTAATTTCTCTTGGAGTAATTAAGTGTGTGCTCGTGACCTAATAATAAATATTGTAGAAGACAAAACAAAGTGGGCTTATTATAGTCACTTGAAAAAGTTGGTATTCAGAACGAAGAGAGAAAAATGTATAACGAAGGGTTTAGCAGCACGATTTTGCGTCTGATCGACAGAATAGGGAAGAGGATCGGAGTAGCTTTGTGAGCAGAATGGTTGCTGTTGATAAAGTAAAATCTTGTTCTCGTGTAAATCTTTCTTTTGTACAGCTTTTGGGATCACGAACTAAATCACTCGCGACGAAGTTGTGGAAACCCATTATAAAACGGAAGTTAGTGAAAAAACGTTGTCTATTTCCACGAAAAATAAAGAGTTACAATGTTAAATCGATTTCGACGGTTAGGCCATCATCAGTAACAAACAATAACTGAAGACACATTAGAAAGGACACAGCTTATATAGAGACAGGTGAAGGGAGATTGAATCCCATTGGTCGAGAGAAAGGAAAGGGGCAGGAGGTACAACCAATCAAGTGCATACAAAGTGAAAGGGATAACGATCCATAGTAGTTCAAATCACCCTTTAGTACATAAGCATGCAGCCTTCCATAGTATGATCAACCGAGCACTATCTATTCCAATGAGTGAACAAAATTTATCAAAAGAAAAATCCATTATCAAAAGCATAGCGGCTAGTAACGGATATGGAGGAGATCTCGTTGATACCATATGGGATAAGGTTCTTAGGAAAAAGAGTAGGGAAAAAGTTTCCAATCTGGCTCGGGAAGAACTTTAGAAGAAAAGCAATGGATAAGCTTATTATGGGAAAATTTCTGATAAAATTGGCAAAAACATCGAGAGGTTATAAAGTAGGTTTTAAAAATAAAAATAGTCTTAAAGCATTACTAGGTCCGTTAAGGATAAAATTAGTGTGCAGGATAAAAGTGGAGTATAAATTAAAATGTTCTTGTGGCTACGAATATTGCGGTCAGACTGGTAGGAAATTTAGGGAAAGAATAGACGAGCATATGGAGGATTTCAGGAAAAATAAGGGTAAGTCTACATTTGATCGACAGAATAGGGAAGAGGATCGGAGTAGCTTTGTGAGCAGAATGGTTGCTGTTGATAAAGTAAAATCTTGTTCTCGTGTAAATCTTTCTTTTGTACAGCTTTTGGGATCAATTCCTCAAACTTCAGAATAATAATGTTTAACAACAGGCAATATTCGCCAATTATGAAGAATTTCAATAGCGCATTCAACCATTTTGACTTGTGAGAATTTATGGGTTTTAATTTGCAACGAACTTTTTTTTGGCCCAACTTATAATTTGGATACGTAGTTTTTACCAATGAATAATTGGGCCTCAGCCCAGCCAGCCCAAACAGACAAGAAATAGTAGTGTTGCCACCAAAAGATCACACCACTTGGAGAGGGTAGTTTCCTGCGGTTCAAACACCATATAAATACAGAGCTGGCCAAGATGACAAGCATCAATTTGAATCCAATGTTAAACAGACGTACGTTAGCCAGTGGCGGCTCTGATGGGTCAATCGTGGGTAGGCGGCGACTTAGGGGAAAAAAAAAAAAAAAAAAAAAAAAAAAAAAAAAAAAAAAAAAAAAAAAAAAATGGTAGGTACACTCAGAAACAAGGAAGCTACTGACTGTCAGACAGCGGTGTGATTCTGAACCAACAATAATAAATGATGAATTTGCCTGCTACGTAATTTAGAATTATAAACGGTTAAAATCAAGTGGGTACTGAATTAGTATGTTGAATTTTACTATTATTTGCTGAAAAATCAATTAAAAAATACAAAATAAAGCTAAGAAAAATCCAGAATCTTTTTTGACTCGTAGAATATTATTTAGAACTAGTTTTTTGCCATAAAATTGGTAGGTAGCAATTTCTTTGCTCTCAAAGTGCTTAAATTTCAAAACAATGTAACATATTATGATAGAATAATGACGGAAATTCGCTCATACGATAATGCTGCAGGACTGTTTGAATGAATATTTATCCAATTATATTAAGGAACTTAATCAAAGGATGAATAAATATTAGGGTCGATACATTGTTTAATGAACAATGCAACAAACTGCTGCGACGGATGTTGCTAACCGGCAGCCATTTTCCCTTTCGAACCTTTCATTTAATATACATCAGAGTGAATGCACGATTTTGTTAACACGACAAAGCTATAAAAGAGCACGGATTTGCGGAAAAAAACGTTGAGTGACTGCAGCGATGGATTAACACGAGTCAGAGCGGTCGCCGCACTATGAAAACGACCGGGAGTTTTAATAATTCAAATTCTCCAGCCTAATTAACGAGGTACCAGCAGAGTCATTACAAATGCAAGCTAGCCTCACGAACTTTTTGATTAAAGCAGGTAGGTGTAGCTTCCAGGGAGCTATCTTTAATGCTTTCATTAAAACACTCATCAACAGGGTGGTAAAATGAAGCCAACTCAATCAAGATCAGTTTAGTTCAGTACAAAATACTATTTTCGCATCGTAGATTTATAATTATGTTGCAGTTTTCAGATTAAAATCCCAAATGTTAACGCTGTTACCAAATCTAGGGTAGGTGTGCTTACCTATAGGATTCCAACTTGGATATATGCCACCAGGCCCATAAAGTTGTTGTTATGTTTTTTTCTTGAAACTCTTCTGAAAATTTTGGGTAATGAAACAAGTTTCCTGTTGTTTTCCCATACATTTTAGTTAGTAGACGTTTAAATTCGCAGACTTCAAAACTTGGGGGAAAAAAAAGAAAATCCATCTGTCCGCCATAACTCGTCAGCCGTCCGCTGTTCAGAGCTTTTCTCCGAAACTATAGGACCAAAGAGGACCAAAGGTGGTAAAACTTGGGTAATAAATCAATTTTAACTGAAATATTGAAAAATCGAGATCTCGAAAACTTTCTAGGTAACAGTAATGATTTTCATTGCCATTGAAAAACGTTATCCGATACAATCGCATAAAAACAATCGGAACGCTGTACGTTAATCCGTTCGCTCTCTCCAAGGGCTGGAACTTGGAAAAAACAAAAAAAGTCCTTGGATTTCTAGGTCCGAGAACATAGAAAATCATGAGCTGCTAGTAAATATTTAAATTAGCGAATGAGTCGCTGAATTCCATTACCTAATGACAGCTAGAGAGTGGTATTGGAACACAATTAGACTTGCATTGTATGAATTAGCTAATATAATTTTGTTGTGATTATCAGCCGATATAGTTCCAATGGAATTCCAATTTTGTAAAAGCGAGTTTAACTATTGTCCGTACTGACGGACTAGTTAAGAATTGGTAGATGCTTCATTTTATCTCATAAATTTTCAGTTGGTCGGTAACACCTACTTAAATGTCGTTATACTTACCTAGATCAGGAGGACTGGAAAAGTGTGGATGTTATAGTTATTGCATTAATTGTTCGTCTGCAGGTGCCCATGGACGATATTTGGGGGATGACGATGTGATCATCCCATATAAATTTCAACATGATTGTATCAATAATAGCTACTGCGCATGCGCCTATGTGAAATCTTTGTAACGACCTTAATTTGGTAGGGATAATGCTTAGAGGCTTGGAATATGCCTAACTGTTGATGGTGGTGATCCAACGATCCAGAGTTTTGTGGTCTCCTCCTCCAAGCGCTCCTGTTACAGGCGGAGGCACTCATTTTTGGATGCCCCGTGTACATAATTAATGATAGATTGAGAATTTACGGCGTTTGATTGTCCAAAAATTATTGTCCCTTCTTGTCAAAAATTCAATACGAGCGAGTATTACGAGTTTCTGTCAAAATTACTCTCAAGGGTTCCGATAGCGGTATTCACAAAATGTCATCCGACGGGAGGGAAAGGGTAGTTTCGTGAACTCAGACAGCGGGTGGACGAAGATGTTACCGCCACCCCACGTCTACCGATTATGCTCAGCTAATTAATATTGATTGCCAAGGAAGCAATCACCATTAAGCTCATCAAGCTAATCATAGCACCGCCCCTTTATATTACGACAATGGTATGACTATCGTGAGTATCAGTTTCTAATTTAACGGATGATGGAACATTATGTTTACTTAAACCTATTTGGTCTATAAACCTGAGTGTGGTATAGTTGATTTTGTAGAATGATTTAGCTGTGGTATACCTATTAGTTTGTGCTGTTCATATTATGGATTTCATCGACCCGAATCGAATTTCATGTAATAGGTAACCTTCCAAACTGACAAAGGTCGGTTGGTACTTCGAATCTTGGATAAATAATATACAGTTTGTGTTGTAATTATTTCGCATGCTAAGATCACTTGTTTCAATTACTCAATATTTTAGTAAATAGGCATAAATGGAGCTTCAGTATGTCCGTACTATTTTAGAAACCAAATCAATTTATCCCCCTCCTATCCTAAATCCCTACATCCTAATCCTACTTCCCCCTTTCAAAATTCCTTATAAAAAAACAGCCAACGTCTTGTTTGTTTCATTTCGGATGGATTTCCCCCAAAAAATATTAGTGGTAACTATGAGAATAAAAGTTTTCCGAAATCCAGAATTTCGCACTCGCATTTTGCCTCTTGAATTTCTTAGGATCGATCCAACCTGATCCTTGGTGACTCTTTATGAGTTACGAGTATATTAGGTTTGTTCCAGTGAGGTCAAGAGAACATGAATAGAACACAACTGATTCAGAAAGAGAATCAAGGTGGTGGGGATGAGTTCACGAACTGTTCATATTTCATGAACTGAATCCCTGGAACGTTGTTGGAAAACCTATTCCTAAACTACCTTCCTCAAAATTCAAACCCCCTTGCCCAGAAAATAATTTATTTTTCCTATAAGTCAAACTGCAGTTACTGTTTATGAATGTCATAGAATAATTTATTGTTAAATTGTTAAATACACAAAAGGAAGATTACCACCTTGGTAACGTGAGAGAAGACTAAATATAAATGGTAGCAAGGAAGGTTATACGTCTCGGCGAGGTTATATTTTTCATGCTCAGTTCACATTTCCCGACCTTTATTTCGGAGCCTTCATTTCATCAACCAGCTCAAGAACTCGGGGCGCTGCAGGATCAACATATTACAAGAACTCAACCATGCTGGAACGTCACACTGGATGTTCAGAGCGACAGCGCCGTACTGCTACATGAACTGAAACAAACCCATTATTGTCAAATCAATGGTAGCGGCTGAGCACGAGCAAACACAAAATCCTTATGAAACTTACGAATTCCACAGATTTCGATGGAATCTCCAGGGAATGACAGAGTTGGGTTCAAGTTGATCTGGACTCAATTTCATTGCTGCCAGTTTAAAAGTTGCTGCCAGCTCAAGTACAAAGAGAAATTCTTGTAACCATAAAAAATTCCACGATCTTCAACAGGATAATTGATTAAGTTCTAAAATATGCGGGTTGATATCAAGAAAAAAATTATGATTTCCATTGTTCCCGGATCGGTGGCTGAATCTGGGCCTGTGCAAACTTCTAAAGTAAATAAATTTTTAATACTTTCTAGTGACGCACAATCAAATATTGGTTTATGGGTACGAGAAATTTATGCGGGCGCTCTCGAACTGGGCACCAGCCAAAAAGGGTTCACTAATCCTTAATGATCTGGGCCCTCCCTACGCGCCGAGGTTGACCCTACGGTCAATTATGCACGGTTGATCGTACCTTTTAGAATAAAAGAGCTCGCATCTCAAAAATACATAACATCAAGTTGTCAATCCCTTAATGAAAATGCAGATTAGGTGGACATATAGGTCAGAATGAATCGCAAGCTCGCATCTCAAAAATACACAACATCAACTAGTCAATCCCTTAGTAAAAATTCAGATTAGTTGGACATATTGATCAGAATGTAATAACCATCGAACCAGTTCGACATTGACCTGGAGTAGACCCTGCCTACCTAGATTTGGAAAGTGCCCAGTCCAGGTGAGACTAGCTATGCCAGGTTGGTGGACCATTTCAGCAACCTTTCCCCAAGTTGTCATATGTTTTTTGTTGCTTTTGATTGAAATCAATTTTTAAATGTGTAATGTAGTGAAATGTGTAATGTATTAGGTAATGTGTAATGTAGGTTGAAATAGATTGGCAACATCCCTGAAAACGAACCCCTATCAAGTTGGATGTCGTTTATTTAATCATTTGCACCCTTCAACGAGGGATCTGCCACTTAAATCTTTTAAAAACAATATAAAACGTGTACTAGTAGAACAAGAACTATATACTGTATCAGATTTTTATAAGCTTGACACCTCTATCTTCAATTCCTAATAATTTTATTCTATCTTTCTAGTCATATTACATGTACCTATTTATTGTTATTATTATTACTTATATAAACGTTATAATTGACTTTTGTATTGCCTGGCAAGGCCCTTTACAAATAAAAACTGATTTGATTTGATTTGGGAAATGCGTAATGTAGGTACTTATCATTATGATGAAAATAAATTGTTTCTTTTGACATTTTCATGTATTTGCTTCGCCATACAACTGCAAATAGCATTTCTTTTCGTTGCTACCCAATTGTATCTCTGTAATTTTTCATCGAACAAAAATCATTCGCCAATCGTAAGAATGCTCTTGATTTATGTAAAACATCACTTCATCTCACGCTGTTAATTTCCCCCTCCATACACATAGAATCTCCCTTTCCAAAATACCTTATGGTGGAATTTCTCTTCAAAGTTCCATTATCTTGACTGATCGAATCCTCAAAACTAAAATACAAATACATTTCACCCTGGCATCTTTCTCATCATACTCATACGATTGGTTGACAGAGATGCGCTATTTCCGTAATTGGAAGCCCCAAACCGTGGACTTCTTTTGAGCTTTGGGGTTGTTGGGAAAGCATTACGTCTTTCTTATTCCAGTGAAACAGAAAACCTCGTTTTTCGTTGAAAATTGTTCAAACAGAATACAGGTGCTGGCAGGCTAATTCAAGTGCCTTATAGGCAGTATCCACTCCTCCCTTGAAGTGATACTGGAATGGTCATTGTCCCCCATCAAGCGGATTTGATAGAGCTTGTTCGAAACGAAGAAAGTTTGTACACGAGTGTACAGTTGGGATCCTCCAGTTTTAATAACTTTTGTTTTAAAAACGAGTTGGATATTTATGCCAGGGTTTCTTTCCCCGAAAAACCTTTTTTTCCCTTCCAGAGATGTATAGGATTCGTTGAAAAATCCCTTTCCCGTTTAAGTGGAGAGTTTCGCAAGAAGAACAATTACACCAATGTTTTCCAACGTGGAAGTTGTAAGTGTGCGCAGGAGAGGGGATGATGGAGCTGAGTTTGAAACGTATTGTTTGGGAAGGGAAGTTGGCGGCCATCATTAAAACTCCTACGCTCATTACCGGTGTAGCAAACCCACCCCGTACGAAGTATGAAATCTTCCACTCCTGCGATCATTTCCCTGGTCGTTATATCAAGAATGCTGACGGGTTCTTTAAGAGCGTCGGAGTGCTTAATCGGCCTACATCAAGAGATCGGCAGGATGTTCGGCTTGCGTAAGGCGGCTAAACGTGAGATTGGGGTGAGTAAAGGAAATTACAATTTTCGACTGCTTTAACCCCTATTCCATAATTAAAAGTTACACTCTTGTCTCTGTAAGACGATAATCTACCTATATTAATGTCATACTCGCAAATTCGTATTCCTAATTCATTTCCAAGTTATGTTATGAAACATATGGGTACGTACCGAATGCATGCATTACAGGGACGTCCCTATGAATGGATTGCATATAATTTTGAGAGAATATCAGAGAGAAAACAAAAATATCATGACTTCTCAACCCCTTCCCCCTCCACACATTTAACCCCTTCACCGACAGTAAATTTGAAACTTCCAAGGTTGCATAACTGGACTAAAATCTGGATCGAACAATAAATAAAAACAGCCACTGAAATCAGATGAATTTAGTAAAAATCTCACGATTTATCTTTATTACCCCCTCAATTCACCCCCTACCATCATGAAATTTGGGGTGGTTCCCAAATGGGCAAAAACGTGGGTAGTTGCGACCCAACTGGGCAAGAATTTACAGCCCAACTGGGAACGGTAATCCCAACGTGGTGCCGCCCAACTGGGCACAACCATTTCAGAAGGCTATTACTATGTGTATGAAAAATCATGAGTTTCTTCACGAACTTATAGTGCAACAGTAGAATAAATAAGGGCTACACATATTTGAAATGACGAATAAACGTGTGTTGAATTACACAATGGTTTATTATTTCAGTGTTAGATAGCCCTTCCACGCAGATCATTGGTCTATAAGACTTCTGACACATTTTCAAACAAAAACTAGACCACATTCATAGTTGAACAAAAAAAGAATCACGAAAATCGGACGAGAATAGTTGAAACATCATGATTTACCAGTTTAGGTACCCTCTCCATTTACCCCCTCTCTTGATAAAAGCATAAATTCTGACATACTCCCAAAACTATATCGAATTCATAATGAATAATTCATAATAAAAATCAGTAAAATCGGTCGAGATTTGTTGCTTAGGTAGTGCTTGAAAAAATCGACAATTATCCCCTTCATCCACCGCCATGACAGTAAATCCGAAATTCCCATTATTTGTTGCACAATTACACTAAAATTGAAATCGAACGAAATAAGAATCACGAAAATCGGTTGAGAATTTATTGTAGCCTCAGTGGCTTCAACAAAATTAGTAGAAAAACCCACGATTTTGTTGCACAACTAGGTGATAAAATTAGTAGAAAAAAACCACGATTTTGTTGCACAACTAGGAGATGATCGAACAAAGAAAAAATCTCGAAAACAGGTTGAGAATTCTGCCGTACTAAGCACAGATACCGTAACCAACATTTTTTTCGAAATTCACTTTTTGACTTCACATTCATAATTGGGCACACATTCATAATTCAGTGTATTATAATAGTCAAAACTGAATAAATATGGTTCATTCATTAAAATATCAGCGTTTTTAATTCACGCTTTGACCGTATCTACCCATTTGGCTTGAAAAAAACTAAGCTAATTCATTGTATCTGACTATTACTAAGTCGTTATACCGTATCTAAAACTGGTTACCATAATTTAGCTTAGTAACTCGCAGTTACGATGTTCTACCTTAGTAATTTGGCTCGATCAGGTGTAGTTACAATTGGTTTGCAGATGGTTTTCTTATCTTAAGCTGACTCGTCTTTCTAATCGTTTATGCTTCCAGTTCCATTGTCCCTTCAGATGGCAATCTACCAGTGAATACTTTTTGAATGACGCCAATAACCACGGACAAAAATTATGTAAAGTGTTTTTCCTCACAACATTGGGATACTCTAAAAATAACGACAACATCATTCAGCAGCGAATCGGTTGTACGTGAAAATCATAAGAAATTTTTCATAACGCTTTCTTCGTCACACCGTAACGTCACACCATAGTAAAGACATAAAATGTCAAAAATGGATGAGTAATGTTTCTCAAAAGAAACTTAAGACGTCGTTTGGCAGAGTATTATTTAAAAATATTGTGGCTGTTCAAGCACTTCGAGGAAACTTCTTTTTGAACTGCAAAACTAAATTTAATGAAGAGTGGAAGACACTGCACTTTTTCCTTGTAAAACACATGAAATCGCTTCCAGACCCAGTAAGTTCAGCAAGCCCAGAGGGATAACACAAGATAGAAAAGATTAGCTTCAGCTTGATCTCTAGCAAATCATCTAACATTCCTCCGTCAAGATTAGCATTTTGGGAGTCTTTGCCTACAACAGATGCGGAGGAGGGAAATGCAGAGATATTCCTGAGAGCGAAAGTTTCTATGACTAAAGAGGGAGAGAATAATATACCATTTGTAGAATAAATTGTAGAAGAATCAATATTATATTTTATACAGGTACCATAGATGAACATTTTTACCTCCAATAAAAAACTTTATAGTACTTGACGTTGTTTGGTATTGTGTCATTACGAATATTAGAACTAGATACCTATTTTATTGATAAGTGTATCAAGAATTTAGGATATTTATTTGTTCGCAACAATGCTAACTTACCCTCATAATGTTTATGGTATCCAGTTAGATACTGTATTATCGCTTAGGAAAATGTAGATACGAATTCTAAGCTTAGTAAATCTAGTGAGAATGAAGGGGTAACCAAATCGTATCTGCTGCCTTGCTTTGAAATTATTATTTATTATGTATTTGAACCTCATGAACAGGTTGGGGAGTATAAAAATTAGTTGAAACGATCATTGTGGTGGAAATATTTCAGTTAGGCTGAATAGAGCAGCGTCTTGAACTTGGGCATGTTGATATCTCCGTTAGTACTACAATACAGATACGGTAACTGTGCTTAAGACGGCAGAATTGTAGTCTGTATTGATGGACTTATGAATGATGAAATATATTGAGGGATATCCTCCTAAACATTTACCAGATCTTTCACTTACTCACACACAAACCTATGGTTTTTTCACGGAATCGGTCTTAGCATGATCTGAAACGGATTTGTAAGCGGTTATTTGTTTTCTCATGCTCGTTTAGTCCCCTACTCTCCTGGATCAATTCCAATAGGTCGTCCCTCTACTGACGAAGCCTAGGTTCAGAGGGACGTCTTAAAAACGGAATTTAGTGAAGAAAAGTTGCCTATTTCAACCAAAAATAAAGAGTTACAACGTTAAATCGATTTAGACAGTTAGGTCGTCATCAGTAACAAACAATAACTGAACACACATCATAAAGGCTTATACAACAAGACTTTACAAAAAACGTTACAGCTTATATAGTCACAGTTGAAGGGAGATTGAATCCCGCAAGCGAAGTGAAGGGGATTATAGCTAATCAGATGAAGTGAAAGGAGGGGAAGAATTACTCCATCAGGTTTTAACAGTGTGAAGGGATAATTCCAAGCTTTATCGAAATGGACTGATCAATGGTGAAATATATTGAGGGATATCCTTCTAAACATTTACCAGATCTGTCACTTCTGATAATTTCGAATTTTCCAAGTACATTCAACATACCTCCTTTTGGATAAAACAGTCATGCAGCATGATCGTATGAGCGAATTTTCATAAATGGTCGTATTACATTTATGTTAAATTCTGTTGAAATTTGAGCACTTTGGGGAAAAATAAAAATTTTATTATACATTTTATAGCAAACTAACTTTTTGTCAGTAATATTCCAATGAACAAACGATTAAGGGATTTTGACAATTTTTTCAAGTGTTCCGATCGATTTTTAGCTTATTTTAATGAAATTTAAGTACATTTTTCAGTACAATTTTGTGCTTCAATTTTTAAATGTCCTAGTTCATGTTCGATTAATTTTTTTCGAGTAGCATTCTGCTAAAAAAATAAAAAAAATGGTTAATTTTTAGCGGTTTTTTGCCTTTTTTGTGATTTTTTAAGTACATTTTTTGAAATTTGACCAATTTAATGTGCTAAAAAAGTGTTGTCCAACGAACTCATCCTTTCTTTTGAAATGCTTGATTTTTTGGAGAAAGAACGAAGTTTCTATCTCAATTCTATCGAGAGTTATCGTCTGGAATGACACATACATATATATACTTATATATATATATATATACATATAAAAAAGCGTTAAAATCCAAGAATCGTTTCAAAAATGCCTCAAAACAGATTTCGATGAAGAAAATTTTTGAAAATTTTTATTTTAAAATTTCTGGAGCCATTGCAATAGCTTTATTTTCCAAGAAACTTCGCTAAATGAAGAAATTCTGCAAACTGTCTGTCTGTCAAATCAAATTATAACTATAATTCAGTTCCTTAAGATGTTTAGCAAATGTGGATTTAGCCTTATTTCCCCTGGGTAAGTCTACATTTGCAAAACGTTTTAAAGAATCCAGTATTATTGACATTTTCATGTCTTTGCTTTGGCACATAAACTAAAAAAACGTCACGGAAAATAATTGCTCACGAAAATTGTCCCAAGTGGCCACAACGATGATTATGACCATCAGAAATGACGTTGACCATTCGTTCGAAAGCTCTCGATTTATATTAAAAAAAAAAAAAAAAACTTTTCAAGCCTAAGAATTGTCCCAAGTTTTATGTAGCCCCTTGAGGGACTTCTGAACACAACTGACCGATTACAGATCAGCTGAGTGGCTCTAAAATCCAGTTTTTTCCCTAATGATCCCACGATTCAGAGATTTGGTATGTAGCCCCTTGAGGGACTTCTGAACACAACTGACCGATCCCAGATCAGCTGAGTGGCTCTAGAAACCAGTTTTTTCCCTAATGATCCCACGATTCTGAGATTTGGTATGTGGGCCCTTGAGGGACTTCTGAACACAACTGACCGATCCCAGATCAGCTGAGTGGCTCTAGAATCCAGTTTTTTCCCTAATGATCCCACGATTCTGAGATTTGGTATGTAGCCCCTTGAGGGACTTCTGAACACAACTGACCGATCCCAGATCAGCTGAGTGGCTCTAGAATCCAGTTTTTTGACATTTTCATGTCTTTTCTTTGACACATAAACTGAAAAATCGTCACGAAAACTTGCTCACGCGATACCACACGAGAAAACACACATGAAAATGTCCCAATGTGTTGCAGACTCGTATGCAAGCATTTAAGTTGACAGTTCTGATGATTTCCGCTTACAACCGAGTCGTTGCTAGGGAAATGTTTTGACATGATTTTCACGTACAACCGTTGCTATCGTCCGTGACGGGAAGCGCTAGTTCGTGGGTTTTTCTGTGTATTTGCAGAGATTTGTGGAAAGAGATTTGAGAAAAGTCAAAATCAGAATTAAATTCTGAAAAGAAATTAACGTTTTTCTACCGCTGGTTTTCAATATCCATTCTCTGATAGGTAAGAAGAGAGAGAAATTAAAAGTTAACATTCGAACTTGAAAATTATTCGTTGAAACCATCGGGAGAAACATCTCAGTCCAAGCCGAAATGATCAGAGAAAGGGGAAAAATTAAATATTAGATTTCAGAAGAACAAGAACGAGGTTAGGGGTTCCGCACCACCCTGAATACTGAAGCCCCTCCCCCAATAACTAATAACTGTTATTTTCCTTTTTTCACCTGAAACACATTAGTCGAAACACACTGTGTAACGTATGTCTACTCTGAACTGTAGTTTGATAGTTCGGTTATTTCACAGGAGACAATGTCAACAATTAAAATTATTTTTAATTTTGATTTGTAAGCTAGGCAGTTTGTCAATTTTTTTCATTTTGGTCCAAAAGGAGGTACGTTGAATGTAAGTACTTGAAAATTTTGAAATGATCAAACATGACATGTTGAAATTGGAATCAAAATTATAACTATGATTGGACTCCGTAAGATGTTTTGCAAATGTAGACTTACCCTTATTTTCCTGGGTTCAAATACTAATCAGAAAATACTTTTTTTTTGGCTTCGTAAAACATAAGCCGTTACAATTTCAGTATGCATGCATTTATATAGGTTTGTTTTACAATCTTGAGATTTTTAATTACATTGTGTAAAGTAAATGATTGAAAAAATAGTAAAAAGTATAGCTAAGTAATAAAATAAATTTCTTTCAGATTTTAATGTCTGTTTTAGTAAAATATTCATATAAACTGAGGTAAACTTCCGCGTCACTTGTTACAAGGATGGAGTCGAGGTTGTACGGGTGAAGAATTTTATCATTTAATAATGATTAACTGGACGTTTCCATTTGTTTTCGTCACGTCACGAGCGACACGTCACGTTTTCTATTGATTTTTGACATTTTATGTCTTTACTATGGCACATAAATGAAAAAGCGTCACGCGGGGGAGCGTCACGCGGGGGAGCGTCACGCGGGGGAGCGTCACGCGGGGGAGCGTCACGCGGAGAGCGTTACGCGGAGATTCCCTAATGATCCCACGATTCTGAGATTTGGTATGTAGCCCCTTGAGGGACTTCTGAACACAACTGACCGATCCCAGATCAGCTGAGTGGCTCTAGAATCCAGTTTTTTCCCTAATGATCCCACGATTCTGAGATTTGGTATGTGGGCCCTTGAGGGACTTCTGAACACAACTGACCGATCCCAGATCAGCTGAGTGGCTCTAGAATCCAGTTTTTTCTTTAATGATCCCACGATTCTGAGATTTGGTATGTGGGCCCTTGAGGGACTTCTGAACACAACTGACCGATCCCAGATCAGCTGAGTGGCTTTAGAATCCAGTTTTTTCTTTATTGATCCCACGATTCTGAGATTTGGTATGTGGACCCTTGTGGGACTTCTGAACACAACTGACCGATCCCATATCAGCTGAATGGCTCTAGAATCCAGTTTTTTCCCTAATGATCCCACGATTCTGAGATTTGGTATGTGGGCCCTTGAGGGACTTCTGAACACAACTGACCGATCCCAGATCAGCTGAGTGGCTTTAGAATCCAGTTTTTTCTTTATTGATCCCACGATTCTGAGATTTGGTATGTGGGCCCTTGAGGGACTTCTGAACACAACTGACCGATCCCAGATCAGCTGAGTGGCTCTAGAATCCAGTTTTTTCCCTAATGATCCCACGATTCTGAGATTTGGTATGTGGGCCCTTGAGGGACTTCTGAACACAACTGACCGATCCCAGATCAGCTGAGTGGCTCTAGAATACAATACGGGGTTTTATAGGAAGGGGAAAGGGGGCGCAAAGACATAAAATGTCTCTCGTGGTTGCGTACTTGTACGAAAGCTGTATCCACCGTATGAGTTTCAAGAGGTTCTAATACCAAGTTCAGAGTATTTGTGATTTTTGATGGAATTTCGAGCTTGAGCTTTCGAGATCTGCTAGCAGCGAGTGATTTCTCTATCTTCTCGCGCCTTAGAAATTCCAAGGTTTTACGTAGCTTTTTAGCTATTACGTACAACCAATGCGTTACTAGGAAAGTGTAACTCCCTTAGTTTTCATAGCAGGAAAATGGTTAGCCACTTTTTGGAATGCTCTCATTTTATCACAGCATTTCATAATCCCTAAGCCTTTGTACTGTCAAGGAAGCTGATTTATTACGCTCAGTTATAAACTAATATTGCTAAGTAACCATAATCAACTAATAATGTGTAAAATTAATCATTATTATGCTCTGACTGTAGAACCGTAGGTAGGTCTACTGTCCTTTTTTGACATGGATATGTCTTTGCTCTGGGGGGTCAACCAAAAATGTTCGTCACGCAAAAGTTGATGTCACAATTTCTAATGATGTTCACGTACAACCCAGCCGTTGCTAGGGGAATGGAACTTCCGCAGTTTTCATCGCACAGAAATCGTTCGCCACTCGTTGGAAAGCGCTTGATTTATGTGATAAATGTTCACATCTCAAGCTACCAATTTCCCCCTCCTTACGTACCTGGCTACATTCCTAAACTAAGTTGATTGGACTATAAACAATTTTAATAAGCCGGTTACAATATTCTTAACTTAAAGCAATAGCATCCATAAGAAATATTTCCATAGGAAATATTTTCATCCTCTTGACAACAGTCGACTGTTAATAACAACTCATTGTAGTGGCTTCTCTCCACAGTTATTTTCAACATCTTCTATTTCTAGCCGGTATACAGTTCAAAGTTAAAGGATTTGTTTACAACTCTCGAGGGCAACCGTTATGAAATCCCCAATCAAAGACATATCCATGTAACATGGTATCTGCTTGTAAAGCAGATAGTGGAACTCGTTTACGAGTTTCTGAATCATTATGTTTGTTTATAAATTCGTAAAAATGACAAAAAGCAATTTTAGGTTTATTGCTTCTAATAATTTTTTTTATTTTTTTTGGTTGATTTTGCTCATCATTATTCGTCTATGGTCAGAGTGAGCTGGACAGTCTAAGACTAAATGCTCTGGGGTCTCCAAAATATCCCCACAAAATCTGCAGTGTGTCTGTTTTCCCGATTCGGTGTATGTATGAGTTGGTGCAGCATATCCCTGCTCTTAGTCGGGCAATGATCTTGTAATATTGTTTTGGCATTGGTTCGGTTGTTTCAGCGAACAGGACTGGAAACAGTTTGTAACGATCACCAATGACCGTCAGGTAAGAGTAAAATTCCCGTTTCCAGTTGATGCGCAGGTAAGAAGTGATGAGACGTTTCAGGTACGATGTTGGAAATGAGTGAGATGGATATGATTGGGTGAGGGCAGTGGACCATCGAGCTCCAGCATCTGCTGTTTCGTTACCTACAACTCCGATATGGCCTTTCGTCCAGCAAAAAATAACTCTCGTTCCTACATACTTCAGTCAAGTCAGCAAATGTCTAGAGTATGGTAGTAGTAGTAGTAGTAAGTTGTTTATTGTATAAATCAATGATTATTACAAAGAGTTCAGGTCTACTTACACATCATCATTAGAAAAATATATAATAGATAAGAAATAAGTCAAATATCTTCCTACTAATCTAGTTAACAGGGCATTACAGCTTAATGAAGTACATGCAAACTAAACGAGGTCATCGATATGAAATTAATATAAAGAATAATAATCCGTTATGAATCCATAACATCCACGCTATACCTGTGGTACTCGTACAATATCCACAACAAGCCTATCCTGTTGTACACTATACAATGCTAATGCTGTACATATCAGACACCTATTCGGTGAGCGCAATTGATCGAAGTGCTAGTGCACTAGTAACAAAATGAAATAAATTCAACATTTTCTCCCTATCATCACCAAAATCGAGCAAATTAGCCAGACGATCCTCATCCTCAACCACTGGGAGCCCACAGATGTATTTCGCAATGAATTGCCTTCGGTACGGTTCTAAGATCGGGCAACGTAGACAAAAATGGCAGAGGGTGTCAGCTTCTTTCATATTGCATATATTGCATAAGCTCTCGCTTCTAAACTTATGAGAAGTACCTCTATAATAAACAGTTACGAAAAACTTTGAAGACAGATCGCTTCTCGGCCTCTTGGCTAAGATCAAAGTGTCTGTATAGAGTATGGGTGCCTCAATGTTAGTGGGACGAGATCTCATGTTGACGATCTGAAGCTTTGAGACAATACTATGTGAATTAGTCAAAAATAGTCAAAATGATTGTACGCAGAATCGAAGGGTATTATAGTTTAATCCAAGTGAGGTTTTTTTTTTTTTTTTTTTTTTTTTTTACGTAGGCAGGTGAGGAAATCTTCAAGATCCTAAGGTGGTAATCGGATATCGTAAGATACCCAAGAGGGTTATGTGGGATTCAAACCCACAAAACCTCACCTTCCTTTTCCCACGTTGGAACTCAGCCTGGAACTGTTTAACACATTACTTCAGGCCAAAGTGAGGGCTTTGTATCCAAAGTATCCGCGTTAGATTCTGTTGTATAGATGGATGTTCGGTTCCATAAACGAAACTCATGTGTGACATTTCAGGCTGGGTCATAATATGCACATCCAGAAAATACCTGATATATATGGGTCATTTCACGGGAACAGCCAAACTTTTTTTTCGATATTTTTTAAAAGTCCTGATTTTCTAGTATGCTGTATTCATTGGTAATACAAGCTAGGAGCCAAATTTTCAGACCCCTTCTTCGCCCAGCCTTCTCTCTACAACTGTCCGAAGATTAGGGGTGTGCGCCAAACACTAACTTTTGTTTTAATTGCTCAACCGTTATTGTGCCCAAAAAAAAAGTAAGGTGGCCAATTCTTATGGTAAATCGTCTGCTCTTTCTGGTAGTCATGTCTAAATGTACAAAAAACGTAAGCTTCCCCATGAAAACTCAAAATAAAACTTCTTTTTCACATTTCATCAATCTCGCATTTTTTGATAAAATTTTTTTGATCTTAAATCATACTTACCAGTATGTAGAATACGAGGTTAGGAGGACGTAATGGGCCGACAAACGGTTTGACGCCAGCGGTACTTAATGTACGGCCTGTACACCCAAAAAACGTAAGCTTCCCCATGAAAACTCAAAACAATAACTTCTTTTTCACGTTTCATCTATTTCGCATTTTTTGAAAAACAATTTTTTGATCTTAAATCATACCTACCAGTATGTAGAATACGAGGTTAAGAGGACGTAATGAGCCGACAAACGATTTGACGCCTGCGGTACTTAATGTACGGCCTGTACTGCCAAAATAAAAGAAAAATTGAGTTTTCAATATAAAGTCCCTAGTTTATCAAATTTGCTTAGGGCTAACTTCACATTTGACGGCTCATCAGATAGGTGGAAATTTTATCATGAAACTTCAATTTTTCTTTTATTTTGGCAGTACTGGCCGTACATTAAGTACCGCAGGCGTCAAAGGTATGATTTAAGATCAAAAATTTTTTTTTTTCAAAAAATGCGAAATTGATGAAATGAGAAAAAGAAGTTTTTATTTTGAGTTTTCATGGGGAAGCTTACGTTTTTGGGTGTACAGGCCGTACATTAAGTACCGCAGGCGTCAAACCGCTTGTCGGCCCATTACGTCCTCTTAACCTCGTATTCTACATACTGGTAGGTATGATTTAAGATAAATATTTTTTTTTTTCTTCAAAAAATGCAAAATCGATGAAATGTGAAGAAGAAGTTTTTATTTTGAGTTATCATGGGGAAGCTTACGTTTTTGTACATTTAGACATGACTACCAGAAAGAGCATACGATTTACCACATAAGAATTGACCACCTTACTTATTTTTTTTTGGCGCAATAACGGTTGAGCAATTAAAACAACAGTTAGTGTTTGGCGCACACCCTTAAACTTTGGATAGTTGTAGAGAGAAGGCTGGGCGAAGAAGGGGCCTGAAAATTTGGCTCCTAGCTTGTATTACCAATGGGTACAGCATACTAGAAAATCAGGACTTTTAAAAAATATCGAAAAAAAAAGTTTGGCCGTTCGCTTGAAATGACCTAAGTATATATTTTTTAATTACAGGAATAAATACTTTAATAAGGGTTTACTCTTGGAAAATTCTTTTAAAAAATTTGTTGGTACATGTATAACTCGTCCTTAAAGTTTGTTGTGATGAGAGCACGGGCTGTTCGAAACATTTAGAAGTTGGCCAGCGGATGTTGGTGACAATGAGCCCTGTCTTTGGGGGCCGGCAGCAGGAGGTGGAGTTGAGGGGGACTTGGGTCCGGATACGAAAAGCAACTTGGGTCCTGTGTCGGAGGGTTCACTTGGGTACAGTTGAAGGGGTTGTGAGGTGGGGTGGGGGTACTTGGGTCCGCGGGGGCGCAGTATATTGCGGGCCACCTAATGGCCTCCTCGCCGCTTTTGCCCTCTATTTGTCGTCTAGGTGACGCGGAGACGAACGGAAGGTTACAGTGAGGTTACAAAGAGGTTTCCCTTCCGAACACACCACCCGTCTCTCCCGGAGTCGTTATTCGTTCTCAAACGGGCAGATGAGTCTGGTTTTATAACGGGCGTAAAAGAACAAGGAGCAATTCGCCTGGCAGACCCTAAAACCGGTTTTGCACGGGTCAAGTAAACGGTCAAGTGAATTGGTCAAGTGAATTGGTCGAGTGAATCGGTCAAGTAAAACGGGTCACCCTAGAATCGTCCGACTGACAACAGTAAACTATTCAGGTCGTGTTAAGTCGCAGCATTTCATTAAATGCAACCCCACCTGCAAAGATGGATTTTGAATCTGTGATCTTGATGGGTGTACTCGATCTTTTTCAAAAGGAAACAATTCTGGCAGTTTTACCATTACACCATTAACTTGAGGCTGATCAAAATAATCTATATAGCTTTCAAGTTTTCTCGATGATTTATTTCCGTGTTGTACGAAACGTTTACACTATTAACCCTGGAATGTCCCGGCTAAATTTCCAACACTTAACTCCCCGGTGGGGTGTGTCAAACCCCAACTTTGAAAAATGTTAGAAAATTCAAAAATAAGTTACACTTGAATCAAATTTTATTTTTATTCTGTTATCAAGAGTGTAAAGAAACATGATGTAGGTACCTAAGCTCATGAAGAAAAAAGTAATAGTAAGGCAAACCTCACGCTCTGAAGAAAAAATTCGCTAAATCTGAACTTGGTATTAGAACCTCTTGAAACTCATACGGTGGATACAGCTTTCGTACAAGTACGCAACCACGAGAGACATTTTATGTCTTTGCGCCCCCTTTCCCCTTCCTATAAAACCCCGTATTGTACTTTTGTTTGTGGAAATTTATTGCAAAAACACGTTTTTAAAAAAATATATTTTTTTCATTCAAATAAATTTCAAAATACAATTTTGTTTTACTCATTCCATAATTACATCATTATTATCATCAGATTTTGTAACGAAGAGTAATGGCCGATGATGAGAAAAGTACGATGTGTAGGCTAGAGTTTATTATGGAAAAAACTGGATTCTAGAGCCACTCAGCTGATCTGGGATCGGTCAGTTGTGTTCAGAAGTCCCTCAAGGGCCCACATACCAAATGTCAGAATCGTGGGATCATTAGGGGAAAAACTGGATTCTAGATCCACTCAGCTGATCTGGGATCGGTCAGTTGTGTTCAGAAGTCCCTCAAGGGCCCACATACCAAATCTCAGAATCGTGGGATCATTAAAGAAAAAACTGGATTCTAGAGCCACTCAGCTGATCTGGGATCGGTCAGTTGTGTTCAGAAGTCCCTCAAGGGGCTACATACCAAATCTCAGAATCGTGGGATCATTAGGGAATCTCCGCGTAATGCTCTCCGCGTGACGCTCCCCGCGTGACGCTTTTTCATTTATGTGCCATAGTAAAGACATAAAATGTCAAAAAATTATAGCAGAAAGGTACCTCATTGTAACAAAATTTCAATATAAAATTAGCACATTTTCATTTAAAAACAAAAATAAATAAATAAAATCTACAAAACAATTTTCTGAGATTAGTTTGATACCACTTACAAAACCCAAGAACTAGAATGAAAAGGTAACATAAAATTGGCACCAAGCAATAGGATCAACATATTCTCAACACTTTGAAGATCTATGATGTTCACAGAAGGAACATTGAACTAGTTCTCCAAAACTGTCACTTTTGACGCTTCTTCATTGGAGGCAACTTCTAGTAACTCGACATTATCTCCCGTATTTGAATTTTCTCCGTCAAAATATACATCTTCTTCCTCCAACAGTTCCAAAATGGATCAAATGTGTTCAGGATCCGAAAACTTGCGTTTTTCAGCCATTTCTAACGATGAGCCAATAGAAAACTGTGGGAACGCCCACAAAAATAACACTTGCTATAGAGAAAATCACTAGCGGTTAACTCCCCGGTGGGGTTTGTCAAACCCCAGGCACAAGAAAGTACTACACAACACAGAAGTCTTGAACGTACTGAACTGGAAAAAGGCTGAAGCCTTTAGGGAAGAAGTGGGGGGTTATATGAGAAGAGCCAGACGTGCGGGATTCAACATGATAAACTAACTTTAAATTGCGATTGGGGTTTGACAAAATTCACAAAATGAATAGCCCCTTGGATAACAACAAAAACATTCGCCTTCTTTCATGGTGAATGAAATACCCGAGTAGTAAGGTTACTTACTGAATCAATTTATTATACTCGTACCTCGAGGATTGTTTATTATTTATAGTTTATCAATAACGTTGCGTGTAGCCCAACTGCTTCTATTTTCGGAGTGGTGTAGGCAACGTAAGAGTTTAAGATAAATTGAGATATTTCCAATGACTGGTGAACAATTCCCGTTGGATAAGAATTGACGGAGCTACATTTCCCTAGGAACGGCTCCGTTGTAAGTGAAAATCACCAGAAAGAAATTTTGAACTATCGATTTTTCCCGTTGTGTGCTAAAGTAAAAACATGAAGTTGTCAACATAGTTGCCCATCCACTTTTGAAAGTGGTCCACTCTTTCCCAACATATTATCGTTCGACGAATTGTCACGATCCGGAAAAATCGCCTTTCGAAGGCCAATTTATTGTTTCTTCTTTGCCACGATGGAATAGGAAATTAAAAATTGCGGAAATACGGAGGGGTCGTGTTATGATGAAACAAATGGAAAAAAGTCCAGTCATACAGCATGAGCGAATTTTTGAAGAAATCTTCGACTTTGGGTCTGCCTACTAGTACGTACATAAATAGAACTTCTTCATGATTTCATGGCTGATATTTTCTAAGCCACAGTCAGTATTAAAGCTACATCAAGTCCTAAAACAGTTGAGCGTAAAACATTAAAGAGAGCGACCGAGAGAATCGGAGGACGAAATATTTCACAGAGTAAACTCATCAGTTGTGATTAACATTTTTTATTTTTATTAACAAGCACCTACTACGTACGTTTTAAACAGCATGGTTCTAGGATTGGTTATTCAGGGATAGTTCCATAAGAGTAGTTCAATCTGAATTTGGACAATGTTACATGCAAATATTACCGATTTTTACAACTAGCGAACGGCATCATTTCAATTTTTGACTGGTTTTTCAACTTTGAAATTTTTGAAAACTTGATACATATTTTTATAGGAAATTTGACGCTGATTCCGAATATACCACATACCACATGCTAGTATGCTGAAAAAATTATTTCGCACAACAAATCGCAAAAAACAGGCTATTTTGAAAATTTTGACAACATTTTTGAAAATTTCAACCCGAAGATGTAATCTGATCATGCTGGCCAACGAACTCGAACTTTCGTTTTGTGTCCTCAACATCTTAAAATTTGTTTGAAGTTTCTAGCACAATTCTACGGACAGTTATCGTCTGGAATGACACATACATACATATATACATACATACATTAAAAAATGCGTTAAACTTCAGAATATGATTCAGAATAGCCTGAAACGGATTTCTGCATGAAAGTTTTTCAAAAATTCACATGCTACAAATTTTGAGGCGAGAGCAATAGCTTAATTTTCTTCAAAAATTCAAGACGTTTATTAGGAGCTTCATGCAAATATAATTATTATTTTGTTCAATAAAATGTTATTTTTGTTTTTCTGATTATACTTGATCACAAAATAGGTCAGAACTATGAAACAAGATGAAGATTCTATTGTATAATGATACGTAATAATATTTTCTTCTGAATTTTGGCGGTTATAGCGTAGTTTCATGATTAAAGTATCAATTAGAAATTCAAAAACTGAATTTAAAAAAAAAACGGCTCAATGTTTGATTTCAGTTTTTGCTTAATTATGACTTAACATATTCCCAAATCATACCTATTTCGAAAGAAAATTTGAAGGGCAAGCACTTTGAGGTCAAATCCGATCGAGGACCACCGTGTAAGTCTTCTTGGACTAACGTTGCAATCGTCTCAATGAATTCACAGAGAGTTTGTCAAAGTTATGAGGATTGCAGAAGGTAGTCAGTGAAAATGTCCTGAATGTTGGATGAAATTGAAAAAGTTCAATTGTATTTCATTCGAAGGTTGTTCTGGCTCCCTGACCGTGCTCCCCATTACATTTTGTATTTGGAGACGGGTCTTTCACCTTTATTCTTGTACTGCTTAAAGTCGCACCTTGAATACCTCCAAAAAGTATTTAGGATGCATGAAAACAGATTTCCGAGGAGAGTGGCAGCCATGGCGACCCGTATGGACACCACTGGTTTCGCAGATCTTAGGGAGCTTGGAGCAAAGTATGGCGTGGACTTGGTGGTGGAGAATCTTGCCGGTGGCACAATTAAAACCCTTATTGAGACTATAAGCGTTGATTGGAAGCAGAAATGGATTGAAAGAGCAGCTAATACTACTTACTCCCTACCTCTTGTATCGGCGGCTGAACCACGATGTAGTATGTGCCGATATGAATCAAGATGTGGGATTGGGGTTGGTCAGATGGGTGTTAAAACTTCGTTCAGAACTGTTAAATCTCAATTATAAACCCTGCATAGAGGGAAGAATAGAATTATGTTCGATGTGCAATCGTAGGGAAATAGAGGATACATGTCATTTTGTTGCACAATGCCCTGTACTGAGTGAATTTCGAACTCAGTGGTTCGGGATGGCAGAATTTTCCGTTACCCACCTAATCAATATATTAAACCAAAAAGAATATTGGCCTAAGCTGGCAGGGTACTGTAATGTTGCTTGGAAATACAGGAAATTTTTGATTAGAGAATTTAACTATAATTAATAAAATAATATGAAATATTTAGTGAAACTCAATAATTTATATGTATAACTATAAATAACTATGTAGAGAAATGTTTGATGACGACAATAACAAAAGTTTACTTTAATAGCAATAACAACATTTAACAATAATAACAATGAAAAAATTTAAAGAGTTAAGTAAATAGAAAAACTATTTTAAAAAGTCCAGTCATGCAGCATGACCCCATGAGCGAATTTTTGAAGAATATTACCGATTTTTACAACCAGCGAACGGCATTATTTCGATTTTTGACTGATTTTTCAATTTTGAAATTTTAGAAAACTTGATACATATTCTTATAGGAAATTTTACGCTGATTCCGAATATACCACATGTTAGTATGCTGAAAAAATTATTTCGCACGACGAATTGCAAAAAACAGGCTATTTTGAAATTTTTGACTACATTTTTGAAAATTTCAACCCGAAGATGTAATCCGATCAAGCTGGCCAACGAACTTGAACTTTCGTTTTGTGCCCTTAACATTTTAAAATTTGTTTGAAGTTTCTAGCACAATTCTACGGACAGTTATCGTCTGGAATGACACATACATACATACATACATACATACATATATACATACATATATACATACATACATACATACATAAAAAAATGCGTTAAACTTCAGAATATGATTCAGAATAGCCTGAAACGGATTTCTGCATAATTTTTTTCTCAAAAATTCACATTCTACAAATTTTGAGGCGAGAGCAATAGCTTAATTTTCTTCAAAAATTCGCTAAGATGTGCTGTATTTTTTTAATGACAAAGATATCAAGGAATGTTAATGAGTTAAGAGAATTTGAAAAAAATATATATATATATTTCTGTTTTGAACGTAAACATTGTAAACGAAAGTTAAAAGGTGAACCGGCTCCAAAGGCGGACGGCCAAATCGGCCATGCCTTAGCAGCCTTTTGTTAGAATAAAATGTACCTACCTTATTTAATAGCTTATGCGCAGTGGCGGCCGGTGGTCTGCAAGAGGAGTGGGGCACAAAAATATTTACCTATTTGACGGTCAAGAAGAGCATTGAGGTTTTTCTTCCATCAGTTTTGTTTTCAGTGTGAATTAACTTTGACCTAAACACATGATACATAAATCCCACTTGGGTCATGTCATGCCTTGGGCAACTGTTATGAAAGTATATGGCTACTAAATAATAATCAATCATTATCATTAAATATTATTGATAAACTAAATATAAAATAATTAGATTAATATATTAAATTAAAAATACTATCTTATAGGTACCTACTTACCAAGTATCTAAAAATTTTAGAATGGACTATATTATTATTAAAAGTACTAAAAATTATCAAGGCTTCAATTCGAATCATCAACTCAACAACTTCCTAGAGTGTAAAACATAGAAATTAGCTTCAAGAGCCACTCATCTAATCCGAACCCTGGGCATCGTCAAGTAAATGTCCTAAAGAGGCTATATAAGAAATCACAGCTTCCTAGAGTGTAAAGCATAGAAATTAACTATTAAAATGATTTAACCACCGCTTCACAAATCAAACCGTTCTCGCAATATTTGGATCACCTGCTATGAATCAAATCATCGAAACACCAGCTCATTAAATCATCAGAAATTAACAAGTGGTGGCAATCATGTTCACAATATCAATTATTGAGTGTACACAATTATGGCTTGTTGGTCACGCACTTTGCAGTAGTTAACATAATATTGTTGGATAAATCGAGAGCTTTCGAACGAATGGTCGACGAATTTTGTGGGTTGAAAAATGACGAAGTACCATTTCCCTAGCAACGACTCGGTTGTAAGCGGAAATCATCAAAATATTTTTGTGAGCAATTTTCCGTGACTTTTTTTAGTTTATGTGCCATAGCAAAGACATGAAGAAACTAGTTGATTGTTCTCTACCCAATACAGTGAGTCTATTTTATTTATTGGTATCGCGTGAGCAAGTTTTCGTGACGATTTTTCAGTTAATGTGCCAAAGCAAAGACATGAAAATGTCAAAAATGTCAAAATCAGTACCTGACTAAACTTCAAGTTACGTAAATCCGTCGATGAAAGTCGTCCTAAGGTGTGAATTCTATTCAAAGTGATTGTTGATTTTTCTTCATTCCCCACAAGGGATGCCAAAATTTATTTTTGTAACTATCATTCGTAACTACCGACGGAGCTACGGTTATGTAGCTCTACACATAGAACAACGCACTCCAACTCGACCGACAATACAAAGAACTTTATTACAAAAGATGTATTCAACAACTTAGGACTGAATAAAAATAGGCACTTAACACAACACTATAATACGGACTTTACTTTAGAGTAAATTCTTGGGAACAACCGGACGAACTTAAAGAAACATCACATATTACTTGTAGAGACAACAACACATTACCACGAACATACCCAACAGGGAACTCAGCATGGAGTGACGAGAAGGAATCAGTGTGGCTAATGGAATAAACCGAAACTCCTCTAGTGGAAGCCACTCATAACGTAAATTTCATTCTACGGTCTTTAGAAAAGTTGGAAACCCTGTCTGGGGCAGAGCCCCCCAAAATCATGAGAAATATCCCGTTATGACCTCTTTTTCCCGTTCCTTGCCCCGTAATTCCCGTTTCTTGCCCTTTATTTCCCTTTTTTTCCCCTTCACAGTCTAACCTGAATCGACGAAATTTCTCTCTTGATAGAGTGATATCATCGCAATCTACGTACTTTTTCGCTGGTAGATGGATCTTAAACCTCCTTGGATGGAGCGTAAACCTACTACTTCTAGCATCCACCTTGGAGCCACAGCATGGAGCTGTTTGTAAAGTCTTCATTCCAGTTTGTTACTTTTTTCCCAAATGTACTGGGGCAATGTCCCGATGCCCCCCCCCCCCCCCCCCCCCCCCCACGAGCCGCCCCTGCTTATGCGGTTAAACTAACACAACTAATTATGTTGTTTATTATAAGGTATTCCTAATGTATGAACCGTGTGTCTACTGCTTTTGTAGGTATTGTTAAAATGTCTAAATTGTTTAGAAAATAAAGGCATTCATTCATTCATTCATTCATTCAGTGAAAATGTCCATCTGCAGTGCCGCAGTTCCTTAGCACAATGCTGAGGAGATTCCCGCGTTTCCCTCGTAGCAAATGATCCCGCCGAGTTGACCCCTTCAAAGAATATTTCCCGGGCGCCGATTTCAGTCGGCCTGAATGTCTCCCGGGTTTGCAGGGTCCCGGGCATTGTGTCGGAGGCGGAGACCGTTTAGCATAGAAGCTTCTCCTCCCGCGGTCCCTCCGACCTGATGGTTTCCGACGGTCCTGCCGGATTGGCTCGGTTGCAGAGATTGAACGCCGTTGGCAACGTTGTTAGCGGACCAAATCTCCTCGAGTTGATCCCCCGGGGCGCCATCTCGCCTCAGCTCGTCTCCTTATCCTTAGCGTTTCTCCTCCTTCCTTAGCGTCTCATCCTCAGTCCGCTCTCCCGCGGAACCCTCATTGTCGTGCACACATCGCTTCCTCATCTCCTCCCCTTCACTCACCATAACAAAGCTTCGCTTCCCCCTAAGTTATTCTCTACATATTCGGCTGCTATTCTATCCATCAGGGTGCTTCAAAAAAATGTATACACACTTTGAACTTCCATAGAAAATTTATTTACCGTTCTACAAAGTTAAATTTCAGGAAAATAGAAAGCTGAAAGTCCAATGTAAATGAAACATAAATAACAAATGTTAATACTGTTCAAATTGGTGACCTGCAGCATCAATACAATTCTGAGTACGAGTCACCACTGATTCTGTACATCTTATAAAAACGTCCAATGAGATTTCTCTACACACTGCTTGAATCTCATTCCAAAGAATGTCTAGGTTACGTGGTTTACATTTGTACACCTCATCTTTTACTGTGCCCCACAAGAAGAAATCCAGTGGTGTAAGGTCTGGAGAGCGTGCTGGAAACTCGATTGGCCCCCTGCGTCCTATCCACTGGCCCGACAAATTTTGATTCAGGTAAGCTCGTACGTCCCTGTGATAGTGCGGCGGAGCACCATCTTGTTGAAAATAAAAATCGTCATTACCGTATAATGCACGAATGGCAGGAAATATGGAATCAGCAAGCATTGTTAGGTAATTAATACCAGTTACAGTGCCTTCAAATCGAAAAGGTCCAATGAGTCCCCTTGAAGACAAACCGCACCACACATTTACACCAGGCAAATTTACAGCTTTTTCAATTGTAATGTGAGGATTTTCTTCACCCCAGTAAACACAATTGTGCCTATTGACAGTTCCATTAAGTTTGAATTGGGCTTCATCCGACCAAATGATGCTACCCATAAATCCCGGTTCACGTATCACCATCTCCTGAATCCATTCACAAAATTGCAACCTTCGATCTGGATCGTCGTCATTTAGCTGTTGCACCAGCCTTGGAATGTAAACACGATACTTGCCTCTCTTCAGAATGCGTAGCACGCTGCTAGCACTTACATCACTTTCACGTGCCCCTTGCCTTGAAGATTTGTTAGGAGAGCGTTGAAACAGTTCCAAGACTGCCGTTGATGACTCATCACTTGTAGCTGTTCGAGGCCGACCTGAATGACCTTTATGCACATCACACTGTTCCATGAACTTCGAATTTGTCTCGTATGCGTGTAATTGTTAATCTTGAAGGTGGTTCTGTATCATACTCCCTTCTCCACTGTCTTTGAACTTCATTTACATTCTCAAACTTCCAGTACCACTTAATAACCTGCTTACGTTCTTCAAAACCCAAACGTACGTCCCCCATGTTGATATTACAAATTCCAACTGATAATATAACATAGAGGGACGATTATGCTGGCACATGGCGAAGAAATATAACATTAGCCTTGTAGAGCGGGAAAACTACAATAGTTTAAAGTGTGTATACATTTTTTTGAAGCACCCTCAAAAATGAGACTCAAAAATAACACAGGTAGACATGAGAAACTGAGAAAATAAATAATATTCAAAATACTATCATTTTTGTATAACCTTACAATAATGTTAGAATTCACGTTACTTGCACAGATGAAAGTGTCGCGAACGCGAATTCATTTACATAGTTTGATTATTTATTTATTTTGATTTATATTAATTTAAATTTGGACATTAAATCAAGTTATTTGGTTACTACAATTTTATCCCAAAAGTCCCATATGTTATTTTTAAAACCCCAAATATTTAATTAGTATATTCATAATTCATAACTTCAAGAAAAATAGACGAGAAACATCAAATAAGAAATAATTGAGTCATTCCCTTGAACTTATTAAATAACTAACAGAAAAATAAATTGGGTAGGTACGAAAGTAAATAAGAAAAAGTTCCAGTCATGCAGCATGATCGTATGAGCGAATTTTCATAAATGGTCGTATTACATTTATGTTAAATTCTGTTGAAATTTGAGCACTTTGGGGACAAATAAAAATTGTATTATACATTTTATAGCAAACTAACTTTTTGTCAGTAATATTCCAATGAACAAACGATTTTGTGGATTTTTACAATTTTTTCAAGTGTTCCTATCGATTTTTAGCTTATTTTAATGAAATTTAAGTACATTTTTCAGTACAATTTTGTGCTTGAATTTTTAAATGTCCTAGTTCATGTTCGATTAATTTTTTTCGAGTAGCATTCTGCTAAAAAAATAGAAATTTGTTAATTTTTAGCGGTTTTTTGCCTTTTTTAGTGATTTTTTAAGTACATTTTTTGAAATTTGACCAATTTAATGTGCTCAAAAAGTGTTGTTCAATGAACTCATCCTTTCTTTTGAAATGCTTGATTTTTTGGCGAAAGAACGAAGTTTTTATCTCAATTCTATCGAGAGTTATCGTCTGGAATGACACATACATATATATACTTATACATATATATATATATATATATATATATATATATATATATATATATATATATATATATATACATATAAAAAAGCGTTAAAATCCAGGAATCATTTCAGAATGCCTCAAAACAGATTTCGATGAAGAAAATTTATGAAAATTTTTATTTTTAAATTTTTGGAGCCATTGCAATAGCTTTATTTTCTAAGAAAATTCGCTAAAAGAAGACGGAAAAAAGCCGAAAATTGATGTACTACTCGAAAACTAAGCGTTTACAAAAATTCTCGATGGCCTGTTCCACCAACGGGAGTTTTCCTTGGATTAAACCAGGACCCTGAGTTTTACTCGACGTTGGGTACACAACTTGCCCCAAACTAAATCACTCGCGACGAAGTTGAGGAGACCCATTTGAAAACGGAAGTTAGGTAGTGAAAAACGTCCATTTCCACAAAAAATAAAGAGTCACAATGTTAAATCGATTTTGACGGTTAGGCCATCATCAGCAACAAATTATATTTATAAATTTATAACATTTATTATAAATTATAATATTTAGCAAAATTATGCTGAAAAATGTACTGTTATCAATATTTCGTGAAAAATCGATAAAAACTGCCAAAAAAGCTAAAACTTCAAATTCATTTTTGAGCGCAGAATATTATTTAGAACGAGTTTTTTGCCATACAATAAGTAGGTAACAATTTCTTTGCACTCAAAATTCTCGAATTTCAAAACAATGGAACATAACAAAATACAATTTGCGAAAATTTGCTCATACGATCATGCTGCATGACTGAAACATTTTTTGCTTCCGAGTCTACCTAATGGTATCGGAAGCATTGTTTTCACTTTCGGGAGAATAAACATTTTTGGTCTCCAAAATCGAAATTTCCAGTCGAATTTTACGTTTTAGACTATTCTGAACAACTTTGGTTACGTGTCTGTGTGTGTCTATCTGTCGTGTGCCCGCGAATCCTTGCAACAAGCTTATTTTCCACAGTTTTCATTCGATTCGGATAACATTTTCAGGTTATGTGCGGGCTAGGGGTGGACGGTCTCCTACCAGTTTCATCGTCCTTGACTCAATACCTCACTCTGCGCATGCGCAAACGTAAATTCTACCAAGCATCATTTTCTTATGCCCAGTCGTATGACATCGCTCAAATTTGGATGAAAGTAGGAGGATGACAATCCAATCATCCCATAACAATTTCAATATGATCTGAACAAATGTTGTTTGTATCTTGAGAAAGGTTCACATGATTGAAATAAAAAGATTTTATCCGTTTTTCGGCAACCCTTAATCCTTCGTTTTGTTGACTTGGTTGTTTTTGGGCACTCAATATATGGACTGATTCGAGTGGAAATAAGATGAATATAAATTAATTAGTAGGTAAGTAAACGTTAATACAAATATCAACGGAACACACTTCTCACAGAAACCATCCTCGGGTTTATAAAATTACGGGTGTTGAAGACGTGGTGACAAGGACGTAGCTACCCACCAAAACTCGATCTTGTGTTGTCAATCAAGGGGTCACGTCGCGCGATTAAAGTAATTCGTCAGCTGTCGGCTAGGGGGTAAACGATCCCCTCTTACACTTTCAATTGCCAAATTACTTGAGAAATGCTTAAAAAAAATGATAGTATCCTTCTTAGATACGCATAATGTTATTTCTGACAACCAGTTCGGTTTCCGTGAGGGAATGAGCACTGATCATGCGCTATACAGACTAAATAATATCATCACGCAGAAATTGGATGATGGCAACTTTGTTTATGGTGTTTCCTTGGACATTAGGAAGGCGTTTGATTCAGTTAACCATGCTATCTTGTTGAAGAAGTTATACATTTATGGGATAAGGGGGCTTCCATTGAAGGTAATTGAATCCTATTTGTCATGTCGCCCCCAAGTAACAAGAAATAATCAGGTGCTAAGCGATGAGGTTCGTCTAACCTGTGGGGTGCCACAGGGAACGGTATTAGGTCCTATCTTGTTCCTACTATTCATTAATGAGTTATTAAATCTTGGATGGTGCTATGTTCGGCTTTGCGGATGATACGGCTATAGTATTCTATGGAAAGGACCATTCCAGATTACTTCACTCAATGAATTATAATTTGTTCCTTGTGAAGCATTGGATGGATATTAATTGTCTATGTTTGAATGTAGACAAGACGTCATTGATTAGATTTTCATTTTCTAAACGTGAGAATTATAATGTGTCAGGAGTGTCATTTCACCGATATTTATGTTTTCAAAATAAATTATCTTGTAAATGTGGTCTTTTGTTGTGGTCTGATAAATGTAGATATCTAGGCGTTATATTTGACTGTCATTTGAAATTCAATTATCATATAAAGTTGTTAGTTAATAAATTAAGAAAGTTATTTTTTTTGTTTAGTGAAGCTCGAAATTTTTTGTCTGTCGTGCAGCTGAGAACCATCTATTTTGGTCTGGTTTATTCATTATTAAAATATGGTATTTTAGTGTGGGGAAGTGCTTGTAAATCTTTAATAGGTCTTTTGCAAGTAGCACATAATACTATCCTTAGGATTATACTCAGGAAGAATGCTAGATATTCAACTGTTTTGCTCCACAATGAATTTGAGGTGCTAAATGTTAGGCAAGTATTTTTGCTACAAGCTTGTCTATTCGTCTATAAGACGGGTATCCATCCTGATCATAGAAGCCGTATCTCTAACTCACGTACTGCAATGTCTTCGAACATACAGCTCCCAAAACTTAATACTGAGCGTGCAAAGAATAATTCTTATTATAAGGTATTGCGCTTCCTCTATGCCTGTAAAATTAACCCTGACGATTTTGGTAATTTAGGGAGCTTTAAGAAGGAGAATTTGATTAAAATTAAAAAATGTATCGAATAAATTTATTTAATATTTTTACGTTTGTTTGATCTCTCTAGGTGTTTGATATTTAGTTGATTTTTGTTTTGTTTTTTCTCTGAGATTAACTCCACCAGCCGCCACAAGTTCGTAAGAACTTAGTAGGTTGGTGGACAGAAGAAAGAATTTTTATGAGACAGTTGTCATTTCTGTGATTTGTTTTTCTTTCTGTCAATAAAATTATATTCTATTCTATTCTATTCTGTCAGTTTCATTATTGCCAAATTATTACTTCACTCTGCGCATGCGCAAACGTAAATTTTATTATGCTCCATTTTTACACGCTCTAGTCATCCGATCTCGCTCAAATTCGGATGATAGTTGGGGAATAACAAGTCGTTCATCCCGTATCAATATCAATATGATTGTATCATTAATAGCTACTGCGCATGCGCCAATGTTAAATACTTGTAATGATCTTAATTTCAACATTTTTCACCCAATTTTGATGAAATTGTCAGCGAATTCGCGGTTTTGGTTGTGGATGGACCTATTTCATTGTTTTCAACTCATCAGTTAATTCTACGCTTACACAAACGTAAATTACCTTAAGTATAACTTTTTCGTTTCTTAATTGACCGATTATGGCATTTTACGCTACTTCTTGATTTACTCTTTTCCACAATGAAATTTTTCAAGATAATTCAAAACAATGATCTATACAGTCATGGTAGGTAAAAACCAATCCCATGTCAAAACAATAAATGAAATAATTTCATTTATTTTCCCTGGGGCGTATCCCTACTAATTCCAACAAAACAACGGTTTACTTTTAGAACTGTTGAAAATAACTGTGGAGAGAAGCCACTACAATGAGTTGTTGTTAACAGTCGACTGTTGTCAAGAGGATGAAAATGTTTCCTATGGAGTGGAGTAATTGATGCTATTGCTTTACGTTAAGAATATTGTAATCGGCTTATTAAAATTGTTCATAGTCCAATCAACTTAGTTTAGGAATGTAGCCAGGTACGTAAGGAGGAGGAAATTGGTAGCTTGAGATGTGAACATTTATCACATGAATCAAGCGCTTTCCAACGAGTGGCGAACGATTTCTGTGCGATGGAAACTGCGGAAGTTCCATTCCCCTAGCAACGGCTGGGTTGTACGTGAAAAACACTGAAATTGTGACACAAATTTTGCGTGACGGAAATTTTTGGTTGACTCTCCAGAGCAAAGACACATCCATGTCAACGAGGAAGCTATGAGCTACACCCAACTTGTCAGACGTTTTCTTTTCTTTTATTCAATTCATCCATCCGATTCTTCCTGTAATGCATGCATCAATCTTTACGAAGTTCGATAGTAACGTACTATAAACGACAACATCTCTTTCTTCCCCCTAAATATTATGCCTAATGGGAAATGACAATATCCAAAGAGGCAAAAGGGAGGAATACTCAGAGAGAATGAATATTTATAAGCACAGAACTTCGTCCCTTGTCTTCCTACGATCGATACATTCACTAAGCGGAGGCAATGGTCTCCATCAATCAGCACGACTTATACTCTAAACGGTAGAAGAGGGTCCGTAAAACGATTACCCGCTGTCGAATAATAAATAATGCGATGGTTATAACAAGTTGTTGTTAAAATAAGAAACGAAATCAGTTTCCGCTTTGTGGGCGTTAAATTGATGTTTCATGATTGAGCTGGTCGTTAATTAATTTGAGAATAATAATAGGATTTTTTTACTGTTATTATCAATTAATTTTCAATACAAGTGAGTTGTGATTGAGTTGAGTGACTCTCGCAACGTGTTAGGAGTAGAATTTACTTCACTCACTCACTGCTCTGGGTTTTCATTGGAAAAGAGTTTCAGGCACCATAATCGGCTTATACTCTTCCTCATATAGAGGTTGGTTTCCCCCGGTTACCCTGAGTTGGAGTCATCACAAGTAAATCTTTTGCTTAAATCTGCAAATTTGTTGATTCTATTCCACTCAATGTCTCTGAGGGAAGCATGTTCAATAAATATGATGTATAAATGCCTCTGATCTGGATTTCTAGTACCGGTCGCCTCTGCAAAGAAAGTGCTCTGCGGAATCCTCCTCGAGTCCGCAAGGGCACATACAGGTGAGATGTTGTTATCTATAATACAGGGTGCGGCAGAGAGGACGGACGGTTTTAAAAAAATCATAAAATAGTTAATTTTTACTCAAAAACAAATTTATTGATGCAATCAGGTTTGCAAGGAAATAGCATCTGAGACAGTCAAGTGTGAAAAATCACATCAGGCATGTGGTGGCCGAAATTGTTGATGCAGTGCTGGAGGCGTTCTTGGGCGTTATCTCCAACATACTCTCTCAACTTGGGCGACTTCCACGCAAATTGCGTCCTTCAATTCGTCCAGAGTTCAGGGCTTGTTCTCGTATACTCTAAGCCTTGAGGTGTCCCCATAAGAAAAAATCGCATATGGATAAATCTGGGGACCGAGGAGGCCAATGAACATCGCTAAACCTGGAAATAAGGCGACCAGGGAAAAGAAGGCGAATATCGTCCATTGATGCTCTGGCTGTGTGGGCGGTCGCCCCATCCTGCTGGAACCACACACGTCGGATTGGAACACGTCGCCGTCATAATTCAGGGAAAAAGAAGTTGGTGATCATTTCGACGTAGCATTATGTTGGAGAGAGTCTACGCGAACTTCCAAGAACGCCTCCAGCACTGCATCAACAATATCGGCCACCACATGCCTGATGTGATTTTTCACACTTGACTGTCTCAAATGCTATTTTCTTGCGAACCTGATTGCATAAATAAATTTGTTTTTGAGTAAAAATTAACTATTTTATGATTTTTTTAAAACCATCCGTCCTCTCTGTCGCACCCTGTATTTAGTATCTTGCGGAAATCATAATGTCCGGTAAGGATACCGATGATAGTTCTGATTGAATTTCTACTTTCACTTAGAAATCGCTGGGAATGTAATTGTACGTTCCACAAAAGGCTTATGAATACCTTTCACGCCTACCAACTATCTCTACATCAGCCATTGTGCAGGATGCCTCTTTACGACAACCACTCGATTTAGCAGTACCCAGATTGAGAAATTTTTTCCCAATTTACCTGAAGTAGTGCTTAGTAGGATATTGAATATTGTTGAGAGATTTTTAAAAATAAATGCTATATTTTTGGTTTATTAGTAATCAACTAAGATAAAAAAATTTCTACCCCCCCTCCCCCCTATTGAATCAAAGAAAAAAAATCCTTCTGTGCGCCCTCTAGAGCTTTTCTCGAAAACTACTGGACCAAAGTTTATGAAATTGGGCTGAAAAATCATACATTGGCCAGGGGTATGCTAGTAACATTGGCATCAATTTTAATCAACCCTAAAGGGTAGTAATTAAGGGCTGAAATACTGAAAAATAGCGATCTCGAAAACTTTCTAGGTAACAGTAATGTTTCTTTGGTTGTCATTTACACATATTGTCCTAACAAATCGAATGACATCATCCTGAATGTCGACTCTATGATTTTTCTGGGGGTCTAAATAAGTTTCATCAATGACCACTAGATAGTGTTAGGCTAGCAGCAAGCGAACCGCATTACGCGGCACATTGTGGTTTTGCCAATTCACGGCAATCCACCGTCAGCTCGTTTAAGGAAAGTTTAGGTATGCTAGTTAACGTTATTCATTTATCTTCAGTAGGCATCTAAACCTATGCAGACACATTAGACACCTACCAAATGATTCGTTTAATAATATAGGCAAGTTTCCGGCGTAGAAGGGCTATGTGATACAGAAATGATAAACATCTGTGTAAGTGATGCGTTTTTTCCATTTTTCCAACATCATGTTCACTATAAATTATACTAGGATATTTTACTTTCTAATAATTTTTAATTGTTTTTACGTGCGGACATTTTCATTATCAACCTAAATTATACTGTATATTGTATAGTATACTGTACAATAAAATACAGCACCCAGCAGGGTGCAGGGTGTATTAGCACTTGTATTGCATTATTAAATATATATCAATGCTGTATTGGGCTACACCCGTATTTTAAATAAATGAACAAATATGTCGTAAAACGACATGAGCCATGTGTCACATCAGATTCCCGCACGCATTAAATAGTGTTGTAACATGTTCATAGACAGCCATATTTATTTAATATTACATTAATTGATGAACATTTTATGACTAAAATAATTTGACTGCGAGGGAAGTGGTATCGTTAGGCAAACCGACCACTATAACATAATTTCGATTTACAAAAACTGACATTTTCGTAGAATGTGCTTGTAGTAAACATAGTTACCTAAAATTATTTCATGTGTACAATTCGATGTTTGCTAAATTATTGTAATTTACTTATTTCAGGTAAGATTGGCAGTTTATTGAGGGAAGTGGTATCGTTAGGCAAACCGACCACTATAACATAATTTCGATTTACAAAAACTGACATTTTCGTAGAATGTGCTTGTAGTAAACATAGTTACCTAAAATTATTTCATGTGTACAATTCGATGTTTGCTAAAATTATTGTAATTTACTTATTTCAGGTAAGATTGGCATGGGAAAAACGATGAATAAAAGAATATCGGTTGGAGTGCTACAGTGCGCAGCCCCGCCGTAAGTAAATCCGTAGATTCCTCATGAATTCGTATTATATAGGTAGTTACAGTTTATTGAACATTAAATGCCTATAATGAATGCTAATGAGTGAAACCTATGTTTACTATATAGATCTCATCCAAGCGTTTCTGGATGCTACGCAGGTAAATTCGTTGAAATCTACACGATCACTCACGAATGGGCCATTGGTTACCAAGCACTGTGTAGGGACCAGAGTTGGGATTCCCAAGTAAATTGATTCGTAGAGTACTTTCTTTAATTACTTTAGGAAATCTACTAATATTTTACAGCAGTCGAGGAAAATCAGTACTAAGAATGACGAGGTATAGCTGCACAAGACGCAAGTACTTCGTAAATACTTGCCAAGTTCAAGTACAATTTATTACATTTACTTGCGATTCCACTTTTTAGTGAGTACAAGTGTTTTGGAAAACGGGAAATAAATCTGCAACTTATGACCTGCCGAACCCTAACTCACCTGCTGACATCACCGAATAAGCATTATTCCTTTCCATCCACAGCAAACCTTTTCCATAACCTTTATATTTTCCGTTACCTATCATAATCGCACTCCTATTCACTTCAACTTACTTTTTACATAATTTATAATTGATATTTTGTTTTCACAATGTAAACAAAAAGCA
The DNA here is from genome assembly GCA_030762985.1 of Adelphocoris suturalis. NCBI lineage: Eukaryota > Metazoa > Arthropoda > Insecta > Hemiptera > Miridae > Adelphocoris > Adelphocoris suturalis. Next base: position 5,959,787 of record CM061047.1, read on the forward strand.
GCCATCGCATATTCACTGCTCTCTAGATTTAGAATTTCCACTGTTGCCAACATGACACACCATAGATCCGTAGGTGTTGCTACTATTCTATAATAGTTAGGAAATGTTTGCTATACTACAATTTATTAACCATGAACAAATTAAATATCTTCTCAATACTAATATTAATTATAACTTTCTATATTTATAAAGTAGTATTTAGTGCTGGTTTTGTGAACTGATCGTCAGCTGTCTTACAACCTTATTTTGCATCATGAATCAGCCAACCCTAGAAGGACAAAGACACTTTCAAGCCAGCCATTTTCCGTTTTGACCACATTTTATTGAATCCGTTTTTTATCCAGAATCATCCGTGCGATTTTAAAGTATTTTCATCTGATTCCGTCACCGAATCAGTGGAACTAGGACATACTTTCCAGAAAACCATATGGGTTGCCATAAATTTGATATACATTTTCACCATTTTAAACTTGGTTGGAGTTACCTTTCCCAGCCTTGTTGTTCTTGCTGCTGGATCACCAGCTCAGGATAATATTGTGGTGAGATCTTACCTAACTATCTTCTAAATGTACATCTTTATATTCATTTTCATCTTAATCTTCGTCTCCTGGGTCTTTCTGGCTACTTATCAGCATGATTCTTCCAACCTACCTATCTGGAGTTGGCCTTCACCTTCTACACTTATCTTTGGAACTAAACTTTTGGGAACAGGGGTTATCTTAGCTTTACCTTCCTTACTCCTAGTCAGTTCACGTATGTACCTACCTTCATCTTTTCTCATTCAGACAATATTTATTTATACGCACGGCTCTCGCCAATTACATAGGGAATAGAGTATAAGTTATGTTAGGGGGAAAAAAAACTTCACATGGAATGAAATGAAAAAATACAGAATATTTTCGAGTATTGTACCTGTACTTTGTACTTGTAAGTACATTTTCCCCAACTCACGTAGGGACTGATGCGTGCCCCCTAAATTGAGTGCGGTCTTATTGATTTTGTAGGTACTATCCGAAGTACAAACCTTTTCTCAATATGAGCAACAGCCATTGGTTCATTTTTCTCCAATCTTGCTTTTCTGCGATAGCTTTTCCAATTTTTTACGTAAAGCCACTCCAAATCATGCCTTCCATCTAAACTGCATTGAGTCTTTGCTTAATCCTTTGTGTTAAAGGCCAATAAATTCTTCACCATATGCCAAGGTGATGAGCAAATCGAATGTCTCAAGGAGAAAATCGAACAACTAGGCTCACAAAAATCGCTGAAGCCACAACAGTCGACTGTGCGCTATTATTCAGACGAGAGCGAAGATGTCGACGAATCAGAAAAGGAATTCTCTGATCCCCAAAAGCGTAAAAGGAAGAAATCCAAGGGTAATATTCCAACGCAGAATAAAACAAAACAAATTTTAAAAACCAAGGACCCGAAACCCCCACCAATCTACTTGCATAAAATCACCGATAATTATAAAACGATTGAGGAAGCGGTGCATGAACATGCTCCAAATTCCAAAGTCACTGTTATGAGGGATAATCAGGTTAAGATTAACCCATCTACCTCGGATGGATTTCGGAACCTAAGTGAATTCCTTCGAAACGAAAAATGTGAATTTCACACGTACCAAGATAAACAGACTAGACCCTATTCAGTCATGATCAAGGGTATACATAAATCTCTGTCTGAAACAGAGATAGAGCGCCGATTCCAAGTAGAATACCCTGATCTCGGAAAAGTAAAGGTCACACGCAAACTAGGGTGGAAAACGAAAAACGCCCTGGACATGTGCATAGTTGCCTTTGAAAATGGGACTAACATAAAAGATATACATGCAATTACATCCTTACATGGAGCGAAAATTGCTGTGGACAGTCTTAAGTCTCCTAACCTTGTTGCACAATGCAAAAACTGTCAAGGTTTTGCACATACAAAGAATTATTGTGTCCTTGAGACAAAATGTGTCAAATGTGGTAAAAACCATGCAACAAAAGATTGCCCCAAGCCCGTTTCAATACATCCAAAATGTGTCAATTGTAACTCAAACGAACATCCCGCAAGCTACAGAGGATGCATAGTTGCGATCGAGGCCCAAAAGAAGTATAAGGAGACACTCGAAAACAGCAAAGTGCAAAATTCACTGTCAAGACACCGTCACAAGTTTCAACCGTTTCAACTCCCTACTTACAAGGAGAAGGGGGAGAAAACTTAAAAACATACGCGCAAGTCCTCAAAAACGTCCAAACGCTTCAGCAAAAACCTACGTTGAATGAGAAACATGCTGACCCATTAACTGTTATTCTTGATCGTCTAAACCAAATTGATCAACGATTCACTGAATTCAATAGAAGAATCGGAGCACTGGAAAGTAAACTCCAATCCAAATCGAAGAAATAACCATGAAATATCTCAACATTATGTCATGGAATGCAAATGGGCTCATATCTAGAAAAAGTGAGCTCCAATTAGTGCTTGAGATAAATAAAATTGACATTTGTCTTGTGTCAGAAACACATTTTACTAAAGAATCTTATTGCAAAATAAGGGGCTACAAATGCTACCATGCACTTCACCCAAGCAATGCTGCTCAAGGAGGAAGTGCTGTTTTCATAAAAGAAAATCTCTCCCATCACGAATTCACTAAGATTGAAACAGAAATGTTCCAGATTAGTGCAATAGAGGTAAAAATGGAGTCATTCTCAACCATAGTAGCGAGCATCTATATACCACCAAAACACACTGTCAAAGAAGAAGATTTTGCTGATGCGTTTGAGCACCTGGGAAATCGGTTTATCATCGGAGGGGACTTCAACGCCAAAAACACATACTGGGGCTCCCGAATTACCTCTACACGAGGAAGAGAACTGTACCAGTACACATCTAATCATAACTGTGAACCACATTCAACAGGCAAACCAACATACTGGCCAACAGACAGAAAGAAACTTCCTGACCTCATTGATTTCTTCATTACCAAAAACATATCAACAAACTATCTGTTAGTACAAGAATGCTTTGACTTAAGTTCAGATCACTCGCCCATTATTCTTACGTTAAGTGACTGGATCATCCAAGCTCAACAAAATCCGACACTTACTAACAACAAAACAGACTGGATCAACTTCAGAATTGAAATAAACCAAGAAATTGATCTCAACGATTCTCTAGACACCCCAGAAGAAATAGACAGTGAACTAGCAAAACTCGTTTGTAGCATACAAACAGTAGTCAGCCGAAACACACCAATTATAAAAAAGCGACAAAAAGGCTTGAACTATCCAAGGGAAATAATGAAAGCTATTATGAGAAAACGCAAAGCAAGAAAAAAATGGCAAGAAACGCGAAGCCGAGTGCACAAAGCTGCTTGGTATAAAAGCTGCAAATGAGCTGAGACAGATGGTCAAGGAGATAAATGATGCAACCATGGAGAACCTTGTTTCATCTCTAACCAACTGTAGGGATACAGACTACTCCCTTTGGAAAGCTACCAAACACTTAAAAAGACCAATTGTGCAAGCTCCGCCCCTTAATAACGAACTAACTGGTAGGTGGATAAGGAGCAATCAAGAAAAAGCAGATGTCTTTGCAAATCATCTGGCTGATATTTTCACAACAAACCCTGGAGTGCCTGATGAAGAACCTCTTGAAGTGGTCCAGCCGTCGGAACCAGATATTTCCATTCCATTTGTCACTGTCAAAGAAGTACAAAGAACAATTCAGAAGGAGATTAACCCAAAAAAAGCACCGGGATATGACTTGATCACTGGTTTAATCCTGAAATATCTTCCCCGAAAGACCATAGTCAAGTTAACAAAAATCATAAATAGTGCCATTAAATTTCGTTACGTCCCTCAGTTATGGAAAATAGCAGAAGTAATCATGATTCCCAAGCCAGGCAAACCGGCAAATGAGTTAAAGTCCTACAGGCCTATTTCACTCCTACCTGTGCTTTCAAAACTATTTGAAAAACTCCTTCATAAAAGACTACTGGTAGTTGTAGAGGAACGAAAACTTATTCCAAAGCACCAATTTGGCTTCAGAAAACAGCATTCCACCATAGACCAAGTCCACAGAATTACAAGTCTCATTGAAAAAGCATTCGAAGAGAAAAAATTGTGCTCTGCAGCCTTTCTGGATGTGTCACAGGCGTTTGATGAAGTGTGGCATGAAGGCTTATTCACAAACTTCGCTAAATTCTACCAGCACGCTATGCAGCAATTCTGGAGTCTTATCTGACCGTCCGATACTTCCGAATCAAACAAGACGACGCTTTCTCGAAACCTTTGAAGATTCATGCTGGAGTGCCACAAGGCAGTGTACTAGGCCCACTACTGTACCTGCTTTACACTCGAGATCTACCAGAAACTGAGGAAAATACAACTGCCACGTTTGCAGATGACACCGCAATTTTGGCGACAGGAGAAACCAACATCGAATCAGTTACAAAATTAAACCACTCCATCCCCCGCATCCATGAATGGACAAAAAGATGGAGAATTAGATTGAATGAAGCGAAGTCTGTACATGTTGATTTCACAAATAAAAGGATCAACTACGTGCCAGCCTTCCTTGACAACAAGGCGATTCCTTATGCCAATGAAGCTAAATATCTTGGGATGACACTCGATGCCAAACTGAGGTGGAAATCACATGTTAAAAAGAAAAAGTCTGAACTAGTTATCAAATTCAGGAAAATGTACTGGCTTATGGGAAGACACTCAAAACTGTCTATCCACAATAAGCTCATATTGTACAACCAAGTCCTCAAACCTGTCTGGACATATGGTGCGCAACTGTGGGGGTGCACTGCACAAAGTAACCGCAACATTATTCAGCGCTTTCAGAATAATGTTTTGCGTACCTGCGTTGATGCATACAGATACTTCAGAAACGACAGATTACACTATGAGTTGAAAGTTGAATCTGTCAATGAGGTTATCCGCAAACAAGCCGTCAATCATCTTTTGAGGCTTAGAGATCATGTTAACGAGGATGTCGTTCAGCTCCTTGACACCGAAGATCTACTTAGAAGACTTAAAAGAACTAAACCGCATGAACTAAGTGAAATAAAATGAACGTCAAGACTAGTGAATCAATAATCAGAACAATAAGTCTAAAGTGAAGTATATTAGATCTTAAGAAAATGTATATATAAAGTAACCACATGAATATTGCTTATAAGTTGTTATTACTTGGCGCAATAAAACTTGTCAAAAAAAAAAAAAAAAAAAAAAAAAAAAAAAAAAAATATATATATGCCAAGATATTCTCTATTACAATGCAGAGGATGGGTTTCTTCGTTCCAGTGTGTATTTCTCTGCTCCACCGGACAAAATCTAGAGCTCCTATTGCTCCTCCAATTTTAAGGTATCTGTCTGAAAAATTCTGATTATGCCCAAAGGACTTCATTCGAACGTATTATTTCGAAGTCTGAGACCTTCAAAACACGTCCTGGCACTCCAATCACCGGTTATCGCAAATAACTGGCTGTAACTTAACCAGTTCATAGTACAACATAGTACAATACATAGTACAACTTTCTTCAAGACTTTTATCTAGAAGATTCTTCTTTTTGAATACTACCTATTCACTTATTCAAATGGTATCAGTGACAAATATATAATCAATGCAGGATCAAGGTCAAATGAACCCAGCCCATGATTCTGACATGCTTCCAGAAACATGCTCTTCCAGGTGATTTTCGAGACTAGCACTCAGCAAGCGGAAAACGAGATGTCATTACATTGACGCCTCGGTAATTGCCGATCTCTCATACGGTTCTTTTATTACGCGGGTGTACTGTGATCAAATTCCGTCTCGGCCGCACTGTACGGCGTACGAAGGATGGCGGACGGATTGTTTTTAATTTTTTTTCGGATCCTTCGCATCTTGAAATGTAAGCGAACGAATTTTGAGGGAGGCTTCAAATTGTTTCTCTTTGTTGATTACAAAGTTTCATTATTAAAAATAAAAAAACTAATAATTATCCAACTATAACTGAATCCTCTCAACTATACGTGAAGAAACAATTACTTTAAACAACAGCATCCCAAACTCCTTTTACTTTCGTTATTACGACAACGAAGGTCACTGCGGGCCAACTTTTCTTCTTCTCGAATCCCCTTCCATTTGTCTGACCACGGAACGTTGAGCTTAATCCAAACAAGAGACCCTCCATGCTTATTTCTCTATTTATCTCTTCGCCCGTTTTTCCTCCCTAACTGCTGAAACCTTTGTTTTTTACACAATGAGTTTAGGGAAGTGTTTCATATTTGTCACAACTAGCCCACCTTCCTTTCTGTTTTCCTCTGAAACTCCATTTTTCTTATCCATGTTCTGTTTGCCGTCTCGATCCGCTTTTTTTGTTACTTCTTCCCCTTAAGGTTTTCGTTGTTGTCTTTTACTAACCGTTCAGGTTTGGGGAGGCAGTTGTTGATAACTTATCCTTAAAGGATAACGATTCCACTCAAGGAACGGAATACAAATAAACGGACAAAAAAGCCTGCAAAGTTGGACGCGGCATTTAGTTTTCTTATGTCCGTAACGTGGTTTTATACATGGAACATTGTGGCAAAAGAATTAAAATTAATATCCATAGCAAATAACGCTTCAGCCTCAGTTTTGAAGGAAAAAAAAAATTATCTAATAATTGAAAAAAAAAATAAAATATTGATAATAAAATAATAATGAAAAATAATACTGAATAATGGAAATAAAAATAAATAAATACTTGAATTAAAAAGTTCCAGCCATGCAGCATTAAGAGCCACTCATCTGATCCGGACCCCGGGCATCGTCAAGTAAATGTCCTAAAGAGGCTACATACGAAATTACAGCTTCCTAGAGTGTAAAGCATAGAAATTAGCTTTAAGAGCCACTAATCTGATCCGGACCCTGAGCATAGTCAAGTAAATGTTCTAAAGAGGCTACATACGAAATTACAGCTTCCTATAGTGTAAAGTATAGAAATTACCAATTAAAATGATTTAACCACCGCTTCACAAATCAAACCGTTCTCGCAATATTCGGATCACCTGCTATGAATCACATCATCGAAACACCAGCTCAATGAAGTCATCAGAAATTAACAAGCGGTTGCAATCATGTTCACAATATTAATTATTGAAAATGATCACCTGTGTGTAAACAATTATTCATATAACCATGCTCATAACTCAGCTTGTTGGCCACGCACTTCGCAGTAGTTAACATAATATGGTTGGATAAATCGAGAGCTTTCAAACGAATGGTCGACGAATTTTGTGGGATGAAATACGACGAAGTACCATTTCCCTAGCAACGACTCGGTTGTAAGCAGAAATCATCAGAATATTTGGTAACAAATTTGGTAACGGTTTTCGAGTTATGTGCCAGAGCAAAGACATAAAATGTCAATAAAACAATAAATGAAATAATTTCATTTATTTTCCCTGGGCCGCATCCCGACTAATTCCAACAAAACAATGGTTTACTTATAGAAATGTTGAAACACATGTTGAAACACATTGTTGCTAACAGTCGACTGTTGTCAAGAGGATGAAAATGTTTCCTATGGAGTGGAGTAAATGATGCTATTGCTTTACGTTAAGAATATTGTAACCGGCATATTAAAATTGTTTATAGTCCATTCAATTTAGTTTAGGAATGTAGCCAGGTACGTAAGGAGGGGAAAATTGGTAGCTTGAGATGTGAACATTTATCACATAAATCAAGCGCTTTCCAACAAGTGGCGAACGATTTCTGTGCGATGAAAACTGCGGAAGTTCCATTCCCCTCGCAACGGATGGGGTGAACATCCTTAGAAATTGTGACATAAAATTTGCGTGACGAAAATTTTTGGTTGACCCCCCAGAGCAAAGACATATCCATGTTAAAAAAATATATTATGTTGCAGTCCAAACCCAAAATCAATCAAATCAAGTTTTGCCTTGGCAACTGCGCCTCACGTGAAGTGATATTACATCAACAATCAAATCATCTTAGTACCTACCGAATTGAAGAGAAAAGCACGCTTCATTTCAAATTGAAGCTTCATAGGTTGAATAACAACGAACTAGGGCCCGGATTTCACTCAGCTAATCTGGGGGACTCTAGGCTTCATGATTCGTTTTTAGGCGTCCCAAGGGTTCTCTATTTCAAATTTCAGCTTCGAGGATTAGAATAGGAAAGATATTAATGTGCCGCTACTTTAGACTATTTTTCGTGACAATATTTTGTGAAAGTTTTCACCTTTAGTTCCCAGTAAATGTGTGTTCTACGCTAAAATCTGAGGGGAATTCGGGTAACTGGTTCCATTTATGGATGTTTGTATACCTACAGACCACATTCTATAAGTTGCGAAGGAAGTTATGAATATTTATCATTTGCTGTGGGATAAGTCATAATTATATGCATGTCAAGTGTATCAGCTCGTAGGATTGACATTTCTTCAACTGGGTTCAGTGTAGCATCGTATTCTGATGCTATAGTTTATATGACTAAATGTGGCGAATCTGCGGTTGTGTCCCTGCAGGAAGGTGGGATGAGGAGATTAAACACTTCAATCCTTCCTTCCCCTGTAAGGGAGCGTCTTTATTACGTGTACCGGTTTCGGCCCGTTAGCACAGACTCTCTTCAGCACTAAACTACAAAACCACTCAGAAAGCTCCGAGCACCCATAAGTTAAAAAAAAAAAAAAAAAAAAAAAAAAAAAAAAAAAAAAAAAAAAAAAAAAAAAAAAAAAAAAAAAAAAAAAAAAAAACCAGGCATAAACGTCAACTTTGGTAGGAACTAAACTATACATTAACAGAAAATTATTAAAACGAGGTCCTCTAAAACAACATACCTTTAGGATCATCTATCAATATCAAGAGGAACAACAACAAAAAAAACGTCCTCCAACAACTCTCTAGTGAGGAGAATGGCAAAATTCATGCAGCAACCTCACAGCGTCTAAGAACAAAGAGAGAGAGAGAAAAAAAAACAACTGTGTTATTACCATTGCAGATATGCAATTGTTATTTATCATATCTGCAATGGTAATACACAGTTGTTTTTTTTCTCTCTCTCTCTCTTTGTTCTTAGACACTGTGAGGTTGCTGCATGAATTTTGCCATTCTCCTCACTAGAGAGTTATTGGAGGACGTTTTTTTTGTTGTTGTTCCTCTTGATATTGATAGATGATCCTATAGGTATGTTGTTTTAGAGGACCTCGTTGTAATAATTTTCTGTTAATATATAGTTTAGTTCCTACCAAAGTTGACGTTTATGCCTTTTTTTTTTTTTTTTTTTTACTTATCCTAGGGTGCTCGGAGCTTTCTGAGTGGTTTTGTAGTTTAGTGCTGAAGAGGGTCCGTGCTAACGGGCCGAAACCGGTACACGTAATAAAGACGCTCCCTTACAGGGGAAGGAAGGATTGAAGTGTTTAATCTCCTCATCCCACCTCCGTGCAGGGACACAACCGTAGATTCGCCACATTTAGTCATATTATATTTTATTCTGCGTAAATTAGGTATATAGTAATTACTATAGTTTATAGTTACATTCTAAAGTTATTAAAAGGTTATAAGGATCCATTTCGAGCAGTGAAAGACAATTCACTGACTTTAGATGGAATCGATTAGTCTGAAAGGGACATCCCACGATTCAAGCTATATACTAAATACCGCGATTACTCTTCCCGCCGTCGTAACTATGACAATAATTCATCACCGAGGATTAACATAGAAATGCCTGAGACCGTCCTTGGACGCTAATATCGTCCCATTAATCAAGCATTCGTTCTAAACCAGAACCTATTTAATCTACCTCCTCAAATTGGGGCCGCAGTTGTCGGTACCTTTCTGCCTCCTTCCCTATTCACCCCGCCGTTGACTCTCTTATATTACTCCCTGAGAAATTTGATCGTCTTCCTTCCCTCGTTACTATCACCGTTCAATTTTCGTTGAATTCTGGGATGCTATTTTTAGCCAGTTTATGGTGAATACCTTCATCTGCAAACGTTACTACACCTTTCACATATTTGAAAGGAACATGTGGTGCGTAAACCTGTGCAATTTTTCCTGATCGGGTATTGAGGATTTCCCAATCGTTGAAGAACAAAGTGAAGTGTGAAGATCATCTTGAAGTTACAGATGACATTCCTAACCCAGCAGCATTATGACTTGATGAACTGATTAATCATTTCCGCTGAATGAAGTAGAAAAATTCGATTATCCCAGCCATCAGAAAAAGTTGAAATCAAATACAGGCTTTCTCCACTTTTCAGTTTATGATTTGTCTGTCTTCCAATCATTACATCTTGTCAAGTACGATAAACATCCTATTGCGTACTTACCACCGTTTTTATATTATGATTTGTGACAGAGTTCCCGTCAAAATCCCAGAGAAAGCGCTGCCGTCGCTCCGTTGGAAAACAACGGGCGTCGCACGCCTCTTCTCGTGTTCTTGAAAGGCTGAGTTTGGCGTTGGATGGGTGATCCAAGACCTGGAAAACCAATCTTCTCCGAACGTAGCTTATATGCTATTAGTTCGAGTAGTATCTCTCTGACGGGATACTGTCATCCTCCTCTACCTCTTTTTCGAGGATTTAGGACCCCATTGCACCTCTGGGGACATAGATTCGCGGACAAAACTTCATTTTCAGCATCCCACTTAACGTTGTTCATTTCCTTAGTTCCTATAAGCCATTTTTCTTTTCTACTACACTTGTAAACTTAGCTTCTAAAAGTGTAACTTTTCTACAGTTGTACTCTTTGTTTTGGTGAAACACTTGTTCTAGTTTACCGTGCATTACAAGTACCTGTACTTGTTACACTTGTAACTTGTTGTTTTATGGAATAGGCCCGAGGTGTCCGGTTTTCGCCCCGAAAGTCCGGTTTTTCACCAAGCTGTCCGGACGAAAATTTGAAATTGCTCTGATCGCCAAATGTCCGGTTTTTCAGAAAGGGCGGCCAATCGCAGGTTGCTATCCTAGGAAAACAGCCTTGACATGGAGGGCCTAAATACTATCTACATGTCAAAAAATCCTTTGTAGTCTTGTTCTTTTTTCGCGAGAAGAAACTCTTAATCTTTTTAGCCATTACTTGTGCATTCTCTCCTTCAGTTTTAGTGTGAAGTAAATAATGTTGAAATAATGGGGATAATATTGAGTTAGTAGTTCAAGTCGTAGGTAATATTGAGATTTTTGTTGCGAAATTCCCTATTACCTGATATTTACTGATTCGAACGTTGCTTGCCTACCTATAGAGTGTTAATTACATATATACTTTATAAAAGTACTTAAAAACCTACACTGATTATTATTTTGAGAAACCAGAAAACCAAAAAATGATTAAGAAGGTAAATTGTGCTTTTGATTATTTAATTAGGCACCAACGTAAATGATAAATCAAAGAATTGAAATTAGAAGAACACGTGCAAAAATTTTGATCTCCCGTTTGTCTAACTCACTCTTTTTAGTTCCCCATTAAAGATGTGCGTTTATAGTGGTTTCCAGATGATAGATAGAAATTATTATATAGACAGTAATTATTCAATCTTCTGGTTATATGTGATACGTTCATTATTATCCTATAGGAACGAATAAAGGTTAGCATTAGTCGAAATCATCGGTGAACAAAAATGTACACCGCGTAATTTTAATTTAAACAAACATTATTTAAATTGAAGACAATACCATTTATTAGAACATAGGTAATAGGTATACAGAATTTAGATAGGAAATGCATTTGTTCCGCTTTCGTGGCATTGATTTCTGTACAATTTTTAATGAGTTGTTTAATGTGCTTTCCAACTTTGCCCGGTTTTTTTCCCCACCTCACTTGGCAACCCTGAGCCCAACTGATCATGTGCTATTTATTATAATTTTTAGGTTCCAGAGGTAAATTCAGGAATTTCCGCAATGAATGATATTTTCACAAAACTTTCTTTCAAGTCTGATTATAATTCCACGAGAGTGACATTTTCCGTACAATAATTTGACCGGTAGGTTGTTACAAACCATGCGCTCTGTTAACGTAACTCATTTACTAAAAACACCCATGGACCGTGTCATTTAGCTCCGGCTATTATGGGGTCGTATGTACTATGGCATTGTAAACCTGCAGTCCCCTAATGGCTCCATTTCAAATTTCATTATTGCAAGTTGAACTTATTTATTTATTTTCATTTATTAATTTATCATCAATGTGGGACAGGCCCTATTACAAAATATAATATACGAATCTAGTTATTTGCTCTATACAGAAGGAGCAGCAGTGAACAAAATATGAATTGATTTAGAATTAACAGGAAAAATGTCATAACACGAAACCAACTAATGTTAACGAAAGTTCATATAAACTGGGAGGTTCCTTAAGATCTTCTTAAATGAAGGCATAAATTGGTTGAATTCGTCAGTTGAAGCTGCATTTTGGAGGACCATATTTGGTTCTCAAGATATGTGTGTTTGTGGTCGAACCTGGGATTAATTTGTAGCCGCTAAATAGTACATGGAGAAGAGTTTGGTTGTGGATGTTGTACTGTGGTTCCAGTACGATAATTTCTTCGAGAAGGACCGGGAAATCAATAGCACCGTTGAGCAGCTTGTGGATGAGGCTCATATCACTGGTGAATCTACATGACTGAAGGGTACGAACTAAACTAAAAGCATTACTAGGATCCGTTAAGGACAAAATCAATGTTCAGGATAAAAGTGGGGTTTATAAACTAAAATGTTCTTGTGGCTACGAATATTGCGGTCAAACTGGTAGGAAATTCAGGGAAAGAATAGACGAGCATCAGGAGGATTTCAGGGAAAATAAGGGTAAGTCTACATTTGCGAAACATCTTAAGGAATCCAATCATAGTTACAATTTTGATTTGACAGATAGACAGTTTGTAGAATTTCTTCATTTTTGTCCGAAGGGAGGTATGTTGAATGTACTTGAAAAATTCGGTATAATAAAAAGTGACATATCTGGTAAATGTTTGAATGAGGATATACCTCAATATATTTCACCACAAATAGGTCCATTTTTATAAAGCTTGGAATTATCCCTTCACAATGTTGAAACCATATTTAGTTATTTCCCCCTTTCACTTCATCTAATTGCTATAATCCCCCGTCACCTTGTTTGCACTTAACTGGTTGTACCTCCTGCCCCTTTCCTTTCTCTTGACCAATGGGATTCAATCTCCCTTCACCTGTTACTATAAAAGCTGTGTCCTTTCTAATGTATCTTCAGTTATTGTTTGTTACTGATGATATCCTAACCGTCGAAGTCGATTTGACAGTGTAACTCTTTATTTTTCGTGGAAATAGACAACGTTTTTCACTAACTTCCGTTTTGACTGGGAGACCGCCCGAGTGCTCCCGAGGGACTGAAAAAACACCTGAGTGCTCCCGTAGAAAAATCACGCCAGTGCTCCGCCTAACCTGAGTGCTCCCCTAGAAAAAAAGCGCGAGTGCTCCGACACGCCTGAGTGATCCCGTGTTTGAAAAGTAGCCAGTACAATGCGTTTTGTCAATGTAATCGACTATTACGTGCATTAGGTTCAGTACACAATATTTTCGAACGCAGAGTACTACTCAAAAAAAGGTGATCGGACATGAAGTAGGGCATTTAAAACCTTACATAAAAAATTCAACTGAAAAATTTACTCCAATTTCATTAAAACAAGCTAATAAATTAATAAAACCCCAAAAATTGCAACAATTTAAAAATTGGTTTTGGGCAGCTGAAAAAGTTTATTAGGAATACCACGTAAATAGCGATATATTCGTATTTTTCCTCAAATTTCCCGATTAGAGGATAACTTTCGATGGGCGGGAAGAAAATTCATTTGCGACGACTTTTCTTTTGATGGCCGCCCATAATTCGTTAGTTTCTATTGTGGTCTTGGGTTCATGGTTATGTGGGGTTTTGTTAATCACCTCACAACCATATGTTTTATCGTGTGATTTACAGCGGATTTGCCCATCCCTTGCACTACAATTCCACCTTCTTACACCCCCAGGTAATAATTTATGATAATTATATTTGAATCAGTCAATAAATGCAACAGCCTCTTGACGGCTTCCGCCACTAACAAATTTCACGTCCGACATGGTGCACGGAGAAAGGTAATCGACAAACTGATGGTAAATGCCCCAACGATTCATGTCGATTCTAGTGCACTTTCTCTTATTGTCTACGGGATCACTCGGGACAATCTATTTTCGAGATTGCGAAGTGAAGGGGATCACTCGGGTGTCCAACTTTCGCCCCTCGGACTCAACGGGAGCACTGGAGCCGTCGCCCGTGAGGATGATATGCGCGCGAATCAAATTTTCGTTCCACAGCCCAACAAATAAAGATATCTGTAAAGGTATCTGGAGTCGATTCCAAACGTGTTATGAACGGTACAACAAATCGTGGAGGTCGCATCAAGTATTAAACTGTTTCGAAATGTACCTATATAATATGTACCGCTGTACATGATATCTATACATGATTTTTTGAACAAAACATTATTATTTTTGGTCTAAAACATGAATAAGTTATGCAATTTGCACTACACGGAATCATAATATTTCCATTGATAAAGCTCATTCGTATTTATTACAAACATTGCACGAGTATAGCAAGTGTTGTAGGTAATAGATATTATTCCCCCTTCACGAATTATTCAACACCAAGCGGTTAGACCCTTGAAACACGATACCCTCACGCTCATTGTTAGCGAAGGTTCAGATTTGATGCTAATTAGGGTCTTGGTTATGTTAATTTGATCTACTGCGATTAATTATTAATGCAAATGGAACCAGGTCACAGGAGATGAGATGATAAGGTATCTTCACCATTTATCCCAGCCCCAGTCACTCTTCACCCCTTTTAATGAATTTTCGTGGAAAATGAGGCTATTGCAATGGCTCGAAAATTTTTAAAACAAAAATTCTTGAACATTTTCTTCAGTGATATCCGTTTTGAGACATTCTGAAACGAATCCTTGAGTTTAACATTTTTTTCATATATATATATATAATATATATTAATTGCTATGAAATTCTTAGGCCGACCCCCAATAATTTTTTTTGTAACGTCCCAAACTAAATTAAAGATGACTTTCACGTACCTACAACCGAGTAGTTGAGTAGTTGCTATAGATTGTGTCACAATTTCAGTGTTTTTCACGTACAACCCAGCCTTTGTTAGGGGAATGGAACTTCCGCAGTTTTCATCGCACAAAAATCGTTCGCCACTCGTTGGAAAGCGCTTAATTTATGTGATAAATGTTCACATTTCAAGCTACAAATTTCCCTCTCCTTACGTACCTGGCTACATTCCAAAACTAAGTTGATTCAGGCTAAGACTCGCATAGCAAATTATCCTCGTTTTCGAAAAGAGAAAAGATCCAGCGAGGCGCGAAGCGCCGAGTATAGATTAGGGGAGTCCAGGGGTGGCGAAGCCCCCCGGCGAGGCGCGAAGCGCCGAGTATATAAAATAAAATAAAAAAATGCTGAAAAAATAGAGCAAAAACTGCTAAAAATAGTCAAGTTTATATATATTTTTTAGAAAAATATTGCTCAAATAAAGTTTAATATTAAACTTCAATACAAACTAAATTAAAATTAATACAAACTAAAATATTAAACATTTTGTGTGTAAAATTATGCAGAACAATGTACTTAAATTTAATTAAAATAAGCTAAAAAATCGAACTAAAACTAAAATCATAAATCTCTTTTTGAATTGCAGAATATTATTTTGAAAGAATTCAATGTAGAACATTGTTCATATTTTCAAAGAAGAACAATGTCTTTTCCCTCAATGTCCTTAATTTTCAAAACAATGTAACATAATATAGTACGATAATTTACGAAAATTCGCTCATACGATCATGCTACATGACTGGTACTTTTCCACGCAGAACTAGACTAGAAGGACGCAAGAACTAGACATAATTATCCAGATAATTATGTTTGATCCTTTTCCAAATGAGTTTACGGCGGAAATCATAGGCGGGAGTTGAGTCTAGTGGCTTGATATTGGAATTCTTGTACTCAGCGCGATTAGTATGTAGATGTTATTTGAGTGCGTCTCTGACGGCGCTTTGAGTGTGCAATCCAAATGCTCATTTAACGGGATTCATACACAGGAAGTATTATTATTATTTTTTTTAAATTAATGATAATACCAATAATAATAGTTTAATAATGAATTATGGACAATTGTGAAACGTTGATGTGCTATCTAATGAAAAAAAACCAACTATTGTGTAATAGTTCACTGCGTTTTTATATCTGGGAATCGGTTTCTAGGCCATTCTATTCGGGAGCTATAATTGTGAGCCTTCAAAAGGAATGAAAATTGCTGCCGGACAAAAGAGTGCAGAAGGAGTTAGCGGGAAAAGTTCCTGAGAATCCATTAATCAGACCTACTGGAGTAACCATTAATCTTTGCTTTCGTTACCCCCATTAAATTAATGGGCATTCTACTCCCTTTTCAAGTGAAGGTAACATTTCAATAAGTTAGGTTTTGTACTTCACACTTGAGCACGTAGGTATAGGCGAGCCCCGTGGTATATCAGAAATGAGAGACCCGTCCGATATTCTCTGAGAACATTAATCTTTCTCGTCTGGCTCTTCTCTTTAGCAATTTTAGAAACAAAAACATCTCCATATTCGACGTAAATTATATTATATAACATGCCTTATAGCCTAGTGCTGTATTAGGCGAATGTAGGATCGCATTTGAAATTCTTAGAGTACAGAAAAACCAAAAGCATGCTCGAGGAAGATTAAACAAGCCTTGATTCTACATTTAATCGAACAATGAAGATCACATCATCTGTTTCGTATAATTCGATGTCAGCTTTGGGGCCTGTTTACCAATTACAGGGATAACTTTTAGGCAAACCTCAGGTAGATACCTCGAGTTTACCTTAACATATCGAACAAATTTGATTGGGCATATATTTATCAACTTTGTCCCCGCAGGTAGCTACCTACAGGTAGCTAACTGCTCAGATAACCTCGTTTGTGGGAAATATGGTTACCTACCACAACAACAACAATGATTTCCCAACAAAACAGCCTCAACAATGTCCATGGGCAAAAAAGTGGATACTTTAACACAACACAACTCCTGCTCTTTCGGTTTTGGTTTATTGTTTCCAATAGTAAGCCTATGTGATCGTATAGCAAAAAAATTTTATAAACCCCCCCTTTGATTTTCCTCAAACATTGTCCCTTTACGTTTCAAGGTGCGTAGAATCCAAATTTGAAATGTTCGTCCGCCGTTCGCCGTCCGCCTTCCGGGCCATAAAAGACCTAAGAATTGACTTTAAAACCCCGTTCTTTCGCACATAGACTCCATTTGGGGTCTAGTTGGTCCTAACGTTTAACCATCCCGATCGCTTTACTAGCATAGATGCTATGGGCCGAAAACGGGCGAAAAAGTGTCTTTTTCGAGGCTTTGAGTGTTAGACTGACGTGTTAAAACTCCAACCTGCTCAACCACAACTGCGCAAGCTAATATTCCACGGTTAGGATAACAATGGGCAGTAGGACCTCGCAACAGAACACTTTAGGACCAGATCATGCACGACCACAACTGCACGACCTAATAATTATTATTCTCGTGTTAGGACGAAATTCACTCATCTCAAAATGCACAACTTTCAAATGAATGTTGATGGAAAAATATGAGTGATATGATAGCGTAAGCGTAATAGGGTGGTGAACCTCCGGTTGTGAGATAACGAGACCTTGGGAGTACCTCCAGGGTGGCGTGGAAAACTTCCTACACTTGTATTGCTTTCGAATTTCATGTTCCTTCGAAGCATTAATATACGTTTTTTTCTAGGTCATATTTGTGTGTTAATACCGATTCTTTGCCTACGCAAATTTAATAACAAATCCTCTCGACTTTTCGTGCGTACTTAGATAATTATATTATTAAGGCAATGATTATTTGAATAGATAGGAGCTCAAATCGAGGAATATAAACATACGTATATAATTATAGAAATATAGGTTGTGGCAACTCGAAATAAGACACGCCGAGGAGTCTGGACGGGCCTTATGACGTACCCAAGCCAACTAAAACTATGATCATACTCAATTGAAAAAATAATAAACCTTTGTGAAATAATTTGCAGCGTTTTTTCCTGTGTAATTATTTTTTCTTTTCTGGTTGTGCGGACAACGGAGTGAGTTGGTCGTTGGTATGGGTAATTATAGAAATGCACCCGTACAAGTGCTCTACGGAATTAACCTGCGTACGGAAGTTGTAGATCATAAACGTTCCCTAGAACTATATATTAGTGAGTTCCTAGTAGATCCGTCGGTCTCAATACGGCGTGCGGTAACGAGAAATATTTACCGCACCTTAAAGTCACGTCAAGACCTTAACGGATGTAGTTGTAACGCTAAATCCATGGAAGGAGGAAATTATCCCAAGGAGGTTATTTGAGACCATGGAAGAAGGCTATTCTAAACAATTACGTTTTTTACTGATTACGATCCGTTAACGTATCTGTACGGAAGGATGCGTCACCGTAACAAAATACGTCAGAGTTTCGGCGCCGTATTGTCGATACCGCACGACGTATAGTGTTTTACGGTTTTACTAGGAACTCTCTATTATCTTCCAAACTACGGGAGTTTTACGAAAATTTGGAAACTTAGCTAATCTTTCCTACGATCTCTTGCTCTGAGGAACGACCTAAAAACGAAAGGCTGAAAAATTCTTTCTTCTTGTATAACAAAAATATGGAAAATTATATTATAGTTCCCTCTGAAGCCCAGACGAATTTTTTTAGGCTGATCAAAGTTTCGACTTGGCCGCATTATCTAGGTATATAAAAACTCAAGAGCACTGAAGTGTTTGTTTGCTATTATTGCTTATGATACTTATTTAAAATATCGTTGGTAGATATGATAGTGTGCTATATATTACTGAATTTTTTTAGCTACTAGCTTTGCAGTTGCGTTGGATCCAAAATTTTTAAAATACTTATTTTCTACAATTTTCTTCATGAAACTTCAACTTCGTAAGTACCTGGTGCATTTTCTACACGTTACACACAACTTTCCTCCAGGATAATTCGCTAACTGTGGGAGATGAGTCTCAGGTAAGGATACCAAGCAGATAGCGGTACCTTGCAGGTAAATGTGAGTTGATAAACAGCCATCGAGAAGTTATCCGAGGCCAGTAGTTACCTACAGTTGGCCTGGGGTTTATCTGTGATTGATATAGCATTTTCACGTCAAATTGGAGGTTTTCCATTTCAAATTGGAAGTTGACGGAAATGGTTCGTTTCACATTAGTTTTAAACGCCGCAACGATAGCCTGCGTAGAAGGCGGAAACACCCGGTGATTCTGAAAATACCTACTCCGTGCAGCAAAACATGACGATAGACATGATAGACCTGACAGCCGCTGCTGCAGGGAGAGACTTACGTTGAAAAATGTGTTCATTCTTTTCCGTTCATAATGTTCATTCCTACTTGTTGAATGTTACGTTTCACTCGCTAATTTGTTGTTATTGCTTTCCCAGAATTAAATCATGTATTTCCGTCAGGCTCCAATAAATTTGAAATAGAAAACCTCCAATTTGAAATGTAAAACCTCCAAGTTGATGTGTAAAACCTCCAAATTGATGTGTAAAACCTCCAAATTGATGTGTAAAACCTCCAATTTGAAATGGAAAACCTCCAATTTGACGTGAAAATGCTATAAACAGCACCTACGATTTTTCTGCGAAAATTGACTGAAACAAGTAGATTAGTGCTTACGAAGTGAGTCACATGATACCGCATTTTCTTGTGAGGAGATCCGCGTGAAATAGACGCTTCCTGCGTTGTGTAAGAGACAAAATGGCTTTGGAGCTCACTCAGCTGATCGATGACAGTCGTCTTCAGTATTCTCCTTTGAGCCTCCCACTCAAATTCCTGCTTCGTGCTTCGAATAGGAGACACAATGGCTTTGGAGTTCACTCCGCTGATCAATGACCTCGCATGCGTCAGCGGCCCCTGATACATCTTTATCCTCACCATGTCACAGATTACATCCGTACCAAGTTCAATCAAAACCGGACGTCGGGAAATGGAATTTAAAACGATTTTAAGAGGACATACATACATCAATGAACGAAGTAAACACAATAGCTCATTTTAGCGAATTTTTGAATAAAATTAGGCTATTGCTCTCGCCTCAAAATTTGTAGAATGTGAATTTTTGAAAACATTTTATGCAGAAATCCGTTTTAGGCTATTCTGAATCATATTCTGTAGTTTAACGCATTTTTTTATGTATGTATGTATGTGTGTATGCATATATGTATGTATGTGTCATTCCAGACGATAACTTTCCGTAGAATTGTGCTAGAAACTTCAAACAAATTTTAAAATGTTAAGGACACAAAACGAAAGTTCAAGTTCGTTGGCCAGCATGATCGGATTACATCTTTGGGTTGAAATTTTCAAAACATGTAGTCAAAAATTTCAAAATAGCCTGTTTTTTGCGATTTGTTGTGCGAAATAATTTTTTCAGCATACTAACATGTGGTATATTCGGAATCAGCGTAAAATTTCCTATAGGAATATGTATCAAGTTATCAAAAATTTCAAAGTTGAAAAATCAGTCAAAAATCGAAATAATGCCGTTCGCTTGTTGTAATAATCGGTAATATTATCATGAAACATTGTCCAAATTCAGATTGAACTACTCTAATGGAAGTATCCCTGTATAACCAATCCATGCTGTTTAAAACGTAGGTAGTAGGTGCTTAAAAAAAAAAAAAAAAAAAAAAAAAGAAAAAAAAAAAAGTAATTACAACTGATCAGTTTACTCTGTGAAATATTCCGTCCTCCGATGCTCTCGGTCGCTCTCTTTAATGTTTTATGCTCAACTGTTTTAGGACTTGATGTAGCTTTAATACGACTGTGGCTTAGAAAATATCAGCCATGAAATTATGAAGAAGTTCTACTTATGTACGTATTAGCACGCAGACCCAAGGCCTCGCTCCGCTCGTCCGTCAATACCGACTGAAATGTCGACGATTTCTTCGAAAATTCGCTCATGGGGTCATGCTGCATGACTGGACTTTTTCCTTTTTAAAAGAAAATGGGCTAATAAAGCACTTTTACATCTTACATAAATTCATCGAAATAGTACTTGCCAATCTATATCATCAATCAAGATCCACCACGGTTGCCTCCGTGAAATTCAAATTAGCGAGGCAATATCGAAGTCATTGCGACGACATAGTGGAGATTTCATCTCGCCATAACCGTGCTAATGCATCGCACAACAGTCAACTGTGTCTCACCGACTCAATTTAAGTTCGTTTCAAAACTTTCCTTCTCCTGCCTGTTAGGTTTAATAGAGGGTCGAACGCCTCAAGTAATTGACTTGGATCTTGGTTGAATGAGTTGGGGAAGTGAAGATGATGGAGGCCCTTGGTAGGTCAAACTTCAGTGTGATTAACCAGACCCACTGCCTAGGTCACGGCGCTATAATCGATTTCCTTTCATCCGAAAGGCGCGCGAAGGATCTAACTTATTTACGGAGCCAAACGCGGTTTTGAACAACCCCCCCCCCCCCCCCCCCTCACTACTACCGCCATCCGCTAGTCCCGCTATAAACCGATTCCGTGATCCGCGCACTACAAATAAGCGGGTGGAAAAACTGGTGAGAACCTAATCGAAACGCCCCGTATAATTTTCTTAGAGAAGGCGGAGAGACAAGCTGGACATGAAAAATAATTCACGGAGTCCATTTAAAAAGTTTTCCGACGCAATTTCCTTCGACGGTTGCCAAGAAAATTATCAAAGGCTGCCAACAAACAAGTGGATATGACGTCACTTCTCTTAGGTTTATTATTTTCAATAATGAACACTTGTAATCGACCAAAAAGAATCTTTAAAAAAACGCTGCAAATTATTTCACAAAGGTTTATTTTATTTTTTCAATTGAGTATGATCGTAGTTTTAGTTGGCTTGCGTACGTCATAAGGCCCGTCCAGACTCCTCGGCGTGTCCTATTTCGAGTTGCCACAACCTATACTTCTATAATTATATACGCATGTTTATATTTCTCGATTTTGATAATATCATTATCTAAGTACGTACGAAAAGTCGAGAGGATATGTTATTAAATATGCGTAGGAAAAGCATTTTTATTAACACACATATATGACCTAGAAAAAAACATATATTCATGCCTCGAAGGAACGTCGTACCCACCTGCCACCTCATGGTGTCGCGGTGTATTATATGGGTATAACACGTAAAAGTAATAAATATTCATTCTCCTACACCCCTCTGCTACGCCCCTGGTCACTCCAGCCACCGCTCACCCCCCTCACCACCCACCGTGACCCCCTGCCAAGCGTGCCAGGCGTGCGTGCGTGCGTAAGTCTAACACTCAAACCCTTGAAAAAGACACTTTTTCGCCCGTTTTTGGCCCATAGCATCTATGCGAGTAAAGCGATTGGGATGGTTAAACGTTAGGACCAACTAGACCCCAAATGGAGTCTATGTGCGAAAGAACGGGTTTTTTAAATCAATTCTTAGGCCTTTTATGGCCCGGACGGCGAACGGCGGACGGACATTTCAAATTTGGATTCTACGCACCTTGAAACGTAAAGTGACAAAGTTTGAGGGGGGTTATAAAAATTTTTTGCTACACGATCACATAGGCTTATTATTGGAAATAATAAACCAAAATTGCTTAAACCCCCTCCAAATTGGTTGGTTTGCGTAACCCTAAACCTATCCTGGCTTTGGGTAATTGACAAGCAAATAGGAAACTCTTTGTTTATTATCATTTAATAATGATTAACAGGACGTTTCCATTTGTTTTCGTCCGTCACGAGCGTCACGTCACGGTGGGGTTTTCTATTGATTTTCACACACAACCAATGCGTTACTAGGGAAGTGTAACTCCCTTAGTTTTCATAGCAGGAAAATCGTTAGCCACTTTTTGGAATGCTCTCATTTTATCACAGCATCTCATAATCCCTAAGCCTCTGTAGTGTCAAAGAAAGCTTATTTATTACGCTCAGTTATCTATTATATAAACTAATATTGCTAAATAACCATAATGAACTAATAATGTGTAAAATTAATCATTATTAAATGCTCTGACTGTAGAACCGTAGGTCTACTATCCGTTTTTTATTTATTACACGGCGATATTATTAAATATCCCTTTTAAAATGTAAAAAGTTTAGCCACAATGAAATATTAGAAACAGGAAGAAAATAGTACATACTATGATTAGGAATATGAAATGAATGTTACATCTGTAGATCATGGTGTATAACTAAACAAAAACATGTTTCGTTTTAGGTTTTATTTATTTTTAGTTGTTAAGACTTGGTTTTACGCGAAACATGTTAAATGAAATTATGATGATTTGTCTGGCTCGCCAAAGCGTAACGCGAAAAACGTTAATTCATGAAAATGACAACGCGAAGACATGAAAATGACAAGTAATCTTAATTTTTAAAAGACGGGGAACGGGTGACATGACACCCCTATTTAACATGATCTGTGAATCCACGAAAACTAGCTCTCACCCTCCCCCCCCCCCCCCCCTTTCTGTCGTTCACTCTCTCTCTCTCTCTCTCCCTTTCCAACCCTCATTCTCTCTCTCCCTCTCTTTCTGTCCCTCTTTCGCCCCCCCCCCTCTCAACCCTCATTCTCTCTCTCTCTCTCTCTCCCTCTTTCTCTCTCTTTCGCCTTTCGCAATGGGCATTGACAGTGTGTAATAACTTTTACCAAACAAAACGCTTTACTACCAAAACACTCTCACAGAACTAAGAAGTCATACAGGGGTGTGCATTTAGAAGGGTAGAGTTGAGCTCATTTGTCATATTACACTTGGAGATCAAACTGAATACTCCAATCAACTCCATAGTAAGCAGCAGTTACCTATTAAAAGAATGTCGAAGGAGATAGGAATCGGCTGCTTGAGATGAGGTAAATTTGGAACTTTACAACGAATGGTGAACGATTTTGGTAAGGAAGAAAATGAGCAAGTTACATCTTCCTAGCAACGTTCTACAGGAAGAATATCTGTTGCATAACAATTTGCGTAACACAATTTTCAGGTCAGGCGAAAGGATCACTTCGTTATCAATATTTATATCAAACACTAGTGGTTTTAGATTTTTGTGATGAAAAACTGATTCGTGACCTCAGATAAATTATGTTCATGTGTCCATCAAATAAATATAGAACGATAATGGGAGTATGCTAGTCGATATCAGCAACACGATGTAAGCAGGCAATCAATATAACGACCAGGTCTCTTGCCACGAAACAACCACGAAAACTCATGGCGAACGATTCTTCACGCAGGGTGAAGGAGGGGTCTTTCCTCCAAACGATCGGTCGAGCCGCACGTGTAGGTAAATATTCTAGAGGATTATTTGCTTCTTTTTTATCAGATTGTTCAAGAGCAGTAATGAATTTCATGGGGTCACGATTGTTCCACTCACGGAAACTCGCCCACTCGAGTTGACAACTTCGTTCTAGCAGTTAGAAACTCTTGATCCTATTATCGCCCGTGAAAACGTCATATTCCCCCTTCCATCCGTCCCTTTCCACCTCCCCTCTTCGCCGTTCTACGTCCTACCAAATACTTCCTCTAGTTGCCGCTGCGAGTGCTTGAATTCTCTATTCGGCGGACAGAGTAGCGGAAGTCTAAACTTTTGAGTGGTGCTTGATTAAATAATGATTTTATTATGACGAAGCCAACCTACGTCGTTCTGGTACGTTCATTCTCATATGAACTCGCAATCACCTACAGTCTACTTAGCTGACACCTATGTAATTTGAAATGTTGATTTAGGTACTGAATATGCGTTTTCATTATCCAAAAGCGTAAAGCGAGTTACAGAGTATAATGAATTGTTGCGAACACGTTTGTTATAGCCGGTAGACTTTAGGTTCAAGATGGTTTCATACTACTATTGAAGGCTGGAAACTATATACATAGGTACAAATGAATATAGGTGCGTTGACAACTCTGCCACATTAAGATTAAAATTAAGACTAAGACTAAGTCAATCTTGCACCTCCACTCGTATACCATTTGTAATTACCTACGTGAACAATCTGAACATGCCGTTAACTCCGCCAGTTATCACTTCCCCCTGTCAAACGTATGGCTCATTGATCAATTTGGTAAAAAAAAAAAAAATTATAAAATAACGACAAAAATATACATATATAACATGAAATGAATACATGTAAAAAACCAAACAAATAGACTAAAATGGTAACCACAAATAAATAAAAAATATTTGACCTTCACAGTTGACTTCAAACCACTAATGGCTCTGAAGTAAGATAAAGGGGAAGAATGAGCCATAAGTTACGGAAAACTGTGAAATACAAAAACATTATCAGCAGATGGGTTCGATCTATCGGCAACTTAATTCGGGGATGCTTTGTCTTTAAGATATGCCCGTACACTTCAACATCTACCGCCGAAATGCTATGGTTGTGGATCAGTTTCCGATCTTTCACATGCTATAAATTGCAAAAAAGGAGGAGTGGTTGAGAGGGGACATGACGGTGTGCGTGATGCTGTCGGTTGGTTAGCCAACCTTACATGGGGATTTGTTTAGACTGTGTTCTGATATACATAATAATCATTTTTATTACATGATCTTACTTAACTATTGAAATATTTGTTAATATATCCAAAACGCTTAGAGGAATTGTAAAGCCCCTTTTTGGGTAAACTAATGCAGACAATGTTAATGGAGTTTATAATGTCCTCTTCCAGGTAAGTGCAACAGAGTAAATTGGCGGTGTTGCTATAGTTTTCGGTGGAATCGCAACAACCTCTAAACAAAGAGGTACTTAGCATCCACACCCTTTACCCTCCACAACCTTTTTCCAACGGGATCTACTCGTTAGATTTATTCCAAGATATACACTCGTTATTGTGGTGCCGAAAACTGAAAAGTGTCCGTTTTGAAGACAGAATGTTCTTTAATATAATTTTATGCCCTCATGTTATTAGCGTATTATGCCCTCTCTTGATTACAGTCCAAATCTAAACTTCAGAATTGTAAGAAGTTAGATGAATTTGACTTACTCGATAACTGTGAGACTTAATAAACCAACATCGGTGTATTTAATTTGGTTTTGGACTACACGGATTCGAGAGCCCTTTCCGTCTTTCTGCGAGGCCTGCGGCTGGACTCCAGCTGTCGAGCAGCCAATTAGGGAAAACCAACTCATTTCTCAACACTGAATGACAGCCAACTTCTCTCACAACTGGATCTCCGTTTCAAACTCGCGTACGTCAGTTTCGTGATCGACGACACTTATTTCAACAACGCGAACGAGTGTAAGACCGAAAGTGTTTCCAGCGATTTGCTTATTTTGGATGGGTTTGCCGTTCTCGCGTCTCGCCTAATGAAAACTGATGAGCCGACTGAAGCTAGACCATGGAGCAAAATAGGCAGAATATGGAATAACAGCATCGATGGAAATATACACAGAGAGCTCAAATCGCTAGGAAACCAACTGAAACTCCGGCCTCCACCACTTGGACGTATTTGGGTTTTGCTCTTTTCTCTCATGACTCGCTTCACTATTTAATCGTCAAAATATACACCTCAAAAGAATTAAGGGACCATTTTTCCTTGTAGACGTCAAAGACCCCAGATCAATTGTACAAAGTTCATATTACATCTCATGATTAGATACCCACTGGAGATAGGATACACCCTATTCTTTTTGTTTTTTCTTGAAAATTGAGAAATGCCAACGATATTAAGCTCCGAGATGAGCCAAAAAAGAATGGAATCTGAGCATTTTAGCACATTTTTGTAGAAAGTGAAACTATGGCAATGGCTCCAAAAATTTTTAAATCAAAATTTTTGAATATTTTTCATTGAATCCGTTTTGAGACATTCTGAAACTAATCTTAGAGTTTAACATTAATGTAGCTTGATTTTTTGGCTAGAACGGAATTTTCTGCACTCAACCATGTAAAAAAATATTTAAAAATATATGTTCGAGATTAATAAAATAATGAATTTATGGTGCACGTTGTAACCAAATTACCCATTAAACAACCATGCATTATCCCAATTTAACTCAGCAACTACCCCTCACCTATTCATAATCATGTAGCCCCACAATACGTTGCCGATGGGAGCAAAATCGTGGCATTTAACATGGTTATGCCTACATCATGTGAAATTCTTGCTGATTCAAAGCTACCCACGTAGAACGCTCCAAAGACTGGGCAACGGGCCATAAAATGCTAAATTTATTCCGGCTCACCCAGATTGCAAAGTGTGCATATAAATCTGGTGGGATCATCATACTGACCTTGCCCTTTCGGTATCCTGTTGAGCATGGGAATGACCTCACGATCTCGACAAATCTACCTCAGGACAAACATGAAGATTTCTTGGGTCTCATGCAACGACTGCCCATATTCAAGCGATTGAGTGTGACCTCATTACATCTAGAGAAAACGTGATGGAGCTGTCAAAAACCACGTTTTCAGGTTATCTTGGTTTTGCTTCTTCACTAACGAAGGTAGGGAAGCTTTGTGTTCGTGATTGAAGTTGAAACAATTTTTGTCCTCCAAAATCAAAATTTCCACTTGCATTTGGCGTTTCAAAGCTTGCTAATCAATTTCGGTTCCGTGGGTATCTGTCTTTATGTCTGTGGTAAATCCTTGTCACACCCAAAACTATACCAAGTTTCAGTCCGATTCCGATGAAATTTTCAGGGATTGTGCGGGTCAGCTCTTAGATCGTTCCCTATAATTTTCAACCTATCAAATTTCTCCTTCTATTCATTCAATATAACAAGTAAAGCTTCCTCAGTTAATCATATTACTACGACCCTTTGATAAAACGCTGATGAAGCTACCTGAACAATGGCCATGTACCTACACTGCAGTACAGACACCTAAGGAATTTTCAATAATTTTTTCTTTCATATTTTTCGGGTTAATTATTCTCAAAGCCTAAACAAATGAATTTCTTTATTTTTCGGACACTGGATTAACTACAAAAGGTAGATGGGTTAGGTACAATACAATATGTAGGTTAGTAGGTTCCTAGATCGTTCACCGTTAGATTGGTATCGTTGGCTACTACTTACAACCAATAATCGAGCTGGCAGGCACAATTATTGTAATATTTAGTTAAATCGAAACTTTGTATTGCTACAATACTACTTTTGCAAAACAAACCACCAATTAGGTTGACGTGAGACGGCACACTTCTTGTGAAAAATAGGTTGGTTGAGTTGCGATTCACTGACGTAGCGCAGTCATGGCCGACTTTAGGTGAAACGATAACCTACTCCAGGAGTGACGTCACTAGAATATGGGCTATACTTTAAAACTCATTATTCTTAATAATAATATAAAAAACGCTGCAAATTATTTCACAAAGGTTTATTATTTTTTCAATTGAGTATGATCGTAGTTTTAGTTGGCTTGCGTACGTCCAGACTCTTCGGCGTGTCCTATTTCGAGTTGCCACAACCTATACTTCTATAATTATATACGCATGTTTATATTTCTCGATTTGAGCTCCTATCTATTCAAATAGTTATTGCCTTAATAATATCATTATCTAAGTACGTACGAAAAGTTACGTTTTATGGATATGTTATTAAATATGCATAGGAAAAGCATTGGTATTAACACACAAATATGACCTAGAAAAAAATATATATTCATACCTCGAAGGAACGCCGTACCCACCTGCCACCTCATGGTGCCGCGGTGTATTATATGGGTATAACACGTAAAAGTAATAAATATCCATTCTCCTACACCCCTCTGCTACGCCCCTGGTCACCCCAGACACCACAAGGTGCCGCGGCGCCTCCTCTCACTCCACCCCCCGCTCACCCCCCTCACCATCAACCGTGACCCCCTGCCAAGCGTGCCAGGCGTGCGTGCGTGCGTAAGTCTAACACTCAAAGTCTCGAAAAAGACACTTTTTCGCCCGTTTTTGGCCCATAGCATCTATGCGAGTAAAGCGATCGGGATGGTTAAACGTTAGGACCAACTAGACCCCAAATGGAGTCTATGTGCGAAAGAACGGGTTTTTTAAGTCAATTCTTAGGCCTTTTATTGCCCGGACGGCGAACGGCGGACGGACATTTCAAATTTGGATTCTACGCACCTTGAAACGTAAAGTGACAAAGTTTGAGGGGGGGGTTATACAAATGTTTTGCTACACGGTCACATAGGCTTATTATTGGAAATAATAAACCAAAAATTGAAAAAGGTACGTTCAAATATGTTTCAACCAGTTAATAAACTACTCGTATTATCTGAAGCGAGTATGTAATTGAATGCAGGTTCTAACCCCAATTATCCCAAGGGTGCATATCTCAGTTTCTACTCTAGACTCTGATCATTATCTATACAGCTAGTTTGGAATATATAGGGTGGCTGTTCGTATTGTTGTGATAGCACTCCTGCGCTACACAGAGCTCTTGGATAGAAAAAGGCACCGCGGCGAGGGAGTGCAAAACCCTCCTACAGCGGGGACTCCCTCTATTCAATCCTGGCCTTGACCAGATAAGGATAACACCCGCTCTCCCGGCTCCCTCCCATTCAGCGGAAAGACTCGAAAATTTCATCAGCGTATGTGAAAGGATAGGGGTCAGAAGGTTATCACATCGAGCTGATTGAATGCAAGGAAAGGGGAAACCCATACATCAACCCTTGATGCTACACTAACGCCCTTTTCCCTTGGCTTTTTCCCCTGTTATCATTCTGCTCGGAATTGTGGCTATCCCTTCCCTTACACTCCCATAGAGTGTATTTATACTTTAACCAGCTGACAGTCTGTGGTAAAGATTACAACGGGAGAGATCGAAGTTAGCAGTTCAACAGACCTCATCTTGTAGAGCCTTGTGATTTCAGGGCAAATTGTTTATGATGGAGTCATTATTCTAAAAAAAAGTAAATAACTACTTTGCATGTTTGGTTAACTGCCAACACGAGAGACATGGGATCGATTTTCACAAGGCACGGCAGGCCGTATTCATAATATAAAATAAGTAGCAACCAAGGCTTACAGTATGTTATCTATTTGAGTTGAAAACTTAAGTTCTCTTATCTTTCCTAAATAATAAACTATATGTTGAAGGTTTCTCATATTATAATGGAAATAATATTCAATCAATTTAATTATTCGTAGAAAAACTAAAAAATAAACGAAGCTATTAGAATGGTTCAAACATTTTCAGAGAGCAGCTTTGTTTGCGGAAAGTATTTACGCGAAAATGATTGCATTAGTTTGAACGCCTGAAATCCGTGGGTGATGTTACCTTGATCTTCATCTTTGAGTATTGAGACTAAATAGTAGGGACGTCCTCATTATTTTGAGATTTTGGTTGTTCGTTACGGAAGTTTGCTAATATGTGACAGGAAGGTGATGGAAATTGAGTAGTTACTCCTTCTAAGGGGAGAGGCGATTAACCTGCTGGACCCAAAGGATAGCCTGAAGGTTGAATAAACCGTCAAGAATATCCCCAGCTGCAGCGTATATCGAGAATCGAGAAGGAGGAACTACTCCTATCCATCACACAGGTCACGCATTCCTCGTTTTTATTCACGTTTCTCAATTTTCACAACAAAGTAGAACTATGGTTCAACAGCCAGACAATTTAATAATGATTAATTTTTCACATTATTAGTTCATTATGGTTACTTATCAATATTACCGTATAACTTAGCGTAATAAATCAGCTTTCCTTGACACTACAGAAGCATAGGGATCATGAGATGTTGTGATAAAATAAGAGCATTCCAAAAAGTGGCGAACTATTTTCCTGCTATGAAAACTAAGGGAGTTACACTTCCCTATTTACGCATTGGTTGTACGTTAAAATCAATACTTTCGCCGTGACGTGATGGTCGGAAAAAAATCCATTTCAGACAATTCTAAGACCGAATCCGTGAAATTTCAATGGCTATTGGTCCATTACTAATTAAATTTTTCAAGAATTTTAATTTCTCCTCTGATGGGAAAAACAAAAGATCACGGATATGTCTAGTACCTAGTGCTTACCAGTAGGTACCTACTACTCAATTGTATACCAACCATGTAGTGCCTTCTTTTCACAAGATTATTCCATTATGGTTACAAAACAATATTAGTTTATAGTAATAAATCAGCATTCCTTGACACTACAATGGCATCGAGGTCATGGGATATTGTTAAACATTCCAAAAAATGGCAAACGATTTTCCTAACCCCCAGCCAAAAGACATATCCATGTCAAAGTACGGATGAATTTTTCCTAACCACTGCAAGAAAATTTCTCCCTTGATGGGAAAAACAAAAGATCATGGATATGTCTAGTACCTATTACTCAATTACTCAATTGTATACCAACCATGTAGTGCCTTCTTTTCACAAGATTATTCCATTATGGTTACAAAACAATATTAGTTTATAACTTAGAGTAATAAATCACCATTCCTTGACACTACAATGGCATAGAGGTCATGAGATATTGTTAAAATGAGAGCATTCCAAAAAGTGGCGAACGATTTTCCTACTATGAAAACTATGGGAGTTACTCTTTCGTAGTAACTCATTGGTTGTACGTGAAAAATCAATAGAAATTCTACCTAGCCTTCACTTTTCGAGTTAATAATAATCTAAAGTGCCGGAGAGTTGCATTTTGTGTGGAGAAAAAAAAGTGTCGCAAAAAATTCCTTGACCCCCAGCCAAAAGACATATATATCCATGTCAAAATGGAAATATCCTGTTAATCATTATTAAATGATAAAATATTGATATTGCCCGTCGTGTACATTTAAAGCCATATCATTAGAATCAAACCAGTTTTTTACCAAAAGAAGGTTATTATTCACAGAGTCTATTAATCTACAATAATCTTCACCCCAAAAAACTAGTGCTGTGTCATCAGCAAAACCCTTCAAAAGCAAAGCTGACTCAGCTACGCCACTGATCCCTGAACTGAGTTTTCAGAACAACTCGCACGTTGAAATTTAGCTAGTAATACGAGCGCAGTGACGAGGATTAATACGGAAGCGAATACTCCCATTGTAATTCCCATTATATGTGTATAATAAAAAAATCTCCTCAAGACACCGCTCTATCAGACCTACGCCCAACAAATCAAAAGGATACGTCGCCGATGTACATGTGGCCCTCCTTTTTTCCTTTATCGTTCCACAAGTAAATCATATTCCGCGAAGCTCCCGACTATAAATCAAGGAGAGGGCACCCTCAGGCTTCCCGTCTGCGCTCCAATCCCACAGGGACGTTGTTGAGCTCTTTCGGACGACTTCTTGAGCACAAAAAGTCGGATAGCTTGACTAACAATGCCAAGTGCGGTAGTTTGCTTCCGTAATTTCATTTTCCGCTGGTTCCAATTACTTACGCTTCTTTGAGCTCCGTAATTTTTTTTCTTTCTTCCTAGAAAAATGTTCCATCCCTCATTTTTAATGTAATGTGCCAGATTAATTTTATGTACTAATTCTAAAACAAAATTCTAAGAATAGTCACAAATGCTCCATATTTTGTAAGAAACGATGTTGTCCATTCCGACCTCCAATTAGAAACCGTTCGAGAAACAATCCGAAAATTATATACCACCCTCCAAAACAGAACTGACGGACACGCCAACCCAGAGGTACAGGCCATATCAAGACCAACGACATACCGGAAGAGGCTAAAAAGAAAATGCTTAAGGGACAACCTTTCGTTGGAGAAGAAGCGCACTGGGACCAACTGGCCTCGAGGCTGCCTTCCCTAATGAATCACTCCCTCCCCTCACCACCACTATAAGTCCCTAGGACCGACATGGGAATGTAAATAAATAAATAAATTGACGTGGAATGCCCATTCATTGGAAATTAACAATAATGCCACTGTCCCCCAATCAGTCCTGCCTTCATTTTCATGTAGACGTCTAATGTTTTAGGTAAAATTCACGAGTAATTTTGAAAAAATCACTAAAATTCCAGGATAATTTATGTTCAATTAAAAGGTGCTATTCCTGTTGGAAATTTAACGCTGAACACGCCGGTGACCTGATGATGCTCAGAGCCTGAGTGAAAAGCATTGAATTTAATTCAATATAGGTGAGTTTATTCTGAAAATTATTCAATATAATAGAATTTAATACAATATAACTTACTAAAGGTTTGTTTTGTATTTTACACTCCATCAGATTTTGTAAGAAGGGTTACCATATAAGGTCTATCGAGTTGGTGTTTTTAGTAAGTTTTTGACAACTTGTTTTTCTTCGTTACATTCACAAAAAACACGTTTTTCGGTGGTTTTTTTGACAAATTATCTCATCCCCAGAGCTAACGTTAGTCTCATTCGACGTCCAAATAATGTCACACGTTTTTTTCCGGTTGATAAATGATGTAATTTGTAGAAACATTAAAAAAAAAAAAAAAAAAAAAAAAAAAAAAAAAAAAAAAAAAAAAAAAAAAAAAAAAAAAAAAAAAACGGTGAAAAACCACGTTTTTTGGCAGTTTTTAGGCGAAAGGCACGTTGAAGAGGCATTTCAGACTCACCATATGTGGTATAGGCGGATTCATTGTTAAATTCTATACAAGAATAGTACCTTTAATTGAACAAAAATTATCCTGGAATTTGAGTGATTTTTCTCAAAAAAGCTGGAGCCGTACCTCAAAATTAGACGTCTACGTGAAAAATGGTCTTATGATTCGGATTCAGCACACTCACCCAATACCAGTTTCGTGAGGGCACGACTTGTGAGTTTTGTTTTTTGTTGTGCAGTGAGATGAACTTCTAGGTGAGAATTCTTGGAGCAATAGCAGAACTTAGCAGATTAATTTCCTGTTCCCTCGACTGAACTCTGGGTCTCCTTACCTCTTCTCGAAGCATTTTTCAACGACCAACTATCTGTATCATCAACCACTAGTTCGATTGCCGCAAGAGAGGGGAGTTATACCCTTGCTCATTGACCTGCAGAGTGTTATATGAATCAGAGAGAAAATTAGGTAAGCAGGGAATGATTTGTGCATTTGTGCAATATAAGAGAATTTGTACCGATGCATCTGTTGCGCAGTGAGCCCGCATAGAAGGCATGTTACCTATTTTAGCTTTTCAACAATTTGCATGTACAAGTTCATAATTATCAAATGTACAAGCTGCTAATAAAAACCTTTGTACACTCAATTAAATTTAGATTAGAGAATAGTTTATATTATTCATTCCATGTTTAGTCTCTACCACTACTGACACTTAGAGTACTTAGTATTCCTGCAACATGCTGAACAATATATCGTCTTCCGAACATTTGATTAAAGTTTTTTGATTCCAGAAAAACAAAACTTGGCGCCTACCTACAGTTTCATTTTTGAGAACCGTTAGAGAATCTTTCGGATTAACACCTTAACGGTATTCCATAGGTTTCATTTACGGAAACTTGAATTTTCTGCAATACCTATTTTGTTCGATCCAATAGTCTGGTTTCTCGTAACATTTAATAGCTGGGGCATAAACTTCATGTATGATCCCCTATGAATTCCATCGAGTGGGATCAATAGTAGCAATTTCGTAGGTGTAAAAATCACAAAACGAAAAACAACGACATGCATCCAGGCGGTATAAAGCCACCCAAGAAGGAGGACAGTATTATGTAAATTAAAAGAAAACTACAGAATGCCAAGAGGTTGGGCTAATGAGGCATTGCAAGGAGCTGGGATATATTACATCTCGCAGACAACTAAAGATTTCTGATCATTTGGTCAGTGGACAGAATCAGCTGGAAGAATCTAATTCTATTAACCCATGTACCACTACAGGATGAAACCATTCTCCACCAGATCGGCTGAAGTTTTTTATTCTTCATTAAAATATCAATTGAAAATCTTCAAAATCTAGACTTACTTAGGCTCTAAATTCTTGTATAAAATTCCTTCTATTCCACCAGATCTTTATCGATTTTGGATAGATATAAATGGATAATAGTACACACATTGCTGAATTATGTATTTATTTGTTGCAACTGAAAAATTATGTATTCATAATTATTTTGATCAATATTATTTTTAATCATGTATTTTCATTCTTTGACGGATGGTTTAAGGTAAAACTAAGCAAAATCCGATGTACTGAGTTTCATTGCACTTCTACTGACATGACATAACTATATCCAGAGTTGTTGTGAAGCGTTATTCATACTTCGTTACGTATTTTACGTTTCATTCACAGACTAAACCTTAAATCTTGATGAATGTCTTCGTTACGCATGCACCAAGAGCTATGCTTCTCAATATTTTATTTTGAGGAGGTAGGATATTTTAATATTTGATTGGGACTGTATACCGCTGATCCAGTCAGGGCGGAGAATGGATCATATGTGAGCATTTTGTTGTCAAGTACAGCTACTTGTTTCTTAGATGAAATATTTTCAGTATGGAACAAAAATAACTTTAGGTTTTTGCTTATAGCTACAGCTACCAGCTGCAGCTGTTTGCCGTAGCTAAATTTTCTCAGAGTAGAGTAGAGTCCACAGAAGTAGCTGTGGTGAACAGCTACAAGCTACTAGCTGTTACTGTAGCTGCGACAAAATGCCAGCTTCAGTAGCTGTAGCTTTAAAAAAAATTCATTTATTGGATTTGTACATTATGTACATGTTTCAGAACTAAGTGGGTCAGTATGGGAATGTATGGGAATCGTGTACCTATGGGTTTTCTTGTTATCTCGTGTACAGAAATGCAGCAGGAATGTGTCTTCTTTTCTTGAAATTGTTATAATTTTTGGAGTGTTTGTGAATGTCGGATACTTTACACATAGGAAAGTCTCCACACGGCTAATCGGGGCAAATGTGCCCCAACCGGCCCGGACCCACCCACCATGACGGCTCCCGACGCCACCTGTTCTTTGATTGACAGGTCGCTCTTTGAATGCTTTAGAAAGTTTCTTCTTTAAGGGAGGAACGTCATCAATGGGGCCGCCCCCGGGCCGGCCGATACACTCGCCCTATTCTTGAGAACCAAAATTCTCAATGTCGTTATCTTGAAATATAATTTTGAACTTTTTTGAAATTTACGTTTCTGTCTTGAAAATTATGGCTTCAATTTCAGGTGTGGTTGAAAATGTTTATGATCTGTCCTCAAATTTTATTCCCCAATCGGAGAGATATCTACCATGTTTATCTGTCTGTTAGTGGGTGCTACTTTTGCCCAACTGTGTTGTTTAATTGATTAAGTAAACTAAGATTCGACATAGGAGCGATGCAACAGTATCACTTTCATTCTTTTTTCTCTCGTTTAGTCTCTCCTCTACCATCACCTTACCTATATCTAATCTATCCCCTATATCTACCTTATCTATATCTACCACGTTTATTTGTCTGTTAGTGGATGCTAATTTTTGCCCAACTGTGTTGTTTACTTGATTAAGAAAACTAAGATTCGATGTAGGAGCAACGCAACAGTATCGCTTTAATTCTTTTTTCTCTCGTTTAGTCTCTCCTCTACCCTCACCTTACCTATATCTAATCTATCCTCTATATCTACCTTATCTATATCTACCAAGTATATTTGTCTGTCAGTGGATGCTACTTTTTGCCCAACTGTGTTGTTTACTTGAGAAAACTAAGATTCGATGTAGGAGCAATGCAACAGTATCGCTTTCATTCTTTTTTTCTCTCGTTTAGTCTCTCCTCTCCCCCCACCTCACCACTCCCTCCAAGAGCCGATAATCACGAAGCCCTAGCGGAACAGTTGGGCCATAAACATCGTCGTTGTAGGGAGGGCGGCCACAAAAGAAGATTTTTCAATTACAGGTAGTTTTGTTTTCTCGCTCTAGACGAGGCAACAAGTTCACGTTTTTAATCCAAGTCGTTGTAGCAGGTCAAGGTAAACTGTTGATCTCAGCGATCTGCGGCGTTCCCTTTCTTCCCCCCTTGGGAGAAGGGATATTCCGGAGCTCCATTCAGGTATTCACTTTTGCCCTCACGTTGGCATTGTGCGGGTTAATTGAAAAACGACTAGCTTTGCCCCCTTTTCCTCAAAGCTCTCTTTCAAACAGCTTCTTTTCAAAAAGAAAAAAAAGAAGGCAAAAAATCCCTTCCTTTCCAAAAATGAACACCTGTGTCCGCTAAAGTTGAGAAGAGAAACTTATAAAGAGACGCTGACTTTTGTCACAATGTCAACGATAAACCGAAAATAATTTCTGATTGACGTCTAAAGCTCATCGATTTAATGGAATCATGAAATGTCAAGAATGGCCTTGGGCAGCTACGTTGTATTCACTTGGTCAATAAGGGTATTCATGATCCATTTCGATAAAACAAATCGTCAAAAATCGAATTAATCGAAAAGCGATGGTTTTATGAGCTTTCTCGTCGAATATCGAAATGATAATTCCCATACTGGGATTGAAGAAAGCGGAACCATTACAGTTTACCTCTTAACCAGATTATAAATAATAATTTATACAATTATTTGTAAAACAACACACGTAAAGCTTAAATATGTATAAACTTAAAAATCGAAAATTTTAACAACTTTATTGACGCGCCATTAATGAAAATGACAATCGTGTTATATGTATTGATAAGGTTGTTTCGCTTAGCAGCCAGTAGGATTGTACGTACTATTATTTACGCTTCAATGTCAAAAATTTACTTTCCAAAGTTTTTGCTTCCTCACTACCGAAGGTAGAGAAGTTTCGTGTTCGAGAATGAATTCGAAATAATTCCTGTCCTCTAAAATCGAAATTTCCCCTTGCTTTTAGCGTTTCAGAGCTTGCTGATCAATAATTGTGATTCCTTTTCTGTCTGTGGCCTTTTCCATACTTGTCACGCCGAAAACTATGCCAAGTTTCTGTCCGATTTCGACGAAATGTTCAGGGGTTATGCAGGTTTGCTCCTGGACAGTCCCCTACAATTTTCAATGACGTCGGATCAACGTACGCAAAGACAAACGTGAATTTCTCATAATGTCGATTTCCTTTCATCTGTTGGTCCGATTTCGTTTAAATTTAGCATGCAGTTGGTTGTAGGCACTAGAAAAATGTCCTATAAACTATATCGCAATTGGCGGAGTAATCACTATTACTATGCGCGAGATTAATATTGATTAACACAGGATAAACTCCGAAATTAATGGTCCAATGTTTATGAAATTTTCAACAATCATGCGGTTTAGCTTCTAGAAAATCTTTTGTAACTTTCATTACCGTCGCTTATATAGTACTCTGTGCTTATGCGCAAATGTTAATTTCTTATAACGCTAATTTCTTACCATCAATTGGTCCGATTTCGTTCAAACTAGAGGAATAGATTGGTATATGTTCCAGAGAAATTTCCCATGAATTATATGGCAATTGGTGGAGCAATAACTACAGCGCATGCGCAAAACTAAAATTGTTTGACACAGCCAAAACTTCGAGACAAATGAACCAATTTTTATGAAATTTTCAGAGATTATGCGGTTTAGCTCTTGGACGGTTCCCAATAAATTTCATTGCCATTGGATGAATGAGTGAGCATACGCATACGTTAATTTCTTATAAATTCCTTAGTTCTTATAAAGTCTTATAAAGATTCTTATCTATTGGTCCTGTTTCGTACAAAATCGAGAGGTTGTTGATTCCAAAATTATTCCTTTCTTATTTTATTGCGTTTGTTTAAATAATAGGTAATTATTATGCACACATGAAACCAATACTGGATGACACCCCCAAGAATAGTGAATCGATTTTGATGAAATTTTCAATTATTGTGTGGGTTAACTTTTAGACTATTTCCGCAGGTACTAACATCAAACATTGCCATATTTTGCATTCTACATGTTACACATGTATACTGTTATACAGGGTGCGGCAGTGAGGACGGACTGTTTTAAAAAAATCATAAAATAGTTAATTTTCACTCATAAACAAATTTATTGATACAATCAGGTTCGCAAGGAAATAGCATTTGAGAAAGTCAAGAGTGAAAAATCTTATCAGGCATGTGGTGGCCGAAATTGTTGATGTAGTGCTGGAGGCGTTCTTGGAAGTTCGTGTAGACTCTCTCCAACATAACCCTATGTCGTAATGATCACTAACTTCTTTTTCCCTGAATTATGACGGCGACGTGTTCCAACCCGACGTGTGTGGTTCCAGCAGGATGGGGCGACCGCCCACACAGCCAGAGCATCAATGGACGATATTCGCCCTCTCTTCCCTGGTCACCTCATTTCCAGGTTTAGCGATGTTCATTGGCCTCCTCGGTCCCCAGATTTATCCATATGCGATTTATTCTTGTGGGGGATACCTCAAGGCTTAGAGTATACGAGAACAAGCCCCGAACTCTGGACGAATTGAAGTACCCAATTCGTGTGGAAGTCGCCCAAGTTGAGAGAGTATGTTGGAGATAATGCCAGAGAACGCTTCCAGCACTGCATAAACAATTTCGGCCACCACATGCTTGATGTGATTTTTCACACCTGACTGTCACAAATGCTATTTCCTTGCGAACCTGACTGCATCAATAAATTTGTTTTTGAGTGAAAATTAACTATTTTATGATTTTTTTAAAACCGTCCGTCCTCACTGCCGCACCCTGTATTTTGCATTCAATCCTTTCGACTTGTACTTTGTTCTTCTACTAATTTTATACGTCCATGTTACAATAGGGTGTCTCTTAAAGGTTCATCACATTTCAAAAAGCTGTATTTTCCATTTAACTGTTGAGAAAGGAATGGTTGACATCTTAAAATGTTTTTAATGTAATATAAAGCACGACACAGATGTAGCCGATATTAAATTTCTTCCCATACCTGCTGAAGCATATCAGGTGTCACTTCCCGACTTCTTTTTCATTCACAAACAACCCGAATTTCTAATAGTTTGATGCCATCGTTTTATCGATTGTTTTGTCTGCGTTCGCTATCTTGGCAATAACTACCCCTACGCTTCCAGCAGCACCCGAGAGACCTCTACCGGCATTGAAAAAAAACTTGATGATCCCTTCTTTCGAATCGTTCTTGGTTCGTTGACTTGCCGAGCTATTACTAACTGAAATGTACTGAACCTTTATGAAACACTCATTTTGTGAGGAACCTAAACTGCGCAACCTACTTGGTAGACATTTTTTCTTAATTTTTTTTTTAACTGTCGTAAGTCGAATCGTCGTAAATGAACCCACGCACGAAGCTGAAGATTCGATGATTCGACGTTAAACTCAAGATTCGATGATTCGACGTCGAAACTCAAGATTTGAAGATTAGACGTCGAAACCACCGGATTTGAAGATTAGAGCTTTTAGATTTGATTAGATAAGATTAGATTTGATATGATAAGATTAGATTTGAAGATTAGACGTCGGACACCGGACCACCGGAATGATTTCTCACTAAATTTAGCTCAAAAATGCATCAAATAAGCATGTTTGTAAACCAATTTTACATTAATTAATTACTAGTGAAAAATTTCTAGATAACAACAGAACAATTTACAGAACTTGTCACATGATTTAGATCATTAAAATTAAACTACTGATTACAGCGTATTGTATTGAGGGCTCTTATTTAGAATGTGTAATTTGAGATCGCAAATTCTTCAGTTTTTCTGTCGTAATCAAGAGAATGGTTAACATTGAAATACTAAAGAGACTTTAGCGTGACGATAGCGTTTGGTTATTCGTGTAAATACGTGTGAAAGTACCTACTTGTAGAAATACTCGTAGAGCTAGCATCTGCAGTTGCTTGCTCTTGACGCTGTTCTACGCGTTAACGGGGGAAAATTGTACGGGAAGAACAGAAACTCTCTATTGACAGTAATCGTCTATTACTCTGTGGGGTGCAACGTGTGGTACCCAATTAATGAAGGCAAATCCCCTTGCAAAGGCCTGAGCGCAGAGTTTTTTTATTGATTGAAGTAATCTAGGGTGGAAAAATTGTCAATAGATGCACGATTGTATGATTTTTTTTCTTCTTTGTTTCCCTACCGAACCTGGGACTGTTCGGTGAAGCCTTATCGTTTACGAGAAGACCAGTTTGCCTGACGTACGTCAATTTCATGTCAATCCGTCCGTTCTTGTTTTATTCAAACGAAAGCCAATTTATTCAGACATGTCACGAGCGTTGTTGACTTGGGTCGAATAGAACGTCCGAAAAATTCGGGAACATCCTGTCATTGTTTTCTTTTCAGTAATAACATGCTCATGTTCAACTTCTGACTGATGCGGTCTGAACTGGATATGCATTTACTTAACATTTATATAAATATAGCATTTCCCGATCAAAATTAACATTTTCACGATCAAAATAAACATTTTCTCGACCAAAATAAACATTTTGCCAACCAAAATAAACAATACAACATTCATAGGAAAAGTAACTAAGTAGGCAGTACTTCGGGGATTCAACAATCATAGGAAAAGTAACTAAGTAGTACTTCTGGGATAAACGTCGACAGTCTCCCGCCCTACTCCCCCCAACTCAATCCCGTGGAGAACCTTTTCAACCTCTAACGCCTTTTAAAAAATAAAGTTTGAAGCACTCTATGTGAACAGGGAAACCATGTGTTAGAGGATGTGATTACCAGAGCAGTTGCTGCGATTAATATTGCTAATTATCGGAACTACGTAATGAACACCTCTGTCAACGTAATATAAGCAGCTGCGGGTGAAGCAATCCATTAAATTAACAGTTTGTTGTTTTCATTTTTTGAATAATGTTAAAGAAATTTTTACATTTATAGTCTACACATTGTTAAAGAAGCAAGTTCATTTTGACTGTATTAATGTTAATAAAGAAAATGTTTATTTTGGTTGGGAAAATGTTTATTTTGGTAGGGAAAGTGTTAATTTGGTTGGGAAAGTGTTTATTTTGATCGGGAAAAATGTTTATTTTGATCGGGAAATGCTATAATACTAGCCGCTCCGGCTCAATTCGCTCGCCTCTATGCCCAGCCGTGGGGGGGGGGGGGGGGGGGGGGTGCCCCCCCTGGACCCCCCGTTGAGGAGTATTACAATTGAAACATGTAGGGAATGTTGCTCGCTTCGCTCGCTCGGTGTACGCGATGGTCTTCTACTGTCGAGTGGGATTTGTAGAATGTTTGGGAACCGTAGACCACTAATGGTAGATTTAACGTGTGTAGGGGATGTTGCTCGCTTCGATCGTTTGAGGTGCGTTGTCTCGCTCCCTTCGGACGCTCTTTGTGGAATGTTTAGATGCGATGCGATCCATCCCGAGTCCATAGGAAAAACCTCGTTGAAATCCGGCGAGAATGTTGCTCGCTTCGCTCGCTTGGTGTGGGATGTACAGATACGATCGGATATAGTGGGATACCTGTACCTGGGACCTGTAAGGATACCATCGAGACCTATAGCCCTTGTTTCAATATGTGAGGAAGTTATACTGCCCATCCAACTTGTCAGAATTTTTTTTTGTTGGAAATTAATATCAAACGCGGCACGTTATATGGAACCACGAAAAGTATAATTTTAATCCTGCAATGTTTGTAC
Organism: Adelphocoris suturalis; assembly: GCA_030762985.1. Lineage (NCBI taxonomy): Eukaryota > Metazoa > Arthropoda > Insecta > Hemiptera > Miridae > Adelphocoris > Adelphocoris suturalis. The sequence continues at coordinate 6,002,223 of CM061047.1, forward strand.
GTGAAAATAAATGAATAACAGTTTATAGGATTGCCACTGGCCATACCCGTCTTACTCTCAGACACTTGCTTAGTGCAGAAGCTTGATATGTTGTGTGTGGGGGTGATCTGTCCATCCGCTACTTTCAGGAGGACTGTCCAGCCCTTGTGGACGTCCGATTCCAGCATCAGCCTCCTCAGTGGGTTGATGTATTATCCGGACCAGACAAGGTCCAATCCCTGTTGTTGTACCTGAGAGCCGCTGAGCTCTACTACGAACTGTGATATCTGATGTATATTTATATTACTTAATATATACCTACTTATAGTATATTTATATACATCTAGTCATGGTTTTATTTTACTTTGCTGATTGTATATAGTAGCATATATATATATCGCACCCTGGAAGTGATACTGGTATAAGTCCAAAAATGACAGTTTTGAGTTACATATACTACTTTGTACATTTTGACGAGCTCTACATGCGGCTAGTATCGGTTTAATCATAGGTCAAAAAGTGACCGATAGAGAGCAGGATAAACCAGTATGATTCTGGTCAAAGTCTTCATCTAGCGTCGGGGAAAGAGCGGTCTATGTCAGTCATCTTCCAGCTGTAAACGAACGAAGACGGAAAATTCGGTGCTAATAATGGTTCATCCCGACATAAATCACTATCGATGCGACAAACCCGATATTTATCCTTTATTTTTACTGCAATACTGGTCTATTTCAAGAAGTACCGCTATTGAACCAAGGAATATCAAGTTTCTTCGTGTTTTTCACTGTTGTACCGGTACATATTCTGCAATGCCACTATTCGCCAAAAGATTAGTAGTCGTACTGAGGCAACCTGGTGATTAACTCGCGATGTACCAATATTGTACGAAGGAAAAAATCAAGGTTTGTTGTGTTTTACCGTGTTAGTGGTACATCATAAGATTTTTATAATTATAAATATGTTAATCAAAAACAGAAAGGTGGAGAAGCTAATTAGAAGTAGGGCAGTATAGGTAGATGGTATATGCATGACACAGACCAAAAAGAACCGAGAAAATATGAATGGTGTGTCTGTAGTACGCCAACAAAGTCATAAAAAATCTTTAAATGCGATTTCCCAGAATTCATGTTTTTGGACTTATACCAGTATCACTCCCAAGGTGCGATATATACATCAGCCACAGGAGCCTCAGCAGCTAGGTCTACACCCATGTCGGCGGCCGAGGTGTAAGCTATGTAACCTTGTGATTGAGGATGAGTACTTTTCATCCCCAAATGCCGTTCGAGAATATAAGTGCAAAGGTTCAGCAGAATGTCAATCAAAGATGTGTATTTACCAATTGATCTGTAGGAAATGCTCGGAAAACGAAGGATTTTATGTTGGTAAGACCACTACAACGCTGAATCTCAGGGTAAACAACCACAGAGCATCGGTGAACCAGCCCCGGCAGCTTCCTGTTGCAGAACATGCACGATCACACCAATCTACTTTTGATGAGTGCTTTGGGGTGAAAGTGCTGAAAACTATGCCGAAAAGTAACGATAGACTTCTGCAACAGTCAGAACGAGCTCACAGGACCATCTTGGGTGCAAATCGCCCACCTGGCCTCAATATCAACGACTGATGAAAGCATCAATGATAATCATTATCATCCTAATCCATGAATGCAGGCAACAAGCAATGAGGCAACAAGACTCTTAACAAGCACCGTCATGCAAACAATGCCCATCCGTACTTTTTGTGTGATCAAGCTTAATCAGCGAAATATCAGCATTTTTTTCTTTATTCTTTATATTTGTGAAATTTTCTTTCATACATTAATTTACATATAGTTCAATAGAACCAGATAGATATTTCATCTTTATATATATATATAGTGATTAGCCTATTTTATATCTAGTCTCAGTTTTATTATTTTATTTTTTGGGTTTCTTCATCCACTTGAGTTGAGGGGCTAAACAGTGGTTATCACTGTCCCCCTAATTTTTTCCCCTCTGATGGGGTCCATGTCGGCGCTCCTTTTTGGTCAGGGATGGCAACATGGCTCCCCTTAGAATCGTGTCGCTTGTATCGTCCCTTTGGACACCTTGTTCAGTGCCGCTAATGACAACTCTGATTGAGGTGCTGCTTAAAAAAAAGTTTATAGGATCTATACTGATGTGCGGGTATTTTTTTTCTTTTTTTTTTTGTATTCATAATCCTGTGGCCGTACAAGAATAGTTCATACAAATAAATAAATATACTTATACAAAAAAACAAAAAAAAAACAGTTTATACGATCTATATTGATGTACGGGTATGTTTCCATTACTTGACGAATAGTTGGTTCTATTGTGGTAATTCAATGACGAAGCATTTTGCTCTTCTCGCTCCGTTTCCAAGAGTAAACTGCTGATAAACCAAACATTTCACTTTCTTTCTCCCGACTCAGCTGCTGTCACATTCTAACGAGTGTGTCAACATTATACGACGCGAAAGAATTATTTCCGAGCAAAACCTCTCCTACAACAGAAAACCATAGCTTCCCGTTCCAGCACTAACATACCGATGTAGTTTTCGGCAGCAAAAATTTCACAGAATCGAGGTCATTTTTGTTGCAATACTATAAATTATTATTACTATACCTATCTAAACCAAAACTTTAAACCAAAAATTGGTTCAAACATTTTCCAAAACCCGTTGTACGTATTCTCTGGTATTAGACTGTAAACAACAGAATTATAACAAAAAGATTCAGAAACTCGTAAACGAGTTCCACTATCTGCTTTACAAGCAGATACCATGGTACATGGATATGTCTTTTCTTTAATTGGGGATTTCATAACAGTTGTCCTCGAGAGTTGTAAACAAATCCTTTAACTTTGGACTGTATACCGGCTAGAAATAGAAGATGTTGAAAATAACTGTGGAGAGAAGCCACTACTATGAGTTGTTATTAACAGTCGACTGTTGTCAAGAGGATGACAATGTTTCCTATGGAGTGGAGTAAATGATGCTATTGCTTTACGTTAAGAATATTGTAACCGGCTTATTAAAAACGGGTCATGTTTAGACTCTCCTCTACATATTATTAACTCCCTAAATGAGGTCAACAACAAGCAGTTGACAGTAAATATTAAATATTAAATTTCGCCAAACTGAATCACGTGCCGCCATACGAAAATTGTTTATAGTCCTAAGTTTTGGAATGTAGACAGGTACGTAAGGAGGGAGAAATCGGTAGCTTGAGATGTGAACTTTTATCACATAAATCAAGCGCTTTCCAACGAGTGGCGAACGATTTCTGTGCGATGAAAACTGCGGAAGTTCCATTTCCCTAGCAACGGCTGGGTTGTACGTGAAAATCATTAGTTTGGAAAATCGTGACATCAACTTTCGAGTGACGAAAAATTTTTGGTTGACCCCCCCCCCCCCCCCAGAGCAAAGACATATACCATCAATTATTGTAACTACTCGACCTGCACCAGATGTGTGTATGTTCGTGTTTGTATGTGTTTTCCTGGAATAGTTTTTGTTTGTTTATTCAATCTCTAAAAAGTTCTCATTTGGCTCAATCATGAGACATTTTCATGCATATTTATTCATCAAGTTGATCATATTTTTCAAGACCAATAATAATGTTTATTACGTAATAAACAGTGTGTAATGAAATAAGATATGGTTGAGAAGGAGACCTTTCCGCTCCTTCTCCTTATTTCTATCTACCTACCTACTCAATAAATCAAGTCGATGAACATGCTCTCATAAATCTTTACAAAAAAAAGCCCTTTCTGTCCTTAAATAGGTTTTTTATTAATCTCCAACGTTTCTCCCCAGAAACTGGGGCTTCTTCAGGTAGACGAAAATCAAATTCAAAATATCAAATAAAAAATTGCAAAACATCTATATTTTATATCTACTGTTCTCATAAGGTAAATACATTAAATTCGCTTTTTTCATAAAAAAATAGATATTTTTAAATTTAGAATTTAGTTTTTCTCTCCCTGAAGAAGCTCCAGTTCCTGGGTAGAAACGTTGGAGGTTAATTTTAAAAAAAATTTAAGGATAGATAGGCTTTTTTTGTAAAGCATTGTAATAATTTGAACTGTCCAAATAAAAATTACATATTCTCATATATGCAACCATCCAGATATCACCTGTTTTCCTGACAACAACAAGACTGGTTGTTCAAGAATTCTCTCAAGCTCTCTCTTAAGTACCATTTTTGCTAGATATTTCCCGTATAAAACAGTTGATCACAAATATGCAAAGTTTTCCCACAAAACAGATGTGTGATGTTTCCAATGGACATTTCTACCAGAAAAACCGATGTGCGCTCATGCTAATGAGACTAATCAGACTTGCTTTTCCGTAAGCAGCCTCACGTATATTTTATTGAAGCAGTCGTGTTTGATGTCCTGTATCAGAATGTCATTTTCTGAAAATTCCGAATGGAGAACTCAGCACATATACATTATGCACATACATTAGATCGAATTCCGAACCTCCCTTAGGAGGGTAGTTGGTAATGTCCGCGACACCAGTGGCAGTCAGACGTTAAGTTCCAACCTGGAATGGTTGCTCACTTAACTACTTTAAATAATAAAATAGATATATTACCTGCAGATATAGAAATGGATACTGCACTCGTATTAAATCTAAAGGGTTATTTCCGCTATTATTAAAATTATCATTTACATACCTTTCGAAGGAGTCCGTCGTCACTAGCAAGTCGAGTACCGGGGGGTAAGTGTTATCCTTTCGATGTAAAGACATCATCATCAGGCCGTCGAAACAGTGCTGTATTCGACGGTATGATGATGATGTCTTTACAGCCCCCCCCCCCCCCCTTGCAAGTGACGCTGGACACCTCCGAAAGGTATGTAAAGGATACTGTACTCAATCGGTCCAGACTATAGTTGATCTGATCTAGCTAGTGCACATTACCAAGTTGGAAGACGAAGGGAAAATAAGCACACTTTTGGGATTAGATTTTAACTCGTGTTAGAGCACTGATTAGTTTGAAGCTGATATAACCGTGCGGGTGAAATACCGCAGCTGGAAACGGGGAATATTTACAGCTTGACTCACACTCCAACTGCCTAAGTTCCGTGGCAGGGGACTTACCTCGAAGGGGAAAGTTTGCTTCTAGGCACCGGGCGTGCGGCCTGGCAAGAAATTCGTGGGCTCCATAGACATGTATACTGTGGCGCACATATGTACTAATTATATGATGTGCATGGTGGTATATATATTGTCCATGGTGGGCTCTTTCAAAAGTGTTTCCTCTCTTCTTTCTCTTGTTTCCCATGCCGATAGTTAAATAATTGTTACATTATATATTTGTGCTGCTGGGGCACTGAACAATTCGGATGAAAGGCTACAATTAAGATATTCACGAACCTAAACGTTTGTATTATTTTGTAAGCGTTGAGTAGCAGTGTTACCTACAGAAAAATCTTAATAAATCAGAAATTACGGGTGCACTTCATGAAAATTCAAATCCAAATATCTCCCTGTAGATGCATCGCAGTAACCTGCCCAAACTATCAAGAAGTATTTGAACAATTTCATCTGATGAATATGCTTTTAGTGCTACTTTTTTTTATTTCCAAAAATTTCGATAAATAAATAATCATTGCCACAGTGGTTTGCGACACCACTGAGATGTTTCTCTCATCCTTTAGACAATTATTGTTTACAGTATGGTTGGAATTCCCAGTAGCCACCAACTTCTGTTGTCAAAGTGTGCGTGACATTTCTCATTAAAAGGCACTCAGAGGGAGAGAGGAAGGTCTTCAACTTTCTGTGTTCATAATTTGCAAGCGATGTCAGAGCGGTGTCACCTTGTGAATACCTTTTGACTGACTACTGTTCTACGAGTGTCTCTGTAAACTTTGTTAATTACGCCTGACGAATCACAACTTCCTCTTTAGGGGTTAAGTAAATTTATTTGGTGTTTGCATTCATCCTATTTAAACGTCAGTAAAAACCAAGATATAACATTTAAGTGATGTACCTCATGTTTCATTGGAAAAACATTTGGCACATGGCAAATAGCGTAACACGTAAGTTTTTTTTTTTTTTTACACCGAATACTCTCAACAAATAGCTGAAGATTTCATTACACATATGTAAAAATTGGTGCTATTGTAATGTCTTCGGAACCCTCTTGAAATAAGATAAACATTTGTTTTTTTGAACTCCATCTGTAACAAACAGTTCTTTAAAAATGCCAAATACTGGAGTACACAAAGTACGAGAGGGATGTTGTTTCATTGGTTAACATTAGGGACCAAGAATTCGATGATTTACTGAATCATTAGATTGAGTTCTCAGGGCCGGTTTCACTAACAATCCCTAACCATGGTTAAAGTAGATCATTATTTCACGGAGCGTTTTAAGAGTTGATTTGAAACAAACGGGTTTCACCAATGTAATCAATACATTACATTGTTACCAACCTGAAATTTTCAATGTTTCTATCATTTTTAAATCCATTCGATAGCTAATGTTTCACAAACTCGTAGGCGTAGTCCTTTACCGTCCCATCATTTTTCGGAACTAGTGCGGCTATGATAATATGTGGGGGCTTTCAAGAATTCTGAATTTGAAGTTGAAGTGAGAAATTCGAAATTTCGAATACTGAAATACGAGTACTCTATCTAAACACGACTTTGATTCGCCTAGATTGGGAATTCATGAGTCAGTCTCCCGAAAAGCAGTGGTAAGTATTCGATGGATTTTATAACTATAGCCACTGGAAATTTCTAGATTCTAAAGCATTGTGCCATTTCAAATTGTAATGAGCCGTAGGCTATTTTATAACAATACTTTACAACTGTATTTGTAAATTCCGTTTACGTACCTATATCCTTATCTATCACTTCTGTATTCGATGATATCACCAATTTGTTCAGGGTCTGACAAATCAGTAGTTTTCGACAGTCTGGGCCTCTTCAGAAAATCGATTTCATTGTGATTGAAATCCGCTGTCTCTCTCTAATCCAACGAAGAACGGAGAATAGGAAAGTCTTCAACATCCTCATCAAATTCCTTCTCAAAAACCAATGCTCTAACCAATCCTCTGTGGGTCATTTTCGTGCATGTAGGAAAATGTAAGAAACGGCTAGGAAAATGTACCAAAACAGATGGAAGAACCTATCAAAAAAAGGATGTCGGTCATGTAAACAAATATGGTGAAAAGAACTACCTACTTAGTATTAATCGTTCATGGAACGCAAACCACCCAAATTCGACTGGTTGGTTTTGATCGTTGATTTTGCGCATTTAATTTTTTTTTTTTTTTTTTTTTAACGCATTTATTTAGATAGGTATTGCAATACAAAAGAAAAAAAGTTACACAAATCAGGAAATGCTACTCCCCACTATAAGTCGTAGACTTGTGCTGTGGGGAGGAGTAATACATAATCAGCACACTCATTCAATACCTTACTCAATAATAATCTTGTAAGTAAATATAGGTAAATTAGAATCAATAGGTATGCATCGGGTAAATCAGAATACATAGGAATTATTCAGTTAACATCTTAAAGTTTTAATGTTATCTAATGGGTCTCAGATTGCCTCATTATTAAATGTTTTTTCAGTTCTTTTTTGAACTTTTCAATTTTAGAAATAGAGCGAAGCTCATGGGGTAGGGTATTGAACAGTTTCGCTCCCCGGTAATCATACGCCCGTTGGCCATGGTGAGTCCTACGGAAAGGCAGTTTAGAAAGAAATTGTCCACAAGTTCTTGTTTTTCCCTCATCTAAAAATTTCAGGTGGTTGCTACGTAAATCCTTATAAATTTTAATTATAGTTATCTTGTCAATTAGCTCTCCCAATTTGAGTACTGCGAACTCTTTAAAGAGAGCTTCTGTCGAATATCTTGTCCTTTTTTTAAGTAAGACTTTGATTAAGAGCTTCTGGGTCAGGAATAACGAATCAAGAAGGGACGCGCTACATCCTCCCCAACCAGATGCACCGTAGATCATGAGCGACTGAATGAGCGCATACCTAGTATACCATTCTACGTCTATCAATATCTAAAAAGTTCCTCAGCTCCCTACACGTACACGGATCATCTTTCTCATCGAGGATGTCACTTTTTTCAGGAGTTTGTCCCATCGTAGGTTCTGATCAACTTCCACCCCTAGGTATCGAACAGAAGCAACTTATTGTATTACTTCACAGCAGCACTGAAGGTTACCTGTACATTCCGGTACATGGCATTTTAGGTTCTTTATCTGCGGGATATCAAAATTCATTACTTTATCTGAACCGGTGTTTGTGAAACCGGATATCGTTAACAACTGAGATCTTCAGTTTAATGAGTAAACGCTGATTAAAAACAGAGTGATTTCCGAACATGCGTTCGGCTTGCACGAGTGAAAATGGTGTTTTCCTGTGTAAAACCATCGAAACTGCCGATTTTATTGATACTTACTGCTATCAAAGCCCCTTACAGCTAAGCGACAGAAATGGGTCGTTTCGGATTTCACTAACTCTACACATAAAGAGGATACTTGATGGGAGGGTAGAAGGTAATTTGACTTCTTCCTTTAAATTAATTTATTTAACGAATAGTTTTGCCCAAAATTAAGCCTCATCAGGTGCTAAAAAGAATGTACTTAACAAATAAAATAAGCATACAAGCGGAAAAAAATTGTCAACAGGGTTAATTCTGACCAATACCAAAGATATTGATTATATCTCAAATAATAAAAACTTATTTACCTAAAAACTTATTTCCTGATCCCTCCCTGGTTCAATAACCGCCAACCAGACACATATCTAATGTATTATCAGAAGCATACAATGCTTTATAAGGATCCTGAAGATGTACATTATCAAAATTGCTTATGACATGGACCAATCATTCTGTAAGTACAAAACTTCAGTAATTTAACACTTTCCTAACTTACCTTAGTCATTGGGATTGCGATTTTGACCCTTTACAAGCTTATTTTATTTATTATATTCTTTATTGCACCTTATGAGGCCTGATTTCGGGCGAAACTAGTTGTGAAATAAACTCACTATAAAAGACGAAACCAAATTATCTTCTACCTTCACGTCAAATATGCTCTTGAGAGAATGGCTACCACTACGAATACACATTAAGAGTAACTGTTTTCATCAAATCCTCGATTTGCCACAGAGGAAAGTTTATAAAACCATAAAACCCGTGTTTCGTGTCACTGCACGATTTCTACGAGTATAACATACGAAGGAATTGAAACTCAGGTATGAGCAATACTGTCACCGTGAGTCTAATCTGACTAATACACTAGACTTCCAACAGAATCACACTCAACTTAAGAGTTACCTACTAATAATTTGGTAAATACAGGACGGACATATAAATGATAAAACATAAATTAATATAATAATTCACTTTTCAGATTTACTTTTCACCAATTGAACCATCTTGAAAACTATTTTGGTACATTAGGAAGATGGACAATTTTACAATCTTTCCAACGGTATAATCAAATTTGAATTTTCTCAGGTACCTAATTAAGGGAGTTACGGCCATTTTAGTGAGTTAAGGTCGAAATCACGACAAAAATTTTGAAAGTGAAATTAAGAAAAAAGTCTATGAGGCACTTTTTTTGTAAACAATCGATCCATGGTCTGTGGCAGGTACCAAAGTTCAACACCCTGTTAACGTCATGATGAGTTAACGTCAAGTGTATTTAGGTGTTTATGATAGTACATCAGAGCATGTTTGATACAAAACTGCTTCATTTTGAAGACTGAGGCCTCCCTAAATAACTCTACACTTGAGAATCTCCGAGATTTGTCAAGGAGAACCTTCAGAATTGCTTATTGTATAATTATAATTGGCTCTAGTGTACCAGTAGGTGCGTTACCCCACCAATGAATTCCGAAGCTTATCACTAATCACTGACTGAACAAGCTGTTTATACAATGAAATGAGCAAGGATTTTGAAAAGCAATTTCTAATATTATAAAAAATACTAACGAATTTTTTGGTTCTATTAAATAAAGACTTAACCTGCTCCCTCCAGTCAAGGTTGTCATCTATTACAACACCCAAGTGCTTGGCGCTCTTTACTCATTCTATTTCCCTGGAAGCACCCGTCGCGTTGTCCAAATAATATGTATGTTGAGAGTTCCTTGTAAGTATAGTTCCATAGCGAAATTCCACCGATAGAGTATACATTATACATACACGTACCTACTACATGCCTACTTACTATACAATTCGCAATAATAACGGATTATGTAGAAATATTTGCATAAATGAATCGGGTTGAAGTAGTTATCGCACACCATCGTTACGCTGTTGACTGCTGATTTACAGAAGTTCGGAGCGTTTTGAACTTTGAGGGAACTCGAGTCATTACGAGGTAATCGTGCGTTCCTCTGCTAAAGGCGGAGGCAATTGCTCGATCAGAGAACCTCATCATCACCTCCGCCTCCGACAACGCAACAGCAAGTATCTCGCAGTTAATCGGCTTCGTTTGAGGTCTGATCACGAATTCGTGATATTACCAGTCGTAACAATTCAGTATAAATATGGAATTAGCGGATGTTGATTAATCAAACCATGCAAAATACGTTACTTTCAAGATGGCCGTATACCGATCAGCTGATGTCATATGAGATAAATCGCTAATACTGTATTCTGTGGTAGGTAGGTACCTATTATAGTTTTCTAACAATCTTATACGAATATGGGTGATATTCTCGAGACTTGGACACTAGCGCATCCTTACATCGAGGCAATGAAAATTCGAAGTTATTTCACCTTGTTGTCATGGTGACGAGTAAACTATACGAAAATGCGCCATTAGTTGACGGTACCGATGCGAGTTGACGTACTGAATAACCTAGTGTTACCCTTCCTAGTCAATATTTCCGATCAAAATTTTTCAATAAGTATTATTTTTAGTATGGAACGTGGTAAGTTTTATGAGAACTACGTTAAGTTATTGTCAGGTGACGACCTATGAGTAGGTACCTACCTAGATTCATTAGAAAGGTAACTACCCTACATAGTTTTAACTAGAATCACAAAATAACTTGGTAGCTATGCAATAAAATTTTGATTGGTGAGACAGAGCACTTTGCGAAAACCATCATGTACAATATTTGGTCATTCTAAACAAAACACCACACGTTGGCGTGTGTAACTATTACCACGAATTAATGTCATACCTAGGTAGATACAAACGTCAGCGATTTGAGAAGATAATTGTCATAACTAAGACTAACTAGGAACATCAACAGTTTCTACTAGGAATGCTTAGGCACAGTAGATTGATAGTAGTTCGTTTTACTCACCATTGATGAAATGTCGCTGGCAGACTTTGATATAGAGATTTTTTTTTTTTTTCAATAATTAAACTTTATTGTCAGTATTGACATTACAGTTATGTTAATAAATAATACAGCAGGCGCAGCCTGATTAATGTGGTACATGACTAGTAGGTAGGTACAGCCCCGTGACTGCCCTATACCAGTTTAAAGTAACACAGTTACTTATTATATTATTACTTCATATACATGAATGGTTAGGATAAATGTTTGGATATTAATGATAACAAGGTAACATATAGGTGCAGTATAACAATGGTAACTCAAGTGATTGATCAGTCGTTCAAGAAGTCCTGTGGCCTTTTTCGTTTTAATCTTCTTCGTTTGGGTGGAGGAGGGACGTTAAGAGGGATGGAGGATACGAGTGTATTTTCGTGGTTGATCATTTTGTTGTTCAAGCTTTTGTATGAGCTTTTTATCAGTTCTTGTACGGTCGGCACGTTCAAGTCATTATAGAGATAGGATAATTTTCTTCGTCCCCAGTTCCGATTGATCCGAGACAGCCACAAAAGTCTTCTCTTACTCTTACTAGAAAGTTCTTTAGTTCTTTGACACTGGTTAACTATAACACTAGGTAAACCAAATAACCGCACTCGTTCACCAGATCGGTATCGTTGGGCACAACCAACAACCGCACAGCTAGGCATGATTATTACAGTTAGATTTACTAACTATTTTGTATCACTGCAACATTCAACGTTAGTTGCGATTGCCACTTTGTACTACTACAACATCGTCAGAAGCGTACACGAATGTGCTTTTGCAAAGCAAAACTGTTGAGGAATGACAAGGTTGCTACCATTAATGTGACACTACATGGCGGACACTCAAACCAACTCCATGCAGGCTGAGGCGTGACGTCACGAGAATATGGGCTATACTTACTCAAATTGTTCGACGCAGGATGTTATGTGATGTAATTTTCAACTACTATCTACTACGCGTTATTACGTAGTTTGAGCAGGTGCGCGGTGGGAAGCGTAATTTTCGTGGAACTGCCCCCCATATTATTTATACTCAAAGGTCGTAACACAATCATCCTGGGTGATTTCATTATCCTTGTCGATTGAGTTTTTCTGTAAAAGATTTACTGAAAACTGACATAAATTGCAGTACCTACCACCAGGGGCGTCGCCCACCTCACTTTTCACTGAACTGGAAGAAGTTGGAAAAATTTAGGAGGTGGCAATAAAACCCTTAATTCGAAAAGACCTATTTGGAAGTCTAGTCCTTATCAAATCCTGATTTACCCAACTGAAGGTACCTGGTATTTATAAAAGACTTGAGTTATTCTCATTTTGTACATGAAACTGGCATTTTTCGTTCAAATGTTTCCAAATTTTCTCTGGATTTCTCAATTATTTTGTATTTCCAAAAAAGGATTAAGAGAGAAAATTGCACTTGACGGCGTTTTACTCTATTTTCGGTATACTCACCCAAAAACAATTTTCACACTCATCCGAATCCACCCAGTAGTTCAATGGAAACATTCAGTAGTTTGAAACATACGAAAAATAGTTTAAAGGCTACAATGACTGATGAGTGCCTATATATGTTCATTGCTCCAATTACAATGCAAAAGAGATCTTGTTTAATTATGGTATTTCTCCTTATCGTTATTTCTTAATTGTAATTATTGTTTCAATTCCAAAAATATAAATATATATCTGATTTATTTCTTCACACTATGTATCGGACACCCTGTATATGGTATTGACTAGTGAGTAGGTGATTCGATGAGTGCGAGTAATTCAGTGACTTAGTTTAGCCAGAAGCTCTTGGCTCAATGAAAGTACATTACGACTTACACTTACGTTCACTGTGTATAAATGTTTAAGTGAGTTGATATGTGTAAGTCAACAAAAGAAGGGGATGGGTTTGGTAGTGTTTGAATTGTGTCTTGTGTAAACCATTTGAGAGAGTGATCGGAAGTGCTATTGGGAAAAGGATTCAGAAAGATGGTAGTGAATCTACATCGAAGAGCTGTACGCAAAAAATAGCTTTTGAAATGGCAAAGTAAGGAAGTGAAAATACTCGGGTACGAACTTGCATTATTTTAAGAATATAGACATGAGACAAGTACAACTATTGCTACAACGATAAGTACACCTATTGCAACTAAAGAATTTCAGTTGTGTCAAAAGCTAAGCTTTCGGATCAGTTAAATCGTAAACGGACCTTTAGTATAAACCAAGACAAAAATGGAGTTGATAATGAAGTCCCTCGAACTCTCAAACAAAAATGCTGCAGATTATTTCACAAAGTTTATTTTTCCGAATTAGATAGGTAGCCCTTCTGCGCAACTCATTGGTTTCGCATCTCGGCATTGACGCATCTCGCCCTCTACCACCAAATTTGACTTCATTCTGTTTGTTGTGGAAGAGTAGGATTGTTGATGGATCCATTCATCATACTGTAAAACCTCACGTTTTGTATTTCATCACAGTGGGTTTAAATGGGATGAAACCTCAATTAAAGCAAGGTAAACAAATCTGAAATGCAAGGGATGATTTCATGGAGAAGTTAGGCTAGTTTGGGAATGAACTCTTGCCGAGGAAAATAATGTGATGAATGAGTACGAATTAATTTTATATTTTTGAATGAAAATAGATTAATTTCAAGAAATATTATACCATCCACACTCTGCTAGGATGATTAGTTTTCTTTCTATGATTTTTTTAAGTTTCATTTACTAGTGACATTTCACTGGACAGGGGGTCCCCCGATGGCGAGGAGGGGGTGCTTTGACGTCAGTAATGAGCGAAACTGAAAAATCATAGAAAGGTCCTTATCATCATAGGGTTTGGTAACCAGAAGTATTTGGATCCCTTTCTTTTTTTCATTTAACACTCCATCACGCGCCATGTATCTGACAAATGGGTAATTTAGCGTTCTTTGTTATAGGTTAATTGCGTGGTGTGGAACTTTGTCCCCCCATGCTCCTATTCCGCAATGTCGTGTTGCTTGTCAGATAGATGCACTGATAATATCCCCAGACGCATATCAGATATATTTCATTTTTATATAGGTATATAAATACACTATTTGCAATATCGAACCTTTGTAATCGACCTAGAAAAAAGTTAAACCCCCCTCCCCCCTTCATGATTTTTTATATACATGTTTCAATATGATTAGATAAAAATAAAAAATAAAAAAATTCCGTCTGCCTAACCTTTCCATGCATTTTTAACAAAATACTGGTTCAAAGTTTATCAAACTAGGATCAAGGATTACATATAGGCCGAGGTTGGTCCTGAAATCTTGGAACTTACCACCTTGGTAAACTATAAAAGAGGAACTATAAGGGGAAACGAAAAAAGTGATTGTTGTTTGTGATTTATAGGTTTTATTTTAATCGTATGAGATCGGTCACTCGCTGTATTCATCCGTTAGCCTTTGGCAGAAAGAACGAACATTAACATGAGTGTGTTGAAGTAATCAAGTCTGCCAGCGCGATTATTGGTTGTAGACAAAGATGCCGATTTAGTAGTGAACGAGTTTTTATTTTGACTAGGGATTAAATATTATAGGAAATCAGTGTACGAAAACTAAAGAACTTCATTCGTTTAGACTGAGAATAAATAAAATGAAAATAATGGAGAAAAAATAATTTAAAATTCTTCAGATATCTGTACTGAGGTGTAGGTACTACATAGCTATTGCCCTGGCAGTTTTATCAGCGTTTTATACATGTTCATATTACTATAACTAAGGCAGCACTACTTGTTTTATTGAATGAATGAAAGGATAGATTTGGTAGTTTGTCGAAGTAAACAAGGCAGGTTGGTGCAACACCGATAAAAGAAACTACGTACTTACGTACAGCCTACCAAATTCAATGTGGGTTAAAAGTAAACTAAGTATGTAGATTGTTGCTCTGCCAACGAATTTCAACTGCTTATCAACAAGTTTGTCGAATATCGAATCAGGAAATGTGCAACATGAATTATAAAAAACCAGCTGTAAGGGAAAAACCTTGAAATTCATTCTTCTGGAGGTTACAGTTCATAAAGACGGGCGTTGAAAGACGGGCATTGTGAATGCAGTTATTACGCGAGTTTTTCAGTTACGCAAATTCGTGGGACAGAAAATGTTGATTAAGTAGGTACCTACTTCAATTTTGGTTTATTATTTCCAATAATAAGCCTATCTATGTGATCGTATAGCAAAAAAATTTTATAACCCCCCCCCCCCCCCCCCCTCAAACTTTGTCACTTTACGTTTCAAGGTGCGTAGAATCCAAATTTGAAATGTCCGTCCGCCGTCCGCCGTCAGGGCCATATAAGGCCTAAGAATCGACTTAAAAAACCTGTTCTTTGTTTGTAGTTGGAGCACATTGTTTACAGGGAGAATTACTTTTTATTTTCTCCATCTACACTTGCATTTTTCTCATTTTAACATAAAATTGACCAAAAGAAAGGGATCCAAATACAATTGGTTACCAAACCCAAATATGATGAAGGAGGACCACATTAATATAGCTCAAAATAATGAACCCAATAAGAAAAACTAACTACAATACCAATACCAATCATAATGATCATAATGATAGTGACTAGTGAACTAGTGAACTAGTGACTAGTGAATAATCATCATAATGATAGTGACCAAGCTCATATACCCAAAACTCTGATGAGGCCGAATTCGGCGAAAGTACTTAGCTGCTAGTAGGTACATACCTACAAAAAGCAATGACATTACACACAATTGACCACAGAGAAAATTGTAAACAGAAATCATCAGAAACGCTTGCATACGAGTCTGCAACACGTTGGGACACTTTATGTCTTTAGTTGCAGACTCGTATGTGTTGCAGACTCGTATGCAAGCTGTTAGAGCTACTCAGCTGATCCGGACCCTGGGCAATTACCTATTAAAATGATTTAACCACCTCTTCACAAATCAAACCGTTCTCGTAATATTCGGATCACCTACTATGAATCGAATCATCAAAACACCAGCTCCATCAGAAATTAACAAGCGGTTGCAATCATGTTCACAATATCAATTATTGAGAATGATCACCTGTGTGTAAACAATTATTCATATAACCATGCTCATAACTCAGTTTGTTGGCCACGCACTTCGCAGTAATTAACGTAATATGGTTGGATAAATCGAGGGCTTTCGAACGAATGGCCAACGAATTTTGTGGGATGAAAAACGTTGAAGTACCATTTCCCTAGCAACGACTCGGTTGTAAGCGGAAATCACCAGAAAACCAACCGTAACCGTTTTCGTTATTGTGCCAAAGTAAAGACAGAAAATGTCAAAATCCACCAATCCAAGAGAAGCCTAAAATACTCTCACCCTCACAAACCAACTGATCAAATACTTTGCATGGAATTTCGAATGGAGATCTTGCATCGCGAAATGTGTAGCCCTCAAAATTCTCAAGTTGAGTAAGGATTTCTGAGTGATAAATACACCGAGTTACAGGAGGCGGGAGTGAGTGCGTTCGTATGGCTGTGAACTTCCTTGAAAGGGAAGAGGGAAAATATGGGCAGGCAGCCTCCTTCATCCTTTCTCTGCCGCCCCTTTTATAAAATCAGGGTGGAAAGACGGGCGCCACAACAAGTTTGAGTGAATGACGGTATAACATTAATTTACTGCTCTTTTTTCTCTCGCAATCCGCCCGCTCCCTCTTGAAAACGACGCAGAACTTCTGCAGGCGCGAAAACGGGGTTCGGAGCGTAGCAGGAGGGAAAGGGCTGTAGATTTTACATGGCGAGTTCAGTGAAAAATTGGCAGCGGCTGGAGCTGTGGGCGCGTCAACAGTATTTATTTTAGTGGGCTTCGCCTGCATCTCCGCATACGGTAAATCGATTGTGACGTGAATGCGCGAACCGATTCTTCACTTGTTTTTTAGTGCGTGTAATGAGAATGTAAGTGATTCTTAAAAAAAAAAAAAAAAAAAAAAAAAAAAAAACCGCTTGCATACGAGTCTGCAACACATTGGGACATTTTATGTCTTTAGTTGAAGACAGGTTATGTGTTGCAGACTCGTATGCAAGCTCTAAGAGCCACTCAGCTGATCCGGACCCTGGGCATCGTCGAGTAAATGTCCTAAAGAGGCTACATACAAAATTACAGCTTCCTAGAGTGTAAAGCATAGAAATTACCTATTAAAATGATTTAACCACCGCTTCACAAATCAAACCGTTCTCGCAATATTTGGATCACCTGCTATGAATCAATTCATCGGAACACCAGCTCAATGAAATCATCAGAAATTAACAAGCGGTGGCAATCATGTTCACAATATCAATTATTGAGAAGGATCACCTGAGTGTACACAATTATTCAAATAACCTTGCTCATAACTCAGCTTGTTGGCCACGCACTTCGCAGTAGTTAAGATAATATGGTTGCATAAATCGAGAGCTTTCGAACGAATGGTCAACGAATTTTGTGGGATGAAAAACGACGAAATACCATTTCTCTGGCAACGACTCGGTTGTAAGCGGAAATCATCAAAATATTTTCGTGAGCAATTTTCCGTGACGTTTTTTTTTAGTTTATGTGCCATAGCAAAGACATAAAATGTAAAAAAAAAAACTCGGCGCTTTGCGCCTCGGCGGGGGGCTCCGCCCCCCTGCACCCCCCGGTTTATTTCTTTTTCCATACTCTGTATGAAATCATAGGAACACAGAATGTGTTTTTGCGATGATTCTATTTCCTTACCAACGGCTTGGTTGCACGTGAATAATAACAATATTTGGCAATAATAAAATAAATAATTGTTAGACTTTCAATTTGGTCTAAAACCCTATAAATATTATATAAATAAATATGTAACTACAAGAAAAATACTATATAAATTAAGAGCTTTCCAACGAATGGTGAACGATTTCTGTGCGATTAAAATTGCGGAAGTTCCATTTCCCTACCAACGGCTCGGTTGTACGTGAAAATCATAAGAAAATTTACAAGCGGTTGCAATCATGTTGACAATATCAATTATTGAGAATGATCATCTGTGTGTAAACAATTGATTCAAATAACCATGCTCATAACTCAGGTTGATGGCCACGCACTTCGCAGTAGTTAACATAATATGGTTGGATAAATCAGGAGCTTTCCAACGAATGGTGAACGATTTCTGTGCGATTAAAATTGCGGAAGTTCCATTTCCCTACCAACGGCTTGGTTGTACGTGAAAATCATTATAAAAGGCGCATAACGGTTTTTTCTGTCGGTTTTTTGTGACGATTTTTTTTCGGTAGGTCATCGCAAAAACACATTCTGTGTTAAAACTCGTAAACGAGTTCCACTATCCGCTTTACAAGCAGATACCATGTTACATGGATATGTCTTTGATTGGGGATTTCATAAAGGTTGTCCTCGAGTTGTCCTCGACTGTTGTCAAGAGGATGAAAATGTTTCCTATGGAGTGGAGTAAATGATGCTATTGCTTTACGAACCGGATTATTGAAATTGTTTATAGTCCAATCAACTTAGTTTTGGAATGTAGCCAGGTACGTAAGGAAGGGGAAATGGGTAGCTTGAGATGTGAACATTTATCACATAAATCAAGCGCTTTCCAACGAGTGGCGAACGATTTTTGTGCGATGAAAACTGCGGAGGTTCCATTCACCTAGCAACGGCTGGGTTGTACGTGAAAAACACTGAAATTGTGACACAAATTTAGCGTCACGGAAATTTTTGGTTGACCCCCCAGAGCAAAGACATATCCATGTCAAAAACGGACGGTAGGCCTACGGTTCTACAGTCAGATCATTTAATAATGATTAATTTTTCACATTATTAGTTCATTATGGTTACTTAGCAATATTAGTTTATAACTGAGCGTAATAAATCAGCTTTCCTTGACACTACAGAGGCTTAGGGATTATGAGATGCTGTGATAAAATGAGAGCATTCCAAAAAGTGGCTAACGATTTTCCTGCTATGAAAACTAAGGGAGTTACACTTCCCTAGTAACGCATTGGTTGTACGTGAAAATCAATAGAAAACCCCACCGTCACTTGACGCTCGTGAAGGACAAAAACAAATGGAAACGTGCAGTTAATCATTATTAAATTATTTAAAAAAAATAAAATAAAATAAAAGTCTGCCAAGTTGGGTGTGTCACATAGCTTCCTCGTCACCGTACCTATCATGAATCATTGAAAAGTTTTACATGATCTTCATACATTCCGTAACGGAAAAGAGTAAATCAAGAAATAGCGTGAAATGTCGTAGTTGGTCAATTAAGAAACGAAAAAATGATACTCAATGTAATTTACGTTTGTGCAAGTGCAGAATGAACTGATGAGTTGAAAACAATGGAATAGGTACGGGTCCATCTACAACCTAAACCGCGCATTCGGATGAAAACTGTGGAAATTAAGATCATTACAAGTGGGTCATTCTCATGTCATTTGCCGCTTTCATGTCCCCGGCGATGAATTCTCACAATTCTTGACCAAAACTAGTGATTTTGGGGAAAAAAGGGTAGTATAAGTTGGGAGATCAACGAAGTAATAATTTGACTGCCCAAAATCCCCTTTAACCAATACACAGTGATGACGAATGAAACCTGAAATCCTGGAAACTCATGAGTTTTACTGTCCCCTCCTACCTATCACTTAAGTAGAAGTTACGGAACAATGACAATCTAGAACTGGCCAGGGTAGCTGCAGTAAATTGGTTTCTCTTTATTAAGAGTAAGGATGTAAATTTTTAAGATTTTTCCAAACCCGTGAAAAACTAATTTTTCAGTCAGTCCCCCATATCTCTTCTCAATGGGACCTCAGGAGTGTTTTTTTGCGATCAAGAAAGCTGATGGAAAATGGCGGGAAACAGTCAGATGTGAAGGTTATATTGTCCAGTTGAAGATGTGAGACTGTAGTGGAGTGCTTGGAGTTGCAGCAGTTTTTACAGCGAAAGAAGCCTAAAAACATATTGAGTATTTTTATTTTTAATCATGTAGTATTTGCCGATCTAACCTCATTTTCGAGCACTTTCATATTTCACGTCACTGAGGTTCTCAAACGCCCGAAAGCGGCAAATGAAATGAGAATGACCCAAGTACTTCACATTGGCGCATGCGCAGTAGCTATTAATGCTACAATCGTGTTGAAATTTATATAAGGTATCAAGTCATCTACTTCGAACTATCATCCAAATTTAAGTGAAATCAAACGACTAGAGTGTGAAAAAATGGAGCATAATGAAATTTAGGTTTGCGCATGCGCAGAGTGAATTATTAATTTGGCAACAATGAAACTGACGGGGGATTGTTTACCCTCTTGCCGACAGCTGACGAATTACTACAATCACGCGACGTGACCCCTTGATTGACAACGCAAGATCGAGATTTAGTGGGTAGGTACGTCTTCGTTACCACGTCTTCAACACAACGCCCGTACATTTATAAACCCGAGGATGGTTTCTGTGAGAAGCGTGTTCAGTTGATCACGTTGTGGTTGTTGTTTGTATTAACATTTACTTACCTACTAATTTATTTATATTGATCTTATTTCCACTCGAAGCAGTCCATTTATTGAGTGCCCAAAAACAACCAAGTCAACAAATCGGAGGATAAAGGGTTGCCGGAAAACGGATAAAATCTTTTTATTTCAATCATATGAACCTTTTTCAAGATATGAACATTAAATTACCAATATACAAAGATGTATTATTTCACCAAGTTTCTCCACAAAATGCCTAAAATCTGTATATATCAACCTCTATATCTACACTCACCAATATTACTACTTGAACTTACTTGAACAATCGCCTGAGTCCCTGAAGGATGTGTCTTCAAGTAACCTGGAACACATCGCCGCGCTCGTCTTTGCTCAGTAAATTGATTTGCAAGCCTACAAAGTCATCTATCTCGCTGCATTTCAATGCGCAAGTAAAATGGCGGACGCACGAACGACGAACTCATTCGATATATGAAATCTACGTATTTCAACCAACAGATTTTGGGAGGGGAAAACAATTCTTGGCCGATTACAACGGTTCGCTTTGCAAATATCGCTACGAATATTGTAAACAAAACAATAAAACAGCGCGATGATAGATGATGGAAAATGAGAAATTAGGATGAAGAAAAACAGAGTTGGAGAAAACAAGATGTCGAATGTGGAAATCAGCGTCAGGTTACAAAATATTTGATAAGAGACGACGTGTGAAGGCGTGTGAAACAACGAGCTTGCACTGTATAACAGCCAGCGTGTTGGTGAAATTTTGGTTTTACCTAGATTCACGTACCTACACCGTATTAGAACACCGTTGTAACCAGGAACCCCCTAATGATTAGCTTCAAGCGGAATCATCAAAATGAATTTAGATCCTCCGAGGCAGTCGAATGAAAAGCCCTAACTAGAATTGATGTTTACTAGTAAACATACTACCACTACATGTTGGATTACCGAAACGCAACTACGTGTTTGCATTTTGCCAGATGGACAAGAACGATAAATCCTGAACTACATATTCATTGACTTAAGAGATACGTACAATTAGCGAGCATATGATTTTCCCCGTCCAGCAAGCTAAACATGGTCACGCTAACGATTCAATTCGGTGCAAATATTTGCTCCACAGCAGTAGAAATTACCCCTCCCAATGAGCATGGCGTTGGACGATTATGATTGGAAATAACCGTGTGGGTCTCGGATAAGTTTTTGGGGGAGGGTGTGTGAGGGGTTTAGACATGGACCAAAGTCTTTTGGCTGGGGATCAATGTGTCAATAACGTGAGATTTCTTTCAACTCAAAAAATGTAAGTTTGAATTCATGTATAGAGGGGGAATTTGGCAGCGTGAGATGCAGTAACCGGACATTTAAATTGAGCGCTTTCCAACGCGTGGATAAGGATTTTTGTGGATGGAAAACCGACAGAGTTACATTTCTCTAGTTACCGGAAGCTTTCTAATGATTTCCCATTGAATAATAGTTTAGTAAACAGTAAACGTCTTTGAGTAGATTTAGAACATATATAGAAATGCTAATATTACTTCTCTAGTAGAGTTAGAGAACGTGACACACCTTTTCAGTGTGTTCAAAAATTTCGTCAAGAGAACGTGTCAAACGCTTTCGTAAACATCTTCAAGAAGATTCAGAACCTGAAGAATATGAATTCCATTCCAATACCCCATTCTCCTGGGCCACAACCAAGGATGAGATAACAGACCCAGATAAATGAACACAAGATTAAACGCATCGAAAGAAACAAACAGTAATATCTTAAACGATACCTCGCAATGACATCAGTACCTGGATCCGAAGTAGTAGGTACTAGTAAATTGTAGCTACATGTACTTGGCAGTACAAGCTGGGTGGCTCTTGAAGCTTATTTCTACGCTATTCACACTATGAAGTTGTAATTTATTTTGTAGACCCCTTAGGACGTTCTAAGATATGAATCGAGAAGCCAAAGGACATGTCCATGCCATAATTTTTCCCGAGTAAAATTATGAATTATATTTGAATTGTTTTGTTGCTATAGTTTCCGAAAAAAGACCCACCCCAAATATTTAGTAATAATCATCCGAAAAGTGAAATCACAGTTTAATTAATTTTACGTATGCACACAAGCAACAGCCATTTTCAGCCCTTGATCGATTCAGTTTATCTCAATCGCATAGACCCAAACTCGCACAATCGATGAAAGTTCATCTCAATAAATCCGTAGATTTCAGTATTCAGCTAGCTGATGAACAATCTGTTAGGATGCCGTGTTCATCGTCTGATCGGTTAGGAAGGCTTTTCCTCTCGATAAATATCATGACGACTAAAATACGACAGCCAGACAAGTGTAGCTCACAAAAATCAACCAGCATGTAGAATGACTGCATGACAGACTGCATTATTCGATTGTATTATTATTATTTTATTAATACACTTATTTGTATACGTCTTAAGACTACTATAGAGTCTACTATGCGGTTGCCTGAAACATGAGACAATTCATTGGAAAATATTGATAGTCTTACCCTACCCAATTTTTGAAAATTGTTGGAAATGGCTGAAAGAAGTTTAGGTTTTGCTCAGTTGTCAGCTTACGAGCGGCGAATACAATTTCGTTTGAGAACTTTTTGTGGGCAAAAATAATTAAGATATTCAGCGATAAAAACAAAGGATGTAATTTGAGCCATTTTTTTTTCATTTTTCGTTTGTTTGATATTTGGGCTAATTTATCTGCAAAAAGTTACGGAAAATTGATGGTAAGAAAATCTTTTTTATTGAAAAAAGAGAATTTGAAAATTTTAGGCTGGGTTTTCTTGAGCAATGAGTTAAATCTAAAATGTTTTGGGTTTCTTAAGGGCTTGAAGGATTTGACCAACCTTCATAAAACCCAAAACATTTTAGATTACAAGATTTGTGTATTCTTAGATTTTTAACCACGCACCAATGGGATTTGAATCAGAACCTGTTAAAATGATGTAATTTATAAGCCTCTTCATTAGAAGGCATGTGGTACATCAACTTTCCTCTTACGACGCAGGGTGGTTCTAAAAGTAAGACCTGACATTTTACTCAAGTGTTGAGGTAGGTAACTAAAAAAGGAAGGAATCCTCTAAATACGTCCCTTTTTGACTCACTAGCTAACAAGGTTTGAGCGGCCATTGACTAAAACCGGCCAATCTCCTGCCATTCAGCAAATCCCAGTGCTCTTAAACGTCATTCTTGATTTTTCAAGAGAGTTAGGTACATTAACTTTCCTCTTACGACGCAGGGTGGTTCTAAAAGTAAGACCTGACATTTTACTCAAGTGTTGAGGTAACTAGAAAAGGAAGGGATCCTCTAAATACGTCCCTTTTTGACTCACTAGCAAACAAGGTTTGAGCGGCCATTGACTAAAACCGGCCAATCTCCTGCCACTCAGCAAATCCCAGTGCTTACCGTAGGTTGAGGATCGCAGTCCCATACCTTTTCCACGGCCCCACAAACGAAGCTTCCCTGTGAATGAGTGGAAGGAACTAGTTTTCCACTTGAGGTGAGTCTTACTTCAAAGACCGGAAACTCGAATTGGTAGGCGGGGGCGTTTTGCTTTTATAACTCGCCAGGCCTTATAGCTCGACCGGGTTTCAAGCGTTCAAAGAGAGGTGAGCCTGCACCGTGGACCCAGCAAATCGGGCTTCCTTCTAACCTACGCTCTGTTCCCTTTAGGTAGGTCTCCCTTTGGAACAGACGCCTGTCTTTGCATCTTCGTACCTCTTTGAGCATATCACGTTCTTTGACCACTTAAAAATCATTTCCTTATGCATATTCTTTCTTTCTTTTTAGGCGTGTGGATTCGTTGAAAATATCTTTCAAAACTCCGGTCTTCCATTCCATGCAATCCAATGGTAGTCGGATATTTCAATTTCAATTTATAATAGATGTATACATTTAAAATACGAATGTAAGGAAATTTAGTATACTCTCTAACTTTGAAGGGTATTCTAGCTAAGATCCACTCTTTCTATATGTTCTGGTGTACTAGTAAAACACTCACGAAAACTGGTTTTATGAATTTATTGAATGGTACAAAAGAGTTTTGCACCCTGGATGGCGGGACAGAAGCAACTATGATTATGGAAGAAAGATAACCTACCGGGAGGTTACAAGTAGTGGGGGTTCTGGAAGAGAAACTATCCCGCAAATCGCTAACGAATGGTAGATTGCCTAATCAAAGATCCAACACTATTACTTCATTAATGTAATAAATTAGCATTGACCAATGTGATACATTTTTGTAGTGTAATGTGTCGGCGACGCACAGTGGGCTGAAGTGTTCAAAAACCCAAAAAAAAAATTTTTTTTTTCAATCCAACTGGGTTTGTTATTTTTTCATAGCTAGATACCTAGTGATTAGTTGTGCGTAGTAGTTTTTCAAATATTCCAACGACTAAGGTTGATAGTGTCCTTTTTTCAGGCAGTTTTGCACGACTGCGTCATGTCAGTAGGTACCTATGATACCTGTACCTATAATTGTGATATGGTGTAATAAATATTTTAATAATTAAATTACTATTAAATTATTAAATAAAATTATTATTAAACGGTTAATGGGGGTTATATATATTTTTTTAATATTAATCACACGAGAAATTTACAGTTTTCGTAATTTAAGCTGAAAAATCACGTATTTTTATTAATGAGAAGGGCCGGAAAAAAAAGTGTTACCGGTATTTATTGAGACAGTGAAATATTAAGATAGGTGAGGTATTAAAGTGCATTCTCCATCAGTTTCATCGCTGACTTCCGCCGACTCTTTTCACAGTTCATTTAAGAGTAAACAAACAACTCTTTGGACTGATAGTGTCTATGACCTTTATGAGGCCTTTATGACAAGTATGATGCCAATACCAAAGAAGAAACAGCTTCCGCTCAGTGATACTGCATTGGGATTGATATGGTAAAAAAAAAAAAAAAGTTTTTAAGAAAGATATTTTGTTCTTTAATTTTAGAAAGTTGATTTCTTTTCGAGTGTCGGCTGATTTTATTTTGAAAGAAGCATAACTTTCGTTTTTTTTTTTTTTTTTTTTTCATATTTTAATGTTATTTTACCACGCACCATTTGTTATACAATTGACAAAATACAGCAATATGAAAGGATGTGTTCCCGTTTCAACTTTTCTCTCATTTACCCTTCTCATTTTCTAAGACAGCAACAACAATAATTAAATAAATAAACTAATATTAATTGATGAATATGTATCAAGTTTTCGAAACCGGAAAAACGGAATGAGTGACTTACAAGTAATACTTTGATCATTTCACTTTTTCAGGTCAGCGAGGTCGCTGAAATTGCCTCAAAACTGAAATATATTGAAAACGACTGTGCGCATTGTTCTGAAACTAGTCTTATTCGATTCAAAAAATGAAAAAACCATGGGAATGCATTTCAATTTTGACAGATTACCTTGAAATCAGGTTTTTGAACAAAATATGCCATTTCAGCCCACTGTGCGACGTACCGACTCTTGCCCATAGGTTGGCGCCTAAATCGGCGCCGAATTTAGGATGACCCCTGTTGAAAATTAGGACTGCTAGATATCAAGGACGAGGCTTGAGTCATATCCACTGAACACTTAAAGGCGGGATCTTTTTTCTACGGTCGTTTATGTCAGACTCGGAGTGTTCCAGGAACGTCTGGGAATACCTTACTGACAGAACGTTTCTCTGGGCACGTTTTATTCATCTTATCATTCAGTAAAACCTATTAGGTTCCTATTAGAAACCACACGTTAGATTGACCAGAGAATTAGTAACGATCTAACGATAGCTGAATTTCAGAGAACTACACTTTCTGTTACTCAGGAATGAATAGTTCTTTAAATAACACAAGCAGATCGATTACAATCGTACGAACGATTGCAACGCGTGTGCTGCACACACCTGCTCTACAAATTGTGAGTACATACCCGACACTAAGGATTTGCGTTGAGCATCAGCCTGTAATTACAGATAATATTGTTAGGTAATGTATTGTTTCGAGCTGCCTGTGGGGTAGAGAGGATATTAGGGTTCATAGGATTAAACTCGCCGCATAAATTTATCGGAGTTAGTTTACTTTTCTGAAGCTGCTTGAACGGTCAGGACTTGAATTTGAAGTTGCATGAGGTGATGTAAAACCTAGCAGCTTATACTGCTGAATAGAAAGCAATTCCCTAGTCAATGTCATTATTAATTGACGAATGTCAATAATAAAAGCGACACAATGATATTCTTACCATGATGAAGCTTACAGGATTCCTGAAAGGATTCTGAAAAAAATTCTAAGGGGTACAAGTTCAAAATAAATAAATAAAACTCGGCATGGCACGCATCGCAATGGGCTCCGCCCCTTTACCCCGTTGGGGAGATCCCAGACCCATTTCGCGTTCACCTTGAGCCTTGGCTAAACGTTGGAGGAACCTGGAACACGCCCATCTTAAGCTTTTTGTCTTCATAGGTTGAATATCAAACAACTTAGCTCCAGATCTCACCAATTGCTGATCTGGGAGCCTCTACACTTCACGTCTCGTGTTCATACGTCCCAAGGGTTCTCTATTGTAAATATTTTTTTCATAGTTTGAATAGCGAAAAAATTAGCTCGGGATCTCACTCAGCTTATCTGGAGAACTACAGACTTTGCAATTCGTTTCTAGATATCCCAAGGGTTTTCTACTTCAATTTTTAGCTTCATAGGTTGAATAATAAAGAAATCAGCACCGGAGCTCACCCATCAGCTGATCTAGGAGCTTCAGACTTTACGATTCGTTTTTAGATTTTCCAAGGGGCATCTATATCAAATTTCAACTTCACAGGTTGAATAGTAAATTAATACGCTTCGGAGCTCACCCAGCTGATCTAGGGAGCTTCAGAAGTTACGATTCATTTCTATGTGTCCTTAGGCACATCCGAATCTTACTCAGTTTAACTGGGGGGTTCTGGACTCCATGATTCGTTTTTAGACGCCCTAAGGGTTCTCCATTCCAAATTTCAGCTTTGTAGGTTAAATAGCAAAGAAATCAGCTCCGCCAATATTTTAGTCTCGTTTTTCGTGACATTTCGTGACAATTTTCATTTTGTGACAATATTTTGTATAATTTTTCACTTTCAAGTCCCTGTATAAGCCTGTTCCACGCTATTAAAGAAAAAAAAGCCGCGGATGAACAGATATAGATTTGATAATGTGAACACCTAAACACCAAAGTAGGGACTGTTGGAATGGAAATTCAACAAGACTCCACGTTAAATTCCTACAAGTTAACAGCTAAGACTCGGAGTATAACATTTCAGTATGGGTTCAATTCGTGGCTGTCTTTTTAGATCTTGTGACCTGCAGCTATCAGTTAAGTTGCTGCGTTATTGTCTTCTAATTTGTAATATTGAATTTAATGCTATTGAATTATTCACATAATTTCAATAGAAAGGAATATAAATCTATCACCGAAGCTTTAAATAGAGGAATACTTAACAGAGGCATAGTCTACAATAATAATGATATCTGCCAACAGTCCGGGGTTCATAATGCTGGCAAGAGAAATCTCTTATAAGCCAAGCATCTCGCATAAGAACTCATCTAAAAGTACATTTCTTATATATATTTCAGAATTTTAAATTTGATGGTATTTAATTTGATTGATAATAATCTCATAACATAATAATCAAGATTCCTCAAAAAACAAACAAAAATTAAACATAAATAATCTGTATCTAACCCTCTATTTCATCGGTATCTGAAGTAATTTTTGTAAACTTCTGCTTCACAGATATCTATAATAGCACTTTCATATTGTTATTAATTTGGGAAGATACAATTTTTTTTTTGCTTCAATATCAACATTTCCACTTAAATTTCACCTTTTAGCCCATTTTGAACATCTTTCGTTTCGTGTCTGTGTGTGTGAATGTGTCTGTCCTGTCCGTAAACCCTCGTAACATGAATAACTTCTAAAATTTTCATCCGATTTTAATGAAATTTTCGCGAAATGTGTGCTTATCTGTAAATCATCTTTTATAAATTTCATCGCTCAAAAATGGTTAGTTTTTTATAACGCATACGCAAATGTGAAACTTATTAATTGTCATTTTATCTCCCTCAAATTCGGAAGGTAGTTGGAAAATGACGGTTTAATTTTCCCATATGAGTTTCATCACGTTTGGATCAATAGTAATTGTTGCACATGCACGAATCTTAAAATCTTCTTATATTTTCAGCGATTGATTGGTGTAGACTGTAAATGGTCCCTAATTTATTTGAAAAATGGGTATAATTGCCCTGGAGCACCATCCGTAGTAAATTTACTGGCAAGTGTTTGTTACTCTTGTAATCTACTTCTACAATAATTGGTTTGTACATAATTTCTTCTGTTTACAGCTGTTAAGACAACAAACCAACAATGAAAACTAAGTTTAAAAGAAACGCATAGAAATAGCTTGGAAGAAAAAAAAGAAGACTTATGGAGGCTATGGAAGATCCTTTGCAAGTGTAGGCCATTTGTCTCCTAAAAATATAACGGATGAAAAACGATTGTTTTCAAGGAACCCACCGTCTCAGTAGATTTGGAGGAAACCGCTACATTTCGCTCGGGCACCGCCCGCTTGTTGAGCGTTTATTCCCTAAAGCGCGGCAATTTTATTATAATTAATGTTGCAGCTTGGTAAACGTTGGGATTCACCTTTCGCCGTAGGTTTGGGTAGCCATAAATAAAGCCTTAGCGTGCAGGGAAGTGGCTCCCTATCGGCTTAATGTGAAATACAAAAGCACTTTGTAATTATCTTCACTATCCTCCCTCTCTTCACCAAGAGGAGTATTTTTCTAGAGCTTCGCTTTTGTCGTTGGGATATTTTATTATGTCGAAACCAAGAAAACAACCCCTTCAAAGCGCCGAACTAGGTTAAACTTGTAAGAAACGGAGTATCACTTAGTTAACAACGAGAGTGTTGGTCTCGTCCTAGCTGCTATAAAAAGTTAAGCTAAAAAGGTTTTACGAAGTATATCGCATGACTTGTATCAACCTTTAACCGTTACTGAGGGAAAATGTAACTTCTTTAATATCCAACCACAAAATTCGTTTACCTAACGAGGGCTCCTAAAGCAAGTGCATTCATTGAAGTCTTGGCAGAAATGCTATCGGACGTTTGAAATAAGATACCACAAATCGTAGTAGGGGTTGGTTACGAGGAAGATTGTCTTCTGGGGTCCTACTTGCTGTAGCATGTTCTTTCGAGGAACCCACAAGCATTGCCTAAGCGCAGAAAATCTGTTAGGATTTGAAGGGGGCGCAGGCCTACAAATGGGCTTATAGATGTCATCACCAAGAACTAAAACTCGAACAATGGAAAAGAAATACACTCGGAATTTCCCCAAAGAATAGCCATCACGTGACCAAGAATATTTCCCCATTCTTGCTCGATTCGTCAAATAAAATTGTTTCTGGTTATTTAAAATACCTATTGTTGTAATAATCAAAACTCGTTTACCATTCGGTTGGGAAGCACTTGAATGATCAAAAACACATGCCACAGTACCAATGAATTAATCTTTCCTTCCTCACCTTTTCAAAACATTTCAAGCTGATATTTTAAAGGAAGCCCTTTCCGAACTACTGGGCAAGAATAACAAAGGGCGGAGTTGTTTTGGTTAGTTTTAGATGCTCCGCAGACAGGAGACTGTGAAAACCGTTTAGTGCAATTAAGACCGTTCGAGTTGAGTCCTTGATTCAGACTTAACCTATCTACGCATCCCTTCTCATATCCATAGATTCCTGATTCGTCTGTTACAAGTCTCAGGAGGTGGTTCGCGAACTGGCGCTTCTTGGAACGAACGTACAGAGCTCTCCTTGATAGCACTTTCGTCTCTGGGAAAACAAATTTGAACGTACTATAAAAACGTCAGACAAGTCGGGTGTAGCACATGCCTTCCTCGTTTCCGTATCATAAATGTATATCACTTAAAAGTTTAAAATGATATTGAAAAATTCCAAAGCGGAAAACAGTAGTAAATAAAGATGTAGCGTGAAAGGTAAAAATCGTTGAATTAAGAAACTAAAAAATAGTGCTTGAAGTAACTTACGCTTGCGCATGCGCAGAATGAAGTAATGATTTCAGAGCAATGAAATTGGTGCGGGCCATATACAGCCTAACCCGCACATTCCCTGGCAATGTCATCAAAACCGGGCGAAAACTATGGAAATTAAGGCCGTTACTAGGATTACACCTTGGGGATACGATTGAACAGCAGCTGTTAATGATGCAATCCTCTTGAAATTGATTTAGGATGACTGAACCTTCTTCTCCCAACTATCAGCACCTCCTAATACATTATAATCCCCTAAAAAAAAAAAAAAAAAAAAATAAATAAAAATAAAAAAATAAAAAATAAATAAATAAAACAACTCCACCATTCGTTTCTATTTGTCGATTTTACAGCCCAAATGACTAGGCTAAATCGGCCAGCTTCGATCTACCTGTTCCACCTTCTCTCCTCGCTTAATTCCTTTATTGAAACAGTTTGGATGACAAGTGGAGGCATCAAACCACCTGCACTAAAGTAGAACGTTAAATTGTCGGTTATTTGTTGAGAATCCATCCACGTCGCGTAGGCAATACAAATTTACTTTGATTGTAATTCAGTTAACTAAAATATATGCGCTTTCAAATTTATTTAATTTATTCATTTATCAACAATCAAAAGGTTGATAGAAATCCTAATCAAGTGACAACATCAATAGCAATTCGAATTTTGCAGGCTACTGTGTTATTTATTATCAGCTATGTTCGTCATCCAGTTTGTTTGCCTTCAAAAGATTGAAAGAATGCCTAAGTCTACTTGTATCAAAGGAAAAGAAAGAAGGGGAGAGGCGGCTTTCAACCCGCTCCTTAGAATTGTTTCCAAGTCCCTCAGCAGAAAAAGATTCATAGGAATGTATAAAATATTTGACAAATTTCCTTCTAGATTGGTTGATGTGTGTCAAGGTTATGCTCAATAAATTAGGCATTTTTTTACTTCAATAAGTTTTACTGCTGGATCAGGAAATATTTTGTGGAAAAATGCAACATTTTAAGGCTAAATTTTGCACAATCAACCAAGAATGCTGAAATCTTAAACAGAGCCTCTCAAGGGCGGGTAGAATAAAATTACAAAGTAGTGGACTCATTGATCTGGTGAGTGAGCTGTATAGCTAATTTTTGTCTTAGTCACTCTATGATGCTGAAATTTGAAACCGAGCTTCTGTGTGACAATCAGAATAGAATTACAACGTGCTGAATTGCCCTGACCAGCAGAAAGAGCTGCGAGACTAATCTCTTTCTTTTTCCTGATCGCCTTACGACGTTGACATTTGAAACGGAGCCTCTATAGGACACATAAAATAGAATTACAACTTGAGAAATCACCCTGACTCGATCGCTAGCTGTGTGATGACACGACAAAGTACGCGATCTGTCGTTGTCAGTCACGACACAACCAGCGTGTTGTTCGGGGGTGCGCCGTTAGGCGCGCAAGGGTAGTAGAGGCCTCACGAGAAAAGGGGGACCTCCTCACTCTTGTTTCTCCACTCCACGAGACGGTAATAATCACCTTTCTTGAATAAACCAGCAAACTAGTGCCTTTAAATCTGTGTACCTATTTTGTCTCCTCATTCCTTTTTATTGAAAATAGAACCTCTTTAGGGACGAATCCCAGTATTGAGTCAGTATAGCAGGCAGTCAGCCTGTTACAGCTGTGAGGTTAATTTCATATCCTAATTGCCCTACGATGCTGAAATTCGAAGAGGTCTGGAGGTCTTTTAGGACACTGGGATCGAATTACAACGTGCTGAATCACCCTGACCAGCTGAGAGAGGTGTCAGGCACATCTCTTTCTCTTTCCTGATTGACTTACAACGTTGAAATTTGATTTGGAATCCCAATTTGACACATTTAAAATAGAATTACACCATTAGAAACCACTCTGATCTGATATTGAGCTGTGAGGCTAATTTCATATCCTAATTTCTCTACGACGCTGAAATTTGAAACGAGGTCTCCTAGACACTCTGAATTAAATACTTAATCAAAATGTGCTGAACAACCGTGACCAGCTGAGGGAGCCGATTCCTTACCGATCTACAATGCTAAAATTGGGAACGAATCCTTTCTATAATAACACGTGAAATATAATTACCTATAACATTAAAAACCACCTTGACAAGATAAGTGAGGTGTGAGGCTGATTTTATTTCTAATTGCTCTGTGACGCTGAAATTCGAAACAGATTTTCTTTAGGACTTGTTTTACAACGTGAAAAACTACTCTGATCAGCTGAGTTCATTGAAAATTATTATCGAGATCGGACAAATATGGGAAAATTGTTCTTGATGGATTCTGCAGTACAACACGCACTAACACTAAAAAACTTCATCAAAATCTGATTAAAGCTGTAGAAATTAGTCTCGTTACAAGGATTCGCGGACAAACGGAATTAGATACAGACAAACAATTAGGAAACCAAAGTCGTTCGGAATGGTTTAAAAACTAAAATGAGAGTGAACATTTCAATTTTGGAGACCATTTTTTTGTTTCTCCCAAAAGTGATAATGCTTCCGCTATCCATAAATAGAATCATATGAAGAAATATTGTATACTCAGAATGAACAATTGGAATTTTTAAGCAATTTGAATTGGATTTTTTGTGACGGTAACAAACTTTATAATACGTTTTTCTGTACGCTCCTGGTGCTCAGATGCTGTAAAATCAGAATGTTATATCAGATTAAGAATATATCTAGCAATACTATACTTTAAATGGTAGTAGCAGTATATCATACTGGATGGTTTTGGGGTAGTTGTAACGATAAAGATTTATATTGGACTTCTGATTCAGTAATGAAGTACCTATTTGAACCCTAAACTTTGAAAATTTTCGGGATGGGGTGGAAAGTTTTCACTAAGACGATCAAGATCATTGTCGAAAAAAACAGAAATCGACGCACTTCTCAGCATCTTGATATCGAACAGTTTCATTTTCGACGATAAAAAGTACGTTGCTGGAGGGTCACCAGAGAGATTGAATGGTTTATTATTAATATTCCTACCCCTGAGAGATCATCCCGATCCCTGAATCTATTACAGAGAAATATTACCTCTAGAATATTGACGTGTTTTTTCTCTCTCTTTTTTTCGTCATCCGCTTACATTATAACGGCCAGAGCCGTATCATAGAAGTGAGATTGGAAATTGTTAATTGGTGCGTAGCGCTCAGTGAAGTGCACATCAGATTATTGAAGTAAAGATATCATTTGTACCTATCCACAGGTCCAATAAATCATGTTAACTTTAATTGGATTGACTTTTGACGTGGCTAAGTTGATTGGACAATAAACAATTTTAATAAGCCGGTTACAATATTCTTAACGTAAAGCAATAGCATCATTTACTCCACTCCATAGGAAACATTTTCATCCCCTGACAACAGTCGACTGTTAACAACAACTCATTGCGTCTGTATTGGAGAAATCACTTTAATTTATAGTAAGTATGCTTTTTGTGCCTCCAAGAATGATAAAATAAATTCTTTACTCATCCTACATTTCGTCGCCTACAGTCCAAAGTTACAGGATTTGTTTACAACTCTCGAGGACGACCGTTATGAAATCCCTAATCGAAGACATATCCATGTAACATGGTATCTGCTTGTAAAGCAGACAGTGGAACTCGTTTACGAGTTTTAGTACTTTTTTTAAAATTAATTTTTAAACCAATGTTCATTTAGTCAATCATTATGCTCATTAAATGTTTATTGTTAATATTATCCTGCTGTTTTTCCTGACCCCGCCAAAGTTAAGGAAGTCTAGAGATAATCGTCGGAAATATCAAAATACTTGTCTCCCAAAATCACAATTACAAGAAAATGACAATGAAAAAAGTGAATGAAACAGTTACATTTATAATAAGTGCCAAACACAGAATAACACAAAATAAGCAGACTAAAAAGGTTATTCACAAAAAAACGAGGCGTACTTTCTCTTTTATGAGAGAAGCGCTATGAGCATTGAAAATGTCGCAGTAATTTCAATGCTAGTAGGTATACACAATAATAACAACACCTAACATGTTTATAGGTTGCGTGACGTTTTTTTCTTTAAATAACAAAATTTCCGGTTGACCCGTCGACTAAGACATTTTCAATGTCAAAAAGGCATTAAACTATATACACATACCTATATAACATTTTAATGAAAAAATAATAATAAGAAATTAGATCGCCTTTTTGGTGGAAATCGTTTCAAATCAATAGTCACTCGGAAGGGCTCACGGCTGTCAATAGATTGCGACGAAAAAGGGGATGGCTGTCACCAATCAGATCCACCTGCATTAAATTCGCATAGCTCTGCATCCGAACCAATCAATAGCGAGTTTGATTAGTAATTAGTTGCACAAGCCTGGGTGTAAAAGGTAGGGGTGGAACGGGTAGAGGAAGTTGGTACATAAAAGGTAATTGCCTTCACCAGTCATCTCACAGTGTTGCGGTCTTGTACGCAACATTTGTAATAACTAGGGATAAGATTTCTACGTACTTTCACAGTTGGTAGTGAATGTAATATTACCAGTTCGTCGCATATACTAAACGTTTTAATAGATTGTATCATTGAATCACTTTCATGATTCATATTTTCACATATTTCTGTTATTTTACATAATTTTATTGTTATTTGTATATTTTTAGGTTTTCCTTGTATGGTTCACTTTCTTAAAGATGAAAATGAATTTTTTAAATAATATTCTACACACCGTAGCCCGTTTTGGGAGTCACTATCGGTACATCGACAGTAAGTATCGACTCACAGTTTCTGTTATTCACAGAATCATTTGCGCCTCCCGTTTCCTTTTTCTGTGATTCACACCATTGCTCGAGCCTTCGTTGCTTCGAAAGCTATCCCTGTTTCTACAAGAATGCGTAATAAAGTCACACACCATATCATCACACCCTTGCATAAAAATAATATAAAGAGACAAAAGAAGTGGCAGCAACGTTTCATAACAGGAACTGCAGGATCAACATTAAGTGGAACCATGTCTTTGATTTACAGAATTATGCTCTGCTTTGATTAAAGGTGATATTCTCTTTCACAAAATCAGCGTCCCTGATTACAAGGCGTTTTCGGAGAAGTATACTGAAAGCAAGATTACTAACGAAACTGAGGAAAAACTATTGTCTGACATTTATACAGAAAGTGTAGTAAAATCCGTCATGAAATTGGATCTGGACCGATTCGGTTGTCCATTGATGAAAATACGGTCGTAAGGAAGGTACAATACAAACGTAATTGTTGGCAAATTGTGCTCTGATTCATTTACCAAACCATTCCTTTTCAATTGTCAGGGAGTAAAAAAATGCAACCACGAAACCATTGCACGGGTTTTCAACAACTTATTAGCCTCTTTTGACCAAATGGCGTATACCATGAAAAAGTGTTGTTGTTTTAATTTTTTGTGAAAGTCACTCAAACTATTCTATTCGAAAATGATTATCATAACCTGCACCACCCATTGTTTTCATTTTATGGCTGAAACTGTGAGAGCTAAATTCCCGAAAGTTGATTTGTTTGTTTCAAGTTCGTTTTTCAACCTGCAGTCCTGAAATTTGAAACCAGAGGAGGAGAAGTAGGAACCAAAATCGAAACAAAAATAAAATACGCGACTTTCTCAACAAAATCCAGGACGTGATTAGGTATTTTTGAAATCCTCAATGGAAAAAACATGGCGGGACAGTTGAGCATCGAACATAATCCTAACGAAATAGTAACATCAGTTGATAAATATAAGATATAAATCTATTTTATAATTTAATCGCCAACATTTAACCTTCGAAAACTTGAAAATACACGTTATCATTAGTAATAATTTCAAATAATTTTTTTTTTCTTCTCAAATTACAACTGTTTTTGTAGTCACATGCGTTTCATATTTTATTTTACACATTTCGTGTTTTATTTCACATGTTTGTCTGGAAATAATTACAGATTTTATTACATATTTTGAATATTTGATTACATAAAAATCCTACCCCTAGTAATAACTTTACAGTACTGATACTTTATATGACTCCAAAAAATGGTAGAAGATAAGATAGATAGATAGATAATTTTTTTTATTGCCTTTTAGATAAAAAATCCATTGCGAATTTCATCAACAGTATATACAAAATAAAAGAGTCTGGACCAGATAAATAAATTTATAAAATATAGTCTTCTGATTAGGAACTTAAAATTAGTGACCTCACTTCACTGGCTTCCCTTAAAAAATAAAATAACCTATTGGCCACCTTTCCATCGCTGGATGTTAGCAGTCGTCTGTAATGCTCTTCATATGAAAGAGGCAGAGCGAGCAGAGGCAGAAGGAACTTTAGGCGGGCGTTACTTGGCATGGGGCACTGAAGGACCAGGTGCAATGCAGAATCGCTGACACCCCAGTTACAAATTGGACATGGTGCCGGGAGGAAGTCCATCCTGACACCCGCGACCAGGATCCTAGGAGCGTGTTTCGCAAAAGTTCGCAGCTGGGCCAGAGGGCGTAAAATAGAGATCGGCCAATCTTGGGAGAGGTACTTCTGAGGCTGGAGGGATGTTTCCTGAAAGACCGATCCGTGGCCCGGGCAGGCTCTTGAGGATGTTGCATGCTCCAGGTCCATGTTTCGAGAAACAAAAGGCAGAGTTGTCAGGAGGCTCCTCAAAGTACTGTTATCTGGCATTAGCTCAGCGTCATTAGACAGGGCCATCCCGAAAGTCCCTAGGGCGCACCTGAGCTGTTTGAACCAGTTATACCTAGGATCACAAGCTGGTTGTGTGGAGAGATCGAAGAGGCGCCTCATGCATAGCGCTGGCAAACGGTTGGGTGGCATGTTTATGGTCTTTATCAGCCATTTCAAGGCGTCCCTTAGTACAAGGGTGCTGATTGATTGAACTCCAGTCTCTGCGCGCACCACTGTGTTGGGAGTGCTCCGTGGGATCAGCAGGATGCGCTTGTCAAAAATTGGTAGTAGTGATTGGTAGGAGGATGATCTTCCGTGATTGTGTTTCTATTCTATGCTAATCTGCTAAAGAATAGTACCAAATATGAGCTCCTAAAATAAAAAAATAAAAAAAATAAAAATAAAAACAAATAAATAAAATAATAATAATAAAAAATACATAAAATAATAATTATAAAATAATAATAAAATAATAATAATAATAAACTAGATTAATAAAATACGAAATAAAAAAGTTCCAGTCATGCCGGATCTTATGAGCAAATTTTCGTAAATTATCGTATTATATTTGTTAAATTGTTTTGAAATTTGATTACATACTTTAATTGCAAAGAAATGGTTACATAAAATTTTATGGTAGTAAACTCGTTTTAAATAATAATCAGCTATTCAAACAATGAAATGGACTTTAAGAATTCTCGCAGTTTAATGTAGCTTACTTAGCTGATTAGGAATGAGCCAGTCATTTCAATCGTCTCCTAACGTCCCAGGGAGTCTCCCTATCAAATCTTAACTTCCTTGGATGAACAGGAAAGATTTTATCTCACTTAGCTGATTAGGAAAGAGCCAATAACTGCAATCGTCTCTTAGTGTCCCAGAGAAACTCCCTATCAAATTTCAACTTCCTATGGGTAA
Organism: Adelphocoris suturalis; assembly: GCA_030762985.1. NCBI lineage: Eukaryota > Metazoa > Arthropoda > Insecta > Hemiptera > Miridae > Adelphocoris > Adelphocoris suturalis. The sequence goes on from CM061047.1 coordinate 6,040,611, forward strand.
CAGGAGAGAATTTTGCTCACGGAGATGATTGGGAAGGATCCAAAAATTGCAATCGACTCTTAGTGTCCCATAGAGTCAAATCTCAACTTCTTGGGATAAACAGGAGACAATTCAGCTCACTCAGCTGAGTCAGAATAAGCTATTCTTCTCAGTCGATTCCTAATGTCCCAGGGACAGGGGGGTCTCTCTACCAAATTTCCTAGGATGAACAGAGAGATTTTAGCTCACTCAGTCGATTTGGAAAGACCCGATAATTGCAAACGTAGTAAACTAGAAGTATCTACTACTCAATAGTATATCTACCATGTACCTAGTGCTTATTTTCACATTAATAGTTCATTATGGTTACTTAGCAATATTAGTTTATAACTTATCGTAATAAATCAGCTTTTCTTGACACTACAGAGGCTTAGGGATCATGAGATGTAGTGATGAAATGAGAGCATTTGAGCACAAAGTGGCCAACGATTTTCCTGTTATGAAAACTAAGGGAGTTACACTTATCCAGTGACGCATTGGTTGTACGTGAAAATCAATAGAAATATAAAAACCTAAGTATGAGGACAAATATGAGGAAAAAAATTCGTTTTTGGTCCATTTTGGCTTACAGCATTGATGCGTGAGAAGCGATCGGACTGGCTAGATTCTGGACCCAAAGTGGAGTCCATGTGGGAAAGGGCGGATTTGTTTTCATCAAATTGAAGGCCTCTAATGGCCTGGACGGCGGACGGACATTGCAGTTTTGGAATTTACGCACCTTGCAGCGTAAAGTGACAAAGTTTGAGAGAAAATAGAAAACATTTTTCCTATACGATTACAAAGGCTTAGTATTCGAATATAATAAACCAAAAAAAAAACTTGAAAGGTTGAGGGATATGTAAATACATTGTGAAAAACACGTATGAATATTAAAGATGCTCATTAGAATCTAACAATAAATTTATAATAGGTACTAATAATGAATTATCTATCAATAGAAAATAATAACTTAATCCAATACACAACGATTGTGAGCCAATGCGAATGGATGAATAGCTGAACTCTCGAGTTCATAAGAGGAAAGATATGAATTCTGCGCACTCGAGAGTTTTGTAAGTTGCCAGTTGAATATTACGGTACAATATGACGAGGGAAGTTAAAACTTTTCTGATCTTGAAACTTATTGAATTGGAGCAATCAAGGTCCCCAATTATTACTTTGAAACTTTTCCAATGAATCCACTTTTAATCTTTTGATGATAATAAACGATGATAAAGTAGATTGATTCAAAGACGTTAGCTATATCGTAAGTTCGAGGCAATTTTTCGGTTTTTATCTTCGTTGGGTGGACATTTCTCATCTGTTCGAGGAAAAGCTTCAAGAGAATAAACACTCAAAGGGTTGGTAATGAATCATCGAATAAATGATTTCTCAAGAAATTCGTCATCAATCACTCGTGTATAACAGACAGCGCAACAGAGATGTTCGTGATTGATAGGTAGGTACTTCTTATTGCCAAATTGGCAATTCTAACATGATTAATCAGTATTTAAATGTCTCTGTATATCCCTCCAATAATTTTGCATTTATTAGTTTTGGGGCTATCCATAACGGATTTCAGACGATTGGTCTAAACTCCAATCGTAAAATTTGAGATTAATAACAGTAAAGGAGTGTGACAGTTCATCTACCTTAATAGTGCATTATATATGCAGGTATCGGGGAAACCGGATGACCGAGTTAGGTGTCTCCCCACTTAAATGAGTAATGATGACGCCAACTCACTCTTGCAGGAGTTTGGAGAACTAAATAGTTCAGCGGGAAAATAGATCAGCTGGTGTGTGTGTGTGAGTGTGTAATGAGGTAATGACTACGCCAACTCACTCTCGGGTAGCTAAATATTTCAGTGGGAAGGTGGATTAGCTCGTTCTGTGAATGTAATGAGTAATGACGAAACCAACTCACTGTAGAAGGTGTTTGGGGAACTAAATAGTAAGTGGGAAGGTAGATTAGCTAGTTCTGCGTGTTCCCCGCCTTCCCACACCTTCGCAGATTTGCACCCTTAGTAGTGATACCCAACATACCTATTACAGGTCAGGTTTCTGTCACAGCAAAGGATAATGACGACTCCCACTCTAGTAGCAGTTTGGGGGAGGTATATCAGCTGTTTGAAATAATCTAGAAGAGCACGTTCGACATAACGATTTTTCGTGGACGCACTCACTTGGTTGAGAAGGGGATCGTGACATCTCTCCCCTCAAAACCATATTTATTTGAAGATTGAGTAGGTATGAACCTTTGGGGTAGAAAGTAGTGTCCCGTTCCAATCCAGGAATCACAGAGCTAATTAGCTTCCATCGTGAAAGTAATTCAGAAATAGAACTACCACTGGAGAACAGGATTTTTCTTGATAAATAGATACTTTGGCAATGGGAAATAATGATAGTAAAAATTCGATTGTCATCTGAGACCTCAAGACTCGTTTGATTCAAAGATTGGATCGTCCGGGGAGAATAATAATTAAAACGCTGCAAATTATCACACAATGGTTTATTATTTCTGTGTTAGATAGTCCTTCTACGTAGATCATTAGTCAATAATTATTCAACTTCGTATGTATAACACGATCAGAACATAGCGCATCGTACCTCCGAGAAGGGTTCTACAGTTCCAAGACCCTGCACGCTTAACAGTAAAAATGTTTAAAAAACGGGAAAAGATGCTTGAAGTAATTTACTTTAGCGCATGCGCAGAATGGAGTAATGATTTGAGAAAAATTAAATTGGTAGGGAATAATGTACAGTCTAACCTACAAATTCCCAGAAAATGTGATCAAAATCTGATGAAAATTAGACATTGTTCATGGGAATACACTTTTGCGCATGCGCAGGAGAATAATGATGCAATCATGTTGAAATTAACATGAAATAATTAAACTATTGTCCCCCAACTATACACCAAATTTGAGCGGGATTGGACGACTAGAAAATTTACGTTTTCACATGCGCAAAATGAATAATGATTTGAGAAGTATGGAATTAATAGTGGACCATTTGCATCCTAACCTGCACATTTCCTTAAAATTTCATCAAAATCGGATGAGAACTGATGAAATTAAGCTCGTTTGAAAAGGAATACATATTCGCGCATTCGCAGTAGCTACTAATGATAAGATTATTTTGAAATTGCAAGGGAATGCTCAAATTAACCTCTTCTACCTATCCTCCAAATTGGAGCGTGATTTGGAAACAACGAAATTCATAGGGGATCATCTTCATCTTAACCCGCTCACACCATGAAAATTTCAAAAGAACCGGTTCAATATTGTGGAAATTAGGCTTGTTACAAGGATTTGCGAACGTGTATATATATATATATATACACACACACACACACACACACACATATATATTTATATATATATATATATATATATATATATATATAAACTCGGCCCTTCGGGCCTCGCAAGGGGCCCCGCCCCTTGACCCCGCCAGGGGGGCTCCGCCCCCCTGGACCCCCCTACTCTATACTCGGCGCTTCGCGCCTCGCCGTATCTTTTCTCTTTTCTACTGTGTAGAAAACGAGGATAATTTGCTATGCAATTCGTCTCACGAGAAAAAAAAAAAAAAAAAAAAAAAAAATTCAGGCCTGGCCGGGATTCGAACCCACGACCTCTCGCTTCCCATCTCGGGACAAAAAACGTTACACAAAAAAAGTGGACATTTTAAAAAAATTATTGGGGGTCGGCCTAAGAATTGCATAGCAATTAATATATATATATATATATATATATATATATATATATATATATATATATATATATATATATATAACACATACAGACACACATATACACAGATACAATTATCTAATCAATTCGCTTCAATTAGCTAATAAATCTTGATGAAATAAATCTTTGTTATTTTTTAATCATGATTGTACAAATAATATGTTAGGCGGGACAAAGTCCGCCTGGGCAGCTAGCCCCATATAAATTTCAAAGATGTGGAATCATTGGTAGCTGCTGCGTATATAAGAGCATGTGAAATCCTTCTAACGCTTAATTTTCAGAGTTGTTCTCCAATTTTGACGAAATACTCAGGGAATATGCGGGTTGGAGAGCAGATGGCCCCCTATTACACACCAGTACATTCCACTTATACATTCCAATAATACATCCAATAATATTCCATAGTATTCCACAATATTCCATAATCTCAAACTCTGGTCATCCGATCACTCTCAAATTCGGTAGATGGTTGGGAGTCTCAAACTTTCAGGGGATGTAGAATGGCTGTAGATGATCCCCTTTTAGTTTCGTTGGACTCAAAACAATACTTCACTCTGCACACGCGCAAACATTAATTACTCCAAAGTCTATTTTCTTGTTTTCTGAATGATCAGTCTCAGTTGGGGAAGACAACATTATATCGATCATTCCATATAAATTTCAACTTCATGCATAATTAGTAGCTACTGTGCATCCACGAATACGAAACCCTTGTAACAAGCATAATTTCCATATTTAATATAAGATTTTAATCCAATTTTCCGGAGTTGTCTTGGTAGGCTTTAGATCTTTTGTTTCATTATTCTCAAATCAATACTTCACTCTACGCATGCACAAATATATATTGCATCACAAATCATTTTCTCTTCTGTAAATTGTCCGATTTCAGCGTTTTACGCTAGGTACTCGGTATGAAATATATTAGGATTATTCAAGTCTGTACATCCACATTACAGATACAAGGAAGCTATGTGCCACATCCAACAATCTCTTGATTTTTGATAAAAGAATGCCCTCCACGGAGATTTTGAGAAATCATTTGCTGTTGTTTGAATATATTCCACGAAAAGAGATAATAAGGCAGAGGCGTCTGAGAACGAAATTGAACGCAGGGAGGGGCAAAATGGAAAATAAAGAACGCAAAATGGACCAATGTGAGTATTTATCTTATACGGGGTTATTAAGGGTTCTATCTGGAGGCCCTTGTGTGCTATATTCTTTCTGGAATGGCCCGCAAAAACTTTGTGGATTGAATTTCCGAGGAATAAATTCCAGCACATAATTGCACCACGCTCAGGCGACCTCACGGGCTATGCGGGCTCCCATCGTCAAATTCGATTTCAATAACAGTAAAATAGTCCAGGAGCCAGGGCCCAAAATAGTTAGTAATTTCAGGACAAGGTTTGAGATTAGATTTTGAAAATTTAGTCCGTTCTGAGTGAGAAAATCTTTATCTGATTTCTCAAAATTGGTGGAATACAAAATTGCGGCTTCGTAAAGACGGATTAATTTGCCCATTTTAAAGTTTTTCTCTGATAATTCCTAAAACGTACATCCTACAGAAATATGTATGCGAAGTAAAGTTCAAGAGCATAAAAAACGATTCGATCCCAACTCTCTAAATTATCTCCAAAATTAGCCCGATTTTTAATTGTTTGTAATCCGCTTCATTTAAGAGATAATTCTGAGTTTTGGTATCAAATTGTTTTGTTTTTTAATGATCCACAACTTTGCTTTGTATGACAATTTCTGTAGGATGCACGGCTTAGGAATTATAAGAGATAAACTTTGAAATGGGCAAATTAAGCCATCTTTATGAGGCTGCCATTTTGCATTCCACCAATTTTGAGATGGCAGATAAAGATTTTCTCACTCAAAACGGACTAAATTTTCAAAACCTAATCTCAAACCTTCTCCTCAAATGACTACCAATGTATTTTAGGCCTTAGTCCAGCACTGTAAGAGTGTGGCAGCTTGTGATGAAGTTACCGTGCTATAAAGTGTGATGAAATTTGCAACACCAGAAAAAATGTTGTCAAAATTTTATGAAATTATTGCCTTTTATTCTCCTTGTACGATTGCCTACTGTGATGGCTCCAAAACAAACAGTGGTGTAGGGAGCGCTGTATACATTGACTCAGGTGTATATAAATTCACTCTCCCATCAAATGCATCTATATTCACAGCAGAACTTTTTGCAATACACAAAGCAATCGCACTGATAAATGAGACAGAGAGTAGAATGGTTGTTTGCTGTGACTATCTAAGTGAATTGCAAGCCATAAAGAAAGGTGTTGACACTCATCCTTTGGTCGAAAACATTCTGCTTGGAATTCAAAAAATATGCTTCTGGGAATTCATTTTGCTGGGTTCCTGGACGTAATGGAATACACGGAAACGAAGTCGCAGATATCAGTGCAAGGGCAGCCACGGAACAGCCAACATCCACTTTCATGCACATAAGATCTGATTACAAATCCGTTGTGAATAAAGCCATCTGGAATAATTGGAGATCGGAGTGGCAATTAACGGAACACCAGAAACTATGGGAGGTTAAGAAACACGTATCCTCATGGGCCTCATCTTCTCGAACCATAAAGCTCCCTGATGGAACAGTCCTCAATCGTCGTCGTGAAGAAGTAATCTTGACTCGTCTTCGCATAGGCCACACACGGCTCACTCATCATCACCTTATGTCCACGCAGCGAATACCACCACCGGAATGCACAACATACAGATGCCAACTAACGGTTCGTCATCTACTGACAGAATGTCCAATTTTTCGTGATCTACAACCAGACACACCAAAAAATCTTCAAGAACTGATAGGGAACAATTCCTCACATTTGAACAATTTATTTCAAAAGTTGAAAACATTATCAGTGCTCTACAAACTGTAACATTTTTTCGTTAATTGCATCAAATGTATTCAGCGCCCATGACCACTTAAAGGTTGCTTGCGCTTTAATAAAGAAAAAAAGAAGTGTGATGAAGCTATCGGGGATTCTCTTGCTCGTGTTTCCCTAACTGCCACTTGAAATAGGTGGCACATATTGAATTACATCTATATTACTGTTACGACTTCTGGACAGTGCAGGTTTAGACGAGACCTTCTCGAACGATCAAGTTTGTCCCCCACCCCGGCAACTACTTGGAACCGTTCCCTACAAGAAGAACTGTGAGTTCTTCAACTCCGTTCAACCTGTTTAGTGGACATGTAGGTCAGAACGAAGTGTATAGTTTGGTGGTCTGGATGCTCGCAAGCTCGCATCTCAAAAATACATTACATCAAGTAGTCAATCCCTTAGTAAAAATGCAGATTAGTTGGATATGTAGATCAGAATGAAGTGTATAGTTTCGTATTCTCACAACACGATCACATAACAGTTTAGAAACGTAAATGTGACTTTTCATTTGTGACTCATGAGCTGCTCCGCGTTGAACGGAATTGAAGAACTCACAGTTCTTCTTGTAGGGAACGGTTCTAAGTAGTTGCCGGGGTGGGGGACAAACTTGATCGTTCGAGAAGGTCTCGTCAGGTTTAGTCGCCCAACCGCGAATAATTAAAAACCTATTGTAATAGCAGTTGTTTGAAGCGAAAAAACACACACAAAAAATCTGTAACTTATTGATCAGGTTGATCTTATGACTCTTAAAGTTGATCGAGTAAGGTGTTTATATATATTTGTGTAATTGGGATATAATGAGTAGTACTGGACATTTTCCGGTACCTAATAGTAAGTAAGTCATTAAAAATTTATGTACAACGAGAAGAGTAACTACTGTTTTTCAGGTTTTGTGTTTTTCGGATTAGGGTTCTTCAATGTTTTTGAACTTTCGATTTTTTTTCTGACCTTAGTTCATAGGCATTCCATTCTCTTTTTCACCAAGAGTGGTTATGAATCCATCCAGTTATAAATCGATGGTGGATTTATCGAACCTTTCTTCACGTTTTGAAAGCTACAATCATCTGAATGCAGGATTTTCCTCAGGTTACACCTGATATTGTCGCAAAGGTGTGAGGCAGAGGGATGGAAAGACCTCCGTCATTCACCCTCACTGAATTAAAAACCCGAATGAAAAGAGCCCCCCTCCCCTTTTACACGGCCCTTTATCTAGTAAGAGGATTACCTCACGGATAACCAGAATTAATTTCATTTTCGGTCCTAATAGGATCCGATGGCCCTATAGCTTTTCTTTCGGGCGGGGTACATTTCAACCGAGGGGCTCTATATAGTCTATATGGTTTATTGAACGGGCATCATCGCAAGATATGTTGATGATTTTTATTGAATCAGTAGATAATGTTTATTATAAACATTAAATTATGAGGAACTGTTTATAATTGACCATAATAATTATAATTCATCGTCATAGATAATCCTGTTAGCTCTTCGCGAAGGCTTCATTCAAGTAGATAAAACGATTTTGTGAATTCATAGAGCGACTTGTTGCGTTTTAATACTTGCACCAATATTTTCAATATATTATTTACGTAATTATATCTTTCATGTACATACTTAATTATACTGTCGCAATTCAAACAACTGTATGGATGAAGTTGTTATTGACGTAGGTAATTTAAGTACAATCATTGTAATATAAAATGAAAGGAAAAACGTAGTAACATAATACAACAGTGAAGTAATAATATAAAACTAAGATAATTGATAAGATCATAACAACTAACAAGCTGTAGAGGTTAATTTACTAATCGTTCGCCGAATATGTGAGGCAAATTAGAATTCTAGTATAAATGCTGCGTGATAGTGTTGTTGATTAGATTGTGTACGTCTGATTATATAATATATTTGAGCAATAATGATATTCGATGTTCTACCTTAGCTTTACCTCCTGTAAACAAGTAGGAGGAACACAAAGTAAAATTTCTCCCTTGATGGGAAAAACAAAAGATCATTGATATGTCTAGTACCTACTGCTTACCAGTAGGTACCTACTGCTCAATTGTATGCCAACCATGTAGTGGCTCCTTTTCACAAGATTACCTATTCCATTATGGTTACAAAACAATATTAGTTTATAACTTGGAGTAATAAATCAGCATTCCTTGACACTACAATGGCTTAGAGGTCATGAGATGTTGTGATAAAATCAGAGCATTCCAAAAAGTGGCGAACGATTTTCCTACTGTGAAAACTATGGGAGTTACTCTTCCCTAGTAACTCATAGGTTGCACGTGAAAAATCAACAGAAATTCTACCTAGCCTTCACTTTTCGAGTTAATAATAATCTAAAGTGCCGGGTCATCACAAATTTTGGTGTCGTTACGCAAATTTTAGAATGACCCTCCAGCCCAAAAACATATCCATGTTAAAAGAAGGAGTAGGAATAGGTTGTTGAATGGTCGCGATTCAAAGTTTTTTCCATGCATGATATGTTTGAACAAAATTGCCTACGTCTTAGAAATTAATCAAAACTCACCTACAATACGAGATAATCTGAAAGCACGAAATTATTGAAGGAATATTTACTCGCTTCTTCTTTTACTGAAAGATTTCCAACAATTTAATTAGAATCAAATGGAAATTGCAGTTTTAAGAACTGAAAGTCTGCAATTCACAAGCGACCTTCTTTATCATTGTAAAGGAGAACAATTGACCTTATGTACGAGAAACAAGGTGAATTATCTCTTTAGTGAAAGTGGATATTGAGGAAATCATAGTACGTGTTATGAAGATATCCTGTTTAGCGCGTGCGTAACACCAGCTTTCATCCCTGTGAGATGAAAACCAGAGGAAACCATCTGGGATTAAACCCTCGGTAGGATTACTTGAAAATAAGATTGATATCTCGCGATATTTATCAATAGTGTTAGAAATTAGAACTACCTTTCCATTCCATTTTGGAATAGGTATCTTTCCTTAGTGAATAGAAGCCCGATAGAATGCTTTTAATAGAACAGACACGCAGAAGTACGGCTGCGATGATCTATGATTTTGATTTATTATTAGAAAAAATAGTATAGAAAAAATAATATGACAATAGTAAACAAAAAGTAATAAAGTGAACTGCCCTGACATAATATAGATAAAAATACCATTAAACTATTAACAGGCTCAAATGAGGAAATATTCAAGTAGTGCCGAAACTTTTACAAACTCTATAAAAAACATTTACGAATAGAATTGAGTGAGTCAGAGAAAAAGTATAGATGGTGAAAGGCTGAGAAAAAGCCTTTCCTCTCTTGCCAATCTGCTGAGCGGGTGGTTACACTAATAGTTCGTGACTGAAAATGTAACAGCAAAGATGTTGAAGTATGGGAACACGTTCCAGGAATTGCAAGATTTACCCTGCGGAGAAGCAATGAGGAATCAACTTCTCCAAGCACTAATTTACTGAAAAATTAAATGTCTGCGAGACGACTTCGATCAGTGAGGCTCAGCATGCTCCATATTTCACCAAGTGCTTCATAACTCGTCGAGTCTGGGGGAACATGAAGTTTTAAGCTATAACTGAGAAAACTACTGAGTGTCATTTTCATCTTATTTATATGGCAATCATATAGTAACGACTCCAAACAACAGATGAGTATTCAAGTACCGGAAGGATTAGAGCTTTATAAAGGGTAATTATTGCTGGAATGTGTGAAAGCTCTCGCGTATTCCGCTTAATGAAGCCCAATGTTAGCATCGTTTTGGATGTAACTGGCACAATATGTCCAAGAACGTCAACTGTGGTTTGAGGATCACTCCAAAATCTCGAGTCGAAACAGCACAATCCAGGGGTACACATCTAATCCAATAGGTGTGATGAATCGGTGCAAGGTTGCTATTAAATGTTATTGTCAGACACTTTGATAAGTTGTGGGGAAGACCATAATTAGTACAAGTGAGAGGCACCTCGAGGGGTTTCTGAAGGGTCAGACAGTCGGCAGGTGAATTGATCGACCGATAAATCGTCAAATCATCAGCGAACAGAAGGAACTAAACTCCCTCATGCATTTTACTCAGGCTATTGATAACCAGTAAGAAAAGGAATGGGACATATGTATCCTGTGGAATTGGCATAGCAAATTATCCTCGTTTTCTACGCAGTAGAAAAGAGAAAAGATCCGGCGAGGCGCGAAGCGCCGAGTATAGATTAGGGGGGTATATATATATATATATATATATATATATATATATATATATATATATATATATATATATATATATATATATATATATATAACTCGGCTTCGCGCCTCGCCGGGGGGCTTTGCCCCCCTGGACCCTCCTAATCCAAACTCGGCGCTTCGCGCCTCGCCGGATCTTTTCTCTTTCCTACTGCGTAGAAAACGAGGATAATTTGACTGCAGAAGTTTCATTCCCCTAACAACGGCTGGGTTGTTCGTGAAAAACACTGAAATTGTGACACAATCTATAGCAACTACTCAACTACTCGGTTGTACGTGAAAATCACCTTTAATTTCGTTTGGGACGTTGTCGGCCTAAGAATTGCATAGCAATTAATATATATACATATATGTGTGTGTGTGTGTTTATTGTTTACCTAACGGCCGTTATGTATGCAATTTAATACTTAAGGGTAACTCCATAAGAGCTTCATAAATATTTGTTAGTTTTCGCCAGACCTTATTGTATGGGGGTAACTTCTGCTAATTTTGCTCAATCTTATTTGGTTTTCTAACTTTCTGCTTCCTCACTACACGAGGCAAGAAAGTTTTGTGTTCGTGCAAGAAATCCAGAAAATGTTTGCCTTTCAAAACTTCAAAACATAAAAATTTCCACTTGTTTTTTGCGTTTCAGAACTTGCTAATCAATTTTGATTCCGTGTGTATTTATCAACAAATTTTGTGGGTGGGGGGGGGGGGGGGGGGGGGGTTGAAAATAATATACCAAAATCATAGATCATCGCAGCCGTACTTCTGCGTGTCTGTCGGCATTCTAAAAGCATTCTATCGGGCTTCTATTCACTAAGGAAAGATACCTATTCCAAAATGGAATGGAGAGGTAGTTCTAAATTCCAACACAATACGCTTTGGCAACAGCCAGACCGATGAAACATATCGTAGTGTATACCTGCTTGTAAGTGGGAACCCTATTATTGAGGTAGACATGCTAATCCGCTATTCGTCACAGCGGGAATTTCGGGGATGTCGATCCCTATTGTTCCAACGCACAAAGCCTAATTCTCTGCCAGTTAGTTGAGCCAAGACCACTTACACCCACTCTGTTCGAATGGAATACTCATAAATGTTCACGAGTTATCTGAGGTAAATTCATAACTACGTATCATTCATTCGGACAATTGCTTCACTTATTATTGAGTATCTTTGGTCATTCGGTATTTAAATTGGTATATTTATTGGTAATCGTTGTGAATTGGTCGTCGTTAACTCATTAACGTTAATCAGAGATGCTGGAGGAAACCATAATAGCCGAGCATTAAGTTTTAGTGGAAACTTAACGCTGAACGGGTGAACCACAACATTAACCTGAATTTAAGCTCATTTAATGCCCTTTAAGCCCTTCAATGCTACCTTTTAGGGTTGACACAAATTGATGCCGAGCTTCTAGGATCACCTAGTCCCCAAATGCGATTTTTAACGCAACTTTCACGAAATTTGGCCCATTAATTTTGGAGAAAAGCCGCGGGCTGCGCACGGCGGACGGACGGATTTCATTTATTTATTTATTTATTTTTTCGGCTTTTGGATTCAACGCATCTTGAAACGTTAAAAGGAAAGAAAAAAAATTCCGGGGGTTCAATTTTTTTTCTTAAAAATATATTCTTACATTGTCAACACGAATGTGAATCCCAAATCGACTTTGGCACTTTTATGCTCAATGCCATATAATACATAAGGGTAACTCCGTAGAAACTTCATAAATATTTTTTATTTTTCACCAGACCTTATTGTATTGGGGCTTCTGCTAATCCTACTCAATCTTATTTGGTTTCCTAACTTTTTGCTTCCTCATTGTATAAGGAAAAACGTTTTGTGTTCTTGCGAGAAATCCAAAAAATTTTTGCCTTCAAAAATCATAATGTCTACGTGCTTTTTGCGTTTCAGAGCAAGCTGATTAATTTTAATTCCATATCTGTCTGTGGTAAATCCTTCTCGTTATACTGATAACGGGGGGACTGGTAAAATGTAGATGTTTCAATTAATTGCATCAATTTTCCCTCTGCAGGTGCCCATATCCACGAAGGTATATTGATGTCAATCATCAATCTGCGATTTGAAATGGACCTCCTTTTTGATTTCAAGAATTTAATATCAGTGCAAACTGATCGGCTGTGAGGCCTCTGCACTTAAATTGTTTTTAATCGGCTTATGATACTGAACTCTGAAATGTAGCTCCTTTGTGGAGATCTGGAATACAGTTACGAAGTACCTATAGTGGGACTCAGATCACCTTCGGAACCTCTGAGGCTAATTTCTTTCCTGATCGACTCACGGTGGAAACAATTACTAGGTATGTAGGTATGATCAGTAGAGCTACCTCTTTCCTTACCTATCGACTTTTTTTCAAACATTTACTGTGAAGCGTAAAATCGGTGGGTCTTGGAACTGTAACAGTGTGAAACCTTCTTGGAGGCACGAGCTATGTTCTGATCATGTAATACATACGGGGTTGAATAATTATAGACCAATGTTCTGCGTAGAAGAGCTATCTAACACAGAAATAATGTACCATTGTGTAATAATTTGCAGCGTTTTTTAATATGAAGGAGCTGTTTATCTAAGAATGTGTAAGTGGTACACAAGATATTAATATGTTTTACATCCAACACCCGTTTTTAGCGAATTTTCTTAGAAAATAAAGCTATTGCAATGGCTCCAAAAATGTTAAAATAAAAATTTTCAAAAATTTTCTTCATCGAAATCTGTTTTGAGGCATTCTGAAATGATTCCTGGATTTTAACGCTTTTTTATATGTATATATATATATATATATATATATATATATATATATATATATATATATATATATATATATATATATATATATATATATCTATATATATATATATATATATATATGTATAAGTAGTGGTGGAATTGTTGAGGTTCGATCAGTAAAACCAAGTGGGTGCCAACGTTTCGAAGAATTTATTCCTCCATCTTCAGGGCCTTAAAATTAGACAAAAAGGGGGGACAAGTGATATACATATTGAATTACAAAATTAATTACACAATAGAGGAAGTGTATATGATCAGATAAAAAGGGGGGACAAGTGATATAGATGATGCGAATGGGCATATTGAATTACAAAATTAATTACACAATAGGGGAAGTGTATATGAGGTTGAACTGGTAAAACAAATGAAAACAGAAGGAATGGAAACAATCCAGGCGTTTAAAACTAAGATTAAGTCTACGTTGAAATTTATACGAAAAATAGAAATATATATACGGAAAAGGGAAGAATTACTTACAGCAGACAGTCGAACAGCAGTGGAGAGAAACGAAGTTTACTTCCACACAAACATGTGACGACTGATTATGAATGTTCAAAAAAGTTCCTATTTATACTAAGAAGTACAAAAGAAGAACGGGGAAACCCAGCCGGATTTATTGACGTGTTTTGGGGGAAATATTTGTTAAAAGCACCGAAAGCTATTAAGGTTGGTTTCGGCGGCCCTTTGACAGCCATGTGTCCTTTTCATTAAAGGAAACGTAACGGTACTAGGAAAAGGTAACGGAACTGAGTGTCCGTGTTATAGGAGGGGAAATAATTAAGATAATAAAGATAATAATTAAGATAATAACTAATAATTAAGATAATAAAGATAGTCATGGAAGAGATCGTTTCTGATGGATGAGACCAGAATAACATTTATTTAAGTTTTGAACATCAGTTCGAAAATTCACAGCCCCATCGTTATTTCGTTCTATATGGATCATTTCTAAAATTTCCCTCTTGAATGTAATAGGCTCGCTCCCAATGGTCTTGGCTGTTTCAAATTTAAATTTGTGACCAGTTTCTTTACTGTGGATAGTAAGGGCAGTCGAATGTGGTTTGATGGATCCTGAGCTATCTTTTTCATGGGTTTGAACTCTACTGCTTAAGAAATTTTGGGTATGCCCTATGTATCTTTTCGAACAAGTACATTGAATGTCATAAACTATATTTTTATGTTGAGCTGGAGGCATGGGATCTTTAGTTTTAGAGAAAAGGGATCCAATAGTTTTTCTATTTTTGAAAGCTAATTTGGTGGAGCTGGAATTTAGAATTTTTGATAGTTTTTCGGATACTCCCTTAATGTAGGGGGTTGAATAGAATTTAGGGCGTTCTGGTCGAGAATCATCAGATGTTGGCCCCCTCCGAGCAAACAGTCCAGAAATATAGTTTGAGGGGTAACCATTTTTCTTAAGAATCTCTTTGACGAGTTCATAGTTTTTCGGTCTAAATTTTGGAGAACTAAGCCGGTCAATACGATCTAAAATGTTTTTGATGGTATTGATTTTGTGTTTGTAGGGTTGATTAGACTTGAAATGTATTATGCGTCCGGAATTCTGGGGTTTCCTATACCAATCAGTATCGATATGCCCATCCTCCGAACGCACGACAAGAGTGTCTAGAAATGGGATACTACGTTTTTCATTTTCGAGTTCTATAGTAAATTGAAGTCTGGGGTCAAATGAATTAAATCTCGATAAAATAATGTGTTCTGAGTTATTGGGAATAGCCATGATTGTATCGTCCATGAATTTAAAGATGAATGGTAAGTGGAATGGCAATTTTGGAATAATTTTATCAAACACAAAATCAAGACATAATTCTGCCAATTTGGGTGCTAGAGGTGATCCCATGGCAGTACCATAGGTCTGAGACCACCATTTGCCATCATATTGAAAATACCCGTTTTTAGTGCACAAATTAAAAAGTTTTAGAAAATTTCGTTTTGGAATTCGGGTGTGTTCCTTTATAGGAACATTCGCATCATCTATATCACTTGTCCCCCCGGGTCTTCTTATCTGATCATATACACTTCCTCTATTGTGTAATTAATTGTGTAATTCAATATGTATATCACTTGTCCCCCCTTTTTGTCTAATTTTAAGGCCCTGAAGATGGAGGAATAAATTCTTCGAAACGTTGGCACCCACTTGGTTTTACTGATCGAACCTCAACAACTCCACCACTACTTTAATACTCTACGATCAACATACTTCAAATTAATTATATATATATGTATATATAATATATATATTTATATATATATATATATCTGGAAGACCCCCGAAAGTGTGTGACCCGTGCCCGGACAGTTTTCATCCCAAAGAAAGGGGGAAGTGGGCCTGGAGGCTACCGTGTGTGTGCTCCATCTTGCCGCTCTGGACGTCGCTAAGGCCTTTGTGTGTGTGTGTCATTCCAGACGATAAATCTCGATAGCTCCATTGAAGCCACAGCAGAAGCTGCGCCTCCTTCGCACGTAATTGAGATCCACGCACCGGTCAAAAACTTCGTTCTTTCGCCAGAGGGCATTGGGGCCCGCGACTATCGCCATTTTCACGCTGTCCGGGTGGCTACGTTGGCCACCTCGGTGAGGTGTTCGAGGAGTAGTCGCGGGACAGTAGACACCCTTTGCCGTGCCTGTCGGGGTAAAAATGAGAATCTTTATCATGTAGTGCAGCAGTGTCCTCGTACTCACGGTGGCCGCATTTTACGTCACGATGCGGTTGCCAAGCAGATAGCAGGTGCTTTGTCATCTAAAAAATCAAGCGTTCGGGGCTCTTACCTTAATTGGTGGTCATTCTATAGGGGCAATTCTTCCTCCTCGTCCTGCAACTTCCCTTATCCCTAGAGCCGGCGTCGGGTAAACCTGGGCGTCCTCCCCACTTTTTTATTTTATTTGTTTGTTTTTCAATTTAAAAAAAAAAAAAAAGGATGAGTTCGTTGGACAACAATTTTTAAGCACATTAAATAGGTCAAATTTTGAAAAATGTACCCAAAAAATCACTAAAAATAGCTAAAAACGGCCTAAAATCGTTAAATTTCTATTTTTTTGCAGAACTTTAGTCAAAACTTAATTTTCAACGGTTAACTAGGACATTGAAAATGTTTGCTCAAAATTATGATGAAAAACTTACTTAAATGTCATTAAAATTTGCTAAAATATCTATAAAAACTGCAAAAAAATTTAAAAATCAAAAATCCCTTTTGACTCAGTGGAATTTTATTTAGAATAAGTTTTTTGCCATAAAATTGCTTTTAACCATTTCTATCAACTAAAATTGCTCCAATTTCAATGCAATTTAACATACTATAGTACAACAGATAGTTTATGAAAATTCGCTCATACGATCATGCTGCATGACTGGAACTTTTTTATATTTGTAAGCAAAGATTGTGGTTTTTAGAATTTAAATTTAAAAAAAAAAAAAAATTATGACTTCGGGTTGTGTTCAGCTTGCATGAATGATTTTCAAGCTTTTCCATATTAAACTTCTTACTACAGCAATGAATGTTGCTTTTGTCCACAGTGGAGCTCTTTTAGAATTAATGTTCGCATTGTGATATGATTGCTAACATGGAGTTATGGCAATTCTCCATTTCTCAACTTTCTCAGATAGACTACACAGTGCCAGGGAAACTTCTGAGGGGGTTTGTTCGAATTGTTTGTTCTGCGTGTACACATTCATCAATTTCTATTTAAACAAACATGTAGGAAATATACCAAAAACTCTGGTTTAGTTTCGAAAAAGAAAATAGAATAAGGGTTCAATGTTTTCCAATCTAGCCCTTTTCAAATACGTTGCTGAACGGATTTTTTACATTTCGGGCATGGAAGCTCAACGGAGTTGCGAACTTCATTAGATATCAAATTAAATTTCGGTAGTCAGAGGTTTGTTCTGAGGATACTGAGAGTTCCTTCTCTTTGAAACAAAGTTACTTTCTAAATTTGATTTAATATACGAATGTGCAACATCTGAAACTGCAAGCTGCCAAGGTTAATATTATAAAGAATCAATTCTAAGTTGGAGGTTTATTGAGCAGATAATCTAATTTCATATGACTTGTTTTCTCCAAAGAAATAAGAATGCAGGAAAAGACCACTACATTTTTGAAGGGACATAACGGTTAAGACCTCACTTCACTTTTTTCAGCCCAAACCTTCGCTTAGCAGGAATTTTCAAGAACCTATCTTGAACAGCAAGTTGCTGAACTAAAGTATACTATCGGAGTTTGTGGAAAATTACAGCCTCGTCAATTCAAGTATCTTTTGATAATTAATTGGTCATTTTGTTCAGAAGCGTTAATAAAAATGTTTCTCTTGGACGACCCTAATAGTAAAGTTGTTTGTCACACGAAGCAGAAATCGAAAGTACATTCACAACTAGATGGTATCGAAGGTGTTCGGGTGGGATTCCGTTTCGTGGTCACCAGTGGCCGTTTGATTTCCATTGATTTTCTCTCGCTGTTATGAAAAAAAGAAAACAATAAAAACAAAACTCTGCGGGTAGATGATAAAAAACGAAGGAAGAAACAAAGTCCAACAGTAGATGAATGGTCTGGTCCTGACATACCCTCTGATAAAAACCCGTTCAGACTTTGAAGAGAAAGGTTATTTCTACATACCTAATCGGTTCTAACAAAAGCATGTATGCCAAGAGTAGGTTTATTATTGCATGAGACAGAGAGAGTGGGAAACTGTATTTTATTTTTCACTTTCGCTTCTCCCTTTCAGAGTATGCTGGCAAAATAATTGAACTTATTTTTATTCGAAAATTACCTATTGTATGAGTTTCCAATCCTAAACTATCCTCAAACGAAATTCTGTTGAGATGTTTATGCACTTTTATATATAGTACACGAATTAAATTTTAATAACATTCTGTAATTGAGAATGCGAAGTAGGTATTAAAATGGTATGGCTAAAGTCCTTTGCGTTATCCCAGTATTCATGTACATTAATTTTTTCTGACAGTATCCATCTACCCAATAGTCATGAGAAGTACCATGTCAAAAACAATCTAACTGTATTGGACTTCCTTACTGAGCACGTAATAAGATTGTTTTGACTTCGGATTTGAATGAAGCTCTTTGGATACTTTGCCTTGATTACTTCATAAACTTACCAAGACGGCTACAGGCATTCCCCTTCTGGTACATTACCTGCGTACTATGAAGAAAAGGTTGGAACTCATACAGCGAATTGGACTTCTGACCAATATGAACTAGGTATCTTGTTACTTTCTGAATTAAGCAAAGTAGATGACACTGATATAGGTTATGAACAAGGTTGAGATACAGGCTGGTAGCTGAAAGAATTTATAGGATACAATGAATATCGAAGGCAGTGATGCTGCTTATACATCGTGGCCTTGGACGAGGAAGCCCCTGTACCAAGAGTATGTTTATTGACGTTATTCAATTCAATACATGATATATGCGGGGCCCACAATTATGATTATTTCGTTTATGAATCTATATGGAATTGCTGATTCCACTTTTCATTAGTAACTAACTGATATTATTATTAGTAACTATCTATCTGGGGTCATGATGATCTCATCTGTATGATACCATGATGTCCACTTACGTGAATTGCGTTCACCAATGGGAATATTAGAAGACATATACTCGCATATAACCACGAAATTCAAGGACATTTCTTTTCTCTAAACAACCTAAATTCACACAACGAAATCTGCTCAGAACTCACAGCCATAGATAATTTGTCTGCACATCAATATTTATATCAGCACGACGATAGCTCAGCTCTGATCTTTCTGAGATCATGGATTGCAATTTAAATAACAATCTATTGATATATACATATCGTATTTTTTCACTAATCCAATCGTAACTATTCAGAAGGACTGAGAGTGATTACTTTTATATATAGATGAAGTGTTAAATTGTTTTCAACAGTGCTGAGATTATTATGATTCCAATGAGAATGAAGATTAATATAAATGAATTGTATTCATCTATTAAATTACTATTAACAGGACAACTGTTCACAGGAGATTTGAGATCTGGGATTTGAGGAGGGTTGAGACTGAATTCTTGTATCCGCCTTGAAGTTGTTGGATACATAAATTTTTGTTTAAAGATTATTAGTTTTAATGCTAAAAGGCTTAATCATATGATTGGCTGATACTAAAAACGTAATACAAATTTTACTAGATATTTGTTTTTATTGGTATTAAACAGTTCTCAAAGGTTGTAGTTTACGCCATTTAGGTTGTTAAACACTGTCATGTACTTACACTTTTCGCTTTTCCGAGCTTATTCTAGTTCTCCTAGGTATCGGTTGGTACAGTTGGAGGATGAGAGTTTCATATAGCGGTTTTTCCTTTTCAGCTAAAGTTGGTCCCTTTAAGAATAATTAAAAAACTTGGCGCTCCACGCAAAAGTCATCGCAAGCCAACATACTCTTTGATAGGCTCAATCTAAAACGAGAAGGAATATACACAAGAATGTGAGATGTGACGTAACGATTAAGCCTTTCAGCATTTAAACTATTAATCTTTAAACAAAGAACAATGAAAATATTTTGTGATATTATTCTTAAGAGCAAGACAACCCCGCACTACCCCCCGCAACCCCCGCCGACCGCCCCCCCCCCCTCCCGCCGGACTACTTCCTCGCAATCACTTCCGCCGGTCTCCAAGAGGCTGCATACCAGACTACAGAGCTATGGGATGTACTGGAGAGAAGATACCTTTATCGCTCACACGGCTGATTATACTTCTTCCCAATCACTTCCAGTCGATCCCTAGAGGCTGTGTACCAAATTTCAACACTCTAGAGCAGGGGTTCCCAAACTTTTTTGTACCGTGCCCCCTTGCGGTAAAATGAAAGCCTCCCACGCCCCCCTTACATAACTAATGAATGGATGTGAAAAAAATTCAAGTTTTTCACTGAAAACAATTTTTTATAATCGATCATAACAAATCAAGAACGATCTGAGCAACCGATAGAACATCCCATTATAATTGAAACAGGGATCGGAGCTTCTCTTGATCTTCCATCAGAATACGTTCCAGAAGAAAATGAAGAATCGGAACAAGAAGAATGGTTTGAAACTGAAATAAATCACGCTGAACCACTACCAGAACTCGCCAATCAAAATTCAAGCACAGTGGCATTAAGGAAGTCAAGCCGGATTGTGAAACCAAAGCAGTGGCACTGTTGTATAGCTACAGCAGGGGATGAACTTGACGAACCAGCAAGTTATAAAGACGTGCTTGAAAGTGAAATATGAATGAAACGAGAATATGATGCACTAATAAAATTGAAAGCTTGGGAGTTTGTTGATCGTCCAAGCAACGGGCAGATTGTCAAGAACCGTTGGGTATTTAGGAAGAAAGTTGGAGTGGATGATAAAATTTCGAAGTTTGAATCAAGACCTGTTGCTAAAGATTTTACGCAACAATACGGTGTAGTCAATGAAACATTCTCAAGACCTATGTTGAAGTTCGAGAAGTTTCGGAGCCTGCAGACATGTTGAGTGTGGTGCCCACTTAAGGGGGAGTATTGAAGTTTAAGTTGGCCACTACATCAACTTGTGTTATGTTGTTAGGTTCCACATGTTCGTATGTTCAATCTCTATCTCTACTACTACTATTAATAAGAATGAAACTCCGTCTGTCTGTTTGTCTGTCTGTCTGTCGTGTCTATGCACGGCCAAACGGCTGAGTGGGGGGAGTGTACGAGTGGGGGGATCTTCTTGAGATTTTCCGAAAGGTGGAACGAGCGAATTTAAAATTGTCTAATCCCAGCCGAACCATGGGCCGTAGGGCGGGAGGGGGTCGAAGTTCCGGTTAATGTGCGCTTTTTCCACTTCCCCGCTTCCCCTACCCCTCTAAACGGCCGTTGACAATTCCGGAAAAATACGGGTTTCGTAGGTTTTTGAACGAGGAAGACGACGGCGCGATCGGATCGCGAAAAAAGTATCGGGAAATGCGTCAAAAAAATGCGAGAGTACGGACCCGTTTTCTCGAAAAGTCCGCCGAAAAACTTGGTTTTTTCCGATTAAAATATACCCCGTAAAGGTACGTTTTTCGGAACGGTTTTCGCGGGCGAAATACAGCTTTGGGTCCGCCGAATCTGAATCCGAAATCGGATATCGAAAAAAGTGACGGGCAGTCGGTCAAATTGCGAGCGGAATTGCGAGGGAAGCGTTTAACATCAGAAATTAATTTTGCCGTGTTCGCGAGAAGGCTCTACGAAGTCAGGGGTTCGATGAGGCGGGGCTTGCACCTGACGAAAACGGGTTGCGAGCAGGTACACGCACTTACGTCTTGAAGGGTATACAGGTATACCTTGCGAGCGAAGCGAGAGCCATGTCAACAGAATAAATTCGGATTTTTTCCTACAAATATACAGCAATACCTTGCGAGCGAAGCGAGCAACATCCCCGAATAAACTTTTTGTGGTTCCACGTAGTTTCATAAGATTTAATTTGTTTGTAAGAATTTCCAACAGAAAAAAACGTCTGCCAAGTTGGGTGGGCAGTATAACTTCCTCAAGCGAGCGAAGCGAGCAGCATCCCCTACAGAAGTTAAACCTACCCTTAGAGATCTACCGTTTGTGAGCGAAGCGAGCAACATTCTCTAATAAACTTTTCGTGGTTCCACGTAGTTTTATAAGATTTAATTTTTTTGTAAGAATTTCCAACAGAAAAAAACGTCTTCCAAGTTGGGTGGGCAGCATAACTTCCTCAAGCGAGCGAAGCAAGCAACATCCCCTACAGAAGTTAAAACTACCCTTAGAGATCTACCGTTTGCAAGCGAAGCGATCAACATCCCCTACACGTTTCAATTGTAATACATCGCATGTAGACAGCCACACTTTGCGAGCGAAGCGAGCAATATTCCCTACATGCCACACTTTGCGAGCGAAGCGAGCAACATTCCCTACATGCCACACTTTGCGAGCGGAGCGAGCAATATTCCCTACATGACACACTTTGCGAGCGAAGCGAGCAATTTAATGGGGGGTCCGGGGGGCTTGCCCCCCGGCTGGACGTGGAGGCGAGCGTAGCGAGCCGGAGCGGATAGTTATTTATAAGAATGAAACTCCGTCTGTTTGTCTGTTTGTCTGTCTGTCTGTCGTGTCTATGCACGGCCAAACGGCTGAGTGGGGGGAGTGTACGAGTGGGGGGATCTTCTTGAGATTTTCCGAAAGGTGGAACGAGCGAATTTAAAATTGTCTAATCCCAGCCGAACCATGGGCCGTAGGGCGGGAGGGGGGTCGAAGTAAGAATTAATGTGCACTTTTTGGACTTCCCCGCTTCCCCTACCCCTCTAAACGGCCGTTGATCGCGAGCGGAAGCGAGCAAAGCGATTAAAATTGTGCCGTGGACGAGAGAAGGCTCAAGAATTGACGTAAAGGGTTCGATGTCACAATGTTGCGAGGCGAGCAGGTATACATAGTACTACCTTGCGAGTGAAGCGAGAGCCATTTCAACAGAATAAATACGGACTTTGTCCTACACATTCCCTAATAAACTTTTCGTGGTTCCACGTAGTTTTATAAGAATTAATTTGTTTGTAAGAATTTCCAACAGAAAAAAACGTCTGCCAAGTTGGGTGGGCAGTATAACTTCTTCAAGCGAGCGAAGCGAGCAGCATCCCCTACAGAAGTAAAACCTACCCTTAGGGATCTACCATTTGCGAGCGAAGCGAGCAACATCCCCTACATGTTTCAATTGTAATACATCGCATGTATACAGCCACACTTTGCGAGCGAAGCGAGCAACATTCCCTACATACCACACTAAACTTTTCGAGGTTCCACGTAGTTTTATAAGATTTAATTTGTTTGTAAGAATTCCCAACTGAAAAAAACGTCTGCCAAGTTGGGTGAACAGTATAACTTCCTCAAGCGAGCGAAGCGAGCAGCATCCCCTACAGAAGCTAAACCTACCCTTAGAGATCTACCGTTTGCGAGCGAAGCGAGCAACATCCCCTACACACGTTAAACCTACCCTTAGGGATCTACCATTTGCGAGCAAAGCGAGCAACATTCCCTACATGCCACACTTTGCGAGCGAAGCGAGCAAAATTCCCTACATGCCACATTTTGCGAGCGAAGCGAGCAATATAACGGGGGGTCCGGGGGGCTTGCCCCCCGGCTGGACGTGGAGGCGAGCGTAGCGAGCCGGAGCGGCTAGTATTGAATAAAGTTCATTCTGTGTGTGTTCAAGAAAATGTAAAAAGTGTATTCTTCAAAAAAAAAATATATATATATTAAGTACTAAAACACAGATCAACTGTAACACTAGGTACATTTACAAAATTCCACTGTTAGCACTTCATCTGCTTCAACTCCCCCTCCGTTCCCTCGGCCATCCGGTCTTTCCTGAGCTCACCACCCAACAAATTTGAATGCAAAAGACCACTTCGTACGATCATTGGTAAGGTTTGAAAGAAGTTGAACTCGTGCTTACCATGGAATTTAACACTTTTTTACATCGTCGTCTCACCACCCCCCCCCCCCCCCCCCCATGTGGTGGTATGTAATTCTGGGGTCGTGTGGACGTATGTATGACGACAGATGACAGAAAGAAGGACGATTCAAGCTGGAGGACACAGAAAAGTGGCCTGACAACATTTGGGTAAAAATGGGCAAAATTTTGAAACTGGCGTAACTTTTGATTGGTGAATGATAAATTGGTATCCAGCCACATTTCTTCAGGGAAATTTGATGCTCTACAACTTTCTCTAAGAGGAGTCACGGTTTGGACGCAAATCAACAAAGTTATCCGAAAAACGTGAGCTAAAAACCTAATTTTCAAAATTCGTCCATTTTCGGATGCATATATCTCCGTAACGCTTCGGAATTTCGATAAGACATATATAATCAAAGTTGTAGAGAATTTTATCAGCTTTCATTTACTATTCAAGGTTCATCGAAAAATGCACCGTTTCCGAGATATTCGCGAAAAACCACAAAATGGGACCTTTAATGACCCCCCCCCCTCGAGCAGCACCCCCACCCCCCAGGACTTTTAGTATTCAATCAGGGGACCTCCACCTACTTCTGTACCAATTTTGGTTTGGGTTCTATTTTTTTCTACCTCAGGGCCCTCTTTTGTCTTCATTGCCTGGACTTAGAAGTAGGTAGCCTTTAAGATAAAAATATGTTAATCTTAATGAGATGGATGGGCTTGCATTTTCTTTACTAGCGCTGGTATTCTTCGTGAAGTTTTGGCAAGGGCACAACGTAATTCCGATTCTTTGTTTTTATTGATAGGAGTGTTGAGATTATCCGATTCATCAGTGAGCGTCTCCAAATGGTTTGACACTTGTTTTGACAAGTTTTATCCTTCAAAAACCTCCTTGAAGCGTGTTTCTTCTGAGATTGATACTAGTTTTGGGAAATTTGAAAAGTTGCAGGGGTTTACTGATACTTTTCGTCTCCAAAGTTGTAGTTTCCCAACGATGTCATCGCGATGAGTTATGACATTTGAGTCTCCAGCCTGCAGTTTTAAGTTAATTTTGTTTACGAACCAAGGAAGTCTGAAAAATATGCCAACATTACTTGAGAACTAGGTTTGCTGAAGTTCATGCGTAGCTGATTTTGCTCCTGGTTTTCCAAGAACGAAGTTACTTCATCTCGAAGCTTAAATAGTCTTGCCAACATGTTTCCTTTTGAGAGCCAGCGTACATCTGTGTGAAGTATCAGTTTTGTGGTCAATTCCTAAATCTTCACAAAGAATTTTAAACAGTCGGGTATTTAGTGCACTGTTTTTTATGTAGTTCACTATTTTAATACCTACATAATTTTAAGACGGCATTGAGGTCGTTTGGAAGAGCTTTGGCTGCCAAGGCTTGTCGGTGTACAAAGCAATGAATCCCAGTCACATCAGCGTTTTTTTTCTTTGAATAACTGCACAAAGCCTGAGCGAGAACCAAGCATTGAAGGGGCGCCATCAGTGCATATGCCCATTAGTTTTTGCCACGAGAGTCCATGATTGTCAAAAAAATCAGACACGGCTTTCATCACATCAACAGCTTTTGTAGTGGTCTCCAGCTCTGTTGAAAAGAGTAGCTCGTCTTTTATTGATTAATTTTCAAAATATCAAACATGTACAACTGAGAACATTGAGCAACGTCTGTACTCTCGTCTAGCTGGATGGTAATAAAGTGATAGTTTTATTCCATCGACTACCTGGTTTTTTTATGTCTTCAGCCATATCATCAATACGAAGTTTCACTGTATTGTCGGACAGTGGTGTTTGAGATAATTTTTTCCCTGCTGTCAGCCCCAAGGATGATATATGATAGTTTGGGGCAAAAACGAGCTCACTCCTGGAGTTGGCTCGATGTTGCCCCAAAGAATGGTCGAATGGTCTCACCCCCCCCCCCCCCCCCCTAAACCGTCTTCACGCCCCCCAGTTTGGGAATCCATGCTCTATAGTGTTCAGGGGAGAAGATAACTTTATTACTTACCCAGCTGATCTAAATTCCATTCAATCACTCCCGTGGTCCCCAAGAGGCTGTGTACCAGATTTCAGGACTGTAGGATGTACAGGAGAGAAGTAACGTTTATCGCTCACACAGCCGATTAGACTTCCTCCCAGTCACTTTCACTTGTTCCCTAGAGGCTGTGTACCGAATTTCAAGACTCTAGGCTGTACAGGGAAGAATACATATTTATTAACTACTCACCCAGCTGATCTAAATTCCTCGCAATCACTTCCAGTGGTCATCAACAGGCTGAGTGCCAAATTTCAGGGCTCTAGAATGTACAAGAGAGAAGTTAGCTTAATCGCTCACCCAGCTGACCTGACTTCCTCACAATCACTTCCACTTGTCCCTGAAAGACTCTGTTCCAGATTTCAGGGCTCTGGTAGTCTGCCGCTCTTTGGTCTGATGAGAAATAACAATTAGTGACGAATTTTCATACTTTAGAACTCGCTTTTTGTAGTCTGTCGACTACAATATAAATGTTCCAGCATGTTGTTAGCAGACAGAATCGACAGATCGCTTTCGTTCTCGATAAGCATTTGTAGAATCTTTTAGATATTTCCTTGGAATTTTGAAACGATGGTAATCGTCGTGGGGTGGAAGACATTTCCACATATTTCTATTTAGCGGGATATACTGCATATCTGGTGTCCTATTTTGCCCACGCCGCATTCTTCAACGTTTGATTCAAGTTGGGGGATGGGAAAGGAGGATCGATACTCCCCTCCAAACTAGTTATGATTTCTAAAACACTCAGCTTCTGAGTACAAGTAATTAAACAAAAAGTTTAATAAGTCATGTTTTGAATGTGTTGAATGTTACTGGAATTTAAGTTGTCCCACTTGCAATCATTCGAGTAAATTATGTAATTAATTCATTCGCTCTCAATCGTAATCGAGAGATGATCAGCTACTAATACGATTACACAAACCAATTTCATCATCACTATCAATCATGAACTGACCTGTGAGTAATTCCTTATACTGCTATATTGATCACGGACCGACAATTGAAATAGGAAAAAAGAAGTAACTACCTAGTCTGATTCAACATAAATAAATAGGCTTCTTTCTTGGTCTAATACGTTAGACCGGTTTCACGAACAAGCCTTCATCAATAACGACGACAAAGGTCCCGGAGAGAGAACTCAGCTTATATAGTCAACGGTGAAAGAAACTGGAATCCTATTGGATGGAAAAATAAAAAGGAAAGGGAAGGCTCTGCGGAAGACAAAGCGATCTAGGTTTCAGAAGTGAAAAGATTTACTTGCCAATATCGAGAGAAGGTAAAACTAAAATACACGAAGAATACAATTATTGGACAAATATATTAAATAAAAGAACATTCGTAGCTTTTTAGGTGTGGCGAAATTCACTTAAGTGAGCCAAATTAGATTTTTATTCTGAAACCTTACATTTATTATGAAACTAGATGACCCGGCGGACTTTTTCCCGCATAACATATTATTCTTACAGTCATGGTTAAAAAATAACAATAATTTATTTATCAAAATTCATTATTCAATTGAGAAAAAGTTGAGAATAAATAATAAAGTAGTACGTATAAAGGGTGAATACTAGTATGTAAGGGATTATAATTTTGATTGATAATGGTGTAATTCGTTCTGTAAACGATACCTCCAAATCCCATTCCCTATTAAAAGACGTTATTATGTCACTTAGAGTCGGCGTATTTGAATTAGTTTCTGTTGATGTATTGTCCAACCTTTCTGAGACGTTGAAAATACGTCGGATGCTGTAAGTGGTGGTTCATGGAACGATACCATAATTTTATGCGATTCTCGATGTCCCAGAGGGGCTTACCATCAAATTTCAAATTTCTAGGGTGAATAGGAGAGAATTCAGCTGTCAGCTGATCTGATGGACCCGTCATTGCATTCGTCTTTAACTATGCTGGAGAGGCTCCCTGCCAAATTTCACATGCCTAGGGTTAAAAGGAGAAAATTTAGGTATCTCAGCAGATCACTAAAGAGTCCATAATTTTATTTGTCTCTCGATGTCCTAGAGAGGCTCCCTATCAAATTTAGAATTCCCAGAGTGAATAGGAGATAATTTAGCTAAATCAGCTGATCTAGTTGGAACCCAGCATTGCATTCGTCTCACAACGTCCGGAGAGGCTCTCTGTCAAATTTCACATTCCTTGGGTAAAAAGGTGAGATTTTAGCTCACTCAACTGATCAGGGAAGAGCCCATCATTTTATTCTTCTCTTGATGTTCCACAGAAGCTACTTGCCAAATTCCAGCTTCATAGAGTAAACGGCATAGGAATTAGCTTTAGGTGCTACTCAGCTGATCTGGGCCTTCGGCATCATCAAGTTAAAGTCCAGCAGAGGCGACATGCTAAATTCCAGCTTCACAGGGTCAATATCATAGAGAATAGGTTTAGAAGTTAATTAGCTGATGAGCCCTAGGTATCGTCGTAGCTAATTAAATCCTATTTTTCCTACCTACCTTTCAAACTGCCTTCATTTTCTGTCTGCGAAATAGATCGTAGATCACATTAATTTGATGGTACTGAACAAATAACTGGCATTGGAAAACATAAACAATGTTTCTAAGGAAGTCCGGGTTCTCGATGATGGAGGAAGTTAAGACGATTTTACAATAGCCTATGTTTTCTTACGGAACTTGCACGTCAATTTGCGCCCACCTTTATCAATATATATATATATATATATATATATATATATATATATAGATGTATTTCTTGTCAGCATATGCATTTGCTTTTCAGCAAACTATAAATTGCACAAATTTGGTCATGTTGTGAACTTCCTTATAAGGTGTGGTTCAACAAAACCGCGATCCTCGTTATGACATTACCTTTCTACTCTGTTCGGCCCGTGGTGGGAAGAGACTCTTTCCCACCACGGTTCGGCCGACCAACATTTCGGCGCATGCGCAAGACACTTCTACTCGAGTATATATAAGAGCGTGCAGAGCCCAGATGATCATCCATTCGCTCTTCTCTAGGCTACTTCACTCTCTAACTTAGCTACCTAAATGTTTTTGTGAGGCTAATGTTGGGCGAGTCCTTTCCCCTCTGCGTCTTGATTTTTGCCTTTCAACATCAGTTAACGACCTAAAGATTTGGTCCGATTTATGATTGCTAAAATAATTCGACTCATTTGAAGGTTAAATAGCTTCCATAGTTTTATATCGACCAAATTTCGGCTCAGGCTCTTTTTCTCTGACTCACAAAATAAGACGCCATGCTGTAAGTCTTGTGCTTTTGAGCTAAAAATTCTTCGATATAAACCTTGGAAAGTGTTCAACCCTGGGTCACATGAACTTTGGCAGACTTCAATCGGAACTATAATAATATTGGTAGGTGATTTTGAACGCAAAAGCCCAGAGGTAAAAAGGAAACGTCTCGCCAAAAATTAACCCGATTTTTAATTGATTGTAACTTCCGTAATCAATTCACTTTGTTTATCAACATGGGTGCATATATACCGATTTCTGTAAGACGCATAGCTTCGGAATTACAAGAGAGTAAGTTGTAAGTGATAATTTTTAGCCATTATTGTGAGGCAGCCATTTTGTACACCTTATCTTTACAAATAACATAATAGTATAATCTCCTATGTATTTGGCCAAGGATTCCTAGTCTACCAAGGTCCTGGCATTTCGAACTCGTTTATTATGTCGAGGTTGGGGGAGAGCAAAATTTAAATCGGTTCGCCGATCAGAGTAGTACTTACAAGCGGGTATTGAACGTGGCCCTAGACAAGACGCCTTTACCGCCTCAAGACTCCCAGCCATGTCGCTGACTAATAATAGCCACCTTCCCTTCTCTCCCTCAACTCGGGTCCTTTCAGTTAACCTCCCTGGGCCCCAAACAAGGGATCATAAGATGCCGGATTAGCATTCAACGGTTCTCTCCAAACCTCTATCACGAAAGCTCTGCTTAGACTCGCTAAGCAAGGACTGCTCCACTCCAATCCTACTAGAGACAGGATTGGAGCGATGAATTTCGGGCAGTGGTGTTCCCCTTTATGCGCGGTTCCTTGAACTGTAATGAATATCTGCTGAAACGGGTACCTGAGCTTCCGGCTTAGCGTACTCAATTGTCTTCAAATTATTTAAGTTGAACCCACCTGATAACCGAAATTCCAATGTTCATATACCACAGAACTAAATCTCAAGAACGAAAACTCTCTGGGAAAAGTTTAGAAACACATAGGTAAATTTATTCGCTTATACACGGAATAAGTACCTCTTTTCGGGGTTTTTTCTAGAAAAAGGCGATGTAGAGATTGATTTTGTAATAGAACAGAATGATGAGTATAGATTGGTAATCTGGATGTTCAAAAGCTCGCATCTCAAAAATACATAACATCAAGTCGTCAATCCCTTAGTAAAAAATCAGATTAGTTTGAAATGTAAGTTACTGATTAGTATACAGATTAGTTGAACAAAATAGATGTTTTCCTTGTGTCTTTTGTACAAACAAAGGTAATAAATGAGTACTTGTTAGGGTGAACACACATAATAAACTGAAATAAAACGATATTTGCGGGTAGCGTACCAACAGCTTTTATAAATCTCATTAGGAATCTAATCTACATTTCAAAATAATCTGAATTTTATCTAAGGGATTGACTACTGATGTAATGTATTTTTGAGATGCGAGCTTGCGGGCATCCAGACCACCAATCTATACAATTCTGATCTATTACAAAATCAATCCCTACATCGCGGAGTGCGCCGCAGACGCAAGTTAGTAGTGGCGGCCCTTTCTAGAAAAGACCTCACTTTTCTAATGAAAATACAGCCTTCAGATACAACGAAGAAATTATTGATAGGTTCAAAAGAACATCAGCCAAGTGTGGCACATAGCTTTCTCCTATCCGCTACATGTATGAATAAATCAATGAAATGTTTTAAAATTTTATGAAATTCCTTAACGGGTTCCTAAGGGTGGGAGAAAAGTTGATGGAGCGTAAAATGCCAAAATCTGTCATATTATACTATATGAAAATGATGTAATTTTACGTTTGCTGAAAAGCACCAGTGGGTCTGGGGAGATGAAGTTATTGGGCACCACCTACAGCGAGAACCACATGATCCCTGGAAATAATCTGTAGAAGCATGAATTGTCACAACTATTTATTTTCGTGCATGCGCAGTAGCTATAAATGATATGATTTTGTTGAAATTGACATAGCAAGATGCAATCGTCTTTTCTTGACTAACCTCAGCTTTGAGCGAGGTCATCGACTTGGCCGTGAGAAAATAACGCGTGATGGATTTACTTAATGTTTTGCGGTTGACCAGAGTAGAGTGGAGTTTTATGCAATGAAACGTATAAGGGACCATTTACAGCCTAACCAACACTAAATCTAAAATAAATAATCAAAATCTGATTGAATCTACCAAAATTAGGTTTATTACAAGGATTTATGGACACTCGGACTTACACAATTAAATGTATAGCCTACCTAGTAAATATGTAGATGAAATGAATTACAATTTTCTTAGAAACAGTTCTTGATTAGCTTAAGAAATTATCCGTTATCTTTATATATAATTCCGAACGGTCTTTGAAATTGTGAAGAACTTCGCGGTCCGATTTTAGTGTTAGACTGCTCATTCGAATCAGCACGGCCCCAAGTTTGTTGCAAAAGTGTCACCGTTCGTCTCTATACCCGCCTTGATCGTGTTCTAGGCGGTCCTTATTAACGAGAGTTGTTCATTAGGCTGTGGCGGTAACAACAGTTTCCATCAATGCACGGTAAGTAAGAAACGTAGTGTAGTTACTAACATCTTGGAGAGTTATTTCTGAACGATCTTTGAAATTGTGAAGAACTTCGCGGACCGATTTCAGTGTCAGACGGCCCCAAGTGTCGCCGTTCGCATAACGCCACAAATAGGTAGGGCTTATATCGTTACTATAATGTGCTGAGTTCCTGTTAGGTACTACTAGATTAGGGCTTTCCAAGCCCTAACGGGCCTCTAGTATTAAATAATTTGATGAGAAGTCACTATAATAACTATTTTGTAGTAAAAAAACTAATATTTTGCGGCATTTTGTTCGTAATATGTTCAATTACGGGCGTTTCACCATGAGATTAGAACCAAAAATGATATTATCTACCTACCTAGCACCTCGATGGATGTTCTGATCAAAGTATTCATAAAGAGTTACAGTTTAGGTCATCAACAGTAACAAACAATAACAGTTTATTGTTTAATGAAATTACTGTAGTAATAGTGATGAGGTAAGTATGTGGTAAGGTTACTTTTTAATAACTTTATTGTTAAATAAAGTTATTGTTTGTTACTGAAGATGAACTAATAGTCGAAATCGATCTAACATTGTAACTCTTAATTTTCGTGGAACTAGACAGAGGCTTCATGTCACACCAGGGAACACTCAGGGAACTTTGCCCACCTCATGTGGCAGGCGTTTTGTTATATCTTATCCACACTACAGACAGTCAGTCAAAAATACGTAAACTTCTCTTTTGCAAGTAACAATTTCTATCTACAGTTTCGGGAAGTTCCCAAAATTCTGTATCTTCTAATAGTTGAATCGTCTTGGACGATTAATTACATAACAGTAATAAAG
The DNA here is from genome assembly GCA_030762985.1 of Adelphocoris suturalis. NCBI lineage: Eukaryota > Metazoa > Arthropoda > Insecta > Hemiptera > Miridae > Adelphocoris > Adelphocoris suturalis. Next base: position 6,073,380 of record CM061047.1, read on the forward strand.
ATTAGTTTTGATTTCACATCATATTCATTCTTTAGGCCTTCAGGATTGGAAAGTAAAAAATATACTTACCTTAAATCCTATCGTAAAAGGTATTTATAGGTACAGGGAATCGATGCTGCAATTTTTTCAACCCATTTATAAATGAAGGGTTTGAGATAGGTAGTTCATATTTTATGCAGATGTTCAATTGTATGTTTACATTGTTATATTCATTGTTTACTAACTAAATGTTGTTTGTTACAGGTAAGTTCGCTTCAGATCCGGCAAATCAACAGGAGAATATGAATTCGATTCGATTTGCGTAAAGTATCACTGTATTATATCATAATGAAATCTTCTTACCAATTTAAAGGTACATTACCTCAAATGACTAGGCACTTATAACATCACAGTTTACATTTTATGTGTTATCGAGGTAATCTGTACAAGTTTAATAAAATATCGTCCATTTTAAAGTTGTTACTGAGTATTCAAGCAATTATTCATAATGTTAGTGTTAGAATGAGGTGATTCGGTTTGAACAGGTATAATCCGGGTTGCTTTTGGTGAAACCTCGGTGTTTACTGTACCTAATATAAGTTTAATCGTTTTTAATCTCACTCTGCGTTTTAAACACCACCCACGAATGTTTCTCGTTGCATATACAAGAATAGTTCAAATGGGTCCCACACTTGTTTGGAGGGGAATGAGGGATCCCAAACATTCTAAAGTGGTGTATCCTAGCACTTAGCACTAAATCTATTTCAATTTCGAATATTTTGAAAGGGGTGACGAAGAACTGGAACCGCAAGTTTACTTGTCCTATCCACCATTTGAAGCGTTAATGCTCCATGCCAAATGTTCTATTTTGGTTACCCTAGTTTGGAAGGTCGTTGCACGATCGATGCTCTCGAATGTCCTATCCTGCTCTTTTTATCTCGAAAACTTAAGGAGTCCAAAGTAAAAACTGCGCATGCCCAGAATTTTTTTTTTTTTAAACTTCATAATTAAGAAGTATGGTCCGGCGGGGTGATTGTAAACGGATCTTTTTAGCGTTGACTTGAATGTAACAGATTGTCATTTTTCAGGCAGGTGAGACATCAAGTTCATCGACAAGAAAAACCGTACCTTTCAGAAGGATAAGACTGGAGATAAGAATCACAAACTGGAAATGGGTATTTTAGCGAATTTTCGTAAAAAAATGAAGCCATCCGAGACAAAGCCAACACTCCGAAAATTTGAAAATAAAGACTTTTGAAAATTTTCTTTATAGAAATCCGTTTTGTGACATTCTGAAACGATTCCTAGTTTTTGACACGTTTTCATAATAAATATGCTACTAATGATAGGATTATGTTGAAATTGCTGGGGAATGCTCAAATTTGCTTATCCTCCAAATTTGAACGAGATCGGACAACGGAGGCGTGAGAATATTATGGTTGATGGAATTCACGTTTACGCATGCGCCTTTGTGAAGTATTGATTCGTGGTCACGAAACTCATTGGGGACCATGTTTACCCAAACCCGCACATACCATGAAAATTTCATAAGAACCGGTTGAATATTGTGAAAATTAAGCTTGTTACCAAGATTTGCGGACATGCACACACGGATACACACACAGAGATAGAGAGAGATAGACACGGAAGGAAAGTTGTTTAGAATAGTCTAAAACTTAAAATGCGAGTAGACATTTTACCACTGTTCAAAAACAACAGCCGTTTGATTTCAGTGGAGACTACAACTTGTAAATCTCTCAGAAGTGAAAACAGTGCTTCCGCTACCTATAGGTAGACTTGGGAGCAATTTAAGAGATGCAGTTTAGAATTTAGATAGCAACTAGAGGCCTGTTAGGGCTTGGAAAGCCCTAATCTAGTCCGTATAACAGTAGTACCTAACAGGAACTCAGCACATTATAGTAACGATATAAGTCCTACCTATCAAATTTCAACTTCCTACAGTGAACAGGAAAGAATTTAGCTCACTCAGCTGATCAGAAAGGACCACATCACTTCACTCGTCTCTTAATGTCCCAGAGTCTACCTATCAAATTTTATATTCCTATGTCCCAGAGAGTCTACCTATCAAAGTTCAACTTCCTACAGTGAACAGGAAAGAATTTAGCTCACTCAGCTGATCAGAAAATACCCAATCACTTCCTCTTAATGTCCCAGAGTCTACCTATCAAATTTCATATTCCTACAGTGAACAGGAAAGAATTTAGCTCACTCAGCTGATAGGAAAAGTCTCCATCACTTCACTGTCCCAGAGAGTCTACTTATCAAATTTCAACTTCCTACAATGAACAGGAAAGAATTTACCTCACTCAGCTGATCAGAAAAGATCCCATCACTACGTTTCTTACTTACCGACACTTTTGCAACAAACTTGGGGCCGTGCTGATTCGGAATTATATATTTATAAAGACCGTTCGGACTTATATATAAAGTCCGCTATGTTCTTCAGTTTCAATTTCTTCGTTCAGAAATAACTCTCCTAGATGTTAGTTACCGTGAATTGATGGCAACCGTTGTTACCGCCACAGCCTAATAAACAACTCTCGTTGATAAGGACCGCCTAGAACACGATCAAGGCGGGTATAGAGACGAACGGCGACACTTTTGCAACAAACTTGGGGCCGAGCTGATTCGAATGAGCCGTCTAACACTAAAATCGGACCCCCAAGTTCTTCACAATTTCAAAGACCGTTCGGAATTATATATAAAGATACTTTATTAGTTGGTACATCGCACGGACAATAGTTGGACTAAATCACCTGATAATTCCAATATTGGCATTATATCAGCTGATATCTACAAGGCGATTTTTCTGTATTCCAGTATCAGTATCTAGCGGTTTTTGATAGAATTTCGAGCTTGATCGTTTGTTCAGTAGTTCCTCTAGCAGCGCGTGATTCCTCCATCTTCTCGCGTTTAGAAATTTGAAGTTTTGTTTTTTCTTTTGTTTCGATGTTCAAGCCCTTAGGGGAAAGCGAACAGTTCGATGTACAGCGTTGCGGGCGTTTTTATCGATTCTTTGGGATTATATTTTTTATCACTGACAAGCAAAAAATTATTACTATTACTTAGAAAGTTGTCAAGACCTCGATTTTTAAAAAAATGTTTAGCCCTTTATTACTACCCTTTAGGGTTGATAAAAATTGATGCCGAGCTTCTAGGACCATCTAGACCCCAAATGTGGTTTTTAACACAAGTTTCATATAGTTTGGTCAAGTATTTTTGGAGAAAAGCCGCGGACGGCGGACGGTCGGATTTTTTTAAAATTCGATTTTTGGATTCTACGCATCTTGAAACGTAAACTAAAACATTTTCTGGGGTGTTGACTTTTTTTTCTTGGTCGACTACAAAGGTTCATTATTGGAAATAATAATCCAGTATGCATAAAATTATGCTGAAAACTGTACTTAAATTTCGTTAATGTATGCTGATTAACCGATGAAACAAAAGTTAAGAATCCAAAGTTTGATTTGAATTGCAGAATATAATTTATATCGAGTTTTTTTTTGTCATGATTTGGTAATTAACAATTTCTTTGTACTCAAAGTTCTCAAATTTCAAAACAATGTAACATACCTAGCACATATAATACAATATTTTACGAAAGTTTGCTCATACAATCATGCTGTATAGCTGAAACTTTTTTTTATGTCCTTATCTATTATGAGTTTTGATAACAAAAAGGAAGGGAGAAATGGGGGCAGTCATTTTAGAAACATGAAAAGTTGTCTCAGATTGTGGGTACGACATATACGAAGTTCAAAATTACCTTAACAGGGGGTGCTGAGATCACTTGTTCTCAAATACTACTTTTTCACAATTACCTCGTTCGGCTCTACATGGGTTGTACACACTCAACTTTCATTTATACGAATCCTATGATGTAATGTACCTTAGGGTCTCTAGGTATATCCACTCCGAAACGGGATAAAGTTCAATTTCAAAGTTGGGTAAAACTACTTCCATGAGCACCGTGAAATTCGACTCTTGTTAATCAACACAGCTTGAAACCTTGTAACTAAGAATGGAAACATAGAAGACTGTGTAGGCACATTGATCATGTTTTGTTTACCTATCGCACTAGTGAAGGGAATGTTATCTTGATGCTCTCCCGACCCTCCGCCCATTGGATCGAATGTGCGACAGTATGAATAAGTGCCCCGCCTGTGTCGGTCGAAGAACGCGCTCCTGTCTTTTCCCCTCGTTAAACCCGCCTGGATTACCCTGAATCGCTTACCAATCCTTGTCTTCCCGTGGCCACGGACGCATTCCCTCAGGAACATCAAGGTGAGTGGCATTCTCATTAGTAAACTAGTGCGATATATCAAAATCAGTAATAAATTTCAATCGTTGAAGGGCAGCTTTTTACAGTCCTCTGCCCAGTCATATCTTGTTTTAGAGCGTCAGGGGATCATTAACAAATAGATCTGATTAATACCTTTGCGTTCAACATATGGTCCTTTTCGAGCCAAATTTGAATAAGCTTTAAATTGAAATAATTATAATTCTTATAATTGAGGGGCACTTGACTTGGAGCGCAAAGAGCCTAAGATTGCCTTTTAACAGTAACCTGTTTATTCTTGAATCTGTTGATCACCAGCTTGTGAGATTGTCTATTGAAATTGAAGCGGTCGCTTATCTGTTTTCAATTGTCAGTTAGGTATTGACGGAACAAACAACCAGTGAATATTCTTGATCCCTTTCCTATGATCTGAATCCGGTTTGTCCCTGTCTCGTCCTATCGCCTACATTGATCCTGGTTGGAGAAGTGCGATATATTAGTTACCTTATGAGTTTCATTTCCTTTACTTGTTTACAATTGAAAGTGTATACAACAGCAAGTGGTATCAACTAGAATATTTACGCATTCGATCTTGTTCTGGCACGTCACTGTCCCGTCATTCATTTTATTAATCTGTATTCGATCATTATTTGCAAAACATAAATAACGAACTGTCTTCAACTAGTTGCTGTTTTTGTTTTGGTTACGACCAAGCTATCAGTGGTCCACGCAGTGTTGCCCGTCCACTTATTGCTCGTCAACAAGAAATTTCTGTAGTCTTGGTAAACAAAGAGATAGCAAGTTGAGTGTTTTAAGTGAATTCTTATCGTGCTAACGTGGTTTAGCTGTTCACCGAGTTGTGGTGGTAGAACCTTTGTTTACCTTTCTGATAACGTATCATTTCCGTTGAATTATCGCATTCTCTGTTTGAATATATATTTAAATTGCGGAAATTGAGTGATTTAAATTTAATCCATGATCGGATACTAGTTTATATTATATTTTTACGTGTAATAAACGGGCAGTGGCGTTTTCTACCGATACAGTGAGGTGGCTTGCACTTTTAGTTCATAGCTTTTGTACTCGTTTATTGTAAGTATTTCTTGTCAATTATTATCTATCGATCTCGTTTTGTTGTACGTTAGGTTGTTATATTGTTGCCAATATTTACTTACCTTCTACCCCATAAGTTAAGGGTGAATCCATATTATATTTCTAGTTTCTTTCGTAAGTACTTTGAAATTTTAACATAATACAATTAGCCATTAATAATGCCAGCGATTGATGAACAGCGCTTTCTTCTCAAATCGCTGCTAGAACGAATGATTCGATTACAGAGGGTTGCTAATGACGTTGAATCGGCACCCACTAACAAAAATAAAAATTTGTTGAAAGTAATGGCAGTTAAGTTGGACGATTATCACACGCAGTATATGAGTAATATTCAGAAGGTGGTTGCGTATAATTTTAAGAATGGAATAGAGGAAGACTTGGGGCCAGAAATAGTTAAATTTGAGGAACCTTATTACAACGTTCAGGCAGTTATGGCTGCGGCGTTTCCAATTGAACCTCGTCTTTCACTCGATGTGTCTACTGGTGGCTGTAGTGCTGGTGGGAATCTAAACATTCAGTTGCCAAAAATTAAATTACCCGAGTTCAGTGGGGAAATTAGGAAATGGCAGGCATTTTCTGAGCTTTTTCTCGCTACAGTAGAGGTGAATGCCCAGCTTAGTGACGTTCAGAAACATATGTATTTACGTTCAGCTCTCTCTGGTGAAGCATTGTCTCTTGTGGCGTACCTCCCCCTCACTGGCCCCAATTATAAAGTTTGTTGGGATACATTGAAAAAACAATATGATAACCACCACTTACAAACCTTTGCTCATCTAGAAGCCATTTATTCCCTTCCGAGCACCTCCCTGCACCCATCACACATTCGAAATTTCGCTAGTCAGATCACAGAGTCCACAGGGGCGTTGGGGGCACTTGGACACGATGTTGAGGGCTGGGCTGTTCCGATTCTGTTTCTTTGCTGCAAGAAGCTTAATGGCAAGCTTCGGGAGGACTGGGAGCGCCACTTGTTGACTTCACCAGATCCCTCCATCCAGCGGTTTACTTGGTTCCTTCAGGAGCAGGCTAGAGTGTTGGAAGCATCCCGTCCTGCTACTGATCCTGTAATTTTAAAGAAATCGCCAGTCAAACAACCACCATCCAAGGGACCTACAACCTTGATGGTTGGTGCTGGTAATAGCATAGATCGATGTCCAAAATGCAGCAAGTCTCATGTACTTGATCAATGTGGTGTGTTCCGTCAGACTGATGTTCATCAGAGACTAGCATTTGTGAAGGAAAAGCGATTGTGTTTGCTTTGTCTTGTCCATGGTCACTTCGTTGGGAGCTGTTCTAGGAGAGGTACCTGTCGATATTGTTCTGGAAGACATCATTCTCTCTTGCATATCAGGGATCGAGAGCCCTCTACAGAGGCGGTGCAGCCTAGGATCCCCAGCCAGGGGCCTGCTTCGTCATCAATGCAGATTTACTCGTCTGGTAAGGGTGGACAGGTATTGTTGGCTACAGCTAGGGCTCAGGTATTTGATGCAGGGGGCCGTTATAACAGTGTTCGTGTGCTGATTGACCCTGCTAGCCAAGCTACTTTTATGACTCGGTCGTGTGCTTCCAAACTGGGTCTCAAACTCTCTGTTACGGAGGTACCAGTATTAGGTATGGGTCAGGTGTCACTGGGAGTGTGTCGCCAAGAGGTACGATGCCACTTTTGCCCGGTGCAATCAGTGGAGCTTCAGGTGGATGCGTTAGTGGTTGACCACATCACCTGTGCTCCTTCTGAATGGGTCACCCCACTACCTGCAGAAAGACTTCACGGACTTCAACTAGCAGACCCAGATTACAATAAACCAGCTGCAGTGGATATGCTGCTTGGCGCAGAATGGTTTGGTTGCATTATATTGGAGAAACCTATTCAAGGCCAATTGGGTGCCCCTAGTTTGTTGAAGAGCATCTGGGGTTATTGTGTTGTTGGACGACATCAGAAAGTAGCTGCAGCTGTACAGAGTTTGTGTGCAGCAGTAGCGGTTGAGCCACCATCAACTGATGCACTCATTCAAAGGTTTTGGGAGCTCGAAGAGCCCCCCAAAAACGAAATTTTGTCACCTGAAGACCAAGCTTGTCATGACTTGTATGTTTCTACCGTCTCACGCTCGTCTTCTGGCCGTTATGTCGTGGCACTGCCTTTCAAGACTGATCATAAAATATTGGGTGATAGTCGGCAGGGTGCTTTGAGTCGCTTCCTGATGCTGGAGAAACGTATGCATCGAAATCCAGCTCTGAAAACTCATTATCAAGCATTTATGAGAGATTATTTGGACCAGGGTCACATGTATGTGGCGCCCACTCCTGCTAGACCCTTTTTTGGGTATTATATACCTCACCATTGCATTTTTAAGCAGGATTCCAATGGCACTATAGCAAAGTTTCGTGTAGTCTTTGACTCGTCTATGACAACGAAAAATGGACCATCACTCAACCAGATACTCTACAAGGGGCCTAAACTTCAGGCTGAAATCATAGACATTCTGCTGCGTTTCCGGCTACATGAGGTAGTACTGGTGACTGATATTAGACAGATGTATCGCAACATTAATCTGCAGGAGGGTCATCATGATTTTCAGAGGATACTATGGCGTTTTTCTCCCGAACAACCGATTGAAGAATATTGTCTTGCAACGGTGACCTATGGGGTGTCATCATCTCCGTTCTTGGCTATCAGGACTCTACATCGGCTAGTAGAAGACGAAGGAAGGCCCTACCCCATGGCATCTGAAGCATTGCTACTTGACACCTACATGGATGATGTCATAAAGTCTGTCTCATCTATTGATGAGGCCATTCAATTAAGGTCTGAACTAGAACAACTATTAGGAAAGGCCGGCTTTGGCCTGCGTAAATGGATGAGCAACCGTGAAGAAGTTCTGAGATCTCTCCCTCCTGAACATTGTGCTGTGTCTGTGGAATCCTTGTCCTTTGATGGTGAAGGAGAACCATCTGCAAAGATTCTTGGCTTAGTTTGGACGCCTAAGGCTGATTTGTTCTCATATAAAATCTCCGATGCACCATCTGCTGTCACCAAGCGTCTGATTATGTCTGATATCGCCAAACTCTTTGATCCCATAGGCTTTGTGGCGCCCGTTGTATTTATGGGAAAATGTTTGATTCGGAAATTGTGGCAGCTTGGAATTGGTTGGGATGATAGGCCACCCGATGAGATCTGTGAGCGGTGGAACCGTTTTAGAAGAGAGCTTAGTGTTCTTGAACAGTTTACTCTTCCTCGCTGGGTTCATTTTGATAGCCATCAGTCAGTGGAATTGCATGGGTTTGCTGACAGCTCCGAGCAGGGGTATGCTGGAGTGGTGTACCTCCGATGCCAGTTGAATTCTGGTGAAACTAGGGTATCACTTGTGTTGGCCAAGTCTAAGGTTGCACCTGTCAATGGACACACTCTACCTCGACTTGAACTTTGTGGTATTGAGCTGACTACCAAATTGCTGTACTACGTCTCCCGCATTTTGTCACCATTTGGTCAACCATCAGTCACAGTCTGGAGCGATTCTACTGTTGCTTTGCACTGGGTCAAGAGCTCGCCTCATCGTTGGAAAACGTTTGTCGCTAATCGTGTGAGTGCGTGTCAGAGGAGAGTGCCACCCGATTGTTATAGGCATGTCCCGACGAGTTCCAATCCAGCTGACTGTGCTAGCCGTGGACTATATCCCCAGGAATTGCTTAATAATGACCTTTGGGTCTCAGGTCCCTCTTGGCTTATTTTGCCTGAGGAAGATTGGCCACGCCTTACTGTAGTTGAGCCTCCAGATTTGGAAGGACTTGAAGCTCGAGTGGTGTGTCATGTTGGTCTTGGGCAGGCAGTAGTGGAAACACCTTTCTTGAATATTTTTAAGCAATTCTCATCTTTGGCAAGACTTTGTCGGGTCGTTGCTTGGTGCTTACGTTTCTGGAACAATCGAGTGCTGCATCGAACCCAGGGCTTACCTCTCAAGTTTGGACAGCTGACCATGCCAGAGCTTCGCGAGGCAATGTCTGCTTGTTGTCGCTTGGTACAGCGAGAAGTATTCTCCAAGGATATTGACTTATTAGAAAATGGACTCAACGCCTCTAAGCCTCTTCGCAAATTAAACCCCTTCTTGGATGATCGAGGACTTCTAAGAGTTGGTGGCCGATTGCGCCACTCAGGATTGCCTTATGATCAAAAGTTTCCAGTGTTATTGCCCAGAACACATGAGTTCACTAACTTGATTATTGACCATTTTCACCTGCTGTATCTCCATCCTGGGTTGTCTAATTTGCACTCCATAATCCACCGCAACTTCTGGATACTCTCAGCCAGATCAGCTATATCCGCTCGAGTGTCTAAGTGTGTCAGGTGTTTTCGTTCTAATCCTAGGTCAATTCAGCCTATGATGGGTGACCTACCTGTGGATCGGCTCATGCCTGGGAGGGCTTTTGAGGTCACTGGTGTGGATTATGGTGGTCCATTCCACATTAAAATGAATCGAGTACGTAGAGCCGTTATACTCAAATCATATGTTTGTCTGTTTGTATGCTTCACCACAAAGGCAATCCATTTAGAGCTGGCTTCTAGCTTGTCAACTGAAGCATTTATAGCAGCATTAAAACGCTTTCTCGCTCGCAGAGGGAATGTCACCACCATCCATAGTGACTGTGGGACCAACTTTGTTGGTGCTAGGAATAAGATGGAAGGTTGGAAAGAAGTTGTGCAATCCGATCAGTATAACAATGAAGCCACCCAACAGCTTGCTGTTCGAGGTATTGAGTGGAAGTTGAATCCACCAGCCAGCCCTCATTTTGGCGGACTTTGGGAGTCTGGCATCAAATCAGCCAAGCGATTGTTGGCACGAGTCATTGGAGAACAGGTGCTCACATACGAGGAGTTCTATACAGTGCTGGTGCAGGTGGAAGCCACGTTGAACTCTCGTCCATTAGTGCCATTGTCTCCTGATCCAAACGATCTGCAGGTCCTTACCCCGGGGCATTTTCTGATGATGGGACCACCTGGTGCTTTGTTTGAGGAGCCACCCCCTCCCATGGATGTCAGCCCTCGTGATCGATGGGTTCTCCTGCGACAACTGGTTGCATCCTTTTGGAAAAGGTGGTCATCAGACTACTTGAACACACTACAGCTTAGGAACAAGTGGAATCGAAAGGTCCCCAACCTTAAAGAGGGAATGATGGTCATCCTTAAAGACACCAACCAGCCGCCACTTCTTTGGAAAATTGGACGTATTGTCCTCTTGCACCCTGGCCCTGATGGCGTGGTTAGAGTGGCAGACGTTAAAACAGCTACTGGTGTGTACCGCCGATCCATCGTCCACCTCTGCCCTTTGCCAGAACAATAAAGATGTTAATTAATAGACCACACAGTATGTATCCTTTCCTTCCTTATCCGTTGGGCTATCCTGTTCTCGCGTAAGTCTTCGCCATAGCCCCGGCTGAAGTGAAATTCGTTTCCATATCCTTCCTTATTAAATCTCAATCTTTTCAAGTTATTTAATGCTGTGTGAGTCTAAAATGATATTTAAATGCGTTGTTTGTTTATTGTTTAATTTGTTTCAAATGTATTTCTACTAACTTGTTATTTCATTTAATACTAATCTAGTTGAATTTTGTATTACCACTTGCTGTTAGATCTCTCACAAGCTGGGTGGTATAATTCTTGGGAACTTCCCATGGTATTCCTGGAATTTAGGAATATCTTCCTAGGTGGGCGGGATGTTTAGGCACATTGATCATGTTTTGTTTACCTATCGCACTAGTGAAGGGAATGTTATCTTGATGCTCTCCCGACCCCCCGCCCATTGGATCGAATGTGCGACAGTATGAATAAGTGCCCCGCCTGTGTCGGTCGAAGAACGCGCTCCTGTCTTTTCCCCTCGTTAAACCCGCCTGGATTACCCTGAATCGCTTACCAATCCTTGTCTTCCCGTGGCCACGGACGCATTCCCTCAGGAACATCAAGGTGAGTGGCATTCTCATTAGTAAACTAGTGCGATATATCAAAATCAGTAATAAATTTCAATCGTTGAAGGGCAGCTTTTTACAGTCCTCTGCCCAGTCATATCTTGTTTTAGAGCGTCAGGGGATCATTAACAAATAGATCTGATTAATACCTTTGCGTTCAACAAAGACAATGCAAGTAATACGCGAAAATACTTTTGGTTTTGTGATGTATTTGCATTTTTTTCGCAAGTGTCTCTTCTAAGGTACGTATTGTTCAAATAAATTCAACCATTTAAGATGAAACTTGTTGGGGTTTCCCATGTATCGTATTTCTTATTCCTATCAAAAGTATAGATAACTAGAGGCCTGCTGGGGCTTGGAAAGCCCTAATCTAGTCCGTATAACAGTAGTACCTAACAGGAACCCAGCACATTATAGTAACGATATAAGTCCTACCTATTTGCGGCGTTATGTGACCTGGTGCAAAGCTAAGGCGATGTTAATAAATGATTAAAAAAGAGGAAATAACGATCAAAATGTAAGTAATGTAATAAAATAAATACCACCAGTTGAGGTGGTCCTCGCCACTCAGCTGATCACTACGTTTCTTACTCACCGAAACTTTTGCAACAAACTTGGAGCCTAATAAACAACTCTCGTTGATAAGGACCGCCTAGAACACGATCAAGGCGGGTATAGAGACGAATGGCGACACTTTTGCAACAAACTTGGGGCCGTGCTGATTCGAATGAGCAGTCTAACACTAAAATCGGACCGCGAAGTACTTCACAATTTCAAAGACCGTTCGGAATTATATATAAAGATAATTCTAAGGAGAACTTTACGATGAAAATCAGCACTTACTACCATCGAGCAAAAGGTTGCTGTTCACAATCCATATATTTCAGGTCTGTAACTAACGTGATGAAGGAAGACTTTTCTAAATCATTTTGCCTGTAATAATCATAATTTAACCCAGTTTAAGGACAAAATGAACGCAAATCAAGAAAAAGCTGCAAATTATTACACAAAGGGTTATTATTTCTCTATTAAATAGCCCTTCTATGCAGATCATATAATTATTATCAAGCCCCATATATACCTAGTAAATGATCAAAACTTGGGGCATCGTGCCTCCCAAAAGGGTCCACATCTTTACAGATCAGGACCCCACAATTTGACGGTTTATAGTAGGTGAATGTTGAAGAAAATGTTTCTAAAAATGTCAAAACAACAAAACAAAAAACTTGGTAAGACGGCAGTTGAAAAGGAAAGAATTTAGACTCAGAGGCCCCATCAGCTATTCAGTGATCCTCCGAACCTCGTAATTGTTTTTGAGGTGGTTCCGATGCTGATCAGAATAACACGAGAACTGGGAATATTACAGCAATATAAAATAACCAAGTGACTTAGAAAGTGTAACGCTTGGACCACCGAGAAGTTTAAACGACCCTCTGCGCGCAAATTGAAAAGAACCCGAACTTTTTGATCAAACTTTACATACAATATAATAAATAATTCAATAAATTCTTAAAGTGGGCCATTAATTTTTAGTAAATTAGAAATTGTGTTTTGTTTTTATATTTCACTCTATAAATTCAATAAATAATAATAAATAATTCAATAAATTCTTAGGTTAATACCTATGTATTATTTTTGTAACTTCTTGTAGTTATTTTTTCTGTTCATTTCTTCGTTTTTTTTTTCTTTCTCTTCATCTGTTTTTCAACTTCACATTTTACTTTATATTTGCTTATTGTAGGGCTAAGCAACTCCACTGAAGAGCACAAGTTCTTTTGAACTTATTCTTCTTGTGGGCAAAGTTTATATTTATTTGTTTTAAAATCATTATTTATCCATAGTAAGATGTATATTTATTTTTGTATTGTGAATATTTTTGAATTTGCCAAAAATAAATGAAATGAAAATGAAATGAAACATACACATATCAAAAAGAGTTAAAATCAAGGAATTTCAAAATAAATTTCCACGAAGGAAATTTTGGATTCATTGCAGTAGCTTAAGTAATTATCTTAGAAAATTTGCCAAAACGTTCCAACTTCGGTAGACTCGGAAGTAATTAACCTTTTGTTGTTGGAATAGAAATAATAATTTAATAGAGAAAGATTCCTAGTTATTTACTAATCAATTAATATAATTGAAATAGGTGATTATCTACCTACGCTTCACAAGCCCAATAGGATACAAAAGTTATAATAAAATCGATTTCGGGAAGTCGGAATTCCATTGGAATCATATTATCAGCTGATATAATTGTCATAGTTTTCAAGGCAATTTTCGATAGGTATGTTTCACTGGTTACGATTCACTCCCATGTTGATATCTTTTTTTTTCTTGTCGATGCTTTAGCCCTTGAGGAAAACAAACGAAACCGGGGTGGTTTCGTTCGATTCTTTCGGGGATACCTATAAAAGAAACTCAAAAAATCATTACTGTTGCATAGAAAGATTTCAAGATCTCGATTTTAGCAAATTTTCGTAGAAAATGAAGCTATTGAAATGGCTTGGAAACTTTTAAAATCAACATTTTTGAAAACTTTCTTCATTGAAATCCGTTTTGAGGCATTCTGAAACGAATCCTAGAGTTTAACGTTTTTTCATCTATATATTTATTTATGTGTCATTCCAGACGATAACTTTCCTTAGGATTGAGATAAAAATTCTTTTTTTACGCGAAAAAAACCAAGCGTTCCAAACGAAAGGATGAGTTGAGCACATTAATTTGGTCAAATTTCAAAAAATGTACTAAAAACGGTTAAAAATCGTTAAATTTATATTTTTTGGCATTATATTGCTCAAATAAAGTTTATCAACTATAAAATAGAACATTCAAAACTCTATTTTATCAACTATAAAATAGAACATTCAAAAATGTATGTACAAAATTATGCTGAAAAATGTACTTAAAAGTCATTAAAATATGCTAATAAATCGATAAAAACTGCAAAAAGGCTAAAAATGCAAAACCTCTATTTGAATAGGACATCATTATTTTGAACACGTTTTTCCCTATAAAATTAATAGTTAACAATTTCCTTGCACTCAAAAAGCACCAAATTCAAAACAATTTATTAAATTATCCGATAAATTATACATTACGATAATTTACGAAAATTCGCTCATACGATCATGCTGCATAACTGGTACTTTTTTGAATATTTCAGCCCTTAGGTTCTACCTTTTACATAGTGTTGATCGAACGCGATGCCGATGTTACTGGCACATCCCCGGCCGATAAAATGATGTTTAAGCCAAATTTCTCCAAGTTCGGTTCAATAGGTACTTTTTGAAAAAAGCTTCGGACGGTGTGCGGTGGACGGCGTACGGACGGATTTTTTTTTTAATTCGATTTTTGGATTCTTCGTATATTGAAACGTAAACCAACTAATTCTGAGGGGGGTTAAGATTTTTTTTTCTTGGCGGATAACAAAGGTTCATTATTGAAAATAATAGACCAAAAAACACCACGCCAACTTGAGATTCCCTGCAACATGAGATTTGAACTAAATCAAGTGAATAGTGATCATCTGCTTAGGCAGAATGTTAAGGATAGATGGAAGGCATGGAAAGCATGAGATCGGTTTGTTGTAGAGGTTTGTTCCAAGACCGCGGTGAGTCTGGTATGTAAATACACTTTCTTTTTATACGTAGGTATACCTGTAATGGAGTGCTACAGATCAAGATTCTATTCTAGGAACCTCAAAACAGATATACATATATAGGAAAACTTTTCAAACAAGTAGCTTCCAAAATAAATAGGGTCCTAGAAATACCTCCATTTCAAACTAACATAAATAAAAGAAAAAACCGCGATTGGAGTGACGTTTGTCAGTTTCTTCTGGAAGAAATCAACTTTTAGAATTTTGTACTAAATTATTCTGGAACAGATATCCAATTTTTCTTTAATGATCCCACGATTCTGAGATTTGGTATGTGGGCCCTTGAGGGACTTCTGAACACAACTGACCGATCCCAGATCAGCTGAGTGGGTTTAAAATCCAGTTTTTTCCCTAATGATCCCACGATTCTGAGATTTGGTATGTGGGCCCTTGAGGGACTTCTGAACACAACTGACCGATCCCAGATCAGCTGAGTGGATCTAGAATCCAGTTTTTTCCCTAATGATCCCACGATTCTGAGATTTGGTATGTGGGCCCTTGAGGGACTTCTGAACACAACTGACCGATCCCAGATCAGCTGAGTGGCTCTAGAATCCAGTTTTTTCATAATAAACTCTAGCCTACACATCGTACTTTTCTCATCATCGGCCATTACTCTTCGTTACAAAATCTGATGATAATAATGATGTAATTATGGAATGAGTAAAACAAAATTGTATTTTGAAATTTATTTGAATGAAAAAAAATTTTTTTTTTTTTTTTTTTAAAACGTGTTTTTGCAATAAATTTCCACAAACAAAAGTACAATACGGGGTTTTATAGGAAGGGGAAAGGGGGCGCAAAGACATAAAATGTCTCTCGTGGTTGCGTACTTGTACGAAAGCTGTATCCACCGTATGAGTTTCAAGAGGTTCTAATACCAAGTTCAGATTTAGCGAATTTTAGTACATTTTCAGTAGTTTATTGCTTTGATGGTTGATCAAGTTCATTTTAATGGAAATCAATATGGTTGTTCATATCTAGAGGATTATTTTGGAGATTCCACACATATATCTTGCAAAGAATGCTCCTGAACATGGATATCTTATTGGGGGCATTAATGCTACGCGTAACAATCAAAATCGAAACCAAAGAATCGGAGATCACAAAGAATGGGCACAAAGATCATTACGGTTCGACCGCACCAAAGTGAGTCCTCATAATACGAACAGTGGGGGAAGGATGCGAATGATGATTATTGTGGGTTAATTGTTTAGTGGGAACGTGAATGAGAGAGCGGAGGCTGTGGCCGTGGAGAGGATGCGATAGGAACGTTGTGGGTGCGTTCGTGGGGGTTGGGAGTCCGGATCGTTAGGGACGGGGGTGAGCGAACACCGCCGCGCATGCGCTCATCGCACTGGGTCAGGAGCGCCCCCGAGTCCGCTCCCTCAGCTGACTGCCTCCGCGGTCAACAAACGCTGGTTAACAGGTTGGCATCGGCGACGGGTGACGCCGAACCCGCAACGTGTTAAGTCGGGAGGAAGGGACTTCTGCCTACGAGTTTTCACGAAGTTGGGTCTTCGTGAAAGGAGCAGGTGAAAATCAGCTGGGTAATGGACTGAAGAATATCGACGAAACACTAAGAATCATAATACAACTTTTATAGTTCGATTCGTAGGATTCGCTTTTGACTGTAGGTAGGCATATCATTATGACACCATGGATTGTACTGATTAATATGTAAATATTGATATATTCCAAATAAAAATATGAGGTCTTTTCTGTTATATCCCCGCATTTACAAACTATTTTCTAAATAATGGGGATTGATGATCCCCAATCATTTTTACGTCCACTATGGTAAAATAGATCAGAATACTGTGTATAGTTTGGTGGTCTGGATGCTCGCAAGCTCTCATCTAAAAATACAATATTACATCAAGTAATCAATCCCTTAGTTAAGATTTAGATTAAGATTAGTAGAGAATTGATGGAAATATGTGGGGATATAACAGAAAAGGCCCAAAATATGACATCCTCATCTTAAAATAAGAATTTTTTAGAAAGCAGGAAGAAATTACTTTAGTGAGTAGCTTCACTTTGCTTCCTAATCTATCTCAAAACCCTATTTCCAGTCCAAATTTCAACTTATCCAATTGCTGAAAACTCGTATTCTATCAACAAGATACAAATTTGATGATTTTTCCCATAGGTATTTTGGTATATTATTTTCAAATTATGAACCTCTGTAATCGACCATTAACAAAATTTTCGAACCCTCTCCTCAAAATTTGTTTACTTCTCAAGATATGTTGATTAAAAAAAGCGAAAAAACTGTACGCCGTCCGCCGTCCGAAGCTTTATCCCGGAAATATTAGACCAAACTAAATGGAATTTGGCTTAAAAATCGTAAAACTGCTGGGGATATTCCAATAACACTGGCATACCTGACTCTTGATCAACCCTGAAGGGTAGTACTCGTTTTTAAGGGTTCGTTATCTCGAAAACCCTCGATATTAAAGGGAAATTGTTTTGTTGATTTTTGGTCAGAGTTACAATGAATCGAATGAGATCATCAGGGTCGCTTAACACTCATTCCCCATAACCAAGTGAATAAGGGAATATATCGAGTCCGGACCTGTGTACGTCACATGATGCTACGAGCACTATCCGGACCTGTGTACATCACATTATGCTACGAGCACTGTCTCTATCAAGGCTTGGTTGTCCAGTGAAAGAGTTTGTTTCTGCTGCAGGAGTTCGAATCCTGTCGGTGACTATATGTTTTAAAATCTTTCACAGTCACTTGCAAGGTCATTTTCGGTAATATTTATCTTGCATTTTTTTTTCTTTTAATTTATCAATTACCTAATTTTCCTTTTGCAGGAAACATAAACCAGTTATATTTCGATAATGCACCATAGGCTCAGTTCAATAAGTAGTTCTTTATAGACCAGTAATTTGAGTTGAAGGGCAGTCTAAAACAGAAATTAAACCTCTTTGTGATAATTTGCTGCATTTTGCATCGATATTACAAGGTATGTATGTAAAACGAGTTATGGGAGACTGCTACAAAAACTCTATGAACAATTTTAAGGTTAAAAAATACCTATGAATTGTTCAAAAGAAATTAGAGACATCCTTGCTATCCCGTAGAATACAATAATTGAGAAAGAGCAGCTTGAGCGTCGAAAACAGGAAGTTTCGACTTGGTCTCATGATTTCAGAGATCTCAAGATGTTTCGATTTTCAAGAAACGCATCAAAATATGCTTCATGAACTTTTTGGATTGAATTACCGAGTTATAAATTCCAGCACATAATTTAATCGCGCTCTATATAACCATTTTAACACGAATCGGCTGGGCTACCTTCGTCACATTAGACAGCAAAAACAGCAAACGATTGTGACAGTTTCTTGTGCCTTTGTAGTGCATTTTATGCGTCTCTCAGGGATATCGTTCCTCAGTTGTCCGAGATAGGGGTCTCTCCAACTTTCACTTGAAATAATCAGAAACAGTGCGTTGATAATCCGTAGGGTGGACGTAACCTCCCTGTTGATACGGGAACCGCCACAAATTTCGTAAAAACTAAAGAAGTTGCGACTATTAGCATGGATTCCTCAATCCACAGAAGCTCCCATTGATAAGAAATCTTCATTCACGACTGTTTTGGAACAGGATGCGTAGTATATAAATATTATAAAAGCTCCACCCGTCCGCTCTATACTCAGTTTATATTCACTGTGGCTAATCTAAACATCGTAAACCACAATTAACCCAGGAATAATTTACATCATATAAATAATCTCAACAAACATTAAAACAGATCTAACTGATGTCATGGATTTTAAATTTGTTTATACATAAAACTGTTCATTTGGTTGAGGTTTCTTCAAAATTATCTAATACGCAGCCATTTATTAGCAGAAATTAAGCTTAAAGAGTCCGCATTTTCCATGTAGTTGATTTTTAATACAATAATTTCTTTATAGCAGATGAAAACGTTTTTGAATTGAGTAGGTAGTTGTGAAGTTAAACGTAAGTTATTGAGCATCAATATCCCATGAAATCGAAAAAGGTTCTGTGTGCTGGCTAATCTACATCGAGGTTTTTCAAGATCCAGTCTATGTAGTATCATGATCGTAAATTTCAATACGTGTAATGTGTTGGGCTGAATCCAAATAAAAATACAATGAAATTTAAGTAATATCCTGAGCTTAACGAGAAGGGGCCTTGCATGGTCACAGTATCCAGCTATAATCCTATAACTGCCTACTATTGCAGAAGGAGAACCCGCTTAGCCCCGGAAGAACTACCCTACAAAATAATACCGAAGGGCAAAATTGAGCCAAACAAATCATGATATGCAATATATTACTATGATGAAAAGCATATAAGGCCTATCTAGGCCACAACCCACGTAATCCCTAAAAATGTATCGAAGTTGGTCTGCTTCTCGGTAACTAACGTGGTTATACCCATAACAGAGATTAGTGAAAACAGAAAGGCACAAAATCAAAATAGTTCAGGAATGAATGAATCGTGAAATGCGATTGGAAATTCTGATTAGCAATTATAATTCATGAATTTGAAAACTATAATAAGAAGTACCTGGTCAAAACTTGGAGCTATAAGCTATAATTTGAGCGATTTTGTTTTACCCATTTGTTGCATATAAAGGAAATTATTCTTACACCAATGATACAGGTAGGTACCTATTCAACACATGAATATCATGAAAAAGGTAGAAAAATAAACATACTAAACCGCACGACTGAGCGGCTTTGCGTGTTTTTGCCTACGTTGTTGGATGCTTGGAACATCTCACGAACCTACATTATTACAAAACTACCCGGATACCTCTACGGTGCAGTGACCCACATATATAAATATTATACAAATAAAATACAAAATGTAAATGTTTTATTATTTTTTAATAATGATTAACAGGACGTTTCCATTTTTTCCTACCGTCACGTCACGGCGAAAATATTGATTTTCTATAGATTTTCACGTACAAACAATGTGTTACTAGGGAAGTGTAGCACATCCCTTAGTTCTCATTTTATCACAACATCTTATGATCCCTAAGCCTCTGTAGTGTCAAGGAAAGCTGATTTATTACGCTAAGTTATAAATTAATATTGCCAAGTAACCATTATGAACTAATAATGTGTAAAATTAATCATATTATTAAATGATCTGGCTGTAGAACCCTAGGTCTACGTTAGTTTTTTTTTTTTTTTCATTTTTTATTATTATTTTTGTGTGTGTTATAAGACAGATAATTATGACCCGAACGTTAGCATATTCAGTCAGTACTGTTGTAAAGGGCGTCTATAATATAATATAACTTCATGGTATAGGTAATGTAATACACAAGCTTGGCTGAATTATTAAGTTTCCAACACAAATAAAAAGTCACCCTCATAGTAAAAGTTTCCTATGTACCTACCTTGCTCCTTTTGTTTGGAGCCTAGTTTGGTACTAAGAATGTATAGTTTCCTACCTCTTGTGAATACGTAAACCTCTGAGACGTAAACTATCCGGCTACCGTTCGCAGTCCGAATTCAATTAGGTAAGTTCGATATTTTCTCGACCCTTTTTCCTTCGGAGTTTGTAATCTCATTGAATGTAGAGTTATAAAAAAAAGGAGTGATGCGAGCCTACTACTTCTCTCTTGGGAATGAGTTAGAGGAATTCGATTATGGAAATGTGTACGTGAACAGAGTGTTGGAACTCATCAGGGCCCTGATAACCTTCTTTTCATCAACACCAACTAGTATGCTAATGCGCTAATGAGTTCCAGGAAGTTAATACAACTCACCACCTTGTTTCACGGCGACAGGTTGTAACGTGTCAGCGTTGTTCCGAACATGGAAGGATGATATTTATGATCTGCCAACTTCAACCGACCGGTGAAATAAGATGAAGTCAGTCGTTCATAACTTGCTAATACGCAAACATCCCGGAAACACTGAAATTTTTCTGTATAAATATATATGCGTAAGTCTAACACATTACTCATCTACAAGGCTGGATGATCTGTAACAGACTACGACTGAATTTTATTAAAATCTAGTGATTGTCGTGATTAAATTTTTTACTGCCTCCTGTATATATTATTTAATATTTCCGGATAAAGGTGAATGAGTATGACACAGAACTTAATCACAGGGATAATTTTATTACCTATACCGTTATGGTGTTCCAAAAGAAAGTGATTAAGGGAGTTTATTTAACTAGCCTTGATATATTCTTTAATACACTTTGATAGAGATGAAAGGATACCGCAGGGAAGTAAGACAATAATGATTTATATGAATACTAATTGCTATGAGCACAAAGAAAGAAATCTGACTCACCATAATGAAGGCTGGAGCTCGAATGGCAAGAGTCCGTGAGAGTCGACTTGTCGCCATTCAACATAACGGTTCTCAGTAACAGTTTATTAGAACAGTTACAATGTTTGGGAAAAACTGTATTATGGATTATTATGATTTATTTGACATTTTTAAAAGAAGTATTTTGGTTAGGATTCAAAATCGAGCAATTAGCAAAACTTTTTGAAAATAAAGCTATTTCGATGGCACAAAAAATTCTGAAGTAATTTTTTTGACATGGTAGTGGGTGGAGGGGGTAATACCGATTGTTTTAACTACTGCTCAAGCTAAAAATATCGTCTGATTTTCATGATTCCAGTTTTGTTTTATTGGCTGCACTTGTTTCTCCATGCTGCACTTATTGGCGAGTAGATACCTACTTCACATTCTACAGTTAGAAATTCCTCTAATTAACTAGTTTCCAACCAAGCCGAGATTTGGAAGGGCGAATGAGGAAACCCCCTTGTGCGGGGGGCTTGTGCTATCGCGCGCCTAGTGGCATCGCGAGCAACTTGCTAATTGCTTAGTGACACCGTCGGCAGATCGAGTGAGCTGCCAAGATGTCACATAATTCAGGCATTGTATGACTTGACTAGGCATTTTATAAATTACTAACCCATTTTAAGCAATTTATAAAACTTTTCTGGATTTAAAACTTTACCTGGGAAATGATTATAATTTTTAGTAGTTGTTAGAATGCCTTGAGGGGCTCAGGCACACTATTGAACATAACCGATATTTCAAACGTCTAATATGAACGAAATATTACGTATGATAAGTCACATAGGTAGTACGATGTCGATATATATATTTTTCTTTGCCATGGGTTTTGTTTTAGCAGTACAGTTACAATTCGAGCTGCAGGTGACGTCATTTTTACAAAATTACCTTTCTTTGTTGCACAAGAGATGGTCTTGATAGGTTATAATAAATTTGTACTGACCATCCGGATTGGATTGAAAATCGATTAGGTCAACCTGGCACCTGGAGTTGAAGTAATTAAATAGCAGCGGTTTTATAACTAACCCTTTCTTTTTCTCCTTAACTCACAAACTTCGTACATGTCAACTTTTACCGGTATTTCATACTTTTTCCGGAGATGAAACAGATTGCCTGGTCCACTCTCGCTGTTTTATACAATGACGTGAAAGTGAATAATTATTCAAACTGATGGCCTTCGTTTTTCATTATATGAAATACTAGGGATTATGTAGAATGCCAATTTTTTGCCGCAAACATAAAGCATACATTAAGAATTTATGTTAAACTCTATAATGCACGCTACAAAAGGCATCCCAAATAGCGATTTCTAACCACCGATTCATATAAATGCTTTGTGATACCAATGTCAGAATTTCCGGAAACCACACACTGAATCCTAACTGTCGTAGAACAATAAACATAGTCGAACGTCAAAGCTCGTCAAAGTAAATTCATAATCGGCTTTTAAACCCTAAATCGCGAATTTCAGAACACCGCTTGAGTGCATGATAGTAGAGGAATAGGACCCGCACCGCAACAAGGTCAAATTAATTAAGGTCAAGGTCAGCCTAATTATGTCGGTAGTAAGGGGAGGTGTGAAATGAGGTCAAATTAATTATTATAATTAAATTAAAAGATAGTGAAGGTGATGATTGATAACAAATGCTTCAAAGTCGCAATAAATGACAACTGGAGATTCTGAACAAAGAGCATAATTTGTAAATTTTAAAATTTTCTCCTGTTCCGTAGGTAAAACAGTTTTTTGTTTGCCAAAAGGTATGCAATGTGGGAATATGTTCTTCAAGCAACTTTTTCTTTGAGAAATGATGCAAACAATAATTGCAAAATAACGCCTGATTTGAAAGATTGTATAAGCCTCGCAGTAAACTGTTAACATTTTTAATTAGACAATAATCGGAGCGAGATTCTAAACCATTAACTTGCGTTAAGAACAAGAGATTAATGTGTTTTTTTCTAAGTTTAAAACATGTGATTCGAAACTATCACCTTTTTCCCAACCAAAAACGTTTATAGAAATATCATCATTATTCTTCTCAAACGTTAAAATATGGCGGAGTTGAACTGGATAGTCGATACCATTAAAATTATACATGTTTTCATACTTGCGTAAATAAGAAACTCGATAATTACGGGTGGGATCAGGATGGAGTTGTGCTATTATACACCATTTAAAGCATTCTTCATCTTTAAAATTTCGAATATTAACGATCGAATGTTTAGCATTGGATATTTGTTTAGGAGTGGGTATATAACTAGACCCACGCAAAGGCTGATACTTCACATAGTGCAATCGAATTTTACAAACCTTTTCAAATATCCATCCTGACCCCTCCTTCACAAAATTATCCAAAGTTTCATTAATTTTACTCAGCAAATCGTCATATTGGAGATTAAAATCATGAGAATTGATAAGTTTATTCATTTTTCCATGAAATCAAGGTGTTTGCTCTATCCTTTCATCGTTTACGAATTTATATAATTGAAGTTGAGTTGTAACGTACCATTTCACTCCATAATGTTCCCTTAAAAAATGTAATAGTTTTTCACCAACACTTTCACGTACACTATTTAATACCGTTGTGACGTCATATGCAGATTCGTAATCTCCTACTTCAAACTGTTGCGTGGGAAAAGGGACGATGTGGTAATTAACACTGTTGAGTAGATTGCAGAATGCAGATGATGTTGATGTTGAAAAAGAAAAAGACATGATGATGGGTTTAGGATATGAAAAAAACAAAAAACACTGGCATTATATATAATTTTTGAGTAGGGGAAGGGGTGTTGTGGATTTACTTTCCTTACTATAAGAAAAAAGTACAACTTTGTCTCGTGGTACGAAAAACAATGTCTTATATTTTTGTTCTAACTCAAAATCATCAGGTAAATTCATCATAGGAATAAACTTGGATACTAATAATTTGGGTTGTTATTAAATTTCACTGAACTGATGCCAAAAGTAAACTGTTTTCCAGAAGATACCTAATAATCACTTCGCGTTCGCGACAAGGGGGTAGAGGAGCCTTGAGGTGAGCATAAAAACTAGGTTTCATTATTTATGATAAGTAGAATCGATGAATAAATGGGTTACCGTTCTAATGAACGAGTAGTAGGTAGTATAAAAATGATAGTTGTGCTCAGTCGTTATCACCGGCTGACTGATAAGAGGAGTGTGCGGTAAGCACAATTGATAAATAAATGGGTTACCGTTCTAAGTACGAAGTACGATTTATGAAAATTAGTGTGAATAGTGTTCACCCGGTGACCTTGTTTCATAGAGTCTTAGTTCAGAAATAAAGCTGTGGAAATTATAACACCAAGGTTTATTATATCTGTATTAGATAGCCCTTCTCCGTATTATCGACCACCAGTCTATTATACTTACACAATTATTGACTGAAGTGTACGGATACATTTTCAAATACGTATAACTGTATTCATGTAGTCTCCCACCGAAAAAATATAATGAAATCAAATAAAAGCCTTCCTCTTGACCAGTCTGAAAGGTACCTAACAAAAGCTAATAATTATACTCGTATATATTATTACCTAAGAAGAAAAGAAGTTTATCAACGATTCTACGACTGTAACATTGAAAATTTAAATTTCATCAATATTTGCTAAAAATATATGACAAATGAAAAAAAAAAAAAAAAAATACAAAATCGTATTTAAATTGCAGAATTTTTTCAAACGAGTTTTTTTTCCCATAACATTAGTAGTTAACAACTTCATTTCACTCAAGTCCTAAATTTTCAATAAATGCAACATAATATAATACGATCATTTACAAAAACTGTCCTCCTAATTAAATCAGTTTTCTAACCTTCATACAAAATTGTTGTTAAGGAAACTATAAGAAAGTAGACAAGCAGGATTGTTGTACGAATCTCTATTGAGGCTTCAATGAGACTAGTTGGTGAGAATCAATACTTTGGAAACTCGCTAAACCCCATCGTCCCACCACATTGCCATACATATTATGCCCATATTAAAAATTGGATGAACCAGGAAGCCTTGCGTGAATTATTTAGGGATGGTTTGAATGAGGATTTCCCTTAGCGTTGAGAAGCGAATCTAGGTTTCAAAAAATACCGTGGATAGAATTTCAATGAGTTACTTGTGAGTTTAATGATAGTCGTATCCATTCGTCTATTGAATGACCGAGAATAGTTTGATAGGGCGATATAAAGGCACACCCGTAGGAGCTGCGACTGATACCATAACGACGACTAATCCCCAGTCAGTTGTTCCGCTGAAATGAACGATTCCACTCCCGTTTGTGATCCGAATCAAAGCGCACGTCTCCCTGAGGCAGACAAGGGGATAACAAATAGGATTACGCTATGATTGGCTATTTGATGATTGGCGCCATTGGATATAGGACGGGCCTCTGTATTGCCATCCGGGTCGCCAGTATATCACGCGGCCCCATTCAACCTCGTATCGTCATTACCCGAAGACTACGCCAAATTAATTATTCAGGTTCCACACCATTATCGTGCGGCACACGTTGCAGGCTCCGCAACTCGTCAGCCGTTTCCGTGCTGCGTCCACTTCAACTCCATTGAGATAATCCTTGGTCGTCGACTTACCTACCTATTTTGCAACAGTCGTACGGTTCATTTTATGTTAATCAGTTGCCTTATACTACTCCATTCAGTGCATAGTGCTAGCTAAAGGGCTGTATATAACTAAATTTGTAAAAAAATGTGTTTTTTGGTGTTTTTTACCAGAAAATATATGTAGTGTATTTTGTTTAGTACAGGAAGCTGTGTCCAAAATCAGCTCTAAATTTCCTAAGAGTCGTTCGTAACATTGCCATGTTCTGAAAAAACGCATTTTGCCCAGCTATGCAGCACCGTCGAGTTGCACTGTGGTCCAAAATACGATTCTACGTGTCCAAAATTCAAAAAGAATCGTAAGATCGTGAAATTGAATATCCGAAGTTTTTCCGCATGTAGAACAAGAATCTGAAGTCGGTTTGTTAAAATTATGGAGGAAAAACGCTAATCTAAGAGAGGTTAATTAAGAATTCAGGCCATCTGAACGAATATAGGTCAAACCGAGTAAAATAAAACTTTCCTTCATTTTCAACAAATGAATAGTATAGACATTAAGGTTGTCCTCTGAATAGTCAATATTGGTTTCAAGTATTTTAATTCCCCCCCCCCCCCCCCCGATTTTATGCTCATAGAATCGCATTTTGGACCACTGAGCATCGGGTGGACAGATTTTTGGATTATTATTTTCTACATTGAAACTTTGTGATCAATCAACAAAAACATAATAATTTTTTTAACCCCCTCCCCTCCCACTCAAACTTTGGCAGCTGTCTAGAGATTTTCTATGAAACAACTGGACCAATGTTTATGAAATTTGGGTTTTGAATTAGATTTGGGTTTAGTTAATCCTAGGAGCTCGGTATACATTTTTATCAACCCCAAAGGGTAGAATTTAAGGGCTGAAATACTAAAAAATCGAGATCTCAAAAATTTTTAAGGTAAGAGTAATGTTTTTTGGTTGTCATTGATAGGTGTTATCCCATAGAATCGAATGAAACCACCCGAAACACAGTATATCAATCCGTTTGTATTCCCTAAGGGCCAGAACGTAGAGTGCGAAATCCAGAAAAGGTAGTGATATTCTTGAATTAGTGAGTCAATCACTAAATTCCATCAAGGACCGCTAGAAAGTGTGTTTGTAAAATCTGAACACAAAATTTGCCCAATAAATTCAGGTGATTGTATCAGCAGGTATAATTCTACCGGAATTCTGACTTCGCGAAATCCAGTTTAATGCAACTATCGTCCTCACGGATGGACTAGCAAAGATTTGAAGCGCGTTTGTTGTGATATATGGAGATATATCCCCAAATTTGCTATAAACAGTTGGCGAAAAGGATTTTAAACGGACACAGTATGAAAAAATACAACTGGGCCGAGCACTTACAACGAACAACATCCGGCCAGGTTGGCACGAAATTTGGGAAAATCAAAACCCGAACGAAATAAAAGAAAAACGTTCAGATATTATTCAGACTTATGTTACGAGGTCAAAATACAGCTATTACGAACGCATAATGTATTATTCTTATAGTGACTATTATAAACATTTGACTACGAACATATTCAAACTAATACACTACTTAGAACTCGATATACTTACCTATTATATATACAAAAAAAAAAAAAAAAAAAAAAAAAAAAAAAAAAAAAAAAAAAAAAAGATGCTGGCCCAATTAAGAAAGAGTAATATAACACGGTTATCTCACGATTTAAGCAAAGAACTCCCTATAAAAGTTGAACAAAATGGCCCCTGTATTTTATGCTACATGGGAGCGCAGGAGACTGTACGCCATGTGGTATGCGTGTCCTTAATTAGCGGTTTATAGAATAAACTATCTAGGAAATAGAAGGTTATCAGAAAAGCATTTACTTAAAGTAGTTTTAAAAGGAGGAAGTAAAGAAGAACTTATGGTTTCCCAGTATATAAAAGCATATATTCGAATTAGAAAGTGTATTCACCAATTATTGTCAAATATTGATTTAGTGTAAAATAATGTAAATGATGTGACAACATGTAAATTTACATTGTATGGGTCAGAGAACTAAAACAATAAAGATTGATTTGATTTGATTTGGTAGATGGGGTTTAATAATTCTATAAATAAAAACCTTCGTACAATCATTTGCAGCGTTTCACAATTCGAGTTTTCGATTCTACGAATCTTGAAATGTAAACCAACAAATTTATGGAAGGGGATATTATTATTTTTTTCGATTAAAATGGTTCAATATTGAAAACAATAAACCGAAATGCATCATTCCAATAATCAGGCTTAATACAATTTATTGTCACTTTGAGATAATACCTCATAAATTCATTGTCCTGCCTAAAAATGTAATTTTTTCTTTTAGCACTAGTTTAGCTCATATTATTTCGGTTTAGCTTGATAGTGGGTTAAGAGCAGAGATGTGCTAAATCAAATGGATACGTGGTGTCGTGAACTTTGAAAACATTTCGCCGACTAGCTCGGTCATTAGAGCCGGAAAACAGTTCCATTGTGCATAAAGTTGTCACACCCAACAATCGGAAAGTCCTAATTGTCTGACAGTTCCAGTATCGACCTGAACAACCAAGCAATGCGGGTTTGTGTTGGATGCTCAGATTGTACAAGTTAACGAGAAAGTTGGCAGCTGATATCTTCCGATCGGAGACTTGAATTACAACTTAATCTCCAATCAAGAACTGAGCTTTCGGCCGTTGAATGTTCGGGGAGAATCGTCCCTTCGCTCCAGGCTTAGGAGTTGGGCTGATGGTGACGATTGCAGCCCCGAACAACGAACCAAGTTACTTGAAACTTCTACGAAATACGCACTCTATTAACGGGATTCTTCATTCATGAATATTTATTATTTCGGGTCGACTGCTGAACGAATTAAGACAAGAATTGAACTCCCACAGGCAGTTACATTGTTCATAGTTCAACTACACATTCGTATCTGGTTATCATGTAACCCTGTGTTCTTATTAATTTGGCTGCATTAGTTTGTTGATCTCGCTATCATGCTAGGTGAGATCGGAAAGTTGTGATGGATAGGAGTAGTTCCTCCTTCTTGATTCTTGCAAATGTTACATCTAATGGGAAGTTACATCTAAGAGCTATCTGTGGTCAGGAGATCCTTTGGGTGTAGCAGGTTAATCGCATCCCCCATTTGAAGGGGGAACTTAACATTTCCATCACTTACATTGTCATAAAGTTCACTAAAATCTAATGTTTGTTGTGATATAATTTAGATGATTGTTGGTCAGAACTCTACTCACAATTCTCCCAGAAATTTCCCGCAATGAATAGTAGCAGAGAAATTACCTTCTTGGGAATAAATATATTTACGAATGATTTTCTCCCTCCACACTTGAGCAAGCGAAATTGAATTATGAGTTGCTTTATGGAAACTAATATACCTAGACTAGTTTGATTAATTAAATTGCTTTGAATATTGCTGTAGGAATGATGGTGGTGAGCTCGATCTTTCCTATTAATGTAACAGCTTGCCATTAGCCAAACCAACTACATGACGGACTAGATACCTACCACTAATCTTTACGGATTTAGCGCAATACGGATGTCACAACCGACTTTGTTACTTATGTTACTTATTTATTAATTTTTGTGCGCTGCTTATTAAATCGTGATTATCAAACGTCTTCAAGAATTTAGGTGGTAAATATTCCGGAAACCACCCAATTTTCCCTCATATTTTTTCACTATTGCAGAGACATAAAAAATGAAATAATATTGTTAAAGCTTCATGATCTACGTAATAAATAATTTGTGTGTCAATGATCTTCACTCACGTGTTCATTTTCCCTTTTTATATACAAATTATTTTAAAACAATTGACACATTCCGCACTCCCCTACGATGAGTAGTTTTCTTTTTATGATTTTTCAAAGTTTCCTTTATTGGGGACGTCACACATGGCAGGGGGGTCCTTTGACGTCACCAGTGCATGAAATTTTATGAAATCAGAAAAAAATTACTCTTCGTAGGAGAGTGCGGTTGATGCTTCATTGGATGGAATCTTTTTTCATTTAAAATTAGTTGAAGTTCCTTTTTTACACCCATGTATATATCATACTCAGTCATACTCGCACTTCCCCTATTATAAAATTAGGTCCCAGTTTGCACTTACCTTCATTTTTTTACTCCAATTAAAACGTTCCAATTAAATTGCCCAAGCAACACAAACCGACACATGCATTACTTTACCTAGCTAACAATATAAACGTCATCACGTTTTCTCGTAATTCATTATTTATCGTTTCATAATCTTAGAATAATAATTATAAGTTGCCTACTTTCCTCTTATTCTTGTTGTCATTTTATTCACAACATAAATATACCAGCCGGCATGAACCGTTGGTGGATACTACTTTCAATGGAAGGGTACCTACCTATTCATGGATCTTATGGTCACGCCTAATATTCATAAACCCTTTCATGTCCCATGCTCACTTCATTTTATCTTAGTTTTTTTAAACCTAACCAATTTTGTTGAGCCTCTACAATTTAATTAATCATTGCTGCTATCATTCTAGCTTTCAATTTGTAGCTTTCAAATTTTGTGTATTCAGAGACTCTTTTCTTACTATCAGGCCATTAGCTCCAGTGTTATTGGTATATTGTTGCACCAAACTCTTTTGCTACCTTTTGAGAAGTAAAAATCAACTTTTTTGAGTGAAATTTTCCAACACAACCTGAACTTGAATTGGACGTGCACATGGGCTTTGTGGGAACAGGTCCTTGAAAATCCGTTACTGGCCTTTATTATGCCTGTAATTTATATCTGGAACGTTCCTGGTGATTTTGTGCTGCTACCTGGTAAATCTCTACCGTTGGTGACGATTGAGTGACCACTGGAACTAATGTTTTGTTAGCAGAAAATAACGCAAGTGTTAGAAAAATAATGAGAACTATATATATATATTTATTTATTTATTTATTACCATATATAAATTTAGTACCATATATAAATTTAGTACCATATATTTATTTTCCCTTTTACAGAAGTTTTTGTGTGTCTAAATCTGTCTTCTTTCTCTCATATCCAAATTTATATATATATATATATATATATATATATATATATATATATATATATATACTCCAACAAATATACATCACTGCGTTTCGAGTTGATAAACAATCAACATGTGTTATCCCCATACTTAATTGTGTCGTCTTACTAATTGGTCGTACACAAAATATATATTAATTGCTATGCAATTCTTAGGCCGACCCCCAATAATTTTTTTTAAATGTCCACTTTTTTTGTGTAACGTTTTTTGTCCCGAGATGGGAAGCGAGAGGTCGTGGGTTCGAATCCAGGCCAGGCTTGACATTTTTTTTTTTTTTTTTTTTCGTGAGACGAAGGTTGTGGGTTCAAATCCCAGCCAGGCTTGATTTTTTTTTTTTTTTTTCTCGTGAGACGAATTGCATAGCAAATTATCCTCGTTTTCTACACAGTAGAAAAGAGAAAAGATCCGGCGAGGCGCGAAGCGCCGAGTATAGATTAGGGGGGTCCAGGGGGGCGAAGCCCCCCTGGCGGGGTCAAGGGGCGGAGCCCGAATATATATATATATATATTTTTTTTTTTGTGCACGACCAATTAGTAAGACGACACAATTAAGTATGGGGATAACACATGTTGATTGTTTATCAACTCGAAACGCAGTGATGTATATTTGTTGGAGTATTGATCGACATTCCAACACTAACATGGATCTTGGTTCAATACATAGGTACACGATTACCTGGCTTATACGAAATTCGGATGAGCTCTAGATAATATTTTGAATCTGAAAGAATATCATTGGCATTAATTTATAAGGATATAAATTAGCGGAAGCAGGCACGTAGCCAGAGGGGGGTCCATGGGGTCCGGACCCCCCCCGAAATTTTTTGATGAATTAAAAAATTATTCATGGTTAGGGTAGTATCTATTATTTCACTAGCACGAACTACCAACAGAGAATATTCGTCTGATGTGAAATTCTTCAGATATTATTTTTATAATACTCATAGGTTCTGCTAATAGCTCCAATATGTAGAGGTGAGATTCCTGAGATAAGAAGTT
The DNA here is from genome assembly GCA_030762985.1 of Adelphocoris suturalis. Lineage (NCBI taxonomy): Eukaryota > Metazoa > Arthropoda > Insecta > Hemiptera > Miridae > Adelphocoris > Adelphocoris suturalis. Next base: position 6,105,352 of record CM061047.1, read on the forward strand.
AGATATTTCGGTACACGGACATGGGTCATGTATGCGACCTTAAAGACAGATCAACGCCTCTACCACTATACATGAACGACCCGTGTAAAACTTGCCGCGTAGCAACTCTTCATACCTTTCAGCACTCCAAATTTTTATTATGGTGTTCAGAAGCCTTCTGACATCTTCCCCTGAAGAGATTCCTTTCTCTCTCTGGAGGGCAGTACTACAGAGGAAGAAAATTCTCTCCGAATCTCGTATTCCCTCGGCTAGCCCTTTCACTTCATCAGCAAGGAGTGACACGCCGACCGCTCCCTGAGGTAACTCGTACTGCTTTCCTTGCAGACACATGGCTCTCTGCTACAGCATGTCCCATCTTAATGTGGTCCAGCCTCCTGGAGAATTTAACATCCCGTCCCCGAAGCCTCTTATGAAATAGTTCTGAATAGGATCAGCATTTGGTATTGATATTATACTTTGAGTTCCACGGTTGGTATTCAGGTTCGCAATATTTGGATGTCTGGAGCGTATATGTAGAGTGAGTTCTCTTCTTGTAAAGCCTCTAGAACAATGGGGACATTGGGTTGCATTGTCTCTTTGACTATTCACCAAGGTATCATAAATGTTACTGAGCTACATAATTACGTTGCTCCAACGATATCACAACAATAACAATAATTAAGTTAACACTTTTGGAATGAGTGAATGAGACAGAATTTGGCACTCAACTTCGAATTAGGAATTTGAAGATGTATGACTGGTAGTGTGAACCTGTCTGTTACGTTTTCCATCGGTTTTTGGTTAAAAAAATAAATAAATAAAAAATAAAACGCGATCTAACGCTTCGAAAATCGATTTTTTGTGTTGCGCAGAAATTCACACAACACATCACCATCCGTTCCGGGATTAGAAAATTCATAATTTTACTTCATGGGATCTTGCAGTCTAGGGGAAATTTATCTATCCTATGTGCTTCATGGGGTTCTGTATTCCGCCCCACACTCCTCACAAAATCCTACGGGGAGAATGTTTCCAGATGTATTCCTAACTCTTACGTTACGGGATCCTGCAGTACCTTAGAAATTAAGATTAGAACAATCTCTTAGAAATAAGATGGGTATCGAACGCCTTTCTCATTTGACGATTATGTCAACTCATTATCCACTGTCGTTCGCGGCTGATGACGGGCTGGATTTGATGTCTTTAAAAGAAAACAGAAAAGTCTTACTATAAACATTTTATGATCAACTAAATACCTAAAAATTGAACTTTTATTGTTGTATAAAGATCAAGATTTATCATGACTGTAAAAAATTGTTTTAACTGTCACCTAAAATCCTTATTATGTACCTACCTATTAAATATTTTTGCCTTATTAAAGATAGTATTTCATCATGTTTGTAAAACATTTCTTCTCCTGTGACTTAAAATTCGTATTTTAAAATTTATTGAAATAGGAAGAGAGCCGGTGGGCAAGGGGGGGGATCTGGACCCTCCCCAAGGCAAAATCCTGGCTACGTGCCTGAGCGGAAGCATTGTTTTCACTTTCAGGAGAAAAAGAATTTTCGGTATCCATATTCAAAATTTCCACTCGCATTTTACGTTTTAGATCGTTCTGAACAACCTCGGTTCCGTGTATATCTGTCTGTGTCTGTGTGTGTGTCTGTCGTGGGTCCGCGAATCCTCGTAACAAGCTTATTCTCCACAGTTTTCATCCGATTTGGATGAAATTTTCGGGGGATGTCCGGGCTACGGGTTAGACGGTCCCATATCAGTTTCATTTTTCTTGACTCAATACCTCACTCTGCGCATGCTCAAATGTAAATTCCATTATGCTCCATTTTTTCACATTCTAGTGGTTCGATATCGCTTAAATTTGGATGATAGTTGGAAGAAGATGACACGATTATCTCATATTAATTTCAACGAAATTGTATCATTAATAGCTACTGCGCATGCGCCAATGTGAAATACTTGTAATGACCTTAATTTCCACAGTTTTCATCCAATGTTCATGAAATTGTCAGCGAATGCGCGGTTTAGGTTGTAGATGGCCCCGTACCTATTTCATTGTTTTCAATTCATCAATTCATTCTGCGCTACCCCAAACCTAAATTACATTGAGTATACTCAACAGTGTACTTTGTGGTGGTGCTTCGGGTTATTGAAGTATTTGTTTAGGTCCTATAAATCCCCGTATTAACCAGCGATGGAGAAACATGCCTAGATGTTGGAGACTGCCAGTAGGCCCTAATATTATCTGTTGGGCACGAATATATACCTCGCAATGGTAATTTGTAATAAAGACATTCAATTGGCTCAATTTCATATCAACTGTAACTTTACTTCACGTTTTACTGTCATTGGCATTTATGGTGGAACATAAAATTTAAAAAACGGAAGTTAGTGAAAAACGTTGTCTATTTCCACGAAAAATAAAGAGTTACAATGTTAAATCGATTTCGACGGTTAGGCCATCATCAGTAACAAACAATAACTGAAGACACATTAGAAAGGACACAGCTTATATAGAGACAGGTGAAGGGAGATTGACTCCCATTGGTCGAGAGAAAGGAAAGGGGCAGGAGGTACAACCAATCAAGTGCATACAAAGTGAAAGGGAGATTGAATCCCATTGGTCGAGAGAAAAGAAAGGGGCAGGAGGTAAACCAATTAAGTGCATACAAAGTGAAAGGGGATTATAGCTAATCAGATGAAGTGAAAGGGGGGAAATAACTAAATAGGGTTTCAACAGTGTGAAGGGATAATTCCAAGGTTTACAGAAATGGACCTATCAGTGGTGAAATATATTGAGATATATCCTCATTTAAACATTTACCAGACCTGTCACTTTTGATAATTTCGAATTTTTCAAGTACATTCAACATACCTCCCTTTGGGCAAAAATGAAGAAATTCTACAAACTGTCTGTCTGCAAATCAAAATTGTAACTATGATTGGATTCCTTAAGATGTTTTGCAAATGTAGACTTACCCTTATTTTCCCTGAAATCCTCCATATGCTCGTCTATCCTTTCCCTAAATTTCCTACCAGTCTGACCGCAATATTCGTAGCCACAAGAACATTTTAATTTATAAACTCCACTTTTATCCTGCACACTAATTTTATCCTTAACGGATCCTAGTAATGCTTTAAGACTATTTTTATTTTTAAAACCTACTTTATAACCTCTCGATGATAGAATTTTGCCAATTTTATCAGAAATTTTCCCATATTAAGGTAAACTTATCCATTGCTTTTCTTCTAAAGTTACATCTTCCCGAGCCAGATTGGAAACTTTTTCCCTACTCTTTTTCCTAAGAACCTTATCCCATATATGGTATCAACGAGATCTCCTCCATATCCGTTACTAGCCGCTATGCTTTTGATAATGGATTCATAAAATTTAACCCGAAATATTCAAAACCTGAGCTGGATTTGCCGAGTTCGGTAGGTTTCTACCCCAGTACTTTTAATTACATTAGCTAAAGGTGAATTCATCTGCTTTGAAGGAGTAAGTCGCACCTCCCCACCCACTACTTGCTTCTGTTCATCTAGTGAATTCCCAACAACTTGGTCATATTTGGGGCTTTATCAAAACTTCACTCTTAATTCGCACTCAATGGAAGATGTTTCTTTCTAGCAATACCGTTAATCTCGCTTTTGAACATGCAATTAGAGTAATGTGCTTCAAACCTTAGCTGATCATTCTACTTTACCGTGGTATTACTTCTTTTCAGAGGTAGAGCTTCAATCACTCTCGAGAGGTAGATTTTAGAAGAAATGTTGTGGCTTCGTACTCAATCAAGAAACAATCAATATAAACGAAGACACAGTTAATCTTGTAAATTGCTAATGAAATTGTATTATTTTTCAATGCGAGTGCAAGAATAGCGCAATTTATCCCAGGACTGTGCACATCACCGCATACATTTCACACAATCCTCCTCCCTCCCGAATAATTTTTATCGTGAATCGAATAGTTGAGAAAAAATGAGTTAGATGGACCCATGTATTCATTGAAATTCATGTTCGCGTCTGGTAACATCATATATGCATAGAATGAAATATCATGATAAAGTCACATTATATTACCCAAGGTCGTTATTAAAGTGCATTTCCGTTTGATGCGACTGATTTCTGGCTTTCCTCAAGGACGTAATAGTTCTTAGCATACAAAAATTATAAGTAGCTAAATTGGGTTTGGCCGTGCGTTGCGCACAATGTCATCACAGAGCAACCTCAACATCTATTGTGTAAGCTTTCAAAAAGCTTTGGTTAAAATAATTCAGATAATTAAGGGGAAAATACGACTTGTGTATTACGTGTTCATCTTTTGTACGTTTAAAAATTGTTGTTGTTGAGAAAAAACAATTTTGATTACTTACATATTAGATTTTGCGTCATTTCACCTAACCTTTTTCGAATAAAATATAAATTTTGATTGTATAATATAGTTTTCGTTTGTTCAATTAAAATAATTTGATTTACAAATGCATATTAGTTCACGAAATAAAACAATCAAATCCCTTCCCGGTAAATACCTGCATTTATTTTCCGACATAGTCTGATCTGCAGAGGAAAAGAAGAAAAAACACCAGAAGATTTGTATTTGAACTTTCACGGGATGAAGTTAAATCTCCAGGGGCACCACAATCCCTGTGAATTACCGTTTACTTTTATCTTGGAGTTGAATTGGTTTGGAAATAAGTTCTCTTCGTTTTTTATTTTATTTTATTACTTTACTCACCTTTTGGCGTACTCCATGCACTGCCCTTTCCTATATCTCGCTGCGAAAACGTGCTCCCATTACGAATAGTTTTGTTTTTCAAAAGCTCAGTGTCGCCGAAAATGATAATGATGCTTCAAATGCTTCTAACGTTGATGAGGAAAAAGTAACCTGGACAGTGGCCTAAAATTAAAGATGTGCTTTAGAAGTTTTCAAAAATGCACCTGAAAAATTCTGATTTATTACTATTTTTTATTTAATCTATGCTTAATGGTTCAAGCCGCACCTGAACCAGAAGGATCATCAGTGGCAATGAACCAGGTTTTTGAAGGGACACCGCACGATTCTAAGGGATGTAGTACTGCCCTCCGTCACTAAATTCGAGTGGCATCATGGACTCCACTGGATAATCAGATGGGAAAAAACGAGGGGTACAGCGATGGCCACTGTTTAGCACCTACAGCATTTCTTCCTTTCCGATGGATAAAAGCACACTTTGGGAACATCGGGAATGAACTCGCCGATCGACTTGCCAAGGAAGCGGCAACTGACAACTCCCTGTCATTTGCATTCACCATGACACCTATTTCCCATGTCGAGGCAGTCGGCTACAGGTTGGCATTGGAGAAGTGGAACAGTACACCAAATGCATCTCACACACAACTTTTTCCCTCAGGTCGCTGATAGACTTAACACGCCTCTAAAGATCAATTTCAAGCTTACGCAGGCACTAAGTATTCATGGAAAACATACTGCATACTTGTACCGATTCGGTCTGAAGGATTCACGACCGAGTGCAGTTGTGAAGTCGGAGGAACTCAAGATTGGGACCACTTGATAATATCCTGCAAGAGATTTGAGCATCCGAGGAGCAGACTGCTGAAGAAGGTGGTACTGACTGGTGGAATCTGGCCTCCAGCACTCCGAGATCTAGTGACGAAGTATTTGGGAGGTTTCACAGTTTTTCTCAACTGCATGGATTTTGGTGACATCTGACTCTCTCTCTCTCTCTGACTCTCTCTCTCTCTCTCTCTCTCTCTCTCTCTCTCTCTCTCTCTCTCTCTCTCTCTCTCTCTCTCTCTCTCTCTCTCTCTCTCTCTCTCTCTCTCTCTCTCTCTCTCCCTCTCCCTCTCTCCTCTCCTTCTCTCTCTCTCTCTCTCTCTCTCTCTCTCTCTCTCTCTCTCTCTCTCTCTCTCTCTCTCTCTCTCTCTCTCTCTCTCTCTCTCTCTCTCTCTCTCTCTCTCTCTCTCTCTCTCTCTCTCTCTCTCTCTCTCTCTCTCTCTCTCTCTCTCTCTCTCTCTCTCTCTCTCTCTCTCTCTCTCTCTCTCTCTCTCTCTCTCTCTCTCTCTCTCTCTCTCTCTCTCTCTCTCTCTCTCTCTCTCTCTCTCTCTCTCTCTCTCTCTCTCTCTCTCTCTCTCTCTCTCTCTCCCCCCTCTATCTCTCTCTCTCTCCTCCGTTCTCTTCTTTCCATTCTCCAAATCAAGATTCCGAATTGAAAATTTTGAAATTTTGCTAGCCAAAATTAAATTAATTAATTTTTAATCATTAATTTTTTATTTTATTATTATTTTTTTTGTTACATATTTTCTGATTATTTTATTGTTTTATGTTACTGTTTGTTTGTTTTCCTTTTATTTGTTTACAGTTTATTTTACTCACATGATTATTCGAGTTTTGTTATTGCTATGATTCTATCTAGTTTTTATTATCAATCATGCTTGCTCTATGATTTTATTATTTTCATCTATTTTGTTTCTTATTTCTTCTCTCGGCTTATGTAAAATTCGGAAAATGAAAAGAGTGTAGTTTGCCAAGAGGAGCACTCTGCAAAAAATAAATGTGAACATACATTAAAAAAAAATGCCCCTACAGCAAATCAAAAACCTCAAAAATAAAATTATTCAATTAAGACTAGATAATGACTAGGCTTATAACTAAATACGGGTTACGTATTTAGACTCAAATAAATTATATCACAGATCAGATATCACAGTTCGTAGCAGAGTTCAGCGGCCCATAGGTACAGCAACAGAGACTGGATTATATAAAAAGCCAACCCACTGAGGGAGCCCTTCCTGGATTCGGAGGAACATACGGTCTGAACAGACCTTCAGAAGGAGGCGGATGAACAGATCACCGGCACACCTCCCACACACAATATGTTGAGCTGTGACTAAGACGGGTATGGCCAGTGGCGAATCTAATTTATCTCTATTTGGACCCTCTATGGAAGTTGGGTTACGAAAGGGCTTGCTGCGCACAAATGAAGGACATCATGCAGACCAGTGACTTCACCCTGTCATTGTTCATGCCAAATGGAATTTGCTTTATGTTGCATGCAGAAGATTCGATCCTCAATGCGTACAGGCCACCTTTGAATGGAGCAATCACCTATCACTCTCATCAAAAGAATTTAAGCACTCTCATTGCCATGAATAATCACATTGTTTGACACCCACATAAAAGTTATTGTTGATTCCAACGTTGTTGCTAGGTGCAGCAATACAAGTAGGCTTTGTATTAGAGGATCATCAGATTACGTGTCCCTACCCGCCTCGATGGTACTTAGTGAGTCGCTGCAGATCACACAATTCCCAACTCCCAACAACTGGCAGAGTCGAACAGCCAAGCTATGCTTTGAACAAACACGCGACAGGTGGTAAGCGTCAAGTGACTTGGAAATTGGGGCTCCAAAGAGCAAGGCCAACACCATCAGGTGTCTTTGACCCATCGATAAACAGGAGTGTGTGTCCAGAATATCGCTGGATTGCCCGTTGGTAGCGGCAACTGAGGATGTGCAGGGTGTATTGCCCTTGACCCTGGACCCTCATGAGAAGGTCCAAGGTGGGGCAGGGGGCGCTTAATATGGGACCACAGGGTATATCTGTTTCCTATCCCACCTGGTGTCCTCCTGAATACAAATACCCAAGGGGCGTTGGAATTAAAAAACTTTATCGTTTCGTGAAAATTGTCATGTATTCAATTATAAAACGTTTCTTTATTTGTACAGTTTAAATTATTACAAGATTTTACAAAAAAGGACTTTGTTTCCTCAAATAAGGTTATCATTGATATTGCGGTTCTTCAGGGAGATCAAAATTAAATTAAAAATTTGATGTTTTGAAGGAGCGCCACCCTGAAGAAGCGCCAGTTTCTGGAGAGAAACCGTGGAGATCAATAAAAAACCAATTTAAGGACAGAAAAGTCTTTCTTGTTCAGTTAAATAAACTCAATAAATTTGCAATAATTGTCGCTAGTAATTACACTTGATTATTGATTTTTGTTTAATGGAAAGTTTCATGTATTCAATTTTAATTACATACATTCCATCAATTTCTACATTTCAACATAATATCTGATGCAAATTGAATTGACGTATCCCATGACAAATACACTTGATGCATGGACAACGTGCTGGAAAGATTTCTTTGCTACATTGACCGTCCAATGCGTAGCCCGTCACTCAGTGTCATGTGGTTTCACCTGTTTCTCAATAGTTTGATTCTCACACACACACATTCAATTTATGAAGGAATTAGTTTTATTTGAATGAATGCACTGGTTGTCCGGTAGCTCTCATCTACGTTATTATGCTTATTGCAAAAGCCTGAAAAATTTTCAAATAGCGATTGAGTTATCAATGTTTTCATGTGCATCAAAGGGAAACAGCAAATTCATGAATTACTATAAAACTACAAAAATGAGGTACAAAAATGACCCCCCAGAGCAAAGACATATCCATGTCAAATCAGTACATTTTGATTCCTCACTACCGAAGGTAGGTAAGCTTTGAGTATGCTTGCATACGAGTCTGCAACACATTGGGACATTTACATGTGTGTTTTCTTATTGTATTTATTACTAGGCAGATCTCACCCGTGCATTGCACGGCGGGGCGTACAGATCAATTAAATGGGCCATAAGAGAAACCGCCCACCCGTGGGTACTTAATTGAATTCGCGATCGTGTTGACTCATTGTTCCGAAACCCGTTATATATATATATATATATATATATATATATATATATATATATATATATATATGTTATGTGTGTGTGTGTGTGTGTGTGTGTGTGTGTGTGTGTGTGTGTGTGTGTGTGTTATTGAATGAATGGCAGAGGAGATGGGATGAGAGCATGAAAGGCAGGTGGACGTATGAATGGTTACCTTGTGTTAAAGAGAGAGTGGAAGCGGAATGGATGGTCTTCGACTTCCACATGACTCAGATGATATCTGGTCATGGGGACTTCGAGGATAAGTTAGGCTTAGTAACTATAGGATTAGGTAGGAAGGGAGGCTGATGAATATCGAGTAGCCAGCTTCCCAAACAACTGTGATATTAGGTTAGGAAGTTATTTTAGCTAGGATTTTAGATAGTGAATGTAATTTAAGGTATGACTGTAAGTTATTTTGAATGAACGGGTTAGGTTAGGTAGGAAGAGACGAGAGCCCCTGAGTTCTGACCTCTAGACTCAGGTGGCGTCAAACAACGGGGACCGTATTCCTCATGGGTCAGTGAAAAGGTGGCAAGTCCAAACCCACGATCACTGGCTCATGAAAAGCGGTAGGCCCTCCCTTAAAATATTGAAAAATGGGGAGGGTCGAGCCTGCGACCATTCCAGTCTTAGGGGGCTTGAGACGGGGTGGCTACTGGGCTTCTGCCCGGTGCCCTGCAGGCTCAAGTCACCAAAATGGTACCACGGGCGGAGGGAGCCCCAGGCCACAGAAGCATCGCCTCTGGCAAAGCTTCACCGGCCTGCCCTCCGATAGAGGTCGGATTCGTGGTGGTAGTAAACTCGCTAGAAAGTAGGCAGCAGTCCCCCTCCCCCCATCTTCTGTGTTGATGGGGCCCTCTGGTAGTAGACGAAAGTCAGTTAACCAGAGGGTCTCCATTAAATCAACATACAATTTCCACATGTTCCGACACCCGTGGGTACTTTATTGAATTCGAGCCAGGCTACATCACCTACCCCAGTAGCGTTGTTGTTACCACTACACAGCAAGGTAGTGAAGTAAGGTTGTTAGTTCATGTACCCAAGCATCAAAATAAGAAAACAGTTGATTGTTCTCTACGCAACACAGTGAGTCTATTTTATTTATTGGTATCGCGTGAGCAAGTTTTCGTGACGATTTTTCAGTTTATGTGCCAAAGCAAAGACATAAAAATGTCAAAAAGTTACCCTTTCTAGTGTGAAAGAAACATTTCATATCGAACCTGCTGAATTCACCAATCATATGAGGTACAGCCTGGCACCGTGTCCTACGTAGATTCGCAGCACCCGTCGACGCGTTTGGTGGTAACTTTGGCCAATCCAGGCAGACAAAAGTCTAAGTGCATTTATATGTGCTAAAAATTGATTTAAAGAAAAAAAAAGCTGAAAATCTGAAATCTTTTTGAATAGCAAATGATTATTTGGTAACATCAGCCAGTTTTAGAAATTTCGTAATTCTTAGATATTTTTGGGAACCTTAGAACTCTTGGGAAACCTTAGCTTAATTTTTTAGCTATTTTTAAGTGTTATTAAATTTCGAAAACTGACCAAAAATGCAATTGATAGGTACTTACGTACTTCTTACTTAATTTCACATTTTGCAACTCTTGATTTTTCTACGAAACTTGGATTTCATTTTCATATTTTTACAGTCAAATATCTTCTGTAAGAACACATATGCCATCATACCTCTATATAAAGGTATATTCTTCAGAATTCGTTCCTAAATGTGCCAAAACCAATTTCACCAGCCAAATTTTTCAAACGTTTTGCATTGAACATTTTTGAACCAGGGAGATTTTTTTTCGAAAGTTCGCTAGGTGCTTAATTCAACTACAAGATGGAATAATGGGTTGATTTTTTCCAATTGATTGATACTATTTCAATTGTCAATATGAAAATTTGATTCAGCATCTTCAAGAAAATGAGTTTTACCAAGTTTCAGTAAACTGAACGTACGGTATTTTTTGTCTACAACAATTAGTGCCAACTGGGTGTGCTCTGGGTTGGTTTACTGAGGCACCGTGATTATTCATACTTAATTTCAGAGTCACAGCTTTTCCCACATAAAAAGCTTCATGGGCTGCAATGCCATGGCATGAGCTGCAGGGATGGGTCGAATTACCAGAGGTAAAGTTAGTCTCTTCGATACCCTAATTGCACAACTTCCTGTGGTAGCAAGCCTTGTGGACGCAACTGCGAAGGCAGTTCTGCGAGGTTTATTAGGATTTTAATCACGGCCAAAATATGTTATCAACAGGAAAAACCACAAAACTGTGTACTCTTTTTCCAATATATATATATTAACTGACAAAAATAATGTTCGTTGTTTAGTTTCTAATAATGGTTGGGGTTTTCGTATAAAATAGAGGACTGGAGAACCTCCTACCCGCAGAGTAGAGTAAATATTGGCCGGACTAGATTTAATTGGGCTATCCATCAAATCCTTCTTCACATAGCTTCTTCTTAGTCACCTAATCCCTGAGCTCCAAAAGCAAGCTCTGGCCTCTCAAACAGTACTTTTTGTGAAAAGAAAAAAAGTCTGTGGTCGTTGCAAATGGTGTTCAAACGTCAATATTAAACTTGCTATAATTAATTTTTTCACAGTAATTAGAGAATTAATTGAAGTGACTCAGGAAATTAATTTCGTACCTCACAGTATTTTTATGCACAATCATCTCATTGAGGAATAAGGTACGTGGTTACTCGACGCGGTGATAATCACACTCTATAAATAAAAGACTAAAGACGTTGTCTGAAGTCATTCGGTTGAGCAGGGAATCCTGGGTTCAATTCCCAAAAATTTTAGGTGAATTGAAATTAAAAAATCAAATACCTTCGACGGTTTATTCAAAGAATCAGAATTTAATTTATAAGAAATATCTAACCAGAGCTCGCTTATCAATAATTAGGAGCACTGCATATATCCAGAATATCAAACGTGATCATGAGATAGGCAGGTATGTGAAAAGTAGGGAAGTGCGTTAGGGAATAATTGTGGCTATTTTTCTTGGGAAAAATAACATAGGGGCTTGCTCCAAAAGGTAGTGGGGAACAACTGGTTTTCACTTTACAGTATCCACATTTGTTGACTAGATGATTTCTATTCTCCATAGGGCTGCTACAATAGAGAGTACCGAAACGATAAGTCAATTTGGATAAGGTGCTTGGGGATTTTATCATCTGGAGCGAGCCTCAGCGGTGTTAACCTGATAAAGTCAAGAGGGTCGAATTAGTGTTTTATCTTAAAGTGACGCTACTTATCTTCAAGTAACGCTGAACCACCAAGGGGATTTTCCCGCTATCCCGTGTGTTCAGTTTCCAGCATTTTTAAGTTTCCTAGTCTTTTCCCTAATATATAATAATTACCCAACAGTCTCATTTCAAAACGACGTCGCCTTTACTGTTTTAATGTACATACATAACAATTTCTTCTATACGCCCTCATGATTTTTTTATGAGTTTATTATTCAACATTGTTTATGGAGCTGTAATGTCCAAGAAATGTGTGATAGTTTGAAGAAAATTCGGGAGGAAATATGTCTCTTTGGAAAAAGGCAATGGTAATAGAAGACAACAACAATGATAACGCAATGATAACACAACCGGATGGTTATGAACGGCCTGCCGCATTTCCGCAGTCCTCTCCACTACTTCCAACCCCCTCCACTAAACGCATAGCCGCATTACCGCATTTACGCATGGATGTGAACCCACCTTAAAGGTGGGTTCACATCCATGCGTAAATGCGTAAATGCGGCTATGCGTTTGAGTAGTGGAGGGCGTTGGAAGTAGTAGAGGGGAGTGCGTAAATGCGTCAGGCCGTTCACAACCATCCGGCAACGTTATCACTTTATTTTATCACCAACACTTGAAGAGAAACAAAAGTTCGCTACCTTCTTATCTTATCTTTCATTATCAAACAAAAGAAAACTGCGCAATGGGCAACTGCGCACATGCGTAAATGCGTCTATCCGGTAAAATATCTAATTTTTCAGATTTTCAGATGTTTCAGTCTGTCCGTTTCTCCGTCAAGATTCACCCCACTCCTCCGACTGCCGCTAGCCAATCAGAAGGCCGAACGCATGACCGGATAGCCGCATTTACGCATTTACGCATGGATGTGAACCCACCTTAATGCGAATGTCTGTGTCTCTAAGATTCTAAATTGCTAGGCAACCGGATCATATATAATAATTATTGTGTTTTGCGAATTACATTATTCAATTTAAGGTGATAGGTACAGAAGGTTGAAGTGTAAAATTATTAATATTTTATCCATACAACATCCATTTCAAGTCAATCTTCTGTAATCTCTGTGATTCGGGGGAGGGGGGCTCTTCCCACCCTACCCCTCCTCAAACTACTCCACTGGTCCCAACCGAATTGGCAGATTTCTGCCAAAAATTAGACCTTCATCAAAAGTCACGCAGCAAAACAGCCTCAATCCCTTGTTAGGAAAACTGGATCCTGCATTTTAACAGCGTAACAGCGGTATATTCCTCATTACTCAATTTTTTAAGGCATCACTGGCCACCAGAGTCTTCAGAAACTCCAGGCGTTTGGCATCTTACAAAATAGTAATTTTTTAAATAACTTTATTTTTATTTTTATTTTTATTTATTTATTTATTTTTTTTTTTAAACTACAAACCGTTTACACTTCAGAAAAGATTTAGTGTTCGGAAAGGTGAAATCTAGAACGTGAATCGCAAAGAGACTTTGGCATATATTTAATGCAGGTTCAGGTATCAGTCAGAAACGATAATAAGCGAAATCTGATTGAGTGAGCCAACCACTTAGCGTTAATTTATGTACTCAAGTATTATTAATTAGAAACATTTACCTTAAATCTTTGGAAATTGAAGTGGTGCTTTCAACAGCTTCTATTTTCAACATTGTCGGCCCAAATTAGTCGAAAGTTTGCTGAGAGAGAGAAAATGACATAAAAATAAATGTCCTGTATCGGATGGACCAGTTTCTTTTTTTTACATACTTTTAAAGATGATGTTCTACTATCCAAAAAGTCATAATCCAAAAAGCACATAGCTCAAAATAATAGTAAACAAGAGTCAAATTAATTATCTTCTTCCATCTCCTCACGCTTTGGAGGTGAGTGGAGTGCGGGAAGCTAGCACATTTTTCTTCAGCCTGATTGATGTGCTGTCATTGTGAAGCATAAGGTAGAAAGCTTTTTTCCTAGTGCTGCGATACTCATTTCAGAGTATGTGTTCCATTATTATCATTTATGAATATCAAAGGGGAAGCGTTCACACACTTTTAAAAGTCCCTTTCTCCCGCTTCTCTTCTATTAAAATTCATACCCTATGGTTTGTTTGATAGCTTGATTATCATAGTGAGCAATCATTTCATACAATGATTGAAACGAGTTGTTAAGTGGCAAAGTTGAGTTCCTGATTGATGTGAAATTGTTTGTTGCAGTGGTATAATGATTACTGTAGCATCATTAATTTCTTCTCCAAGCTCGGATTTTACACTTTTTCTGCTGAATTTCAATTTTTGTTTCCAGATCCAACATCATGTACATCAAAAAGTTCTGTTAAACACTACATATCAAATATTCGGTTCAGGCCCGATCAAAAATAAATTTTTAATTTGATAATTTTTCAGTAAATCAACGCTTTTTCACGTGAAACTGGTCGTAACACTCATTTATATTTTTGGAGGCGAGCAAGATAGATATATGGAGAAAATACAAATTAAAAGATATTAAATAAACTGTGAAAAGGAGCACACAAAATGGTTGATAAAAATATGGAGAACAACAGTTGTTATAGTTACTATAACTTACACACCTATATCACTATGTGCTTAAACAAAAAATGAAGGATTTTTTTCTCTTTTTTTCCATGCTCGCGTTCACCTACCTCATCGGTATCGAAGTCCAATTTTTCTCCGTAAACGAAGATTCTATCCTGAAAAACCACGTTTTTCCCACTACTAGAACAAGTCCGTTTCTTTTTCTAGTAATAACGTTCAAAGACAATATATACAGTAATTTTAATGTACTACCTCGACTATAGCCCCTTTTCTATAAGTAGTTCTTGGAAACATTGATGACCGGTAGACCAATAAGTGAATACATTTCAATTTATTGCATTCATTCGAATGGTAAGAACTTTATGTGTTAGGAATTCATTCAACTAAAAGAGACTTATCGCCAACAGACCCCAAGCTGATTCTTGCGTGTTTTTGTTAGAATTTGATGTAGTTCTTGAAAATCGAAAGCATGTTTTTGCAATTTTATGCTTTTTACGAGATTTCGATTATTTCCTGGAATGATTCTGAAATTTTTAAAATGGGATTTCTACAAAATGGGGAAAAGTAGAAGGGCTGACGTGAATGCGGGTCTCTTGGTTCATTTAGTGGATGCGATGGGCAAAATCCGGGAGGTAATTCAGTGCTTTTCCGGGGGGGAGGGGGAGGGTTGCTAGAGGTAACCAGTACGCGGTGAAAATCAGCTGACGTCCAGTAGGAGGAAGATTCAAATGAACAAATCTCGAAAATTCATATGAATATATATATGTATATATTGAGTACGGATTGAGATAAAAATATGCGGTTGGCGGCAGTTTACTACATTTTTTATGCAGACGAACTCAAAACAATTTTCATCACATTCGATTCCACCCCTTATGAAGAAGGAAATCCAAATGAACAGATATATATATATATATATATATATATATATATATACCTATATATAAATATATATAAATAATCGGCTATAATATAAATATATATAAATAATCATCTTTAATTTCGTTTGGGACGTTACAAAAAAAATTTATGGGGGGTCGGCCGAAGAATTGCATAGCAATTGCATAGCATATATATATATATATATATATATATATATATATATATATATATATATATATATATATATATATATAAATCTAATCCTCTAAAGAATCCGTTCTTTCGCCAAAAAAATCAAGCTAAATGCAGATGGTCAGTGCTATTTGCGCACAATAAATTGGTGATGAGAAAATCACAAAAAGTGGTCAGGAACTCCTAAAAATGTTCATCTGCACATTTTGTAGCAGAATATTATTCAAATAAAGTTTATCAACTACAAACTGGAACATTGAAAAACGTATACAAGAAATTATCCTGAAAAATGTTTTTCAATTTCATTATTATGTCCTAAAAAATTGATTTAAAACTGCAAAATAGCTGAAAATCCGATCTTTGCTTTTGATTAGCAAATTATTACATATTTTTTAGAATAAATTGTTCTTCCCTGAAATAAATGAATAATTTTACAATCTTTGCACTCTAAGTATTCAAATTCTAAAACAATTTATCACAAATATACCTAATTCGATACTTTATGGAAGTTTGCATGACTGGAACTGTTCACTTTGATAGTGGGCCTTCATTCTACATTCGAAAAGTCTCTTCTATTTCCACTTACCTCAGTAAATCAGACGGCGGTATCGCAAACATGGTAGAACCACGACAAAGAAATCGCTCAGCCAAATCTCATTTGTATTTAACGAGGAATTTTATTGTTCGAAACCACTTTGAGGGACAAGAGGGAAATGTTCACTTGGAAGTGTTGTTCTTCAAACGCTTGAGAAAATTTGATTAGGGGGGAAGCCTGGTACTTTTCAAGAGTAGGGAGGAAGGTAAAACCTTCAGAGATAATGCAATTAGTGGAGCCCTCTTACGGTTTTCTTAGAAGAACAACTGCTTTCCCCACTCTTTAAAAACTACAGGCTTTTAAATCAATTATGCCTCGATCCATGTAAAGAACAGTGGGGTACCTTGCTAATTTCTTTTAACGAGAGCATACTCTAGTTGATTTACTTAGTCAATGCTCTCATCTTGCCCACGTTGGTAGTTTTAGGAGAGAAAAAACAATAAAATATTCCAGATGGTAGTAGTTGTAAAAAAATCATGTTTAACTTGATGTATTTTGTTTTTGACGTGATAGTTAACGGATCTGCTCAGTATTTTCTTTTTCAATAGATGGGAAAAGTGAGGAGGGAAGGGAGAGAGAGAGAGAGGACTGCACAAAAGTGATCTAAAAAATGATATGTACAAATGAGAATAAAAATTCAAATAAGACAGCATTATACACGGAATAAAAGATTTAAGAATAATAACAGTAATTTGATAAAGACAAAAGGAATACGCTTAATCAGCAGCAATTACTACGTTAAAACCACTATCAATTTTCTTCTTGATTTTTCTTAGTTTGTGGTAATGCTTAAGACTGTTTCATACAGTGTATCTTGGAGGAAGACGTTTGGTAGTAAATTTGATTGTACTTCATAGGTAACTACTAAATCGTTTCACTGTGTTGTGATTCGGAGCAAGCATAGTTTTTCCTCTATATCTTTCTCCTCATCGTTTCCTCTCGCTTCCTTCTTCCTCTGACCGTATCACGTTTGACCACCAAGGGCTGAAAATGCAACACGTTTGGCCACAAGTGAATGGTACGTTTGGCCACGGAAATAATACATTTAAAATAATATTATCAGAGTGCCGCTACGTCATAAGTAGTATTAAAGCAATCAGTCTCAGTCGTCAGCATTGTCGGATGTTCTCCGGTGTCCTTGTATGTTGTGGCAGATCTTTATCCAACTTTGGTTATGTAAAATAGTAAATCACTGTCCTTGGTGTGATTTTGAAGAAAAAACAAATTTGGCGGCAAACGAAAACGTGCTATCCGAATACGCGTGGATGGAATGTAACAATATTAAATCCACTGCTGTCGTAAAGACCAGAAAGTCCTCCATTGAGGACAAACAACGTAATGCATCCGGAGCTGGAGAGAGTTCCTGGGATAACATCTAAACATGTTTGCTTATTTTTGGGGAGAGTCGCAGTAACATTTCACTAAGCTTCATACGAACTCTTCCTTATCAGCTTCATGCCTGAATGCTCCAAACTTGATGTAAGGCACCTTAAAGTTCTTTTCGTATTAGTTTTTTGGTTTAGTCACAGCTCGTCAACACTTTCAGTTTCATTGAACTTTGTATGGTGACTCGTTCGATTTCATAATCCTTCATAGAAACATTGTTGTGTTCATCTTTATGTGAGATCACACGCGAATAATCTTTGTTGGTTGTCAGTATAGTACGGAGCACGTGCTGTTGCAGCACTTGAATGATACTAGCTTACCTTTCATATTGCAGAGCCTACTCAATTTGTGGTTGCTCACAATGATCGCCTAGCACCTACTGAATATTCTTCGACGTTAGACTGGTGGGTCATCAATCATCACATTTATCATCCTAGAAACAAGAACCTCATCTTTGAACAGAGAAAAAATACGGTGAATTCTTGAACTCTTCACAAACAATTCCTATGGGTTCGTTTAAGGCCTGTTTCCCAAGCGACAGGTTATTTGCGCCGTTGACAACGTGACACACCTGGCGTTTAACGTCGACCACTGATTCCCTTGAATTTAGTTAGGGTTTACCTAGAGAGCGCATCACGTCAGCGCAGACCGTGTTGCGTGGACGCGGCTGGCCTGACTGCTCGAGGAGGAGTCAACTGCGCGATTCCCTTTTATTCCGGTGTTTGTGTTGCTCCAATTTTCGATTTACGAGGTTTTCAAGATGTCCCAAATTGGGACACCTTCTTCGGACACCCCAAACCTTTCTCTGTTCAGTCTGAAGTATCGTTAGAATTTCTCTTCATAGTCAAGAAGATGACTTTTGACTAAAACGCTGAACATTCCTTCGTGTCTGTGGTATGAGAATACATCACTCACACGTTCCCTTACTTAGGAATATTTTGTCAGTATAAATCCTTCTGCTTCGTCACCATCTATCATTTCTTTAATTATCAATGCACCATTATATTTCTCTTTCTCACCATGTTCTCCATTTCAACACTAGGTTAATGTTTTCACACACAAACACGTGCTACCTTCAACACAATTCAACTCCAACTGAACAGATAAACCACGGCGCTAGGAAAATACTTTTACGCAGCGTAATATATTTTGCGCTCCTGACGACTTTTAACCAGGAAAATTCGGTTCCTGATGCGCAAAAACCTGTCGCTAGGAAAATAGGCCTTTACCGCATAGCCAATCGTGTCGTCTCTCCAGGCCCCCCTCAGGGGCCTTCGTGGCCAAACGCGTTTCATCGCTTTCTCTCACGTACATTTTCTCACGATGAGTGCTTATGGGGATTCAAGTGTTTGAAACAGCTGGTTGAAAATGCATTTCATGGTTCAGTTGATAAAATCATGAAACCCAAAGAAGTCTAATAACTACAAGGAGGACTCTCAAACTAGCAGAGTTCAGAGAAAAACATTTTATCGCCAAAAGGGTTGTGTTACATGTTTTAAAGTATTGGTAGTATTATATTAAACCAATATATTTATAAAAATCATTAGGGGAATCACTCTTGAGGCAAATTGACGGATCACTGGTTAGGAAGGGAAGATCACGTAGGAAGTATCAGCTGGAAGAGCCCTGCGGATAATTTCCTTCCTTTTCAACCCTTGGTGCTTAAAGCAGAAATTGATTCTCTGATTTACTTTGCAGTGAATACGATAAGGCAGGAAGATACTCAGATCAGCTTAGAGAGTCATAAACTGTTCTTCTGAGCAGCTGAGGATGGTAACATTCATTAGAAAACTTGGGAGATTTCTAACATTAGAAAACTGCTTTAGGTTTTCACTGCCTAATTATTCGAAGCGATACTTCTATGAAACGGTGAATCGGGTTCATATTACTTGTAAATAAAACAATGAAAACGCAATAAAATAACACCCTATATTTTTCATCTCTTGAATTTTTATTTATTCATGGTATAAAAATGACCAGTGTTTTTATGTAGAGAGAGAGACTCTTTGTGAGGTTTTTTACCTTGACCGTGTGAAAGAATGAAATGTCAAAAGTTGCAATATTTAACCTGTTTATACATTACCTACAAAGAAAGGAATATATTGTAGCATTTTGGTGGGGTCTCTATCGGCTCAGATCTTTTCCATTGATGGGGTGGGTCTTAGAGTTCTTACGTCGTCATCCACAGCGGAAGGCGATGGGTAGCCGTGGGTGAAATCATCAGAATGAATTCTGATCCACCCACTAGAGGACAGCTAGTGACATCTGCGACGCCAAAGTAGGCAGTCGGTCGGAATTTTATCCAGAAATGGCTACCCCCGGTTTCTAATGCAGATCGGTGGATGTTTTACCCTTGACGTCAGCCTTAAAAAAGTCGGCATATTAGCTGAAGCTAGATAGGATTGCCAGAATAAAAACAAATAATCATTTCCGTATTCCGTTGCTATAATGGAGAGTTAATTGAACGGGGAAGCTGAAACCTTGATTGTGAGCGGAAGGGGGAGGATCGGATCCGGCACTGGCTGACGTGGATGTAATTGAAACAAGATGGATGAAGACAAAGTGGACGGCGCAATGACTCATCAGGCTCCTCTGTCGAATAATTTAGTAGGATTTACCTCCTCAAGAAGAAATTCCCCCTCCCTTCCCCTGTAAGTTATGGCTCGCTGTCCAATATCTTCCAGGTGACGTCACGGTAAGGGGTCGATCTCGTTAGATACGCCCTACGAGGGGCCGCGCCGCGTCTTCATAATTTAGTGCCTACGATTGACGGCCCAATTAAGAATTTTTCAAAGTATTTGAAGGGGGAAGGGTGTGAAGTACGAATAAATATCGTTTCGACAAGCTTCAATACGTGGCTCACAGCTTAGAACCGCTTAGCTAGCAATTTCGTATCGCCGTCGTTTACAGTGAGAATTCGGGGCCTTTAGTGCCTGCTCTTCACGCAGTTATATGAAGTTGCTGGCGTATTTTCAAGGCATTCTGACTTTATTTTGAACGTTTGTGTAATTTTTGAAAACGGAAGTTAGTGAAAAAACGTTGTAACATTGTAACTCTTTATTTTTCTTGGAAATGGACAACGCTTTTTCACCAACTTCCGTTTTGAAATGGGTTTCCACAACTTCGTCGCGAGTGATTTAGTTCGTAACTTGTGAATTTTAAAAACTAGATGCAAATGTTTTAATTTTATCTTGAAAATAAAGATTTTTTTCTTTTTAAATTCATGTCCGCCGCATCGTATTCGACTCCAATCGCCATTACTGACAACTTCCATCGTAAAGTCCCAGTTTTAGCGAATTTTCTTAGAAAATAAAGCTATTGCAATGGCTCCAAAAATTTTATAATAAAAATTTTCAAAAATTTTCTTCATTGAAATCTGTTTTGAGGCATTCTGAAATGATTCCTGGATTTTAACGCTTTTTTATATGTATATACATACATATATATATATATATATAATATATATATATGTATGTATGTATGTGTGTCATTCCAAACGATAACTCTCGATAGAATTGAGATAAAAACTTCGTTCTTTCGCCAAAAAATCAAGCATTTCAAAAGAAAGGATGAGTTCGTTGGACAACACTTTTTGAGCACATTAAATTGGTTGAATTTCAAAAAATGTACTTAAAAAATCACTAAAAAAGGCAAAAAACCGCTAAAAATTAACAAATTTATATTTTTTAGCAGAATGCTACTCGAAAAAAATTAATCGAACATGAGCTAAGACATTTAAAATTTTAAGCACAAAATCGTACTGGAAAATGTACTTAAATTTCATTAAAATAAGCTAAAAATTGATAGGAGTACTTGAAAAAATTGTAAAAATCCACAAAATCTTTTGTTCATTGGAATATTACTGACAAAAAGTTAATTTGCTATAAAATGTATAATAAAATTTGTATTTGTCCCCAAAGTGCTCAAATTTCAACAGAATTTAACATAAATGTAATACGACCGTTTATGAAAATTCGCTCATACGATTATGCTGCATGACTGTTACAGTTTTTTCCCTAGTTTTCCACCTAGTACCTATATTTTGGCGACAAACCGTAGCATGCTGTTCAGCTTCGACTGTGGATCTCAGAATCTCAACTGCAATTCAGCTACCTACCTACCCGAAACCTGGAGAAAACCTCCCCAATTCTTATATTATTTCATCGGGTCTTTTCGCAACATAACTAGAGTCATGGACAATCTAAGTAGAACCTCGTTAAAGGTTCCTTTTATTGGACGTCGTCATAGGAGTGAGGCCTTCATATTCGGAAACCTATTCTTCGCATATTTACGGGCGAAGACGGGCTCGGACCACCTCAACGGAAATTCCTGTATTTAAATCCAAATAGATTATTTGATATATTTGTAAATGGAAAAGCGTCCTTTAATATTTCGTATAGATTTTACGAAATTTTTGTTTAAAATTGTGTTAGCATCATAATAATTTTTTGAATAAGCTTATGGAGCAATAAAGGTTGTAGCAATGCCCGCAACCCCAACATCTGCTGTTAACTTCAACCGATTATCCTATGATCGGATATGTGTCGATGACTACAGCTTCGAGACATGGATATTTATCAACACCTTGGACTGGTTCGACGCACTCCGAACACGTGTTTTTTAACACAGAATGTGTTTTTGCGATGACCTACCGAAAAAAAACCGACAGAAAAAACCGTTACGAAAAAACCGTTACGCCACGTGTTATGCCACGTGTTATGCCACGTGTTATGCCACGTGCAACCAAGCCGTTGGTAAGGAAATAGGAACACATTCTGTGTTCCTATGATTTCATACAGAGTATGGAAAAAGAAATAAACCGGGGGGTGCAGGGGGGCGGAGCCCCCCGCCGAGGCGCAAAGCGCCGAGTTTCCTTTTCTAATTCTCTACAATATTTTATGGTTTGCCATGGCAAACGTTTGCTACACCTTGGGGGAGATATTGCTGCCTGAGGCTCCCATTCGGTCTCGTGTCCAGCCCAGAAAATTTTCAATCAGCGATGTGTGATATCTTGAAAGAAATGAAAAAATGTTAAATGTTCAATGGATGATATTCTTATTCACCATAAAACGTCGCAGGAATTGGGGAATCTAACACATCAAGTTTTGAAAAAATTTAGTGAGGCAGGACTAACCTTGAACTCAGATAAATGTATTTTTTCTAAATCCTCGGTTAAATTTTTAGTAGATATCATTACCGCAGACGGACTCAAAGTAGACCCTGAAAAAGTCCAGGCGATAGCCAGAATAAAAGAGCCCAATTCTGTAGTCGAACTCCAAAGATTCTTAGGATGCGTCAACTATCAAGCCAAATTCATTCCAAATTTTTCGGAAGATTCGAAACCGTTGAGGTTTTTGAGTTGATCTTTGGAACTACAAGAAGCCCCATTTCTCATCTTTTACGATCCCAAGCTACTTGTCACACTATCCGTGGATGCCAGCGTTATGCAGACGGATCAGTAGTGATGCAGGATGGCTAACCAATTGCTTACAGCTCAAGAGCAATGACCAAAACTCAGCTTGGCTATTGGAAAAGAAACTATGGCTATTTTGGAGCCATGTCGGAAGTTTCATCAATATGTAGGGGGCTGTAAGGGATTAATAGTTGAATTCTGACCACAAACCATTGGAAACTAAATTAAAAAAACCAATGTTTTAAGCTCCACCTAGAATCCAAAGTATGTACTTGGAACTACTTCCATATAATATGTTGTTATGATTGTGTACACTAGCAATAAATCATATGATCTTCGGTTGGAGAAATCAGTACGAGTTGCCACTACTAAGTTTCAGTGAAGCACTGTTCGGGCAAAATGATAAAAAACTACAAAACATAAATGCTGACGAAGCACATGAAAATTTCATTTATGAGACGCCACTCAGCTGAGTGGCTCCTGAAGCTAGTTTCGCCCCTGATCATCCTAGAAAGCTGATAGTCGGTATCAAACATGTTTGCTCCACTCCAACCAATAAACAAGTTAGGAAAATGTCATCACCATGACGACGTCAATACTAGTGTGTTGATACACGTCATGTTGAGTTACCACGATTTTTCTAATTGTTATTTTATTTAAAACAATAAAAAACATTGAAATTACTGAGACATTTTCAATGCTCATAGCTCTTCTCGCATAAGAGAGAAAGTACGAGTGGCCGGCCGCGTTTTTTTTTGTTCATCTTCTGACACCAATCATATAAACAACTAGTTTAAACACTATTCTTCCTTACAGTCACTCACCTTTCGGACTCCACGCATCTTGAAACGTAAACCGATACATCTTAAAGGAAGAGGGGGGTTAAGTCAGATCTTGAGTTAATTTGATTCCTATTCAACATAAGATGCCGTTATATGAAAGGGAACCTTTTGGGTGTGGGAGACATAAAGTAGATAGTATTCCTCCGGCAGTACTAACACAATTGATTTGAAATGTAAACAATATGGTTACGTTAACGTCTTGCACGAGCGAGCGAAGCAAGTAGGAACAGTTAATGTTGTCAAAATCATGAGTTATAATTTACATTATATACCTAAACTTTTGCTGAACTCTGAGTAGATTGTAGTTACTACTGCTACAACCTTCGTTGAGTATTTTATTGAGTATTATATTGTTTTTAGCTTCAACCTCCTACTCACTTTTGGAATCCAATTCGATACCAATGGGTTACCTCACGGAGCAACAAAAAAGCAGAAACAAAGATTTCAAACAATATTTTAGATTATATAATTCGAGAGAAACCAGCAGATCAATGACAAACGAGGATCTAGTCCATAATTCACCCATTTCATCGGATCCACACATCAGTAACCTGAGATCTCAGTGGACCAAACCTATAACAGAGTTGGAGGTTGAAGCTAAAAACCTCCCTTTTGCCCACGACGATGAAAAAGAAACAGAGGATAGCGATGAAGACAACACTATGTACTTTTCTTGAGTTTCTGTATATACTTTCATGACGTACTTACATATACATAATGTTTAATATGTTACTATCAAATGATAATTTTTCCAATAAAATTAAAATATTGATTCAGTTAGATTACCAAAATTAATTATTCTGCAACCTGTTTACATTACAATATGCGGTAATCGGTGGGTCGCAGCTGGTCGCACCTAATTCCGATTGGATCGCATTTACCATGATCTAAACTAATCTAAACTAAACCGCTAGATCAAATTCATAGCCCAGCACGGACCAGAACAGTTTCGGTACCATTTGTTGTGTAAATTTTTGTTGAAAAAAATTGGTTTTTTGCAGAAAAATTGGTTCAGATGCATTCTCCATGCTAAATTTAGTTACGCACATATAGAACTGGCAATGGTCCCATTCGGCGCAAAATTTAATTTTCTTCAGGATTACCGTTGGAAAATTTATTTTTTTCAAAAAATATCATAAGGCTTTATACGTCAAGATATGTTAAAAAAAATAATATTTTTGCAAAAAAAAAGATAAAATAAAAAAATAAAAAAGTAAATAAAAAATAAATAAATTTAAAAATAAATAAATACATGAAAAAATAATAATAATAAAAAATAAAATAAATAAAAAAATAAGTGAACCTCTAAAATTAAGTAAAGGAACCAGTGGGGTATATCCGGAATCAGCGTGAATTTCCTATAAGAGTAGGTCGCAAACAGACTTTTGTCCAAATTTTCCTATTTTTTGACCGGAACAGTGGGCCAGAAATCAATTCCAGGTGGGAAACATTTTTTTTTGAGCTATTCCTATAGAAAGTTCGGCGCTGATTCAGAATATACCACATGTCCCTATCCCTAAAATAGCTTCTTCGACCCAATAAATAGATTTTTGACAAACTTTCTCACTTTTTGACCATTGCAACTGACCTAAATTTGTTTTGTACCAATGAATTGAAGAGTAAAGAATTGTGCATCAAATGAGCCTACCGCCAGTTCTGTAACTCGTTTCTTCGATTTTTGGCGATTTTTCAAACTTTTCGTGATCTACCAATCACTTGGTGAGGATTTCCTCGGAAGCGGGTAGTACCTAAGTGGTAGATCACGAGAACTTTGAAGATCGCCATAAATCTAGGAAAAGAGTTAGGGAGCGATGCAACATTTATTTCTCTACAACTTTTATTTCGTACATACATGGAAAATTCCCGAGCTCCTTCAAGACGGAAAAAAGAATTTTTTGTGTAAATGCGATTTCTGGACCATACGAAAAAAGTATATATAGATACTATATAGATATAGAGCCTCTCTAAGACAGCAAGAGACGAATGATTTTATAGGATCCATCCTGATCAGCTGAGTGTTCTTTAAACGTTACGTCGTCTGTCTGATAACAAATATTCGAAAAGTAGGTTCTGCTTACCCAAACTGCGTAAGTATATTTGACATGGATATGTCTTTGCTCTTGGGGGTGAACCTAAAATTTCCGTGATGCAAAATTTGTGTCACAATTTCAGTGTTTTTCACGTACAACCCAGCCGTTGCTAGGGGAATGGAACTTCCGCAGTTTTCATCGCACATAAATCGTTCGCCACTCGTTGGAAAGCGCTTGATTTATGTGATAAATGTTCACATCTCAAGCTACCAATTTCCCCCTCCTTACGTACCTGGCTACATTCCTAAACTAAGTTGATTGGACTATAAACAATTTTAATAAGCCGGTTACAATATTCTTAACGTAAAGCAATAGCATCATTTACTCCACTCCATAGGAAACATTTTCATCCTATTGACAACAGTCGGCTATTAACAACAACTCATTGTAGTTGCTTCTCTCCACAGTTATTTTCAACATTTCTATAAGTAAACCGTTGTTTTGTTAGAATTAGTCGGGATGCGGCCATGGGGCCCAGGGATTTGTTTAAAGTAAAGTTAAAGGATTTGTTTACAACTCTCGAGGACAACCGTTATGAAATCCCAATCAAAGCCATATCCATGTACTTAACATGGTATCTGCTTGTAAAGCAGATAGTGGAACTCGTTTACGAGTTGTTTAGTTAGGTACTTGAAGTTTTCTTTTCAACACTTTTATGCCAAAACAGTCATCGAACGTTGTGTTATGGGTTGTGGCATGTCGGCTTACAGGTAGATCTTCATTAGCACTCACCACGTTCGATGACTGTTTTGTCATAAAAGTGTTGAAAAAAATGAAACCCCACAAGAACAAGAGATCGCTTCACGAATAAGAAAAAGCGCATAAGTAGCAACGTTTTGGGGGCTTACGATCCTCCAGGCCTCAACATTAAAGATGATTCTAGATCCAAAGTTACCAAAATTCCTTGTAAACATTGCAAACAAATTTCCTAAAAATTTCTCTTTAAGGTTTATTATTTTATTATTTAGTTTACCGTAACTTTTGTCCCCCACAGATTGGTGATCAGTAAATCTTAGTTACGTGTCTTATTTTATCTCATTAATTTCAATTCGTGGGTGCCCTCGATCGATGTCGATTTATACCTGTGATATATATCTACAATTATACTTAGATTTCAGCTAGTGTTTCGTTTAAAGTGGCGAATAATGTGTATTTATGATTAAATAAAATACTTATATTAATTTCTCTGTTTCGCTTGTCAATCAGAAATATAATCCATAAGAATTGTTTAAAACCACCCGTAACTTTGTACGTTCAACGGCTATTTTCTCCAATCAACCTACTGAAATACATTAATTGTAATTAATATGCAAAGAACAAAATTATAGTTTCAAAACAATATGCAGTGTATGCAACCTTTCTACTTCATGGGAAGATGGCTTAGTAATAGATCATTTTCTTCCTTAACTTATATACATATATATATATAAATGCACTTATTTATTTATTTTATATATATATATATACCTATATACAAAATTAAATTAAAAAAACCTTTATTTTATATTAATACCACATATACGTGACCAAAATAGATAAATTGTTTGTACCGTACCTCACTTGCAGCTACGCCAAATATTATTATCTTGACTTTTTCTGCGAATTTTCATAGAAAATTAAGCTATTACAATGGCTCAATAAATTTTAGAATCAAAATTTTCGAAAAATGTTTTAAAAATTGAAATCCGTTTTGATACATTCTGAAACGAATCTTACATTTTCACGCTTTTCCATGTATATATAGTGTTAAAGTTAAAATGAATGAGTTAAACTTCTGGATTTGTTTCAGAATGCATCAAAACGGATTTCAATAAAGACAAGTTTCGGAAAATTCGTATTTTAAATTTGTTGGTGCTAGTGCAATGGCTTCATTTTCTAAACAAAAATTCACTAAAAAGGAAAAAAGAAAATGCATGCTGCACCAATGGAACTTATTTACTTAAGTGTTTGATATTATTCATTCAAAAGATAAAACGAAAAATTCCAAGAAGTGATTCTATATTTCGAAGGAAAAGGTCAGAAAAACATGAAACCGTTGAGCGGCTAAATGGCTAACGGTGTGATAAGATTTTCATTCATTTTGTTCAGTAACAATTAATGAATGAAGTAAATTAATGCAAAACTACTCCACCACCATATCTATATCCATCCATTTCGAATTTACGTTGGGCATGTCCTTTTTCTTGAGGTCGTTAGTTCATACCTACCGGAAAATAGTCTCTAGACTCCATCTCCTTATCATCTTCAGCTGCAGCTCCTGCGGGATAGCGAAGCGAATAGTATTTAATTCAATATTAGTTATGCTGTCATGAAAATGTAGTTCAGGTGTTTTAAGTGAATTTTTGTAAAAAGTGAAGCTATTGCAAAATAAATGAATAAAACATAACTATATGTATATTTTTACAAACTATTTGCCGTCTGGCGTCAACGCTTCAATGCGGATCTAGTGGACAAAAGTTAAACAGCTCAAAAATCATTCATCAACCAGTGATGAGCCTGTGATTTTGGCATTACGTTTGACTTGAAATATACCATTTGGTGTAAAAGGGAATCATTTTATTTTATTTTATTTCTTTTTTCTTCTTCCAAGTTCGATTTAGATAAAACTCAGTCCAGTGAATCGAGTTAGACCATCCGGAGCATTGTACATCCACCCGTTCGTGCTCCAGAAGGATTTAAGTGTTCGGTGGGCAAAAACATCAACACGAATGTGAATCGCATATTGACTTGGCAGGCAGGACTAAGCTGAACTTCTGCTAATTCAGCTCATATTCATTGGTTTTCTGTTAAGTTAAAACTATCCATACACGTGTGATGTCTCACATATAATATGTAGACCAGTAATCCACGTAGAAGAGCTATCTAATAGAAATAATGAACCTTTGTTTAATAAATTTCAGTTTTATTTTTTTTTCTTTTAGAAAATTTTTGTGGAAAATGAAGATATTGCAATAACTCCAAAAATTTCAAAATGAAATTTTTCTTAACTGAAATCCGTTTTGAGGCATTCTGAAACTAATTCTCGAGTTTTACGTTTGTGTGTGTGTGTGTGTGTGTGTGTCATTCCAAACGATAACTCCGTAGGGTTGAGAAAAAATGCTGTTCTGCTAGGGTTGAGAAAAAATTGCTGAAACGATCCTTGAAGTTTGCACATTTTCATATGTATATGATATACCTATGTGTGTGTGTGTTCCGTTCTTGTGATAAGAAATCAATCCAGCATTTGTTGAGCACATTAAGATAGCAAACACCAACATTCATTTTCACATTTGGATTTTTTTTTTTTTTTTTTTTTTCAATTTTTTTACACATATCAAAGAATGTGCCGAAAAAATCTGTAAAAACGGTTAAAAACAGCTAAACATTGTTATGCTGATATTTCTTTTAGCGGAATATTGCTTAAATACAGTTTATTAACTGTAAAATAGAACATTAAAAAATGTATGTACAAAATTATGCTGAAAAATGTACTTGAATTTCATCAAAATTTGCTAAAAAATCGATGAAAACTGAGAAAAAAAAACTAAAAATCCAAAATCTCTTTTTTGAATGGTAGATTATTATTTAAAATTCGGTATTTTCCACAAAATAGTAGCTGACAATTTCATCGCACCCCAAAAGCCCTAATTTCTAAACAATTTCATATAATACAATAAAATAATTTATGAAAATTCGCTCATACTGTCATGCTGCAAGAGTGGAACTTCTAGTTTACTAGCCGCTCCGGCTCGCTACGCTCGCCTCCACGTCCAGCCGGGGGGCAAGCCCCCCGGACCCCCCATTCAATTGCTCGCTTCGCTCGCAAAGTGTGGCATGTAGGGAATATTGCTCGCTTCGCTCGCAAAGTGTGGCATGTAGGGAATGTTGCTCGCTTCGCTCGCAAACGATAGATCCCTAAGGGTAGGTTTAACTTCTGTAAGGGATGCTGCTCGCTTCGCTCGCTTGAGGAAGTTATACTGCCCACCCAACTTGGCAGACGTTTTTTTCTGTTGGAAATTCTTACAAACAAATTAAATCTTATGAAACTACGTGGAACCACAAAAAGTTTATTCGGGGATGTTGCTCGCTTCGCTCGCAAGGTATTGCTGTATATTTGTAGGAAAAAATCCGAATTTATTCTGTTGACATGGCTCTCGCTTCGCTCGCAAGGTATACCTGTATACCCTTCAAGACGTAAGTGCGTGTACCTGCTCGCAACCCGTTCCCGTCAGGTGCAAGCCCCGCCTCATCGAACCCCTGACTTCGTAGAGCCTTCTCGCGAACACGGCAAAATTAATTTCTGATGTTAAACGCTTCTTCTCGCTTCCGCTCGCGATTTGACCGACTTAACGTCACTTTTTTCGATATCCGATTTCGGATTCAGATTCGGCGGACCCAAAGCTGTATTTCGCTCGCGAAAACCGTTCCGAAAAACGTACCTTTATGGGGTATATTTTAATCGGAAAAAACCAAGTTTTTCGGCGGACTTTTCGAGAAAACGGGTCCGTACTCTCGCATTTTTTTAACGCATTTCCCGATACTTTTTTCGCGATCCGATCGCGCCGTCGTCTTCCTCGTTCAAAAACCTACGAAACCCGTATTTTTCCGGAATTGTCAACGGCCGTTTAGAGGGGTAGGGGAAGCGGGGAAGTCCAAAAAGCGCACATTAATTCTTACTTCGACCCCCCTCCCGCCCAACGGCCCATGGTTCGGGTGGGATTAGAAAATTTTAAATTCGCTTATACACCCTATCGGAAAATCCCAAGAAGATCCCACCACTCGTAGATCCGGCCCACTCAGCCGTTTGGCCGTGCATAGACACGACAAACAGACAGACGGAGTTTCATTTTTATAAATAATAGAGATTATTTTAGACAATAAGCCATTGTATTTGACCTCAAGTTATTTTCTGTTGGTTCATATTTCAATATGCATTGATTCCCAAAAAGAAATTAAAAATTTCCAGTAATGCAGCATGATCGTATGAGCAAATCTTCATGAGTTTTCGTATTACGAGTATATTGTGATAAATTGTCTTGAAATTTGAGCTTTTTGAGTGCAAAGAAATGTTAACCATTAATTTTATGGCAAAAAACGTATTCTATTTAGTATTCTGCTATTCAAAAATAGATTTTGGATTTTTAGCTTTTTTGCTATTTCATCGATTTTTTAGCAAATTTTAATGCAGTTTAAGTTAATTTTTCTGCATATTTTTGTACATTCGTTGTTAAAGGTTCTATTTTATAGTTAATAAACTTTATTTGAGCAATATTCTGCTAAAATATAAATATAACAATTTTTAGCCTTTTTAGCCATTATTAGTGTTTTTTCCCTTTTAAGTACGTTTCATAACCTTTGACCATTTTAATGTACTAAACAAATTCATCCTTTCTTTGGAAGGCTTGATTTTTTTGGCGCAAGAACGGCATTTTTATCCTAACCCTAGGGAGGAGTTAACGTTTTATCTAAATCAAACTTAACTCATGGTTATGTCTAGGTAGTGAATATAATTGGAGGTTGAGTTGTTGACCAAACTAGACTTGAGTTGTTGTTTTATTCAGATAGTCCTCAAAGTTTCTATCTCCTACCTTCTAGATTTGTTTCAATGAAAAAGTAATTTTGGAAGATTCAATAAAATAAAAATGCAAAGAAAGTTGAAAAAAAAACCCATAAATATGAAAAGTTGCTCTTACTGTAATGTTGCATGCTGGAACCGTTTTTTGATTTAAGCATAATATATTTACAACAATACTTATATCCATACCTTCGCTGAGGAGCAATAGGGCGGCTATGATCGTGAAAAGGAAAGCGTACAGTTTCATTTTTGGTCGATCTGAGTAGGTGACTGCTGGACAGTTAGTAAACTGATGGACAATTCGCGGTTCCGTAAGCCTTTATACTCATAAACCTGGAGGTCACACAATTATTTTCCCTCTATTTCAAAACTTAGATAACCTTGGTTTCACATTTCCCAATCAGCCTTATTGGGGCTGTTCGGGAAACGTTATATTGTTAATTTGTCCCCGATCCTTAACCAGTTTGAACTGGTAGTAGGAAACATATATGATATCGGAAAATACAAGTTTCTCGGGGATTGTCAAATATTAGTTATTTATCATATTTTATTTCTGTATAGGAATAAATGCAGTCCAATCTGAAAATTATGCACATTTTTGAAAGGCTTAAGAGCGGGCTCCCAAAACAGCGCCATGTCCTTCGGCGTGAAAAGCTTTAACTAGCCAAGTTTGGCCAAGAGGAGCGAGTGACAAGAAAATTCGGTAGAGGTAGCTGGGTGATGAGCAACCCTGAAGGTACCTGGTGATTGGGGTGGGTCATCGAAGCCTCTTACCAAAATGACGGGGCCTAGGTGAGGCGAACGCCCTCGGAGCCCAACTAAGAACCCGACTCGGCCCTCATGGCCCTCGGCCCTTGCCGGGCATATATTGACGTTTTTCACCGATTTGTCTTGTCACACAAAAATGAGTTTGACATCGGGCTTCCATGTTTTATCCACGCTGAATAAAATGGCAACACTTTCCAACCTTGTTGACACATACCTAACTAAGCTCATGAGAAAACCTTCTTTCTGAAAAAAAGGGATAGAAAAAACGTTGATAGGTATTAAAAAAATTTCAGGTCTTGTATGAGTAAACTGAAGTTTTTTTTAACTAATAAAAGCTGGTCTAAAAATGTTAATTTGATATATGTAACGGTTCTAGAGAATTAGGTAAATGATCTTTTCAACGATACCTTCAGACGATACCTTCAATATTGAAATTACAATTATTAGTGTACCTATTTGCATTTTCTGTGGAAAATTGCTCAAATACCGATAGCTCAAATGCTGATTTCTGTTAAACTGAACCAGGTGTGCTGCAAAACGAAATAGGTAATTTCGAAATTGAAGATGTTAGAAATGTTTATCTCGGTTTATTTAGTAACTAGCGATGTACATTGGGAGATAAATTATGAGATTTCACATTATTATTGCAGAACATAGTATCATAGTAGTAGTATAGTATCATAGTATCTGGCAACATAGTATCCCTCCAGAATCCCTCGTCGCGTTCAATTCTCTCGGTCTTCATATCTTTAGGGGTCCATACTCCAAAAAGGCAGTAGGAACGGTCGGTGATTGCTAGCTGTCCTTGAATTTGGTAGTAGTAGTGATGTGCTTTGTTGAACACCCACTCTCCCTTCGAGTTTATCTTCCAAATTTTAAATTTTTTTTGGATGACCCTTAGTAAAAATAATCGAGAGGTATGGATATTGGCGGTTTCGATAACTCAAGACTGAATGAAAAAGTTTATCAACTACTGGCGGTTTATATATACCTACCTACATATATCCTAGAGAAAGAGGGGGTATAAATTCAGTGAGTCAGGTCTTGATCAATCCTGGTGGGAATTCAAGACTCTTACGTTGTCATCCGATTGTCCTCATGGATTCCTGAAGAGGGCTGGGTCATCGGATTAGCTCAACTCGTACTAATGACAACTCAAAAACGCTTTGGTGTACAAATACAGTCAACAATCCGATTGACCTCGTGGATACCTGCAGAGGGCTGGGTCATCGGAATAGCTCAACTCGTACTAATGACAACTCAAAAACATGACAAAAAATTTTCAGATCTTGTATGAGTAAACTGACGTTTTTTTAACTAATAAAAGCTGGTCTTAAAATTGTAATTTTATAAAACGGTTTTAGAGAATTGAATGATCTTTTAAACGATAACTTCGGATTTGAGAACATTTCCCGAAAATATAAGGGAGTTGGGCCATTTTGGTGTTACAGTCGGGATTTTTTTACCCAAGCTGCGGACGGCGTACGGCATCTACGCATCTTGAAACGCAAAACAAAAAAATTCGAGGGGGAGGATTAAAAATTGTTTTTCTTTGTAAATTACAAAAGTTCATTATTGAAAATAATAAACTAAAAGGAGGGAGGTATTCAATGCGACCTGTATTTTTTTAATGTAACATTTTCTCCAATTATTTTTCAATGGCGCCGCGTTTCCTGATATTTTCTATTAGATACCTACCTTTTTCTCACATGCTCTTTCCCATCACGGTATGGCAGAAAAATAAACCTTATTCAATTATTAGTGTACCTATTTGAATTTTCTGTGGAAAATCGCTCAAATACCGATCACTCAAATACTGATTTTTGTTAAACTGAACCAGGTGTGCTGCACACCCTTATCGGATTAGCTCAAGACGTCACTAATGGACTAATGACATGTTTATTACATATATGCCTTTTGGGATCTGTTTACTTAGGTACTTGTGTTAGAGTTTTTCTAACAGCTTATTTTTCATGACCGTAGTCAGATTTCTCGTATCAGTCAATTTTGATATATCGAAAGATTTAAGTAGTAAATCAAACGTTTTTTCTAGTATACAAGCTAAAGAATTTACCCAACACGTAAGCAACATTATTAGTTCAAACGAAAACGTTGAAATTACCAATACCACGTTCCACATTAAAATCATCAATTTACCGAGAGGAGCAAGAGGTGTCAAAATATTAAATTTGGCTGAGAGTAAACACACAAAAAAATGTATCACTCAAATTAAAAATGTCGATAACTTATGCTGTCCAAGAGCCATAATTACCGCGTTAACTTATCATACTAAGGATATTTTCAATCGGAAACTCTCAGAAATTGATGTAAAACAAATCAGAATGGGCCGCCCAATTCAACTAGATTTAGCTAAAGAACTTTGCGAAAAAATGGGTTCATACACCGAGGAAGGTTTCACATTGCAAGATATCAAAGTTGTTGAAGAATTATTAGACATTCAAGTTAAAGTTATCTGCGCCGAAAATTTCAATACCGTTATTTACGAAGGAGAAAAGAAAGATACTATAATTTATCTTTATAAAGATGGGAATCATTTTGATGTTATTAATAGTGTAGCAGCCTTTTACGCCTCCTCATATTACTGTAAAAATTGTGATACTCCCTATAATAATAAAGAGAAACATGAATGCAAAAAGACTAGAAATAAAGATGTCTGTACACTCTGTAAACAAATACAACACGATGAAAAAGATAAAAATAAAATATTCTGTAACGATTGTAACCGTTATTGTTATAATGATAATTGCTTTAAAAATCATAAAGAAGTTTGTAAAATAATCTATAAATGTTTAAACTGCGGGAAAATTTGCAAAAGAACCGACGAACATAGATGTGGTTCTGGAAAATGTCGAAACTGTCAAGAAATATTCGACGATATAGGTGGTCATGAATGTTTTATGTTAGCAAGACGATCAAACGGTGGGTATTGTACAGTACCTTGTACTTGTAATAATCGTTCTGATATCACAGCAGAAAAATGTACTTACACCGAAAAATACATAACATTTGATTACGAAGCAATGCAGGAAACAGGAACCCATGAAGCAAATCTTGTTATAGCTCACTACCACGATGGTACTAAATTCGTATTCAAAACTAATGAGGAATTTTGCGAGTGGTTGATTTCAAGTAAACACAAAGGGTACACTGCCATAGCACATTATGCAAAAGGATATGATTCTCAATTCATTCTGAAATACTGCGTCGAAAATACTCTGAAACCTTACACTATTTATAATGGAACTAAACTAATGTTATTAGAAATTAAAGGAATAATAAGAATAATCGATAGTTCTAACTTCGTTGCATCTCCGTTATCTGCTTTTCCAAAAACGTTCGGATTAACAGAACTAAAAAAAGGATATTTCCCCCATTATTTCAATACTCGAGATAATCAAAATTACGTTGGTCCAATTCCTGATACTAAATTTTATGGGGCTGATTCAATGAAACCCGAAGTAAGAAAAGCATTTTTGAAATGGCACGCTGAAAAAGTAAAGGAAAATTATATATTCGACTTTCAGAAAGAAATATTAGAATATTGTGAATCAGATGTCGATATTTTGCGAAGGGGTTGTATTGAATTTAGGAAGCAATTTTTAGACATAGCTAATATCGATCCTTTCCAATATTTAACTATAGCGAGTGTAGCAAAACTAGAGACTAGCCCGTGGGAAAGCGACTTTGGAACTATTGAAGAATATATAAAAAGCGTTAAAGGAAGTCTCGATATAGATTTAGAAAAAGAAAGTATTAAACCAAATCCTGGACGAAGAGCAGTAGCAAAGATTTGTTTGAATTCTTTGTGGGGAAAGTTTGGGCAAAGATTGAACATGTCACAATCTGAATATGTTGTTGATATAACAAGATGGTACGATATACTTTTAGATGACAGACTAGAAATTGGTTCATGCCAATTTCTGAATGACAATATCGTGCAAATATCTTATAAATTTTTGAATCAATACATCGAAGATAGTTTTTCAACTAACGTTTTTGTAGCTGCTTTTACCACTTCCAATGCAAGATTAAGATTATATGATATGCTTGATAAAATAGGAAAGAATGTTGTTTATTATGATACAGATAGTATTGTTTATATTGATGATGGGAAAAATTCTGTAAAAACTGGCTGTATGTTGGGTGAGTGGACTGATGAATTGGGAAAAAATAATCACATCGTAGAATGGATTAGTACGGGCCCCAAGAGTTACGCTTATATAACCAATCAAGGAAAAGAAACTATGAAAGTTAAAGGATTTACTTTGAATTATCAAAACGGTAAATCATTAAATAGAGAAGCTATGAATAAAATGTTAATAAAAGAAATAAACAGCGTTAAGCTAAAATATAACATGATTACTCGAAATGTAAAAGATAAAACATTAGTAAACAAAGAAGTGGAAAAAGAGTTTAAATTTCAATATGATAAACGAAATATAATGGAAAACAAAGAAACCGATATTATCGATACTTTACCTTGGGGATATTAAACGTAAACATTTAAGAAACTCTTTATATAAAAATCGGTAGTAAGTGGGTACGTTTGGAACATTAACAGGGATTCAAGTCGTTAAATGAAAAAGTCACTGGTTCTGATGTTTTTGTGGCAACTTTTAAAATTGAAACGATGAGTTAAAGGAATGGGGTTTTATAATAAAAGATGGCCGATAAATTTTTGGAAAGAATCAATGGTAGGAGCGAATTTAGTACGTTTAATGATTTAAAACGTAACAAACCTTATGTGATCCTTAAAGCGGAAAAGGTGAAAGCTAAATTTGGCGAAACTATAGCGGTAGACTTGGAGGGTGGCTTTACCAACATATTGCTACCAATTCATTTTAAAAAAAATAGATTTAACCAAGAGGGGGATTTAGAAACACTCGTGAAAGACAAATATAAATTGATCTATAAAGGTAAAGTGACACTTAAAAATGGTAATAAAATGCATTGTATAGAGTTTACAGAATGAGCTGATGGTATAATTAATATATACAATTTTTAGTGATACATGTCATTAAAAATTAAAACCTACTGTAATTTTTTAGAGTTTCACTAAAGTTTCTAATGGGGAAAAAATATTCTTTTAACTTACCCCCCAAAAATGAAAAAGTCACTGGTTCTGATGTTTTGTGTTAAAAAGTTTTTACTGTTAGTTTTCACTTTAAATATTTTACTGTTTGGTGTCACTTTAAATATTTTACTGTTTGGTGTCACTTTAAATATTTTACTGTTAGTTTTCACTTTAAATATTTTACTGTTAGTTTTCTCTCAGTTGTTCCAAACGTGCCCACTTACTACTTACATATATACATACATATATACATATATACATACATACATAAAAAAATGCGTTAAACTTCAGAATATGATTCAGAATAGCCTGAAACGGATTTCTGCATAAAATTTTTTCAAAAATTCACATTCTGCAAATTTTGAGGCGAGAGCAATAGCTTTAATTTCCTTCAAAAATTCGCTAAAAGTAAGGACAGGTTCCGTCAAAAAAATGGATGTCATTTTGTCAAAGGGATGTCAAACTCACTGTTTCATCAAAACCCCTAGTGACCCGATCTCAGATTATGGGAGAAACGGGACCCGATTCACAGTTCGCAGGCAGGAAGAGTTTGCTATTACAATGTCTTTGGGAAGAGTGGTCGAAGTTAGTGACATCTAGCGTGAAACCCCTGAACTTCCTCGACGCCCGCCTCGCTTCGGAAGTTTGAAAAGCCATCGAATCGCAAATTCAGTTTCCCGATCACAGAACTTCATGAAAAATAAACCGATTTTGTCGTTTGAACACTTAAATTGAAGCGTGAAATCTAAGGAAGACATCCGTCAGGGCAGATTTGCGATAAATCATCATCCAATAAAGCAATCATCACCTGAATAGAGTAACCCTCTTAGCTGTGACTTTGTTGATGAATTGCAGCTTCTAGTGACATTTTTCTCAAAAAACGCATCGACGGATTGCTAAAGATTGGTTTCACTTGAAGATTAAAAAAAAATCATGGAAATCGGTGCATGATTCGAGGATTTATGACGTCGGGAAAATAACGTTGATACCTTATGGGAGCAGAAAACATGGCCGACACCACAGCCTGCTCTTAATATAAATCAATTAATTTCTTTTAATTTTTATGTTGAGATAACTTTTACAGAAATTAGTTTAAGAATTGATTCCTTGACGTTTGGACATTCTACGTTTATACGTTCACCCTGTTATCTATACTATTTATAAGAATGAAACTCCGTTTGTCTGTTTGTTTGTCTGTCGTGTCTATGCACGGCCAAACGGCTGAGTGGGGGGAGTGTACGAGTGGTGGGATCTTCTTGAGATTTTCCAAAAGTGGGAGCGAGCGAATTTAAAATTGTTTAATCCCACCCGAACCATGGGCCGTAGGGCGGGAGGGGGGTCGAAGTAAGAATTAATGTGCGCTTTTTGGACTTCCCCGCTTCCCCTACCCCTCTAAACGGCCGTTGACAATTCCGGAAAAATACGGGTTTCGTAGGTTTTTGAACGAGGAAGACGACGGCGCGATCGGATCGCGAAAAAAGTATCGGGATATGCGTTAAAAAAATGCGAGAGTACGGACCCGTTTTCTCGAAAAGTCCGCCGAAAAACTTGGTTTTTTCCGATTAAAATATACCCCATAAAGGTACGTTTTTCGGAACGGTTTTCGCGGGCGAAATAAAGCTTTGGGTCCGCCGAATCTGAATCCGAAATCGGATATCGAAAAAAGTGACGTTAAGTCGGTCAAATCGCGAGCGGAAGCGAGAAG
Source organism: Adelphocoris suturalis (assembly GCA_030762985.1). Taxonomy (NCBI): domain Eukaryota; kingdom Metazoa; phylum Arthropoda; class Insecta; order Hemiptera; family Miridae; genus Adelphocoris; species Adelphocoris suturalis. Next base: position 6,144,355 of record CM061047.1, read on the forward strand.
AAGCGTTTAACATCAGAAATTAATTTTGCCGTGTTCGCGAGAAGGCTCTACGAAGTCAGGGGTTCGATGAGGCGGGGCTTGCACCTGACGAAAACGGGTTGCGAGCAGGTACACGCACTTACGTCTTGAAGGGTATACAGGTATACCTTGCGAGCGAAGCGAGAGCCATGTCAACAGAATAAATTCGGATTTTTTCCTACAAATATACAGCAATACCTTGCGAGCGAAGCGAGCAACATCCCCGAATAAACTTTTTGTGGTTCCACGTAGTTTCATAAGATTTAATTTGTTTGTAAGAATTTCCAACAGAAAAAAACGTCTGCCAAGTTGGGTGGGCAGTATAACTTCCTCAAGCGAGTGAAGCGAGCAGCATCCCTTGCAGAAGTTAAACCTACCCTTAGGGATCTATCGTTTGCGAGCGACGCGAGCAACATTCCCTACATGCCACACTTTGCGAGCGAAGCGAGCAATATTCCCTACATGCCACACTTTGCGAGCGAAGCGAGCAATTGAATGGGGGGTCCGGGGGGCTTGCCCCCCGGCTGGACGTGGAGGCGAGCGTAGCGAGCCGGAGCGGCTAGTAACCAAGATTTACGCTTTAACTAACTAGTTTTACTTCTAAAACTCATAAAAACCTAAACGAAAAGTTCCACTCATACAGCGTGATCATATGAGCGTTTTTTTGCAGAACACAGTATTATACTACGTTACATTGTTTTGAAATTTGAGCTCTTTCAGATCAATAAATTGTTAACCACCGACTATATGGCAAATGATCTCGTAGTAAATAATATTCTACAATTCGAAACAGATATTTGATTTTAAGAAATTTTTCAGATTTTTGATCGATTTTTCAGCAAACATTAATGAAATTTAAGTAAATTTTTCTGCATATTTTTTTGCAGAAATTTAATAGTGTTCTAATTCGTTGTTGATCAACTTTTATCGATTAAAATTTTGCTAAAAAATATATGTTAACGAAGTTCGGTAGAAAATGAAGCTATCTCAAAGATTTGGAAAATTTTAAAACAAAAATTTCTCAAAACTTTCTGGATTGAAATCCGTTTTGAGGCATTCTGAAACGATCCCTGAAGTTTGCGCTTTTTCATAGGTATACAGGGTGTCTCCGAAACCTGTAGTGTCAAGGAATGCTGATTTATTACGGAAGATGACAGTAGGAAGTTAACAACACGAGGATTCCAGATGTTATAAAATCTTATGATCAGCTGACACGTTGCTAGAGATTTTGGTTTTCTAAACAATCAATATTATAATTAACCTTTCTGTAGAGTTGTATTTAAGTTCACAATAAAACACTAGTTCATGAATTTTGACATTGAAAATGTCTTAGTCGACGGGTCAACTGTAAATCGGAAATTTCGTTTCGCTAAGAAAAAAACGTCACGCTACCTATAAAAAAGTTAGGTGTTGTTATGATTGTGTACACTAGCAATAAATCATATGATGTTCGGTTGGGGAAATCAGTACGAGTTGTCACTACTAAGTTTCAGTGAAGCACTGTTCGGGCAAAATGATAGAAAACTACAACACATGAATGCTGACGAAGCACATAAAAATCACATTTATGAGACGCCAATCAGCTGAGTGGCTCCTGAAGCTAGTTTACATTGTATCCTCTGCTGAGCCGGGAGGTCCAACCTGCATGCTTGCTGTCGAAGGAGGATCATCCCATACAGAGCCGGTCCTAGGCGCATGCGAACCATGCGGGCGCTTAGGGCGCCGGACAGAAGGGGGCGCTGGACAGAAGAATAGTTTGGTTTATTTTTATAATTTAATAACGATTAACAGGACGTTTCCATTTGTTTTGCTCACATCACGAGCGTCACGTCACGGTGGGGTTTTCTATTGATTTTCACGTACAACCAATGCGTTACTATGGAAGTGTAACTTCCTTAGTTTTCATAGCAGGAAAATCGTTAGCCAGTTTTCGGAATGCTCTCATTTTATCACAGCATCTCATAATCCCTAAGCCTCTGTAGTGTCAAGGAAAGCTGATTTATTACGGTCAGTTATAAAATAAAATTGCTGAGTAACCATAATGAACTAATATGGTGTAAAATTAATCATTATTAAATGATCTGACTGTAGAACCGTAGGTCTACTGTCCGTTTTTTGTGTTAATTATTGAATGGATTGAATTTATTTTAATATCTATATGTTTTCTGGTATTTTTCTGTACCTATACATTGGGAAAAAAAAAAAAAAAAAAAAAAAAACAGCAAGCTCATTTCACTTGACCACTCTTCGATCACATCGTGTTATTCACTATCTGCACTCATGGGAAACATGTGATCTCAAGGTCATTCAGCAATTGAAATACTGGAAATTTCCATAAGTAATAATTAGCTTTTATTTTTAAATTTGCCCTCTTTTGGCTTCCAATCCAATATTGGGGGGGGGGGGGGGGGGCAGCCATTTTGCATGGGTAACAAAAATGGCTGGGGCCGGCTCTGATCCCATATGGGTTCGCAGATGGATCTTGAGGCTGAGGGGTGCATTGCTTGCAATGAATGATGGGCTTTATTCACGGTCGGATGCTCCGAGGAGGCTGTGTTCAATGTGCAACTTGAATGAGAACGAGGATATTCTCCACTTCTTCGGGACCTGCCCTGTGCTTCGGGAATTCAGAGTGCGCTTCCTGGGAGAAAGTTTGTTGGACATGGGGCGAAGGGAACACTTATTGGATAGCAGAGAACAGTGGGTAGCAGTAACCCAATATGCATTTCACTCGTGGAAATACCGTAGAAACCTGGTGGCAGAATTCAATTGGTGAAACTCCAAAACAAGAATTGATTACTCAAAATATGTTGAACATCGAAAGACTGATTTTCACAATAAATTTGCTTAAAAATATAATAGGCATGTAATTTAACATGCATAAATAAGATTGGCGGCTCGGGTCATCCCGGCCGACGGGCATCATGCCCATTGCTGTATCATGTTTTTTATTTATTACCTATATGTCAGATTTCTGTGTTTTTCTTTTGTTAAATAAACATGTTTTCTTCTTCTTCATAAAAATCACATTTATGAGGCGCCAATCAGCTGAGTGTCTCCTGAAGCTAGTTTCGCCCCTGATCATCCCAGAAAGCTGATACTCGGTTTAATACAAGTTAGCCCCACTCCAACCAATAATCAAGTTAGGAAAATGTCATCACCATGAAGAAGTCAATACTAGTTTGTTGATACACGTCGTGTTGAGTTACCACAATTTTTCTAATTGTTATTTTATTTAAAACAATAAAAAACATTGAAACTACTGAGAAATTTTCAATACTCATAGCTCTTCTCTCAGAAGAGAGAAAGTACGAGTGGCCTGCCGCGTTTTTTTTTTTTTTTTTTTTTTTTTTTTTTTTTTCATCTTCTGACACTAATCATATAAACAACTAGTTTAAACACTATTCCTCCTTACAGTCACTCACATTTTGGACTCCACGCATCTTGAAACGTAAACCGATACATCTTAAAGGAAGAGGGGGGTTAAGTCAGATCATGAGCTAATTTGATTCCTATTCACCATAAGATGCCGTTATATGGAAGGGAACCTTTTGGGTGTGGGAGACATAAAGTAGATAGTATTCCTCCGGCAGTACTAACACAATTGATTTGAAATGTAAACAATATGGTTACGTTAACGTCTTGCACGAGCGAGCGAAGCAAGGAAGTTAATGTTGTCAAAATCATGAGTTATAATTTACATTATATACCTAAACTTTTGCTGAACTCTGGGTAGATTGTAGTTACTACTGCTACAACCTTCGTTGAGTATTTTATTGAGTATTATATTGTTTTTAGCTTCAACCTCCTACTCACTTTTGGAATCCAATTCGATACCAATGGGTTATACCTCACGGAGCAACAAAAAAGCAGAAACAAAGATTTCAAACAATATTTTAGATTATATAATTCGAGAGAAACCAGCAGATCAATGACAAACGAGGATCTAGTCCATAATTCACCCATTTCATCGGATCCACACATCAGTAACCTGAGATCTCAGTGGACCAAACCTATAACAGAGTTGGAGGTTGAAGCTAAAAACCTCCCTTTTGCCCACGACGAGGGAAAAGAAACAGAGGATAGCGATGAAGACAACACTATGTACTTTTCTTGAGTTTCTGTATATACTTTCATGACGTACTTACATATACATAATGTTTAATATTTTACTATCAAATGATAATTTTCCCAATAAAATTAAAATATTGATTCAGTTATAATACCAAAATTAATTATTCTGCAACCTGTTTACATTACAATATGCGGTAATCGGTGGGTCGCAGCTGGTCGCACCTAATTCCGATTGGATCGCATTTACCATGATCTAAACTAATCTAACCGCTAGATCAAACCGCTAGATCAAATTCATAGCCCAGCACGGACCAGAACAGTTTCGGTACCATTTGTTGTGTAAATATTTAATTTAAATTTTAGTATTTTATTGAGTATTATATTGTTTTTAGCTTCAACCTCCAACTCACTTTTGGAATCCAATTCGGTACCAATGGGTTACCTCAAGGAGCAACAAGAAAGCAGAAACAAAGATTTCAAATAATGTTTTAGATCAGCGGTTCCCAACCTTTTTAGCTTTTGGGCCCAATAATATTTTTTGAAAAAATTCAAGGCCCACCCAGATTATATATATATATATATATGTTCCCATAGGTATTTAAGCAAATATTAAATCAAATTAAAAAATACTGAGCAAAAAGAAAAAAAAAAACTTTTTACAGAAGAACCTTTATTTGTTTACAGATATATTAACATGACTGTTCATACTAAATGGGATTCCTGTCATTGTTTGTCCCCTAATATCAATATCGGGATCGAAACTTGACAATTTCAGAATTAAGTCACTCTCCATACTTAACTTATTTCTATGATTATTTTTCAAATAAACTAAAGTAGAAAATACTTCTTACAGATAAGTAGCTGAAAATCCCATCAATTGCGTCAGTGCAATTTCGCCAATTGCGAGATAGTCTTTTCGCACATTTATCCAAAATGGAATCAATGGGGTCATTTTAAAACTTGATTTCAGATCCTGATCACAAGACAGTTAGTTCAATTAAAGAGACCTCTTCACTTGAAGATGTGTTATTTTTTTTTCAAGTTTCCTTCATGAAAAGGATTTCTGATCCATTGGATTTCGCCTTCAATTTGAGGGAACTAGTGCCTAAAAGAAATATGAAAAGACTTAGTTTCTTACTGTGATTTCTCAGTCCAAAAATGAAAAGTTAAAACACAAAGCGAAAGAAAAGTGATGAGACAAGTAATTGAAATAAATTTTGATAAATATATATTTAAAATTAAACTACCTGAGGTTAGAAGCCAAAGATGAGAGGTGATCTTTTATGGTTGCAGCTGTTGTTTCATCAATTTTGACTTCGTTGGTTTCAAGGAAATCACGTAGGACAGGAAATACGTCGAATGAATTTTTTTTTTTTCAATTTTTTTTAGCCCATCGTTGAAGTTTTATTATCATTGACTCTATTTTGTCTTGTACAAGAAACTTATGAATATCCTTGCCCTGAAGAGTTAGATTAAGAGTGTTGAGGGCACCAACAATATCTGCCAAATACGCCAACCGCTTTAAAGGCCGTATCACACTTGCATTTTTTCTGCATTTTTTTTCGCATTTTAAACGCTGAAACGTGAAGAAGGCAAAGTGCTTTTTTTCAAGGTCAGCTGTGGATGTTGAGGAGGAATAAAAGCAAAAACAGCGCATTCTGGCGGAATGCGTTTTTATTAAATCTGTCAGGTTAGGGCTCCTAGGGGTTTTTCATTGAATTGTAACCTCCCCAAGGGTTATGTTTAGCATTTTTCTTGCGTCAAGGTAAAAATTAGAACGTGTTCTAATTTTCCCAAGTGAGTTTAAAAACGCTCCGCAAGGATGCGCAATGGTCGAAAAAGCTGACCTTGGAAAAACGCACTTCTTCTTCTTCACGTTTTGGCATTAAAAACGCAGAAAAAATGTGGAAAAAATGCTAGTGTGATACGGCCTTAACCAGTTTTCATCGGTAACACAGTCTAAGAAAGAACTTGCACGTTTGCCATCATATACCTTCATTAGGAAAACCCAGAGTTCATCACGAAGTTCAAACAATATTGATAAAAATCTCTGGATAGCCACCGAACTTCACAGTGAAGTAGAAGCTATTTGTGTTGACTGTCCATTTCATCACACAAAACACTGAGAAGTCTCGCGTTTTTTGGCCTTGCTTTGGTAAATTTGACGATTTTTACTGCATCGTCAAGAGTTTTTTTCAGACACTCGCCCAAACCTTTAAATGCAAGAGCTTCTCTATGTATGCTGCAATGTGTCCATTTGACAAAGGGAGCTACTGACCTAACTCTCGCGATTAACCCCCTATGAATATCAGACATAGCTGATGCCCCGTCAGTTGTCAAACCTTCACAATTTTACCAATCTAATTAACGTTCTGTTATAAAATTGTCAAGCGACTTGTAAATAAATTTAAACAATAAATTGTAAAATAATTGAATCACTAAACTTACACTATCATCCAAGAGAATGCCTAAATTAATATTTTATCGCGAGGACCGATTTATTAATACCGTACTTATTTTGCAATATTTTAATATTATTCCTTGAGTTCCGGCCAGCATCCGCGGCCCAGTAGCGAGCTGCCTGCGGCCCACAAGCAGATCAATGACAAACGAGGATCTAGTCCATAATTCACCCATTTCTTCGAATCCACTCATCAGTAACCTGAGATCTCAGTGGACCAAACCTAAAACAGAGTTGGAGGTTGAAGCTAAAAACCTCCCTTTTGCCCACGACGCCGACGAGGAAAATGAAACAGAGGATTGCGATGAAGACAACACTATGCACTTGTCTTGAGTTTCTGTATATACCTTCATGACGTACTTACATATACATAATGTTTAATATGTTACTATCAAATAATAATTTTTCCAATAAAATTAAAATATTGATTCAGTTAGATTACCAAAATTAATTATTCTGCAACCTGTTTACATTACAATATATGCGGTATTCGGTGGGTCGCAGCTGGTCGCACCTAATTCCGATTGGATCGCATTCACCATGATCTAAACTAAACCGCTAGATCAAATTCACAGCACGGACCAGCACAGTTTCGGTACCATTTGTTGTGTAAAGTTTTGTTGAAAAAAATTGGTTTTTGGCAGAAAACTTGGTTCAGATGCATTCTCCATGATAAATTTAGTTACGCGCATATAGAGCTGGCAATTGTCCCATTGCCCCCTTCTCCTCCCTCATCCTCCTCCTCCTCCTCCTCCTTCCTCCTCCCTCCGCCTCATCCTCCTCCTCCCTCATTCCTCCTCCCTACAATACACAACACTTGTGTAATATATAAATTTAGAAATAAATAAAAATAGTAATAATAAGGAAAAAAATAAAATAAGTGAACCTCTAAAATTAAGTATAGGAACCAGTGGGGTATATCCGGAATCAGCGTGAATTTCCTATAAGAATAGGTCGATAACAGACTTTTGTCCAAAATTTCCTATTTTTGAACCGGAACAGTGGGCCAGAAATCGATTCCAGGTGGACAAAATCATTTTATGACCTATTGTTATAGAAAGTTATGCGCTGATTCAGAATATACTCCATGTCCCTATCCCTAAAATAGCTTCTTCGACCCAAGAAATAGATTTTTGACAAACTTTCTCACTTTTTGACCATTGCAACTGACCTAAATTTGTTTTGTACAAAAGAATCGAAGAGGAAAGAATTGTGCTTCAAATGAGCCTACTGCCAGTTCTGTAACTCGTTTCTTCGATTTTTGGCGATTTTTCAATGTTTTCGTGATCTACCAATCACTTGGTGTGGATTTCCTCGGAAGCCGGTAGTACCTAAGTAGTAGATCACGAGAACTTTGAAGATCGCCATAAATCTAGGAAAAGAGTTAGGGAGCGATGCAACATTTATTTCTCTACAACTTTTATTTCGTACATACATGGAAAATTCCCGAGCTCCTTCAAGACGGAAAAAAGAATTTTTCGTGTAAATGCGATTTCTGGACTATACGGAAAAAAAAATAAAAAATAATGCCTTGTGCATACAGTTCTTGTTTTATGTGAGTCTTGGGGTTCATACCCACCGTCCATGGTCTCAAAAGTCAGTGCTAAGAAGTACCACCGAAGATAAATACGTTAAAAGCCATAGTAAAAGTGGAAAAATCATGATAGCTTTCGAGCACGTTAATAATGCACTTTCTGAGATTTTTAAAATAGCATCATACACTACTTACCTCTAATTCAACGAACCATGACGAGCATGACCTTACAGGCGCCATGCTGATCAGCTGAATGAGCTAAAATCTCTCCTGTTCACCGTAGGACGTTGAAAATTGATATAGAGCCTCTCTAAGTCAGCAAGAGACGAATGATTTTATAGGATCCATCCTGATCAGCTGAGTGTGCTTTAAACGTTATGTCGTCTGTCTGATTACAAATATTCGAAAAGTAGGTTCTGCTTACCCAAATTGCGTAAGTTTATTTGACATGGATATGTCTTTGCTCTGGGGATTAAACCAAAAATTTCCGTGATGCAAAATGTACTTAAGCAATAGCATATATGTACTAAAGCAATAGCATAATTTACTCCACTCCATAGGAAACATTTTCATCCTCTTGACAACAGTCGGCTGTTAACAACAACTCATTTTAGTTGCTTCTCTCCACAGTGAACCGTTGTTTTGTTAGAATTAGTCGGGATGCGGCGATGCGGCCCAGGGATTCTTTAAAGTTAATGGATTTGTTTACAACTCTCGAGGATAACCGCTATGAAATCCCCAATCAAAGACATATCCATGTACTTAACATGGTATCTGCTTGTAAAGCAGATAGTGGAACTCGTTTACGAGTTGTTAAGTTAGGTATTTGAAGTTTTCTTTTCAACACTATTATGCCAGTCATCGAACGTTGTGTTATGGGTTGTGGCATGTCGGCTTACAGGTAGATCTTCATTAGCACTCACCACGTTCGATGACTGTTTTGGCATAAAAGTGTTGAAAATCATGAAACCCCACAAGAACAAGAGATTGCTTCACGAATAAGAAAAAGCGCATAAGTAGCAACGTTTTGGGGGCTTACGATCCTCCAGGCCTCAACATAAAAGATGATTCTAGATCCAAAGTTACCAAAATTCCTTGTAAACGTTGCAAACAAATTTCCTACAATTTTTTCTTTAAGGTTTATTATTTTATTATTTAGTTTACCCTAACTTTTGTCCCCCACAGATTGGTGATCAGTAAATCTTAGTTACGTGTCTTATTTTATCTCATTAATTTCAATTCGTGGGTGCCCTCGATCGATTTCGATTTATACCTGTGATATATATCTACAATTATACTTAGATTTCAGCTAGTGTTTCGTTTAAAGTGGCGAATAATGTGTATTTATGGTTAAATAAAATACTTATATTAATTTCTCTGTTTCGCTTGTCAATCTTGAATATAATAGAAAAGAATTGTTTAAAACCACCCGTAACTTTGTACGTTCAACGGCTATTTTCTCCAATCAACCTACTGAAATACAATAATTGTAATTAATATGCAAAGAACAAAATTATAGTTTCAAGACAATATGCAGTGTATGCAACCTTTCTACTTCATGGGAAGATGGCTTAGTAATAGATCATTTTCTTCCTTAACTTATATACCTACATCTATCTATACTATTTATACGAATGAAACTCCGTCTGTCTGTCTGTTTGTCGTGTCTATGCACGGCCAAACGGCTGAGTGGGGGGAGTCTACGAGTGGGGGATCTTCTTGGTATTTTCCGATAGGGGGAGCGAGCGAATATAAATTTTTCTAATCCCACCCGAACCATGGGCCGTAGGGCGGGAGGGGGTCGAAGTAAGAATTAATGTGCGCTTTTTGGACTTCCCCGCATCCTCTACCCCTCTGAACGGCCGTCGAAAATTCCGGAAAAATACCGTTTTCTTAGGTTTTTGAACGAGAAAGACGACGGCGTGATCGGATCGCGAAAAAAGTATCGGGAAATGCGTCAAAAAAATGCGAGAGTACGGACCGTCTTTTCTCGAAAAGTCCGACGAAAAACTACGTTTTTTCCGATTAAAATATACCCCGTAAAGGTACGTTTTTCAGAACGGTTTTTGCGAGCGAAATACAGCTTTGGGTCCGCCGAATCTGAATTCGAAATCGGATATCGAAAAAAGTGACAGGAAGTAGGTCAAATTGCGAGCGGAAGCCAGGGAAGCGTTTAATATGAGAAATTATATGTGCCCCGGACGCGAGAAGGCTCTACGAAGACGTCAAGGGGTTCGATGTCACAATGTTGCGAGGCGAGCAGGTATACATAGGTACCTACCTTGCGAGCGAAGCGAGAGCCATTTCAACAGAATAAATACGGACATTGTCCTACACATAATATACAGGTATACCTCGCAAGCGAAGCGAGCAACATCCCTGAATAAACTTTTCGTGGTTCCACGTAGTTTTATAAGATTTGATTTTTTTGTAAGGATTCCCAACTGAAAAAAACGTCTGCCAAGTTGGGTGGGCAGTATAACTTCCTCAAGGATATACAGGTATACCTTGCGAGCGAAGCGAGCAACATCCCCGAATAAACTTTTCGTGGTTCCACGTAGTTTTATAAGATTTAATTTGTTTGTGAGAATTCCCAACTGAAAAAAACGTCTGCCAAGTTGGGTGGGCAGTATAACTTCCTCAAGCGAGCGGAGCGAGCAACATCTCCTACACGTTTCAATTGTAATACATCGCATGTATACAGCCACACTTTGCGAGCAAAGCGAGCAACATTCCCTACATGCCACACTTTGCGAGCGAAGCGAGCAACATTCCCTACATGCCACACTTTGCGAGAGAAGCGAGCAATATTCCCTACATGCCACACTTTGCGAGCGAAGCGAGCAATTTAATGGGGGGTCCGGCTGGACGTGGAAGCGAGCGTAGCGAGCCGGAGCGGCTAGTATATATATAAATGCACTTACTTATTTATTTTATATATATATATATATATATATATATATATATATATATATATATATATATACCTATATATATATATATATATATATATATATATATATATATATATATATATATATATACCTATATACAAAATTGAATTAAAAAAAACCTTTATTTTATATTAATAACACATATACGTGACCAAAATAGATAAATTGTTTGTACCGTACCTCACTTGCAGCTACGCCAAATATTATTATCTTGACTTTTTCTGCGAATTTTCATGGAAAATTAAGCTTTCGCAATGGCTCAATAAAATTTAAAATCAAAATTTTAGAAAAATTTTTTAAAAATTGAAATCCATTTTTAGACATTCTGAAACGAATCTTACATTTTCACGCTTTTCCGTGTATATATAGTGTTAAAGTTACAATTAATGTGTTAAACTCCTGGATTTGTTTCAGAATGCATCAAAACGGATTTCAATAAAGAAAATTTTCGGAAAATTCGTATTTTAAATTTGTTGGTGCTATTGCAATGGCTTCATTTTCTAAACAAAAATTCACTAAATAGGAAAAAAGAAAATGCATGTTGCACCAATGGAACTTATTTCTAAACAATCAATATTATAATTAACCTTTCTGTAGAGTTGTATTTAAGTTCACAATAAAACACTAGTTCATGAATTTTGACATTGAAAATATCTTAGTCGACGGGTCAACTGGAAATTTTGTTACGGAAATTTTGTTACGCTATGAAAAAAAACGCCACGCTACCTATAAAAAAGTTAGGTGTTGTTATGATTGTGTACACTAGCAATAAATCATATGATGTTCGGTTGGGGAAATCAGTACGAGTTGTCACTACTAAGTTTCAGTGAAGCACTGTTCGGGCAAAATGATAAAAAACTACAACACATGAATGCTGACGAAGCACATAAAAATCACATTTATGAGACGCCAATCAGCTGAGTGGCTCCTGAAGCTGGTTTAGCCCCTGATCATTCTAGAAAGCTGATACTCGGTATAATACAAGTTAGCTCCACTCCAACGAATAATCAAGTTAGAAAAATGTCATCACCATGACGACGTCATTACTAGTTTTTTGATACACGTCATGTTGAGTTACCACAATTTTTCTAATTTTTATTTTATTTAAAACAATAAAAAACATTGAAACTACTGAGAAATTTTCAATACTCATAGCTCTTCTCTCATAAGAGAAAAAAGTACGAGCGACCTGCCGCGTTTTTTTTTTTTTTTTTTTTTTCATCTTCTGACACTAATCATATAAACAACTAGTTTAAACACTATTCTTCCTTACAGTCACTCACATTTCGGACTCCACGCATCTTGAAACGTAAACCAATACATATTAAAGGAAGAGGGGGGTTAAGTCAGATCTTGAGCTAATTAGATTCCTATTCAACATAAGACGCCGTTATATGGATGGGAACCTTTTGGGTGTGGGAGACATAAAGTAGATAGTATTTCTCCGGCTGTACTAACACAATTGATTTGAAATGTATACACTATGGTTACGTTAACTTCTTGCACGGGCGACTGAAGCAAGTGGGGACAGTTAATGCTGTCAAAATCACGTTTGAGTTATAATTTACATTTTATAAACCTTTGCTGAACTCTACGTAGATATTAGTTACTACTGCTACAATGAACCCGGCGCAGGAGGCATACTCAACCTTCGTTGAGTATTTTATTGAGTATTATATTGTTTTTAGCTTCAACTTCCAACTCACTTTTGGAATCCAATTCGGTACCAATGGGTTACCTCACGGAGCAACAAGAAAGCAGAAACAAAGATTTCAAATAATGTTTTAGATCAGCGGTTCCCAACCTTTTTAGCTTCTGGGCCCAATATTTTTTGAAAAAATTCAAGGCCCACCCAGATTATATATATATATATATATATATATATATATATATATATATATATATATATATATATATATATATATATATATAATGTTCCCATAGGTATTTAAGCAAATATTAAATCAAATTAAAAAATACTGAGCAAAAAGGAAAAAAAAAACTTTTTACAGAAGAACCTTTATTTGTTTACAGATATATTAACATGACTGTTCATACTAAATGGGATTCCTGACATTGTTTGTCCCCTAATATCAATATCGGGATCGAAACTTGACAATTTCAGAATTGAGTCACTCTCCACGCTTAACTTATTTTTATGATTATTTTTCAAATAAACTAAAGTAGAAAATACTTCTCACAGATAAGTAGCTGAAAATCCCATCAATTGCGTTAGTGCAATTTCGCCAATTGCGAGATAGTCTTTTCGCACATTTATCCAAAATGGGATCAATGGGGTCATTTTAAAACTTGATTTCAGATCCTGATCACAAGACAGTTAGTTCAATTAAAGAGACCTCTTCACTTGAAGATGTGTTATTTTTTTTTTCAAGTTTCCTTCATGAAAAGGATTTCTGATCCATTGGATTTCGCCTTCAATTTGAGGGAACTAGTGCCTAAAAGAAATATGAAAAGACTTAGTTTCTTACTGTGATTTCTCAGTCCAAAAATGAAAAGTTAAAACACAAAGCGAAAGAAAAGTGATGAGACAAGTAATTGAAATAAATTTTGATAAATATATATTTAAAATTAAACTACCTGAGGTTAGAAGCCAAAGATGAGAGGTGATCTTTTATGGTTGCAGCTGTTGTTTCATCAATTTTGACTTCGTTGGTTTCAAGGAAATCACGTAGGACAGGAAATACGTCGAATGAATTTTTTTTTTTCAATTTTTTTTTAGCCCATCGTTGAAGTTTTATTATCATTGACTCTATTTTGTCTTGTACAAGAAACTTATGAATATCCTTGCCCTGAAGAGTTAGATTAAGAGTGTTGAGGGCACCAACAATATCTGCCAAATACGCCAACCGCTTTAAAGGACGTATCACACTTGCATTTTTTCTGCATTTTTTTTCGCATTTTAAACGCTGAAACGTGAAGAAGGCAAAGTGCTTTTTTTCAAGGTCAGCTGTGGATGTTGAGGAGGAATAAAAGCAAAAACAGCTCATTCTGGCGGAATGCGTTTTTATTAAATCTGTCAGGTTAGGGCTCCTAGGGGTTTTTCATTGAATTGTAACCTCCCCAAGGGTTATGTTTAGCATTTTTCTTGCGTCAAGGTAAAAATTAGAACGTGTTCTAATTTTCCCAAGTGAGTTTAAAAACGCTCCGCAAGGATGCGCAATGGTCGAAAAAGCTGACCTTGGAAAAACGCACTTCTTCTTCTTCACGTTTTGGCATTAAAAACGCAGAAAAAACGCAGAAAAAATGTGGAAAAAATGCTAGTGTGATACGGCCTTAACCAGTTTTCATCGGTAACACAGTCTAAGAAAGAACTTGCACGTTTGCCATCATATACCTTCATTAGGAAAACCCAGAGTTCATCACAAAGTTCAAACAATATTGATAAAAATCTCTGGATAGCCACCGAACTTCACAGTGAAGTAGAAGCTATTTGTGTTGACTGTCCATTTCATCACACAAAACACTGAGAAGTCTCGCGTTTTTTGGCCTTGCTTTGGTAAATTTGACGATTTTTACTGCATCGTCAAGAGTTTTTTTCAGACACTCGCCCAAACCTTTAAATGCAAGAGCTTCTCTATGTATGCTGCAATGTGTCCATTTGACAAAGGGAGCTACTGACCTAACTCTCGCGATTAACCCCCTATGAATATCAGACATAGCTTATGCCCCGTCAGTTGTCAAACCTTCACAATTTTACCAATCTAATTAACGTTCTGTTATAAAATTGTCAAGCGACTTGTAAATAAATTTAAACAATAAATTGTAAAATAATTGAATCACTAAACTTACACTATCATCCAAGAGAATGCCTAAATTAATATTTTATCGCGAGGACCGATTTATTAATACCGTACTTATTTTGCAATATTTTAATATTATTCCTTGAGTTCCGGCCAGCATCCGCGGCCCAGTAGCGAGCTGCCTGCGGCCCACAAGTGGGCCGCGGCCCAGCAGTTGGGAACCGCTGTTTTAGATTATATAATTCGAGAGAAACAAGCAGATCAATGACAAACGAGGATCTAGTCCATAATTCACCCATTTCTTCGAATCCACTCATCAGTAACCTGAGATCTCAGTGGACCAAACCTAAAACAGAGTTGGAGGTTGAAGCTAAAAACCTCCCTTTTGCCCACGACGCCGACGAGGAAAATGAAACAGAGGATTGCGATGAAGACAACACTATGCACTTGTCTTGAGTTTCTGTATATACCTTCATGACGTACTTACATATACATAATGTTTAATATGTTACTATCAAATAATAATTTTTCCAATAAAATTAAAATATTGATTCAGTTAGATTACCAAAATTAATTATTCTGCAACCTGTTTACATTACAATATATGCGGTATTCGGTGGGTCGCAGCTGGTCGCACCTAATTCCGATTGGATCGCATTCACCATGATCTAAACTAAACCGCTAGATCAAATTCACAGCACGGACCAGCACAGTTTCGGTACCATTTGTTGTGTAAATTTTTGTTGAAAAAAATTGGTTTTTGGCAGAAAACTTGGTTCAGATGCATTCTCCATGTTAAATTTAGTTACGCGCATATAGAGCTGGCAATTGTCCCATGCGGCGCAAAATTCAATTTTCTTCAGGATTACCATTGGAAAATTTATTTTTTTCAAGAAATATCATAAGACTTTATACGTCAAAATATGTTGAAAAAAGTGTTACTTTTGCAAAAAAAAAAAAAATAAATAAAAAAAGGAACCCATAAAAACAAGTTTTTAATGTAACTCTTTCTTTTTCTCATGTTCTCGGTTAATTTTATTGTTGTTTCAATAGTTGGTAGTTCCTTGGCAACAGTAAATTTAAACAAAATCACATTGTTTCAAAATCACATTGATAATAGAGAGTTTTTGTTCTTCCCGTAAGATTTTCTCCCGTTGACGTGTAGAGCAGCGTCTAGAGCAAGCAGCTGGAGATGCTAGCTCTTCACGTGATTTTTACGCGTATTTCTACACGTATACGTGAAAAACCAAACGCTAACGTCACGTTAACGTCTCTATAAGTGTTTCAGAAGCTGTTGCGTATTCTTTTCGTACAAACTATTCTTATTTAAATAATTAATTGCTTTATAATTATTTATAAATACATAATTATAAATACATTTATTGCTTAGTGTAGTGGATTTATATATGTTTGACTTGGTGTAGGTAGACCAAGTGGGACATTTATATTCTGGTTATGCGGGTTAGTCCCTGTGGTATTTCTGTAAGGAATGTGAGCGAAATCGCCAAGGTCAGCTTGCTTGGCGGGAAGAACTTGAGGATAGTTCGTGTAGCAGCCGCGTGGAGCACTGGGCTCGCTTAGTGGGTGCTGGGTTCAATCCGTTTGGTGCTGAGCCGTTGTGTAATACTCCGGCCTAAGATTTATATCTGTAGGGGGAATATGCTGGGCTTGGTTGAGGTACTGAAAAGTATCCTTTGTTTTAAGCACGTTGGGAGTGTGTTTGACACTCGGATCGGCCGGGTAGCCTTGCGTAGAATATCGTGGATATTCAGATATCTTTGTCGAATCATGATGATTGACTTCAGAGCGGGTCTGAAAGGTATCCTCGAACTTTTGTGTGTGTGAGGCTTGACCTAACGTTTCCTTCATGAATACGTTAGGTAGTAAGGCGATCTCTTCGCGAGAATCGAGCCTTTGTCCGTCGCTAGGAACAGCGGACGAGTCGAGTAGCGGGTAGGGAGCGCTGCGTGGGCTAGGGCTCCCGGCCGCGCCGTGTTCTGCTTCCTCTTGCATGAGGAAGTAGGACGGGCGGCGCTCCATCGATGTACCCGAGTTGGTTAACTCGTTTTCAATACCTCCCCGTATAGGATGCAGGATTTGGAAGGTGGACTCGCTTGACAGAGCTTCTTTCCTTTGCTCGGATGTCAGGGTCCTACCTTGTAGCCTTGAAAAAGGCTTCCTTGGACGATAAATTAGAGCGGATGAGCTGAGTAATTTATCGGCGTGCCCCAGCGGTCGGTGACGAGCTTAGTGCTACGAAACCCGGGCGACACGTCTCGGAACGTCCCAGCAGGCGTACGATCTAATGAGAATATCAATAGATGTACCGGGTGGCGTCCTGACAGAAGAACTACGTTGGGCAATGAGCAGGATAAATAATCACTGGACTCGTAGATGCCAATGCGAGATCTGTGAGGAGAGAAGGTATGCCTTGTGAGCAGTAGAAAGCCGTTCTGAGATGAACTCGTGAGCAGAAGGGTCGTCAGCGTAGAGCGTGTAGAATCTTCGTACTGTAGAGTGTAGTCGTCGAGAGCGGTGAGTGGAATGAATTTCGGGGGGCTCCGAGCGGGGTAATTATAGGGAGGTGGCCGCCTCCTGCCGCCCCCTGATTGGTCCGCTTAATTTCATTAGTTCAACTGTGTTTTCTTATTGGCTCGCACATTGTTTTCTCAGAATCTGCGAGTATGATAGCTGAGTTGGTCCTTCGGGGGTGGCTTCCCCGCGTCCGTCGCTGCGACGGGGTCCCCGGAGGTGGCTTCCGTGCGTCCGTTGCGGGGACAAGGACCTTGAGGTGTCTTCCCTGCGTCCGTTGTTTAGACGGGGTCCTCGGGTGGCTTCCCTGCGTCCGTTGTTTAGACGGGATCCCCGGGGGTGTCTTCCCTGCGTCCGTTGCTGAGACGGGGTCCCCGGGGTGGCTGCTGGACCAGAGGTGGTTGCTTGCCGCCTCCTGGTTGGTTCGCCTATTGTCTCTCGTGCAATCATTGTTTCTGATTGGCGAGTAGGCTTGCTCAAAAGTGAAATATTAGCAAATAACATACAAGGCGACCTCCCTAAACACTTACTGGGCAAGAGAGACGCGACAAGTATCTCGAAACAAGTCGCCTTGAATGAGAAAACTCAAACAGACAATCAAATGTCCTCTAAAACTAACAAGGACAGTTCTAGCAGAGGTGGTTTTCACCAGATGGTTTCACCATGTCAATCAAATGTCCTCTAAAACTAACAAGGACAGTTCTAGCAGAGGTGGTTTTCACCAGATGGTTTCACCATTTGTAGTGGATTTATATATGTTTGACTTGGTGTAGGTAGACCAAGTGGGACATTTATATTCTGGTTATGCGGGTTAGTCCCTGTGGTATTTCTGTAAGGAATGTGAGCGAAATCGCCAAGGTCAGCTTGCTTGGCGGGAAGAACTTGAGGATAGTTCGTGTAGCAGCCGCGTGGAGCACTGGGCTCGCATAGTGGGTGCTGGGTTCGATCTGTTTGGTGCTGAGCCGTTGTGTAATATTCCGGCCTAAGATTTATATCTGTAGGAGGAATATGCTGGGCTTGGTTGAGGTACTGAAAAGTATCCTTTGTTTTAAGCACGTTGGGAGTGTGTTTGACACTCGGATCGGCCGGGTAGCCTTGCGTAGAATATCGTGGATATTCAGATATCTTTGTTGAATCATGATGATTGACTTCAGAGCGGGTCTGAAAGGTATCCTCGAACTTTTGTGTGTGTGAGGCTTGACCTAACGTTTCCTTCATGAATACGTTAGGTAGTAAGGCGATCTCTTCGCGAGAATCGAGCCTTTGTCCGTCGCTAGGAACAGCGGACGAGTCGAGTAGCGGGTAGGCAGCGCTGCGTGGGCTAGGGCTCCCGGCCGCGCCGTGTTCTGCTTCCTCTTGCATGAGGAAGTAGGACGGGCGGCGCTCCATCGATGTACCCGAGTTGGTTAACTCGTTTTCAATACCTCCCCGTATAGGATGCAGGATTTGGAAGGTGGACTCGCTTGACAGAGCTTCTTTCCTTTGCTCGGATGTCAGGGTCCTACCTTGTAGCCTTGAAAAAGGCTTCCTTGGACGATAAATTAGAGCGGATGAGCTGAGTAATTTATCGGCGTGCCCCAGCGGTCGGTGACGAGCTTAGTGCTACGAAACCCGGGCGACACGTCTCGGAACGTCCCAGCAGGCGTACGATCTAATGAGAATATCAATAGATGTACCGGGTGGCGTCCTGACAGAAGAACTACGTTGGGCAATGAGCAGGATAAATAATCACTGGACTCGTAGATGCCAATGCGAGATCTGTGAGGAGAGAAGGTATGCCTTGTGAGCAGTAGAAAGCCGTTCTGAGATGAACTCGTGAGCAGAAGGGTCGTCAGCGTAGAGCGTGTAGAATCTTCGTACTGTAGAGTGTAGTCGTCGAGAGCGGTGAGTGGAATGAATTTCGGGGGGCTCCGAGCGGGGTAATTATAGGGAGGTGGCCGCCTCCTGCCGCCCCCTGATTGGTCCGCTTAATTTCATTAGTTCAACTGTGTTTTCTTATTGGCTCGCACATTGTTTTCTCAGAATCTGCGAGTATGATAGCTGAGTTGGTCCTTCGGGGGTGGCTTCCCCGCGTCCGTCGCTGCGACGGGGTCCCCGGAGGTGGCTTCCGTGCGTCCGTTGCAGGGACAAGGACCTTGAGGTGTCTTCCCTGCGTCCGTTGTTTAGACGGGGTCCTCGGGTGGCTTCCCTGCGTCCGTTGTTTAGACGGGATCCCCGGGGGTGTCTTCCCTGCGTCCGTTGCTGAGACGGGGTCCCCGGGGTGGCTGCTGGACCAGAGGTGGTTGCTTGCCGCCTCCTGGTTGGTTCGCCTATTGTCTCTCGTGCAATCATTGTTTCTGATTGGCGAGTAGGCTTGCTCAAAAGTGAAATATTAGCAAATAACATACAAGGCGACCTCCCTAAACACTTACTGGGCAAGAGAGACGCGACAAGTATCTCGAAACAAGTCGCCTTGAATGAGAAAACTCAAACAGACAATCAAATGTCCTCTAAAACTAACAAGGACAGTTCTAGCAGAGGTGGTTTTCACCAGATGGTTTCACCATGTCAATCAAATGTCCTCTAAAACTAACAAGGACAGTTCTAGCAGAGGTGGTTTTCACCAGATGGTTTCACCATTTGTAGTGGATTTATATATGTTTGACTTGGTGTAGGTAGACCAAGTGGGACATTTATATTCTGGTTATGCGGGTTAGTCCCTGTGGTATTTCTGTAAGGAATGTGAGCGAAATCGCCAAGGTCAGCTTGCTTGGCGGGATGAACTTGAGGATAGTTCGTGTCGCAGCCGCGTGGAGCACTGGGCTCGCATAGTGGGTGCTGGGTTCGATCTGTTTGGTGCTGAGCCGTTGTGTAATATTCCGGCCTAAGATTTATATCTGTAGGGGGAATATGCTGGGCTTGGTTGAGGTACTGAAAAGTATCCTTTGTTTTAAGCACGTTGGGAGTGTGTTTGACACTCGGATCGGCCGGGTAGACTTGCGTAGAATATCGTGGATATTCAGATATCTTTGTTGAATCATGATGATTGACTTCAGAGCGGGTCTGAAAGGTATCCTCGAACTTTTGTGTGTGTGAGGCTTGACCTAACGTTTCCTTCATGAATACGTTAGGTAGTAAGGCGATCTCTTCGCGAGAATCGAGCCTTTGTCCGTCGCTAGGAACAGCGGACGAGTCGAGTAGCGGGTAGGGAGCGCTGCGTGGGCTAGGGCTCCCGGCCGCGCCGTGTTCTGCTTCCTCTTGCATGAGGAAGTAGGACGGGCGGCGCTCCATCGATGTACCCGAGTTGGTTAACTCGTTTTCAATACCTCCCCGTATAGGATGCAGGATTTGGAAGGTGGACTCGCTTGACAGAGCTTCTTTCCTTTGCTCGGATGTCAGGGTCCTACCTTGTAGCCTTGAAAAAGGCTTCCTTGGACGATAAATTAGAGCGGATGAGCTGAGTAATTTATCGGCGTGCCCCAGCGGTCGGTGACGAGCTTAGTGCTACGAAACCCGGGCGACACGTCTCGGAACGTCCCAGCGGGCGTACGATCTAATGAGAATATCAATAGATGTACCGGGTGGCGTCCTGACAGAAGAACTACGTTGGGCAATGAGGAGGATAAATAATCACTGGACTCGTAGATGCCAATGCGAGATCTGTGTGGAGAGAAGGTATGCCTTGTGAGCAGTAGAAAGCCGTTCTGAGATGAACTCGTGAGCAGAAGGGTCGTCAGCGTAGAGCGTGTAGAATCTTCGTACTATAGAGTGTAGTCGTCGAGAGCGGTGAGTGGAATGAATTTCGGAGGGCTCCGAGCGGGGTAATTATAGGGAGGTGGCCGCCTCCTGCCGCCCCCTGATTGGTCCGCTTAATTTCATTAGTTCAACTGTGTTTTCTTATTGGCTCGCACATTGTTTTCTCAGAATCTGCGAGTATGATAGCTGAGTTGGTCCTTCGGGGGTGGCTTCCCCGCGTCCGTCGCTGCGACGGGGTCCCCGGAGGTGGCTTCCGTGCGTCCGTTGCGGGGACAAGGACCTTGAGGTGTCTTCCCTGCGTCCGTTGTTTAGACGGGGTCCTCGGGTGGCTTCCCTGCGTCCGTTGTTTAGACGGGATCCCCGGGGGTGTCTTCCCTGCGTCCGTTGCTGAGACGGGGTCCCCGGGGTGGCTGCTGGACCAGAGGTGGTTGCTTGCCGCCTCCTGGTTGGTTCGCCTATTGTCTCTCGTGGAATCATTGTTTCTGATTGGCGAGTAGGCTTGCTCAAAAGTGAAATATTAGCAAATAACATACAAGGCGACCTCCCTAAACACTTACTGGGCGAGAGAGACGCGACAAGTATCTCGAAACAAGTCGCCTTGAATGAGAAAACTCAAACAGACAATCAAATGTCCTCTAAAACTAACAAGGACAGTTCTAGCAGAGGTGGTTTTCACCAGATGGTTTCACCATGTCAATCAAATGTCCTCTAAAACTAACAAGGACAGTTCTAGCAGAGGTGGTTTTCACCAGATGGTTTCACCATTTGTAGTGGATTTATATATGTTTGACTTGGTGTAGGTAGACCAAGTGGGACATTTATATTCTGGTTATGCGGGTTAGTCCCTGTGGTATTTCTGTAAGGAATGTGAGCGAAATCGCCAAGGTCAGCTTGCTTGGCGGGAAGAACTTGAGGGTAGTTCGTGTCGCAGCCGCGTGGAGCACTGGGCTCGCATAGTGGGTGCTGGGTTCAATCCGTTTGGTGCTGAGCCGTTGTGTAATACTCCGGCCTAAGATTTATATCTGTAGGAGGAATATGCTGGGCTTGGTTGAGGTACTGAAAAGTATCCTTTGTTTTAAGCACGTTGGGAGTGTGTTTGACACTCGGATCGGCCGGGTAGCCTTGCGTAGAATATCGTGGATATTCAGATATCTTTGTCGAATCATGATGATTGACTTCAGAGCGGGTCTGAAAGGTATCCTCGAACTTTTGTGTGTGTGAGGCTTGACCTAACGTTTCCTTCATGAATACGTTAGGTAGTAAGGCGATCTCTTCGCGAGAATCGAGCCTTTGTCCGTCGCTAGGAACAGCGGACGAGTCGAGTAGCGGGTAGGGAGCGCTGCGTGTGCTAGGGCTCCCGGCCGCGCCGTGTTCTGCTTCCTCTTGCATGAGGAAGTAGGACGGGCGGCGCTCCATCAAGGTACCCGAGTTTGTTAACTCGTTTTTAATACCTCTCCGTATAGGATGCAGGATTTGGAAGGTGGACTCGCTTGACAGAGCTTCTTTCCTTTGCTCGGATGTCAGGGTCCTACCTTGTAGCCTTGAAAAAGGCTTCCTTGGACGATAAATTAGAGCGGATGAGCTGAGTAATTTATCGGCGTGCCCCAGCGGTCGGTGACGAGCTTAGTGCTACGAAACCCGGGCGACACGTCTTGGAACGTCCCAGCAGGCGTACGATCTAATGAGAATATCAATAGATGTACCGGGTGGCGTCCTGACAGAAGAACTACGTTGGGCAATGAGCAGGATAAATAATCACTGGACTCGTAGATGCCAATGCGAGATCTGTGAGGAGAGAAGGTATGCCTTGCGAGCAGTAGAAAGCCGTTCTGAGATGAACTCGTGAGCAGAAGGGTCGTCAGCGTAGAGCGTGTAGAATCTTCGTACTGTAGAGTGTAGTCGTCGAGAGCGGTGAGTGGAATGAATTTCAGAGGGCTCCGAGCGGGGTAATTATAGGGAGGTGGCCGCCTCCTGCCGCCCCCTGATTGGTCCGCTTAATTTCATTAGTTCAACTGTGTTTTCTTATTGGCTCGCACATTGTTTTCTCAGAATCTGCGAGTATGATAGCTGAGTTGGTCCTTCGGGGGTGGCTTCCCCGCGTCCGTCGCTGCAACGGGGTCCCCGGAGGTGGCTTCCGTGCGTCCGTTGCGGGGACAAGGACCTTGAGGTGTCTTTCCTGCGTCCGTTGTTTAGACGGGGTCCTCGGGTGGCTTCCCTGCGTCCGTTGTTTAGACGGGATCCCCGGGGGTGTCTTCCCTGCGTCCGTTGCTGAGACGGGGTCCCCGGGGTGGCTGCTGGACCAGAGGTGGTTGCTTGCCGCCTCCTGGTTGGTTCGCCTATTGTCTCTCGTGCAATCATTGTTTCTGATTGGCGAGTAGGGTTGCTAGAACTGTCCTTGTTAGTTTTAGAGGACATTTGATTGTCTGTTTGAGTTTTCTCATTCAAGGCGACTTGTTTCGAGATACTTGTCGCGTCTCTCTCGCCCAGTAAGTGTTTAGGGAGGTCGCCTTGTATGTTATTTGCTAATATTTCACTTTTGAGAGAGAATTTCGTATTTTCTCTCTGGTGAAATATTTTGTTTGACGGAGTTATAACTCGACGTCTTATAAGCATTTGTGTGCCATGTCTACCTCTTTTTGGTAGCCCTGAAAAGCTTAGGTACCTTAAATGGCTGAATTTTGTAGCGGAGCACTTCACTATAACCTCTCGACTTGTTGACCAACCAACGTGTTGTTGGCAACCACACAGTAGTTACCTTTGCTGATAACTGCGTAACTGCGGTTACCTTGGTCACACTGATTACCGGCAACTGTAGTTGTTACCATTGCGTCAGGCTATGATGACTACCCGTAGGCCGAAATTCCAACGAATGCATTTTCCCGTGCACGTGTAGATAGGACTTTTTCCCGTACACGCGTAGTTCTACACGTTGACGTGAAGATTCGCGCATGCGCAGTTGGTATTTCAGTCTTTTCACGTACAAGGGTAGAAAATTACGGGAAGAACAAAAACTCTCTATTAACTTAAATTAAATTGACAAGGAAAATCATTTAATATTTTATTGACCCTGGATTCGTTGTCATTTTATGCAGACGTTCAATAGTATCCTTCTCCTCCCTCATCCTCCTCCTCCTCCTCCATCCTCCTCCCTCCTCCTCATCCTCCTCCTCCCTCATTCCTCCTCCCTACAATACACAACACTTGTGTAATTAATAAATTTAGAAATAAATAAATAAATGAAAATAGTAATAATAATGAAAAAAATAAAATAAGTGAACCTCTAAAATTAAGTATAGGAACCAGTGGGGTATATCTGGAATCAGCGTGAATTTCCTATAAGAATAGGTCGATAACAGACTTTTGTCCAAAATTTCCTATTTTTGGACCGGAACAGTGGGCCAGAAATCGATTCCAGGTGGACAAAATCATTTTATGACCTATTGTTATAGAAAGTTATGCGCTGATTCAGAATATACTCCATGTCCCTATCCCTAAAATAGCTTCTTCGACCCAAGAAATAGATTTTTGACAAACTTTCTCACTTTTTGACCATTGCAACTGACCTAAATTTGTTTTGTACTAAAGAATTGAAGAGGAAAGAATTGTGCATCAAATGAGCCTACTGCCAGTTCTGTAACTCGTTTTTTCGATTTTTGGCGACTTTTCAATGTTTTCGTGATCTACCAATCACTTGGTGAGGATTTCCTCGGAAGCCGGTAGTACCTAAGTAGTAGATCACGAGAACTTTGAAGATCGCCATAAATCTAGGAAAAGAGTTAGGGAGCGATGCAACATTTATTTCTCTACAACTTTTATTTCGTACATACATGGAAAATTCCCGAGCTCCTTCAAGACGGAAAAAAGAATTTTTCGTGTAAATGCGATTTCTGGACTATACGGAAAAAAAAAAAAAAAAAATAATGCCTTGTGCATACAGTTCTTGTTTTATGTGAGTCTTGTGGTTCATACCCACCGTCCATGGTCTCAAAAGTCAGTGCTGAGAAGTACCACTGAAGATAAAGACGTTAAAAGCCATAGTAAAAGTGGAAAAATCATGATAGCTTACGAGCACGTTAATAATGCACTTTCTGAGATTTTGAAAATAGCATCATACACTACTTACCTCTAATTCAACGAACCATGACGAGCAAGACCTTACAGGCGCCATGCTGATCAGCTGAATGAGCAAAAATCTCTCCTGTTCACCGTAGGACGTTGAAAATTGATATAGAGCCTCTCTAAGTCAGCAAGAGACGAATGATTTTATAGGATCCATCCTGATCAGCTGAGTGTGCTTTAAACGTTATGTCGTCTGTCTGATTACAAATATTCGAAAAGTAGGTTCTGCTTACCCAAACTGCGTAAGTTTATTTGACATGGATATGTCTTTGCTCTGGGGAGTAAACCAAAAATTTCCGTGATGCAAAATTTGTGTCACAATTTCAGTGTTTTTCACGTACAACCCTGCCGTTGCTAGGGGAATGGAACTTCCGCAGTTTTCATCGCACATAAATCGTTCGCCACTCGTTGGAAAGCGCTTGATTTATGTGATAAATGTTCACATCTCAAACTACCAATTTCCCCCTCCTCACATACCTGGCTACATTCCTAAACTAAGTTGATTGGACTATAAACAATTTTAATAAGCCGGTTACAATATTGTTAACGTAAAGCAATAGCATCATTTACTCCACTCCATAGGAAACATTTTCATCCTATTGACAACAGTCGGCTATTAACAACAACTCATTGTAGTTGCTTCTCTCCACAGTTATTTTCAACATTTCTATAAGTAAACCGTTGTTTTGTTAGAATTAGTCGGGATGCGGCCATGGGGCCCAGGGATTTGTTTAAAGTTAAAGGATTTGTTTACAACTCTCGAGGACAACCGTTATGAAATCCCAATCAAAGACATATCCATGTACTTAACATGGTATCTGCTTGTAAAGCAGATAGTGGAACTCGTTTACGAGTTGTTTAGTTAGGTACTTGAAGTTTTCTTTTCAACACTTTTATGCCAAAACAGTCATCGAACGTTGTGTTATGGGTTGTGGCATGTCGGCTTACAGGTAGATCTTCATTAGCACTCACCACGTTCGATGACTGTTTTGTCATAAAAGTGTTGAAAAAAATGAAACCCCACAAGAACAAGAGATTGCTTCACGAATAAGAAAAAGCGCATAAGTAGCAACGTTTTGGGGGCTTACGATCCTCCAGGCCTCAACATAAAAGATGATTCTAGATCCAAAGTTACCAAAATTTTTTGTAAACGTTGCAAACAAATTTCTTACAATTTTTTCTTTAAGGTTTATTATTTAGTTTACCGTAACTTTCGTCCCCCACAGATTGGTGATCAGTAAATCTTAGTTACGTGTCTTATTTTATCTCATTAATTTCAATTCGTGGGTGCCCTCGATCGATGTCGATTTATACCTGTGATATATATCTACAATTATTTTTAGATTTCAGCTAGTGTTTCGTTTAAAGGGGCGAATAATGTGTATTTATGGTTAAATAAATTACTTATATTAATTTCTCTGTTTCGCTTGTCAATCATAAATATAATCCAATAGAATTGTTTAAAACCACCCGTAACTTTGTACGTTCAACGGCTATTTTCTCCAATCAACCTACTGAAATACATTAATTGTAATTAATATGCAAAGAACAAAAATATAGTTTCAAAACAATATTCAGTATATGCAACCTTTCTACTTGATGGGAAGATGGCTTAGTAATAGATCATTTTCTTCCTCAACTTATATGCATATTAATTGCTATGCGATCCTTAGGCCGACCCCCAATAATTTTTTTTTGTCCCGCTACGCGGAACCCGCGAGGTTGTGGGTTCGAACCCCAGACAGGCTTGAAAAAAAAAATTTTTTTTCTCGTGAGACGAAGGTCGTGGGTTCGAATCCTAGCCAGGCTTGATTTTTTTTTTTTCTCGTGAGACTAATTGCATAGCAAATTATCCTCGTTTTCTACGTAGTAGAAAAGAGAAAAGATTAAGGGGGGTCCAGGGGTGCCGAGTATATATATATATATATATATATATATATATATATATATATATATATATATATATATATATATATCACTTATTGAAAATGACTCTAGGAGAGCTTGATTATATTCACAAAATTAGAAAAGATAACAGAAAGAACGTCATAAAACTATTTTTATATTTCGGCTTTTTGCCTTTTTCAAACTAACAAAGAAATTGAATAACTGTGGGAAATTTGTGTACAACGTTGACAAGGAATTTTGGTAACTTTGGATTTGGAATCATCGTCTTATGTTGAGGCCTGGAGGATCGTAAGCACCCAAAACGTTGCTATGTGCTTTTTCTGATTCGTGAAGCAGTCTCTTGTTCTCGTGGGGTTTCATTTTTTTCAAAACTTTTATGCCGAAACAGTCATCGAACGTTGTGTTATGGGTTGTGGCATGGCGGCTTACAGGCAGGTCTTCATTAGCACTCACCACAGATGCTCGATGATTGTTAACCCTAAAGTTGAGTTGGGTTTCGGCCTTCCCTACGTAAAACGCAGGACACTCTTTACAAATCAACTCATACACACACATTGGTGTCTGGCAATCTGCTGACCCTTTGCATGTGTATGAGTTGGGATTGTTGGGCGATCCGAAAATTTCCTCCTCAATGACTAAAGGGCAAACCTTGCAACGGCGCTTCTTGCATGGGTGCAACCCTTTGCTTGGAGCTGGTTCTGGTCTCTCTGACCGCCTGTGTGAGAGTATGTCTCCAAGTGATGAGGCCTGACGATATGTTAGTGTAGGAGCTTCAGAAAAAACATTTCGTGTTGTGGGGTGGGAGGATAAGATTGGGTAGAGATCTTTGAGTACTTTATTCATTCTCTCGATTCCAAAGAAGAATGTAGTGGTTAATTGGACCTTATCGCTTTTATTGCGGATTGCTGGTCGGTAACCAACATGAGGAGGGTTCTTTACTACACGTGCCGGATATCCCCTGGTAAGAAGCTTGTTGGATAAATTCTCCAAGTATTTCCCTTTTTCTTCCTGCTCACTGCATATCCGATGTCCTCTAATTGAGAGAGCTCTTGGAATTGACTGTTTCGTATGGCGTGGGTGGCAGCTGTCGTAGTGTAAGTACAATTGTTTGTTAGTAGGTTTTATGTGGACTGATGTTGCAAGCCTGTGATCTGTGAGTTGAATGATTATGTCGAGGAATGTGGCAGTTGTTGTCGAGTATGTCCATGTGAATTTGACCGAAAATACCGAATTTAAATCAAAATTTGAACAAGAGACTGCTTCACGAATCAGAAAAAGCACATAGCAACGTTTTGGGTGCTTACGATCCTCCAGGCCTCAACATAAGACGATGATTCCAAATCCAAAGTTACCAAAATTCCTTGTCAACGTTGTACACAAATTTCCCACAGTTATTCAATTTCTTTGTTAGTTTGAAAAAGGCAAAAAGCCGAAATATATAAATAGTTTTGTGACGTTCTTTCTGTTATCTTTTCTAATTTTGTGAATATATGTATATATATATATATATATATATAATATATAAATGCACTTATTTATTATATATATATATATATATATATATATATATATATATATACAAACTAGAATAAAAAACATTTATTTTATAATAATAACACATATACGTGACCAAAATAGATAAATTGTTTGTACCGTACCTCACTTGCAGCTACGCCAAATATTATTATCTTGACTTTTTCTGCGAATTTTCATAGAAAATTAAGCTTTCGCAATGGCTCAATAAATGTTGAAACCAAAATTTTCGAAAATTTTTTAAAAAATTGAAATCCGTTTTGAGACATTCTGAAACGAATCTTACATGTTCACGCTTTTCCATGTATATATAGTGTTAAACTTAAAATTAATGTGTTAAACTCCTGTATTTGTTTCAGAATGCATCAAAACAGATTTCAATAAAGACAATTTTCGGAAAATTCGTATTTTAAATTTGTTGGTGCTATTGCAATGGCTTAATTTTCTAAACAAAAATTCACTAAAAAGGAAAAAAGAAAATGCATGCTGCACCAATGGAACTTATTTACTTAAGTGTTTGATATTATTCATTCAAAAGATAAAACGAAAATGTCCAAGAAGTTATTCTATATTTCGAAGGAAAAGGTCAGAAAAACATGAAACCGTTGAGCGGCTAAATGGCTAACGGTGTGATAAGATTTTTATTCATTTTGTTCAGTAACAATTAATGAATGAAGTAAATTAGTGCAAAACTACCCCACCACCATATCTATATCCATCCATTTCGAATTTACGTTGGGCATGTCCTTTTTCTTGAGGTCGTAATTTCAGCCAGAATACTCCCAGAATTACACATCCTAAGGAAAGTAGTAATCGTCGTAGGCAACGTTTCTAGACTCCATCTCCTTATCATCTTTAGCTGCAGCTCCTGCGGGATAGCGAAGCGAATAGTATTTAATTCAATATCATTTATGTTGTCATGGAAAGCTATTGCAAAATGAATGAATAAAACATAACTATATATATATATATACATATATATTTATATATTTTTTTTTACAAACTATTTGCGTCTGGCGTCAACGCTTCAATGCGGATCTAGTGGGCAAAAGTTAAACAGCTCAAAAATCATTCATCAACCAGTGATGAGCCTGTGATTTCGGCATTACGTTTGATTTAAAATATACCATTTGGTGTAAAAGGGTATTATTTTATTTTATTTTATTTCATTTTTCTTCTTCCAAGTTCGATTTAGATAAAACTCAGTTCAGTGAATCGAGTTAGACCATCCGGAGCATTGTACGACCACCCGTTCGTGCTCCAGAAGGATTTAAACGGAAGGATTAATTATTTAGAAGGATTAAAGTAAGTGTTCGGTGGGCAAAAACTTCAGCACGAATGTGGATCGCATAGTGACTTTTGGCAGGCAGGACTAAGCAGAACTTTTGCTAATTCACCTTATCTTCATTGGTTTTCTGTTAAGTCAAATCTGTACATACACGTGTGATGTCTTACATATATATAGACCAGTAATCCACGCAGAAGAGCTATCTAATAGAAATAATGAACCTTTGTGTAATAAATTTCAGCTTTTTTTTTCTTTAAGAAAATTTTTATGGAAAATGAAGATATTGCAATAACTCCAAAAATTTTAAAATGAAATTTTTCTTAATTGAAATCCGTTTTGAGGCATTCTGAAGCTAATTCTCGACTTTTACGTTTGTGTGTGTGTGTGTGTCATTCCAGACGATAACTCTCCGTAGGGTTGAGAAAAAATGCTGTTCTGCTAGGGTGGAGAATAAATTGCTGAAACGATCCCTGAAGTTTGCACATTTTCATATGTATATATGTGTGTGTCTGTTCCGTTCTTGTGCCAAAAAATCAAGCCAGCATTTGTTGAGCACATTAAGACACCAAACACCAACATTCATTTGGATTTTTTTTTTTTTTTTTTTCAATTTTTTTTTTCTCACATTTCAAAGAATGTGCCGAAAAAATCTGTATAAACGGTTAAAAACAGCTAAAAATTGTTAAGTTGATATTTCTTTTAGCAGAGTATTGCTCCAATAAAGTTTATTAACTGTAAAATAGAACATTAAAAAATGTATGTACAAAATTATGCTGAAAAATGTACTTGAATTTCATAAACATTTGCTAAAAAAATCGATGAAAACTGAGGAATAAAAACATCCAAAATCTCTTTTTTGAATGGTAGATTATTATTTAAAATTCGTTATTTTCCAAAAAATAGTAGCTGACAATTTCCTTGCACCCCAAAAGCCCTAATATCTAAAGAATTTCATATAATACACAATACAATAATAATTTATGAAAATTCGCTCATACAATCATGCTGCAAGAGTGGAACTTCTAGTTTATTTTTTTAGACAATAAGCTATTTTATTTGACCACAAATTATTTTCTGTTGGTTCATGTTTCAAAATGCATTGATTCCAAAAAAGAAATTAAAAATTTCCAGTAATGCAGCATGATTGTATGAGAAAATCTTCATAAGTTATCGTATTACGAGTATATTGTGTTAAATCGTTTTGAAATTTGAGCTTTTTGAGTGCAAAGAAATGTTAACCATTAATTTTATGGCAAAAAACGTATTCTATTTAGTAATCTGCTATTCAAAAATAGATTTTGGATTTTTAGTTTTTTTGCAATTTCATCGATTTTTTAGCAAATTTTAATGCAGTTTAAGTTAATTTTTCTGCATAATTTTTTACATTCATTGTTAAATGTTCTATTTCATAGTTAATAAACTTTATTTGAGCAATATTCTGCTAAAAATATATATATAACAATTTTTAGCCTTTTTAGCCATTATTAGTGTTTTTTCCCTTTTAAGTACGTTTCTTAACCTTTGACCATTTTAATGTACTAAACAAATTCATCCTTTCTTTGGAAAGCTTGATTTTTTTTGGCGCAAGAACGGCATTTTTATCCCAACCCTACGGAGGAGTTAACGTCTGGAATATCACACACACACAGAAACGTGAAAC
Organism: Adelphocoris suturalis; assembly: GCA_030762985.1. Classification (NCBI taxonomy): domain Eukaryota; kingdom Metazoa; phylum Arthropoda; class Insecta; order Hemiptera; family Miridae; genus Adelphocoris; species Adelphocoris suturalis. The sequence continues at coordinate 6,175,932 of CM061047.1, forward strand.
TCGAGAATTAGTTTCAGAATGCCTCAAAACTGATTTCAATGAAGAAAATTTTCATTTTATAATTTTTGGAGCCATTGCAATAGCTTCATTTTCCAAAAAAATTCGCTAAAAGAAAAAAAAGCTGAAACGCATTACACAAAGGTTCAATATTTCTATTAGATAGCTCTTCTGCGTGGATTACTGGTCTACATATTATATGTGAGACATCACACGTGTATGTACAGTTTGACTCAATAGAAAACCAATGAAGATAAGCTGAATTAGCAGAAGTTCAGCTTAGTCCTGCCTGCCAAAAGTCACTATTCGATTCACATTCGTGTTGACGTTTCTGCCCACCGAACACTTGAATCCTTCTGGAGCACAAACGGGTGGTCGTACAATGCTTCGGATGGTCTAACTCAATTCGCTGCACTAAGTTAGATCTAAATCGAACTTTAAAAAAAATAATAATAATAAAAAAATAAAATAAAATAAATACCCTTTTACACCATTAGGTATATTTTAAATCAAACATAATGCGAAATCACAGGCTAATCACTGGCTGATGTATGATTTTTGAGCTGTTTAACGTTGTCCACTAGATCCGCATTGAAGCTTTGACGACAGACGGCAAATAGTTTGTATAAGACTTTTTTATCAATAATAAAAAATTATTTTTGTGGTACCTACCTGACAAAAAAAATAATATAATAATAAATAAATGAAACATAACTATATATATATATATATATATATATATATATATATATATATATATATATATATATATATACTCTGAGTGCTGGTTATGTCTAGGTAGTGAATATAATTGGAGGTTGAGTTGACCAAACTAGACTTGAGTGGTTTTATTTATGTTTTATTCATGACAGTCCTCAACGTTTCTACCCAGGGGCATGGTCCTAATCATGTGGGGATACAGTTGGTTGTGAAGTAGGTAACATTAGTTTTAAATGTAAAAATATCTAAACACTTTAGCAAACTTCGAATTACATATATAGGTATGGCTTGGGCCAGAACTAGAACCGTTATCACAGTCGACTGTGATATTCACTCCAAAGAGAATTTTTTCAGTTTGGTTTATACCAACGGATCCTTCCGCTCTCAAGCAGTAGAATCAGTGAAATTTATGGAATTATAGCGGGAGTTAAAAGCATGCCCACTGCTGGTTGAAAACGAATTTTCCTTTCTATCGTTGGCATGGGGGTGCCCACTATGGGATAGCCACTCTTATTTCACTTGATTATGTTTTCAGAATCATATTCATCAATTTCGTAAGCCGAAATCATTAGTAAGGATTATGTTGCCACTTCGTGGGTTTTTCAGATTTTGGCACTCTGTAATACGAATATTGGGCAGTGCCGATCACTCAATAACATGAATTTTTATTGGTGCCTACACGTCCCAAGAATGAAAACTTTCCCTCTACTTCTATTTCAGTCCTTAAAGCTCTTGTGATATGGCTTGGATTTGAAATTACCTCCAAAACTTACTTCCTACCCATAGAATTTTTTCGGAGTTACACTATCTCCTACCTTCTAGATTTGTTTCAATGAAAAAGTAATTTAAGAAGATTCAATAAAATAAAAATGCAAAGAAAGTTGAAAAAAAAAACCCCATGAATATGAAAAGTTGCTTTTACTGTAATGTTGCATGCTGGAACCGTTTTTTGATTCAAGCATAATATATTTACAAGAATACTTATATCCATACCTTCGCTGAGGAGCAATAGGGCGGCTATGATCGTGAAAAGGAAAGCGTACAGTTTCATTTTTGGTCGATCTGAGTAGGTGACTGCTGGACAGTTAGTAAACTGATGGACAATTTGCGGTTCCGTAAGCCTTTATACTCCCAAACGTGGAGGTCACACAATTATTTTCCCTCTATTTTAAAACTTAGATAACCTTGGTTTCACATTTCTCAATCAGCCTTATTGGGGCTGTTCGGGAAACGTTATATTTATGGTTAATTTGTCCTCGATCCTTAACCAGTTTGAACTGGTAGTAGAAAACATAATGATATCAGAAAATACAAGTTTCTCGGGGATTGTCAAATATTAGTTATTTATCATATTTTATTTCTGTATAAGAATAAATGCAGTCCAATCTGAAAATTATGCACATTTTTGAAAGGCTTAATATAAATCAATTAATTTCTTTTAATTTTTATGTCGAGATAACTTGTACAGAAATTAGTTTAAGAATTGATTCCTTGACGTTTGGACATTCTACTTTTATACGTTCACCCTGTTATAACCAAGTTTTACGCTTTAACTAACTAGTTTTACTTCTGAAACTCATAACAACCTAAACGAAAAGTTCCACTCATACAGCATGATCATATGAGCGATTTTTTGCCGAACACAGTATTATACTACGTTACATTGTTTTGAAATTTGAGCTCTTTCAGATCAATAAGTTGTTAACCACCGACTATATGGCAAATGATCTCGTAGTAAATAATATTCGTGTAGAAAATTCGAAACAGATATTTGATTTTAAGAAACTTTTCAGATTTTTAATCGATTTTTCAGCAAATATTAATGAAATTCAAGTAAATTTTTCTGCAAATTTTTTTGCAGAAATTTAATAGTGTTATATTTCGTTGTTGATCAACATTTATTGATTAAAATTTTGCTAAAAAATATATGTTAACGAAGTTCGGTAGAAAATGAAGCTATCTCAAAGAATTGGAAAATTTTAAAACAAAAATTTCTCAAAAATTTCTGCATTGAAATCCGTTTTGAGGCATTCTGATACGATCCCTGAAGTTTGCGCTTTTTCATAAGTATACAGGGTGTCTTCGAAACCTGTAGTGTCAAGGAATGCTGATTTATTACGCTAAGAATAAACTAATATTGAGATAATAATGTGAAAAGAAGGCACTACGTTCTAAGTAAACCATTGAGAAGTAGGTACTTGTAAGCAGTAGGTACTGGTCATTTCCAGGATCTATTGTTTTTCCCATCTAGAGGGAAATTAATAACCAACCTTTATAAAGTTTTAGCAGAATTTTAGCCAAATACGTTTTCCTCTTATTTTAATTTTTTCCTGTGGTGGTCGAGGAAAACGACGACTATGTCATCAATATGTGCATATATGACATTTCCATATTGCAATTTATTTGTAATCAGTAAGGAAGTACGATTTAACGTGTCATTATTATCTTGAAAAGAGCGCTGTTTTACAAATTCCTAGATCTTGATTTCATTTTATTTACTTATTCACTTTTTTAATGGTCACCAAGTTTTTAAGATGTTTCATATAGCCGTACTAAAATGTTGTCATAAGATTGATCGTTATCGTTTTGTAAAGCACTTAAACTGCTAAAATTGTTAACATCGTTAAATTACAATTTGAACAATAATTAATCTTTCATTGTTCATAATGACATGGTTAATCGGTTTGGGCTTATTTGAGGAGCTCACTTTCAAAAGGGGTCATATCCACTTCCGAAAAAATTTCAGGAAGTGAAAAAAACGCCCAAGAAGTTATTGATTGGAATTTAAATTTAGTTTTTAATATAGTGTAGCTTAGTGAGGCACTAGAAATTATATCTCTCAACATGAGCAGCCAATCTCGAAAACCAAAGGAGTGACAGCTAATTATCATTAGGATATGACCCTCTCACTTTTAGGCCCGTAACTTAGAAACGCAGTTCTTGTTTCTTTAATTGCTCATTTTGAATTTGTTTTTACCTAGAAGATAGTACAGGATACGCCTTCAAGACGGCTCAGAATAATTTAGAAACTCGTGCTTTCACGTGACGACAAGACGATATCTCAAATTCAAAGCAGGGAAGATGACAGTAGGAAGTTAACAACACGAGCATTCCAGATGTTATAAAACCTTATGATCAGCTGACACGTTGCTAGAGATTTGGTTTTCTAAACAATCAATATTATAATTAACCTTTCTGTAGAGTTGTATTTAAGTTCACAATAAAACACTAGTTCATGAATTTTGACGTTGAAAATGTCTTTTTCGACGGGTCAACTGGAAATTTTGTTACGGAAATTTTGTTACGCTAAGAAAAAAACGTCACGCTACCTATAAAAAAGTTAGGTGTTGTTATGATTGTGTACACTAGCAATAAATCATATGATGTTCGGTTGGTGAAATCAGTTAGTGATGGGCGAAACGAATGATTTCAATAATCGAATACCGAGTATTCGAATGATTTCGATAATCGAATGATCATTCGAATAATTCATTCGAATGGGGAGGAAAAACTGCCATTTTGAACCTGCGAAACAACCAATAGGATATCAAATTGAACGTAGTATTCGAATGCGAAACAACCAATAGGATATCAGTATTGGAATCCGAATGAACGTAGTATTCGGATGAAATAGCAAGTAGGAACCGGAGCGGAGCTGAAACTTCTTGATTTGTAACAGCTACTTCTTATCTCGTATCACTAATATAGGTACCTACTGAATATCACTATCACGTTGTTTACTTTTTTGGTGTTTGATTTGTCGCACCTACCCTGGAAAGAGTGGAATGAGATAAATAAATTCGTCCGGCTCACCGCACGATTCGATAACCCCACTAGCCAGGGAGTCAAAGGGAGGCAGAAAGAGTGCAAATAATTTGGATTCTATCTAGGTAGGTCGGTACCTACCTTGAAACAAGAAATTCAAAGGATGGTTTGCAGTGTCGTTTTTCGACCAGATCACAAAGGCTCATTATTTGAAGGAATAATAAACCAAAACCAGAGCAAACACGGGAAGTTCATATTCATGAATAGATTGAGTTGGTAAGTAAAAAATACGATTTGATATTCGTTGCACGAATCATTTAAAAACGGAATGCAATAATAGGTACAACAACGGAATACAAAAAAGAAACTGCACGAGATTTCGGAAGACTTCAGCTCCAAGTAGCGGTTACTTCACTATTCGCATGTCACAGCTCCGTCTTTCATTGTTTTATTTCGATGTTTGAGCTTCGGGAAGGAGCCGCCAGTTCCGCTACTATACGAATGAAAAAGTATTCGAATACTCGCATCCGAATGATTTCAATACTTCGTGGTTATGCCGCTAGTTTCGCTACTATACGAATGAAAAAGTATTCGAATACTCCTATCCGAATGATTTCAATACTTCGTAGTTATGCCGCTAGTTTCGCTACTATACGAATGAAAAAGTATTCGAATACTTGCATCCGAATATCCGAGTGATTTCAATACGGCGCTTCGTGGTTATGCCGCTAGTCTCGCTACTATACGAATGAAAAAGTATTCGAATACTTCATATCTCGCATCCGAATATCCGAATGATTTCAATAATCGAATGCCGCATTCGATTCTTCATTCGGATGTCCCATCACTAAAATCAGTACGAGTTGTCACTACTAAGTTTCAGTGAAGCACTGTTCGGGCAAAATGATGGAAAACTACAACACATAAATGCTGACGAAGCACATAATCACAATCACATCAGCTGAGTGGCTCCTGAAGCTAGTTTCGCCCCTGATCATCCTAGAAAGCTGATACTCGGTATCATACGAGTTAGCTCCACTCCAACCAATAATCAAGTTTGGAAAATGTCATCACCATGACGACGTCAATACTAGTTTGTTGATACACGTCGTGTTGAGTTACCTAGTTACCACAATTCTTCTAATTGTTATTTTATTTAAAACAATAAAAAACATTGAAATAACTGAGAAATTTTCAATACTCAAAGCTCTTCTCTCATAAGAAAGAAAGTACGAGTGGCCTGCCGTGTTTTTTTTTTTTTTTTTTTGTTCATTTTTTGACACTAATCATATAAACAACTAGTTTAAACACTATTCTTCCTTACAGTCACTCACATTTCGGACTCCACGCATCTTGAAACGTAAACCGATACATATTAAAGGAAGAGAGGGTTAAGTCAGATCTTGAGCTAATTTGATTCCTATTCAACATAAGATGCCGTTATATGGAAGGGAACCTTTTGGGTGTGGGAGACATAAAGTAGATAGTATTTCTCCGGCTGTACTGACACAATTGATTTGAAATGTACCTATACACTATGGTTACGTTAACGTCTTGCACGAGCGAGCGAAGCAAGTAGGAACAGTTAATGTTGTCAAGATCATGTTTGAGTTATAATTTACATTCTATAAACCTTTGCTGAACTCTACGTAGATATTAGTTACTACTGCTACAAATGAACCCGGCGCAGGGGGTATACTCAACCTTCCTTGAGTGTTTTATTGAGTATTATATTGTTTTTAGCTTCAACCTCCAACTCACTTTTGGAATCCGATTCGATACCAATGGGTTACCTCACGGAGCAACAAGAAAGCAGAAACAAATATTTCAAACAATGTTTTAGATTATATAATTCGAGAGAAACCAGCAGATCAATGACAAAACGAGGATCTAGTCCATAATTCACCCATTTCTTCGAATACACTCATCAGTAACCTGAGATCTCAGTGGACCAAACCTATAACAGAGTTGGAGGTTGAAGGTTTTTTTTTTTTTTTCCCTTTATTTGACCTCAGACATATATACATCCATTAAGTCATACAAAATATCCTTTCTGGCACAATTTACATTTTTATTCCACTACAGTGCTATACAGTTACCCTTAATAAACTTCACTAAATGTTTGTAAGTTTTTTTCTTGCTCATAACAATGTTCATTTTCGTTGGTAGCTCGATTCCTTCCTTCACGAAGCTTTCCATGAGGTTTTGTCTGGAGTCTTTGAATTTGGTACACTTTAAGACCACATGGTCCGCATCTGCTATTTCCCTATCTGGACAGTTGCATAATGGGTCCTCGATCACTTGGATCTTGTTGAGGTGGCTTGGAAGACGGTGATGGTCGAAGCGGAGGCGGCTTATAGTCTTGATAAATTGGCGATCGTAGTTGCCTTCATTAAACCATGGAACTTTCGGTATGGATTTTTGGATTTCGGAGTAATATTTTCCTTTATCCGTTTCGTAAGTCAGGTATTCTTTTGATCATTCTTCATAAAGTTCAATTTTACTTTTCCTCTTCAGGTCTTCAATGCTGCGATACCTCACTGGCTCACCATTCTCTATTGATTGTTTTGCAATACGATCCGCCTCTTCGTTTTCTGCAATCCCCATATGACCCTTCACCCATACTAAGTGAGTGGTAACATCCTTTTTCTTCAGCCTCCTCATGGAATCCTTTATTGCCAGTGACAAGAAATCCAGTGGTTTAGGGACATTTTTGAGATGACTTAAGGAACTCTTGCTATCCGAAAATATGGCAAGGGTCGTGATAGGCAAAGAGTTTGCAAGATTTAATGCTTGGTATATCGCATATAATTCTGCTGCATATATTGATTCATATTTGGTCATTCGATATAGATATTTGTCTTTCGTTTGTGGGTCGTATACCGCGAATCCTGTACCAACTTCTGTTTTTGAACCGTCTGTGAAAAGTTTATATGTTCCTCTATATTTTCCATTGATAATGACCTCGTTAAAAAAAGCTAACTGTCCTTTGTCATATTCCTCTTTCCTTGGTATATGTATGCTAGAGGCAGTTTTAGAAGAGGCTTGCAGAGATAGTTAATAAATCGGCAATTTATCATGCCTCTCACACCCTGTTGTGTGGCTAGCAAGTTCGCAAAACGATGTGGTGAGGAACGGTGCTAATTTGTTTTCCCAGTACTCTGTTGTAAGGACTAGCGTGTTGAGTTCTGAAATTCGATTCACTACCGAGTGAGGCTGAATTAATATTCTGGTACTCATATAATTGTTTGCGAGTAGTTTCCTTCTTAAATGCAATGGCGGTATCTTTGTCTCTACTTCAAGAGCTTTGATGGGTGTCGAGAGCATAGCTCCAATACTTATCCTCAATGATTTGTTTTGGATTACTCTCAATTTGTTCAAAAGCGTCTTTGATGCTGCCGCATACAAGAAGCTCCCATAGTCCAATTTCGATCTTATAAGTTGTTTGTATAGTAAGAGAGCTACTTTAGGGTCTGCTCCGAATTTGGTGTTTATAACAGCTCTCAAGACATTCAGGCCCAATTCACAGGCCGCTTCGATTTTAGTTATGTGAGTTTTCCAAGAAAGCTTAGTATCAATATACATCCCCAATATCCGGTGGCTGTTCACGTTGGGGATATTCCATCCCTCGAACGTAATAATTGGTGTTTTGACAAATTTTCTTCGTCTTGTGAATACTATCGTTGCACTCTTGTTGTCCGACAGATGAAAACCCAATTCGTTCAACCAATTTTTAAGGCTTTTTACCGCCTCCCTTAACATGTTTATGGTTTCCTCGTCCTTCCTGGCCGTTGTGTAGATTAAGAAATCATCAGCAAACTGCATTGTTTTGATTCTTGGTCCAAATATTGTACTCATTGTTCTAGTGTAAATGGCAAATATAATTGGAGAAAGAACGCCCCCTTGTGCCAGCCCCCTACTGGTGGACCTGCGTCTGACTAGTTCTCCTTTGAATCTAATCAGGATTGTCCGGTTTATTAAGGGTTTTATACATGCTGCTATCATTCGTCCTGGCATTCTCATATCTATCAGTTGTTGATACAATATTGATGGTTCAACGGAGCTGTATGCATCACATATGTCTAGGGAGATTGTACGTAAGTAATTATTATCCGTGAAACCAATTTGAATATCGCTAACTAAGGATGATAGCACATCCATTGTTCCATGTCCTACTCTGAACCCGTGCTGACATTCCCCTAGAATGCCGTTGTTCTCTATCCACCAGGTTAGTCTTTTTTTTACCATTCTCTCATATGTTTTCAGCATACTCGAGGACAAGGCAACAGGGCGGTTGCCTGAACTTGTGTTGGGATTCTTGTGGGGTTTCGGTATAGGTACAATGATATGTATGAGCCATTCCTCAGGAATGTTTCCGGATTCCCATATTCCATTGTAGATTCGAAGGAGTTCCCTTTGAAATGAGTACGAGAGGTTCTTTATCATAGGATATGAGATCTTATCGTAACCCGGCGCTGTGTTTCTGGTTGAGGAAATTGCTTCTTCTAAGTCCTTCCTGGTGAACGGTCCTGTTAATCCATCGGGCGTGGTTGTAATTTCTAGCATATCTGAATATTGTGATACTGAAGCTGGACAAATATTATCTGTGAATTCATCGATCCAGTGGTCTGAACTGGCCGACTTCTTTTTCAGGAAACCATGCTTCAGAGCTTTAACCTTATCCCAGATTTCTCGAATTGGGGTTGTTCTATGAAAACTTTCGCAGTATGTTTTCCATAAACTTCGTTTCTTACCGTTATAAGTTTTCATGCATTTTGCCTGCGATTGTTGAAGCTGAAGAAAATTTTCCCAGGACTGTCTATTTTTATAGTTAGCTGCCAGTATCAGGTTCCGTTGCATTTCTGTATTGCATTCACTGTCCCACGATGGCCGTTGAGGTTTTCCTGCGGTAGTGCTAGTATACCTTCTCCTCTCTGGGATCGATTCGTTCGCTGCGTTATTGATAATATCTATAAATTCCTTGTATGATAATCTGGTATCTCGATTTTCTGAAAATGTTTCTATTTGTGAGCTGATTGCAGTTTTATACTTTATCCAATCAGCTCGTTTGATGTTCCATCCCTCCATTACCTCTGGTCTAGGTCCCTGATTCCTTTCTTTCCATGTTATTTTTATAGGGAAATGGTCTGACCCACAAGGATCCCCCAGCACTTCCCATGTGCATTCTGGAGCAAGTTCGGGTGTAACAAAAGTCAAATCCAAGGCCGAGGGCCTCTGATTTGGTCGTGGTATGTATGTGTGGCTGCCATCATTCAATACAACCCATTCCATTTCATCTAATATGCTCACCAATTGTCGTCCTCTACTGTCGTTATGATGTGATCCAAATAGCATATGGTGAGCATTAAAATCACCTCCTAGTATCATGGGTTGAGGGAAGGAGGATATAATACTATTCCAATTGTTCATATTACCAGAACCGGAAGTAGCAGGGGAGAAATATATTGATGCTACATACATCTGCTGATTATTCATCTTAACCTCTATGGCGCAAATTTGAATATGCTGCATCCACTGAGGAGGAACTGCAATTTTTAGTACCTGAAATGGAATATTCTGTTTGATCGCAATAGCGCTCCCACAACTAGATTGGTTCCTATCGCTTCGTACTATTTCGTATCCCGGTAAACTGTACTTTTGTCGCGGGTTGAGCCAAGTTTCGTAGAGCAAAGCTTTGTCTGTACTCTCGGATCTCAAAAGCTGTTCTAGAGCTGATTTGTTGCTGTTAACTGAGCGTGCATTCCATTGAATAATTCGTACCATTTTTTCTCTTTGTTATACTATTGAATTATTTTATGAATTGATTGTGTAACGTCTTGTGTGTAACTTCAGGAATTATCGTTTGTAGTATGATTCCGGAGAATAGAAATTATTTGTTTCTGTATTATATTTTTTATTTGATCGGTTGTTGCCTCTTTGTTATCTCTCATTTTTCCTAGCATGTTCATCATAGATTCTGTAAAGTTTTCCGTTAATGAAATATCTACATCCATAGGTTCGTTTGTTTTCCTTTTTAGTAATAATTGTCTTCTCTGTTCATTGGTTTCTTCTCTGTTTATTTGTTGTGTTATGGATGGTGAGATTTCTTCCTCGTCATTGTAATTGTTGTTGTATTGTTTAATCCTGAGACCTCTCTTCGATGCTTCTGCTGGAGTAGGGTTATACGGCTGGAATCGTTTTTCTTTTTTATGTGGGTATTTTGCAGCTCCATGACTCTCTTCGTTTTCTGGTAGAGCTTGTTCTATGTAATCATTCAGGGCTGCAAATCTATTTTTTCTTACCGTCGAATATGATTCTGAGACTACACGATCTTTTTTTTCTTTTGCTTTTTGTAGGTAAATAGGGCAAGTTTTTTCATTGGCTAAGTGCGTTGTGAGTTTGCAGTTGACACATTGTATGATAATGTCTTTAGTTTGACATAGTGTTGTTTCGTGATCTTCTCCGCATTTAAGACATCTTATGACGCTCCTACATTGATCTTTCGTGTGTCCCCATCTTAAACATTGGTCACATTGGCGTACTGAAGGCACGTATGGCTCTACCTTACATCGAGTGCCGTATATATGCACGTAATCTGGTAACATTTGGCTATCAAATGTCACAAAGCATGTTTGCAGTTTAATGGGTACGGCGGAATTATCGTGTTTTGACATTTTGATTAGTTGTTTGATTCTTAATGGTTGTACTGGAGCACTCATTTCTTCCAATATTTCCTTGTCCTCTAACGAAGTGTCAACATTACGGATAACCCCAGTTTTATGCACTAGGAAGTCAGGAATGTACGCACGCAAATTTTTCTGCTTGAAGAAGTTGTTATTTAGCAAATTATTGGCCGATTTCGCTGTTGCCGTTTCGACCATGACTCTATTTCTACCGACTATTTTAATTGACGTAATCATTTTGCGATCTGTGTTAGTCTCGGTAAATATCATTTTGCCGAATGACATAGGATGTAGTCTCCCAATGTTGCCGTCGCTACCTTCCACGTATATAAAGAATGGACCCTTATCATGTCATCACAGGTTGAAGCTAAAAACATCCCTTTTGCCCACGACGAGGAAAATGAAACAGAGGATTGCGATGAAGACAACACTATGCACTTGTCTTGAGTTTCTGTATATACCTTCATGACGTACTTACATATACATAATGTTAAATATATTTCTATCAAATAATAATTTTTTCAATAAAATTAAAATATTTATTCAGTGAGATTACCAAAATTAATTATTCTGCAACCTGATTACAATACTACATGCGGTATTCGGTGGGTCGCAGCTGGTCGCACCTAATTCCGGTTGTATCGCATTCACCATGATCTAAACTAAAACGCTAGATCAAATTCACAGCACGGACCAGCACAGTTTCGGTACCATTTGTTGTGTAAATTTTTGTTGAAAAAAGTTGGTTTTTTTGCAGAAAAATTGGTTCAGATGCATTCTCCATGCTAAATTTAATTACGCACATATAAAGCTGGCAATGAACCCATTCGGAGCAAAATTTAATTTTCATCAGGATTACCATTGGAAAATTTATTTTTTTCAAGAAATATCATAAGGCTTTACCTATATGTCAAAATATGTTGAAAAAAGTGTTATATTTGCAAAAAAAAATAAAATAAAATAAAAAATGAATTAAAAAAAGGAACCCATAAAAACAAGTTTTTAATGTAACTCTCTCTTTTTCTCATGTTCTAGGTTAATTTTATTGTTGTTTCAATAGTTGGTAGTTCCTTGGCAACAGTAAATTGAAACAAAATCACATTATTTCAAAATCACATTGATAATAACTTAAATTAAATTGACAAGGAAAATCATTCAATATTTTATTGACCCTGGATTCCTTGTCATTTTATGCAGACGTTCAATAGTATCCTACTCCTCCCTCATCCTCTTCCTCCTCCTCCCTCCTCCTCCTCATCCTCCTCCTACTCCTCCTCCTCCTCCTCCCTCAATCCTCCTCCTCCTCCACCTCCTTCTTCCTCCTCAACCCTCCTCCTCCTCCTCTTCATCCTCATCCTCATCCTCCCTCACTCCTCCTCCCTACAATACACATAACTTGTCAGGTGCCCCATATTAAATTTCAAATTTTCGAAAATTTATAGTATAACTAACTTTTTCTTCTCGAAAATTTGATAGATTAAAATGTACGCCAGTATGAACTCGTTTGCGAAATTTCAGATCGATTGGATATCGGGAAGTGGGTTGAAAATCGATCTGAAATTTTGTCTCGAAAAGAGATTCAAAGTTAAAAGTAAGAGTTTAAAATAAATAAATTTAAAAATAAATAAATAATATAATAATGCCAAAAATAAAATAAGTGAACCTCTAAAATAAAGTATAGGAACAGTGGGGTATATCGGAAATCAGCGTGAATTTCCTATAAGAATAGGTCGATAACAGACTTTTGTCCAAAATTTCCTATTTTTGGACCGGAACAATGACCAGAAATCGATTCCAGGTGGACAAAATCATTTTATGACCTATTCTTATAGAAAGTTATGCGCTGATTCAGAATATACCCCATGTCCCTATCCCTAAAATAGCTTCTTCTTCTCACTTTTTGACCATTGCAACTGACCTAAATTTGTTTTGTACTAAAGAATTGAAGAGGAAAGAATTGTGCATCAAATGATCCTACTGCCAGTTCTGTAACTCGTTTCTTCGATTTTTGGCGATTTTTCAAAGTTTTCGTGATCTACCAATCACTTGGTGAGGATTTCCTCGGAAGCGGGTAGTACCTAAGTGGTAGATCACGAGAACTTTGAAGATCGCCATAAATCTAGGAAAAGAGTTGGGGAGCGATGCAACATTTATTTCTCTACAACTTTTATTTCGTACATACATGGAAAATTCCCGAGCTCCTTCAAGACGGAAAAAAGAATTTTTCGTGTCCACTGAAGATAAAGACGTTAAAAGCCATAGTAAAAGTGGAAAAATCATGATAGCTTACGAGCACGTTAATAATGCACTTTCTGAGATTTTGAAAATAGCATCATACACTACTTACCTCTAATTCAACGAACCATGACGAGCATGACCTTAAGGGGGCCATTCTGATCAGCTGAATGAGCAAAAATCTCTCCTGTTCACCGTAGGACGTTGAAAATTGATATAGAGCCTCTCTAAGACAGCAAGAGACGAATGATTTTATAGGATCCATCCTGATCAGCTGAGTGTGCTTTAAACGTTATGTCGTCTGTCTGATTACAAATATTCGAAAAGTAGGTTCTGCTTACCCAAACTGCGTAAGTTTATTTGACATGGATATGTCTTTGCTCTGGGGGGTCAACCAAAAATTTCCGTGATGCAAAATTTGTGTCACAATTTCAGTGTTTTTCATGTACAACCCAGCCGTTGCTAGGGGAATGGAACTTCCGCAGTTTTCATCGCACATAAATCGTTCGCCACTCGTTGGAAAGCGCTTGATTTATGTGATAAATGTTCACATCTCAAGCTACCAATTTCCCTCTCCTTACGTACCTGGCTACATTCCTAAACTAAGTTGATTGGACTATAAACAATTTTAATAAGCCGGTTACAATATTGTTAACGTAAAGCAATAGCATCATTTACTCCACTCCATAGGAAACATTTTCATCCTCTTGACAACAGTCGGCTGTTAACAACAACTCATTGTAGTTGCTTCTCTCCACAGTTATTTTCAACATTTCTATAAGTAAACCGTTGTTTTGTTAGAATTAGTCGGGATGCGGCCATGCGGCCCAGGGATTTGTTTAAAGTTAAAGGATTTGTTTACAACTCTCGAGGACAACCGTTATGAAATCCCCAATCAAAGACATATCCATGTGCTTAACATGGTATCTATATATATATATATAATATATATATATATATATATATATATATATATATATATATATATATATATATATATATATATATATATATTTATATATATATACAAAATAGAATAAAAAAATAAATTATTTTATATTAATAACACATATACGTGACCAAAATAGATAAATTGTTTGTACCGTACCTCACTTGCAGCTACGCCAAATATTATCATCTTGACTTTTTCTGCGAATTTTCATAGAAAATTAAGCTTTCGCAATGGCTCAATAAATTTTAAAAACAAAATTTTCGAAAAATCTTTTAAAAATTGAAATCCGTTTTGAGACATTCTGAAACGAATCTTACACTTTCACGCTTTTCCATGTATATATAGTGTTAAAGTTAAAATTAATGTGTTAAACTCCTGGATTTGTTTCAGAATGCATCAAAACAGATTTCAATAAAGAAAATTTTCGGAAAATTCGTATTTTAAATTTGTTGGTGCTATTGCAATGGCTTCATTTTCTAAACAAAAATTCACTAAAAAGGAAAAAAGAAAATGCATGCTGCACCAAGGGAACTTTTTACTTAAGTGTTTGATATTATTCATTCAAAAAAAAAAAAAAAAAAAAACGAAAATGTCCAAGAAGTTATTCTATATTTCGAAGGAAAAGGTCAGAAAAAAATGAAACCGTTGAGCGGCTAAATGGCTAACGGTGTGATAAGATTTTTATTCTTTTTGTTCAGTAACAATTAATGTATGAAGTAAATTAGTGCAAAACTACCCCACCACCATATCTATATCCATCCATATCGAATTTACGTTGGGCATGTCCTTTTTCTTGAGGTCGTAATTTCAGCCAGAATACTCCCAGAATTACACATCCTAATAGTGATTGAACCAATCCGCTCCAAGGCCTCTAGACTCCATCTCCTTATCATCTTTAGCTGCAGCTCCTGCGGGATAGCGAAGCGAATAGTATTTAATTCAATATCATTTATGTTGTCATGGAAAGCTATTGCAAAATGAATGAATAGAACATAACTATGTTTTATATACATAACTATATCTATATATATTTTTTTTAAAAACTATTTGCGTCTGGCGTCAACGCTTCAATGCGGATCTAGTGGGCAAAAGTTAAACAGCTCAAAAATCATGTATCAACCAGTGATGAGCCTGTGATTTCGGCATTACGTTTGATTTGAAATATACCATTTGGTGTAAAAGGGTATTATTTTATTTTATTTTATTTTATTTCATTTTTCTTTCTCCAAGTTCGATTTAGATAAAACTCAGTTCAGTGAATAAAGTTAGACCATCCGGAGCATTGTACGACCACCCGTTCGTGCTCCAGAAGGATTTAAACGGAAGGATTAATTATTTAGAAGGGTTAAAGTAAGTGTTCGGTGGGTAAAAACTTCAGCAGGAATGTGAATCGCATAGTGACTTTTGGCAGGCAGGACTAAGCAGAACTTCTGCTAATTCAGCTTATCTTCATTGGTTTTCTGTTAAGTCAAATCTGTACATACACGTGTGATATATTACATATATATGTAGACCAGTAATCCACGCAGAAGAGCTATCTAATAGAAATAATGAACCTTTGTGTAATAAATTTCAGTTTTTTTTTCCTTTTAGAAAATTTTTATGGAAAATGAAGATAATTATTGCGATAACTCCAAAAATTTTAAAATGAAATTTTTCTTAATTGAAATCCGTTTTGAGGCATTCTGAAGCTAATTCTCGACTTTTACGTTTGTGTGTGTGTGTGTGTGTGTGTGTGTGTGTGTGTGTGTGTGTGTGTGTGTGTTTGTGTCATACCAGACGATAACTCTCCGTAGGGTTGAGAAAGAATGCTGTTCTGCTAGGGTTGAGAAAAAATTGCTGAAACGATCCCTGAAGTTTGCAGATTTTCATATGTATATGATATATGTGTGTGTGTGTGTGTGTGTTCCGTTCTTGTGATAAAAAATCAAGCCAGCATTTGTTGAGCACATTAAGACACCAAATTCCAACATTCATTTTCACATTTGGATTTTTTTTTTTCAATTTTTTTTTTTTCACATTTCAACGAATGTGCCGAAAGAATCTGTAAAAACGGTGAAAACAGCTAAAAATTGTTATGCTGATATTTTTTTTAGCGGAGTATTGCTCAAATACAGTTTATTAACTGTAAAATAGAACATCAAAAAATGTATGTACAAAATTATGCTGAAAAATGTTCTTGAATTTCATCAAAATTTGCTAAAAAATTGATGAAAACTGAGAATTAAAACTAGAAATCCAAAATCTCTTTTTGGAATGGTAGATTATTATTTAAAATTCGTTATTTTCCACAAAATAGTAGCTGAAAATTTCCTCGCACCCCAAAAGCCCTAATTTCTAAACAATTTCATATAATACAATACAATAATTTATGAAAATTCGCTCATACTGTCATGCTGCAAGAGTGGAACTTCTAGTTTATTATTTTAGACAATAAGCCATTGTATTTGACCTCAAGTTATTGTCTGTTGGTTTATGTGTCAAAATGCATTGATTCCAAAAAAGAAATTAAAAATTTCCAGTAATGCTGCATGATCTTATGAGCAAATCTTCACAAGTTATCGTATTACGAATATATTGTGATAAATTGTTTTGAAATCTGAGCTTTTTGAGTGCAAAGAAATGTTAACCATTAATTTCATGGAAAAAAACGTATTCTATTTAGTAATCTGCTATTCAGAAATAGATTTTGGATTTTTAGTTTTTTTGCAATTTCATCGATTTTTTAACAAATTTTAATGCAGTTTAAGTAAATTTTTCTGCGTAATTTTGTACATTCGTTGTTAAATGTTCTATTTTATAGTTAATAAACTTTATTTAGCAATATTCTGCTATAAATATAAATATAACAATTTTTAGCCTTTTCAGCCATTATTAGTGTTTTCTCTCTTTTAAGTACGTTTCTTAACCTTTGACCATTTTAATGTACTAAAAAAATTCGTCCATTCATTGGAAAGCTTGATTTTTTTGGCATTATGGCATTTTGGCATTTTTCGGTCATTTAGCGAGAACGGCATTTTTATCCCAACCCTACGGAGGAGTTAACGTCTGGAATGTCACACACACACACACAAACGTAAAACTCGAGAATTAGTTTCAGAATGCCTCAAAACGGATTTCAATGAAGAAAATTTTCAATTTAAAATTTTTGGAGCCATTGCAATAGCTTCATTTTCTATAAAAATTTTCTAAAAGAAAAAAAAACTGAAATTTATTACACAAAGGTTCAATATTTCTATTAGATAGCTCTTCAGCGTGGATTACTGGTCTACATATATATGTAAGATATCACACGTGTATGGACAGTTTTGACTTAATAGAAAACCAATGAAGATGAGCTGAATTAGCAGAAGTTCAGCTTAGTCCTACCTGCCAAAAGTGAATATGCGATTCACATTCGTGTTGACGTTTTTGCCCATCGAACACAAATCATTCTGGAGCACAAACGGGTGATCGTACAAAGCTCCAGATGGTCTAACTCGATTCGCTTAACTGAGTTTTACCTAAATCGAACTTGAAAAAAAAAAATAAAATAAAATAAAATAAAAAATATAAAAACAAATAAATAACCTTTTACGCCAAAAGGTATATTTTAAATCAAACGTAATGCCAAAATCACAGGCTAATCACTGGCTGATGTACGATTTTTGAGTTGTTCAACTTTTTTCCAGTAGATCCGCATTGAAGCTTTGACGACAGACGGCAAATAGTTTGTATAAGTCTTTTTTATCAATAATATAAAAATTATTTTTGTGGTACCTGACAAAACAAATAATATAATAATAAATAAATAAAACATAACTATATATATATATATATATATATATATATATATATATATATATATATATACTCTGAGTGCTGGTTATATCTAGGTAGTGAATATAATTGGAGGTTGAGTTGACTAAACAAGACTTGAGTGGTTTTATTCATGTTTTATCCATAATAGTCCACAACGTTTCTACCCAGGGGTTGGGTCCTAATCATGTGGGGATACAGTTGGTTGAAAGTGGTGAAGGGGTGAAGTAGGTAACATTAGTTTTAAATGTAAAAATATCTAAACACTTTAGCAAACTTCGAATTACATATATAGGTATGGCTTGGGCCAGAACTCGAACCGTTATCACAGTCAACTGTGATATTCACTCCAAAGAGAATTTTTTCAGTTTGGTTTATACCAACGGATCCTTCCGCTCTCAAGCAGTAGAATCAGTGAAATTTATGGAATTATAGCGGGAATTAAAAGCATGCCCACTGCTGGTTGAAAACGAATTTTCCTTTCTATAGTTGGCATGGGGGTGCCCACTATGGGATAGCCACTCTTATTTCACTTGATTATGTTTTCAGAATCATATTCATCAATTTTCGTAAGCCGAAATCATTAGTAAGAATTATGTTGCGACTTCGTGGGTTTTTTGATTTAAGCATAATATATTTTTACAAGAATAGTTAAATCCATACCTTCGCTGAGGAGCAATAGGGCGGCTATGATCGTGAAAAGGAATGCGTTCAGTTTCATTTTTGGTCGATCTGAGTAGGTGACTGCTGGACAGTTAGTAAACTGATGGACAATTCGCGGTCCCGTAAGCCTTTATACTCCCAAACCTGGAGGTCACACAATTATTTTCCCTCTATTTTAAAACTTAGATAACCTTGGTTTCACATTTCCCAATCAGCCTTATTGGGGCTGTTCGGGAAACGTGATATGGTTAATTTGTCCCCGATCCTTAACCAGTTTGAACTGGTAGTAGAAATCATAAATGATATCGGAAAGTACAAGTTTCTCGGGGATTATCAAATATTAGTTATTTATCATATTTTGTTTCTGTATAAGAATAAATGCAGTCAAATTTTAACATTATGCACATTGTTGAAAGGCTTAATATAAATCAATTAATTTCTTTTAATTTTTATGTCGAGATAACTTGTACAGAAATTAGTTTAAGAATTGATTCTTTGAAGTTTGGACATTCTACTTTTATACGTTCACCCTGTTATAACCAAGTTTTACGCTTTAACTAACTAGTTTTACTTCTGGAACTCATAACAACCTAAACGAAAAGTTCCACTCATACAGCATGATCATATGAGCTATTTTTTGCCGAACACAGTATTATACTACGTTACATTGTTTTGAAATTTGAGCTCTTTCAGATCAATAAGTTGTTAACCACCGACTATATGGCAAATGATCTCGTAGTAAATAATATTCTAAAATTCGAAACAGATATTTGATTTTAAGAAACTTTTCAGATTTTTAATCGATTTTTCAGCAAATATTAATGAAATTCAAGTAAATTTTTCTGCAAATTTTTTTGCAGAAATTTAATAGTGTTATATTTCGTTGTTGATCAACATTTATTGATTAAAATTTTGCTAAAAAATATATGTTAACGAAGTTCGGTAGAAAATGAAGCTATCTCAAAGAATTGGAAAATTTTAAAACAAAAATTTCTCAAAAATTTCTGCATTGAAATCCGTTTTGAGGCATTCTGATACGATCCCTGAAGTTTGCGCTTTTTCATAAGTATACAGGGTGTCTTCGAAACCTGTAGTGTCAAGGAATGCTGATTTATTACGCTAAGAATTAACTAATATTGAGATAATAATGTGAAAAGAAGCCACTACGTTCTAAGTAAACCATTGAGAAGTAGGTACTTGTAAGCAGTAGGTACTGGTCATTTCCAGGATCTATTGTTTTTCCCATCTAGAGGGAAATTAATAACCAACCTTTATAAAGTTTTAGCAGAATTTTAGCCAAATACGTTTTCCTCTTATTTTAATTTTTTCCTGTGGTGATCGAGGAAAACGTCGACTATGTCATCAATATGTGCATATATGACATTTCCATATTGCAATTTATTTGTAATCAGTAAGGAAGTACGATTCAACGTGTCATTATTATCTTGAAAAGAGCGTTGTTTCACAAATTCCAAGATCTTGATTTCATTTTATTTACTTATTCACTTTTTTAATGGTCACCAAGTTTTTAAGATGGTTCATATAGCCGTACTAGAATGTTGTCATAAGATTGATCGTTATCGTTTTGTAAAGCACTTAAACTGCTAAAATTGTTAACATCGTCAAATTACAATTTGAACAATAATTAATCTTTCATTGTTCATAATGACATGGTTTATCGGTTTGGGCTTATTTGAGGAGCTCACTTTCAAAAGGGGTCATATCCACTTCCGAAAAAATGTCAGGAAGTGAAAAAAACGCCCAAGAAGTTATTGATTGGAATTTAAATTTAGTTTTTAATATAGTGTAGCTTAGTGAGGCACTAGAAATTATATCTCTCAACATGAGCAGCCAAACTCGAAAACCAAAGGAGTGACAGCTAATTATCATTAGGATATGACCCTCTCACTTTTAGGCCCGTAACGTAGAAATGCAATTCTTGTTTCTTTAATTGCTCATTTTGAATTTGTTTTTACCTAGAAGATAGTACAGGATACGCCTTCAAGACGGCTCAGAATAATTTAGAAACTCGTGCTTTCGCGTGACGACGAGACGATATCTCAAATTCAAAGAAGGGAAGATGGCAGTAGGAAGTTAACAACACGAGGATTCCAGATGTTATAAAACCTTATGATCAGCTGACACGATGCTAGAGATTTTGGTTTTCTAAACAATCAATATTATAATCAACCTTTCTGTAGAGTTGTATTTAAGTTCACAATAAAACACTAGTTCATGAATTTTGACGTTGAAAATGTCTTTTTCGACGGGTCAACTGGAAATTTTGTTACGCTAAGAAAAAAACGTCACGCTACCTATAAAAAAGTTAGGTGTTGTTATGATTGTGTACACTAGCAATAAATCATATGATGTTCGGTTGGTGAAATCAGTTAGTGATGGGCGAAACGAATGATTTCAATAATCGAATACCGAGTATTCGAATGATTTCGATAATCGAATGATCATTCGAATAATTCATTCGAATGGGGAGGAAAAACTGCCATTTTGAACCGAATGCGAAACAACCAATAGGATATCTGTATTGGCATCCGAATGAACGTAGTATTCGAATGCGAAACAACCAATAGGATATCAGTATTGGAATCCGAATGAACGTAGTATTCGGATGAAATAGCAAGTAGGAACCGGAGCGGAGCTGAAACTTCTTGATTTGTAACAGCTACTTCTTATCTCGTATCACTAATATAGGTACCTACTGAATATCACTATCACGTTGTTTACTTTTTTGGTGTTTGATTTGTCGCACCTACCCTGGAAAGAGTGGAATGAGATAAATAAATTCGTCCGGCTCACCGCACGATTCGATAACCCCACTAGCCAGGGAGTCAAAGGGAGGCAGAAAGAGTGCAAATAATTTGGATTCTATCTAGGTAGGTCGGTACCTACCTTGAAACAAGAAATTCAAAGGATGGTTTGCAGTGTCGTTTTTCGACCAGATCACAAAGGCTCATTATTTGAAGGAATAATAAACCAAAACCAGAGCAAACACGGGAAGTAGAAAAAAAAAAAAAATATTCATGAATAGATTGAGTTGGTAAGTAAAAAATACGATTTGATATTCGTTGCACGAATCATTTAAAAACGGAATGCAATAATAGGTACAACAACGGAATACAAAAAATAAACTGCACGAGATTTCGGAAGACTTCAGCTCCAAGTAGCGGTTACTTCACTATTCGCATGTCACAGCTCCGTCTTTCATTGTTTTATTTCGATGTTTGAGCTTCGGGAAGGAGCCGCCAGTTCCGCTACTATACGAATGAAAAAGTATTCGAATACTCGCATCCGAATGATTTCAATACTTCGTGGTTATGCCGCTAGTTTCGCTACTATACGAATGAAAAAGTATTCGAATACTCCTATCCGAATGATTTCAATACTTCGTAGTTATGCCGCTAGTTTCGCTACTATACGAATGAAAAAGTATTCGAATACTTGCATCCGAATATCCAAGTGATTTCAATACGGCGCTTCGTGGTTATGCCGCTAGTCTCGCTACTATACGAATGAAAAAGTATTCGAATACTTCATATCTCGCATCCGAATATCCGAATGATTTCAATAATCGAATGCCGCATTCGATTCTTCATTCGGATGTCCCATCACTAAAATCAGTACGAGTTGTCACTACTAAGTTTCAGTGAAGCACTGTTCGGGCAAAATGATGGAAAACTACAACACATAAATGCTGACGAAGCACATAATAATCACATCAGCTGAGTGGCTCCTGAAGCTAGTTTCGCCCCTGATCATCCTAGAAAGCTGATACTCGGTATCATACGAGTTAGCTCCACTCCAACCAATAATCAAGTTTGGAAAATGTCATCACCATGACGACGTCAATACTAGTTTGTTGATACACGTCGTGTTGAGTTACCTAGTTACCACAATTCTTCTAATTGTTATTTTATTTAAAACAATAAAAAACATTGAAATAACTGAGAAATTTTCAATACTCAAAGCTCTTCTCTCATAAGAAAGAAAGTACGAGTGGCCTGCCGTGTTTTTTTTTTTTTTTTTTGTTCATTTTTTGACACTAATCATATAAACAACTAGTTTAAACACTATTCTTCCTTACAGTCACTCACATTTCGGACTCCACGCATCTTGAAACGTAAACCGATACATCTTAAAGGAAGAGGGGGGTTAAGTCAGATCTTGAGCTAATTTGATTCCTATTCAACATAAGATGCCGTTATATGGAAGGGAACCTTTTGGGTGTGGGAGACATAAAGTAGATAGTATTTCTCCGGCTGTACTGACACAATTGATTTTAAATGTATACACTATGGTTACGTTAACGTCTTGCACGAGCGAGCGAAGCAAGTAGGAACAGTTAATGTTGTCAAGATCATGTTTGAGTTATAATTTACATTCTATAAACCTTTGCTGAACTCTACGTAGATATTAGTTACTACTGCTACAAATGAACCCGGCGCAGGGGGTATACTCAACCTTCCTTGAGTGTTTTATTGAGTATTATATTGTTTTTAGCTTCAACCTCCAACTCACTTTTGGAATCCGATTCGATACCAATGGGTTACCTCACGGAGCAACAAGAAAGCAGAAACAAATATTTCAAACAATGTTTTAGATTATATAATTCGAGAGAAACCAGCAGATCAATGACAAAACGAGGATCTAGTCCATAATTCACCCATTTCTTCGAATACACTCATCAGTAACCTGAGATCTCAGTGGACCAAACCTATAACAGAGTTGGAGGTTGAAGCTTTTTTTTTTTTTTTCTTCCTCAGACATATATACATCCATTAAGTCATACAAAATATCCTTTCTGGCACAATTTACATTTTTATTCCACTACAGTTCTATACAGTTACCCTTAATAAACTTCACTAAATGTTTGTAAGTTTTTTTCTTGCTCATAACAATGTTCATTTTCGTTGGTAGCTCGATTCCTTCCTTCACGAAGCTTTCCATGAGGTTTTGTCTGGAGTCTTTGAATTTGGTACACTTTAAGACCACATGGTCCGCATCTGCTATTTCCCTATCTGGACAGTTGCATAATGGGTCCTCGATCACTTGGATCTTGTTGAGGTGGCTTGGAAGACGGTGATGGTCGAAGCGGAGGCGGCTTATATTCTTGATAAATTGGCGATCGTAGTTGCCTTCATTAAACCATGGAACTTTCGGTATGGATTTTTGGATTTCGGAGTAATATTTTCCTTTGTCCGTTTCGTAAGTCAGGTATTCTTTTGATCATTCTTCATAAAGTTCAATTTTACTTTTCCTCTTCAGGTCTTCAATGCTGCGATACCTCACTGGCTCACCATTCTCTATTGATTGTTTTGCAATACGATCCGCCTCTTCGTTTTCTGCAATCCCCATATGACCCTTCACCCATACTAAGTGAGTGGTAACATCCTTTTTCTTCAGCCTCCTCATGGAATCCTTTATTGCCAGTGACAAGAAATCCAGTGGTTTAGGGACATTTTTGAGATGACTTAAGGAACTCTTGCTATCCGAAAATATGGCAAGGGTCGTGATAGGCAAAGAGTTTGCAAGATTTAATGCTTGGTATATCGCATATAATTCTGCTGCATATATTGATTCATATTTGGTCATTCGATATAGATATTTGTCTTTCGTTTGTGGGTCGTATACCGCGAATCCTGTACCAACTTCTGTTTTTGAACCGTCTGTGAAAAGTTTATATGTTCCTCTATATTTTCCATTGATAATGACCTCATTAAAAAAAGCTAACTGTCCTTTGTCATATTCCTCTTTCCTTGGTATATGTATGCTAGAGGCAGTTTTAGAAGAGGCTTGCAGAGATAGTTAATAAATCGGCAATTTATCATGCCTCTCACACCCTGTTGTGTGGCTAGCAAGTTCGCAAAACGATGTGGTGAGGAACGGTGCTAATTTGTTTTCCCAGTACTCTGTTGTAAGGACTAGCGTGTTGAGTTCTGAAATTCGATTCACTACCGAGTGAGGCTGAATTAATATTCTGGTACTCATATAATTGTTTGAGAGTAGTTTCCTTCTTAAATGCAATGGCGGTATCTTTGTCTCTACTTCAAGAGCTTTGATGGGTGTCGAGAGCATAGCTCCGATACTTATCCTCAATGATTTGTTTTGGATTACTCTCAATTTGTTCAAAAGCGTCTTTGATGCTGTCGCATACAAGAAGCTCCCATAGTCCAATTTCGATCTTATAAGTTGTTTGTATAGTAAGAGAGCTACTTTAGGGTCTGATCCAAATTTGGTGTTTATAACAGCTCTCAAGACATTCAGGCCCAATTCACAGGCCGCTTCGATTTTAGTTATGTGAGTTTTCCAAGAAAGCTTAGTATCAATATACATCCCCAATATCCGGTGGCTGTTCACGTTGGGGATATTCCATCCCTCGAACGTAATAATTGGTGTTTTGACAAATTTTCTTCGTCTTGTGAATACTATGGTTGCACTCTTGTTGTCCGACAGATGAAAACCCAATTCGTTCAACCAATTTTTAAGGCTTTTTACCGCCTCCCTTAACATGTTTATGGTTTCCTCGTCCTTCCTGGCCGTTGTGTAGATTAAGAAATCATCAGCAAACTGCATTGTTTTGATTCTTGGTCCAAATATTGTACTCATTGTTCTAGTGTAAATGGCAAATATAATTGGAGAAAGACCAGCCCCCTACTGGTGGACCTGCGTCTGACTAGTTCTCCTTTGAATCTAATCAGGATTGTCCGGTTTATTAAGGGTTTTATACATGCTGCTATCATTCGTCCTGGCATTCTCATATCTATCAGTTGTTGATACAATATTGATGGTTCAACGGAGCTGTATGCATCACATATGTCTAGGGAGATTGTACGTAAGTAATTATTATCCGTGAAACCAATTTGAATATCGCTAACTAAGGATGATAGCACATCCATTGTTCCATGTCCTACTCTGAACCCTAGAATGCCGTTGTTCTCTATCCACCAGGTTAGTCTTTTTTTTACCATTCTCTCATATGTTTTCAGCATACTCGAGGACAAGGCAACAGGGCGGTTGCCTGAACTTGTGTTGGGATTCTTGTGGGGTTTCGGTATAGGTACAATGATATGTATGAGCCATTCCTCAGGAATGTTTCCGGATTCCCATATTCCATTGTAGATTCGAAGGAGTTCCCTTTGACCTGAGTACGAGAGGTTCTTTATCATAGGATATGAGATCTTATCGTAACCCGGCGCTGTGTTTCTGGTTGAGGAAATTGCTTCTTCTAAGTCCTTCCTGGTGAACGGTCCTGTTAATCCATCGGGTGTGGTTGTAATTTCTAGCATATCTGAATATTGTGATACTGAAGCTGGACAAATATTATCTGTGAATTCATCGATCCAGTTGTCTGAACTGGCCGACTTCTTTTTCAGGAAACCATGCTTCAGAGCTTTAAACTTATCCCAGATTTCTCGAATTGGGGTTGTTCTATGAAAACTTTCGCAGTATGTTTTCCATAAACTTCGTTTCTTACCGTTATAAGTTTTCTTACATTTTGCCTGCGATTGTTGAAGCTGAAGAAAATTTTCCCAGGACTGTCTATTTTTATAGTTAGCTGCCAGTATCAGGTTCCGTTGCATTTCTGTATTGCATTCACTGTCCCACGATGGCCGTTGAGGGTTTCCTGCGGTAGTGCTAGTATACCTTCTCCTCTCTGGGATCGATTCGTTCGCTGCGTTATTGATAATATCTATAAATTCCTTGTATGATAATCTGGTATCTCGATTTTCTGAAAATGTTTCTATTTGTGAGCTGATTGCAGTTTTATACTTTATCCAATCAGCTCGTTTGATGTTCCATCCCTCCATTACCTCTGGTCTAGGTCCCTGATTCCTTTCTTTCCATGTTATTTTTATAGGGAAATGGTCTGACCCACAAGGATCCCCCAGCACTTCCCATGTGCATTCTGGAGCAAGTTCGGGTGTAACAAAAGTCAAATCCAAGGCCGAGGGCCTCTGATTTGGTCGTGGTATGTATGTGTGGCTGCCATCATTCAATACAACCCATTCCATTTCATCTAATATGCTCACCAATTGTCGTCCTCTACTGTCGTTATGATGTGATCCAAATAGCATATGGTGAGCATTAAAATCACCTCCTAGTATCATGGGTTGAGGGAAGGAGGATATAATACTATTCCCATTGTTCATATTACCAGAACCGGAAGTAGCAGGGGAGAAATATATTGATGCTACATACATCTGCTGATTATTCATCTTAACCTCTATGGCGCAAATTTGAATATGCTGCATCCACTGAGGAGGAACTGCAATTTCTAGTACCTTAAATGGAATATTCTGTTTGATCGCAATAGCGCTCCCACCACTAGATTGGTTCCTATCGCTTCGTACTATTTCGTATCCCGGTAAACTGTACTTTTGTCGCGGGTTGAGCCAAGTTTCGTAGAGCAAAGCTATGTCTGTACTCTCGGATCTCAAAAGCTGTTCTAGAGCTGATTTGTTGCTGTTAACTGAGCGTGCATTCCATTGAATAATTCGTACCATTTTTTCTCTTTGTTATACTATTGAATTATTTTATGAATTGATTGTGTAACGTCTTGTGTGTAACTTCAGGAATTATCGTTTGTAGTATGATTCCGGAGAATAGAAATTATTTGTTTCTGTATTATATTTTTTATTTGATCGGTTGTTGCCTCTTTGTTATCTCTCATTTTTCCTAGCATGTTCATCATAGATTCTGTAAAGTTTTCCGTTAATGAAATATCTACATCCATAGGTTCGTTTGTTTTCCTTTTTAGTAATAATTGTCTTCTCTGTTCATTGGTTTCTCCTCTGTTTATTTGTTGTGTTATGGATGGTGAGATTTCTTCCTCGTCTTTGTAATTGTTGTTGTATTGTTTAATCCTGAGACCTCTCTTCGATGCTTCTGCTGGAGTAGGGTTATACGGCTGGAATCGTTTTTCTTTTTTATGTGGGTATTTTGCAGCTCTATGACTCTCTTCGTTTTCTGGTAGAGCTTGTTCTATGTAATCATTCAGGGCTGCAAATCTATTTTTTCTTACCGTCGAATATGATTCTGAGACTACACGATCTTTTTTTTCTTTTGCTTTTTGTAGGTAAATAGGGCAAGTTTTTTCATTGGCTAAGTGCGTTGTGAGTTTGCAGTTGACACATTGTATGATAATGTCTTTAGTTTGACATAGTGTTGTTTCGTGATCTTCTCCGCATTTAAGACATCTTATGACGCTCCTACATTGATCTTTCGTGTGTCCCCATCTTAAACATTGGTCACATTGGCGTACTGAAGGCACGTATGGCTCTACCTTACATCGAGTGCCGTATATATGCACGTAATCTGGTAACATTTGGCTATCAAATGTCACAAAGCATGTTTGCAGTTTAATGGGTACGGCGGAATTATCGTGTTTTGACATTTTGATTAGTCGTTTGATTCTTAATGGTTGTACTGGAGCACTCATTTCTTCCAATATTTCCTTGTCCTCTAACGAAGTGTCAACATTACGGATAACCCCAGTTTTATGCACTAGGAAGTCAGGAATGTACGCACGCAAATTTTTCTGCTTGAAGAAGTTGTTATTTAGCAAATTATTGGCCGATTTCGATGTTGCCGTTTCGACCATGACTCTATTTCTACCGACTATTTTAATTGACGTAATCATTTTGCGATCTGTGTTAGTCTCGGTAAATATCATTTTGCCGAATGACATAGGATGTAGTCTCCCAATGTTGCCGTCGCTACCTTCCACGTATATAAAGAATGGACCCTTATCATGTCATCACAGGTTGAAGCTAAAAACATCCCTTTTGCCCACGACGAGGAAAATGAAACAGAGGATTGCGATGAAGACAACACTATGCACTTGTCTTGAGTTTCTGTATATACCTTCATGACGTACTTACATATACATAATGTTAAATATGTTACTATCAAATAATAATTTTTCCAATAAAATTAAAATATTGATTCAGTTAGATTTCCAAAACTAATTATTCTGCAACCTGTTTACATTACAATATACGGTAATCGGTGGGTCGCAGCTGCTGCTCCATTAGCCTGATGGTGGTGAGGACTACTCCTTGATGTGAAAAATCCCCATTCCGATCCAAATGCTCTGAACTCGCTTGACTCAAGATCATTGAATTGTGTTCCACTGTCTTAAAACAGCCTCTCAGGGATTCCATAACGGGATAATGAACATTTGCAAGCCCGAATGACATCTGATGATCTCATGCGCTGCAATTCTTCTACTTCCAAAAACCTTGAATAATGGTCAACTAAAACTATATACCACTTGTCCCATTGCTTAAATAAGTCCATGGATACGCTCTGCCACGGGTAATCAGGCAACTTTCTTGGTATCAATGGCTCCTTATGGTTTGTGCTGTGCTGGATGCACACAGGGCACGTTTTAATCTTTTCCTCGATCTCACGAGAAATCCCAGGCCACCACATTGTACAGTGAGCACGCTTTCTTGTTTTCGTGATACCTTGATGTCCACTATGGAGCTTTTCAAGTATTTCTGGTCGAAGTTCTGAGGGTATAACCAAGCGAGTACCACGCAACAACAATCCTTCAATGCAACATAGCTCGTCTTTTATGCTGAAGTAGTCACGAAGTTCAACAGGCAGTTTGCATTTGTTTGGCCATTCATGGATGATAAGCTGCTTCAATTGCTCACAAATAGGATCTCTCATTTGTGAATTAAGAACTTTTGTTTTATTTTCATCCGAGGTACTAATACTTGTGAGAGTAACTTAATGAGCAAAAGCCTCGACTTCCTCAGTAAGTTCATTATCATGATCAGCAGGTATAGGGTTTCTCGATAGTAAATCTGCAATGAACATGTTCTTTCCCGGGGTCCAGATCATGTTATAATCATACCTCATCATGCGTAAGCGGAAACGCTGCAGTCTTGGTGATAAGTCATCTAGATTTTTCTTCTTGAAGATTGATGGGAGGGGCTTATAATCGGTTTCTATAGAGTACTGTTTACCGAAAAGGAAACATTGTAGACGGTCGCTTGCCCATGTACAAGCAAGTGCCTCACGCTCAATGTTAGAATAATTTAACTCTGCAGATGTGAGGGTACGAGAGATGTAGGCCACAGGTTTCCTATCTTTCCCTTCCATTTGTAGTAGGACAGCACCCAGACCTTCTTTAGATGCGTCACATGACAAGATGATGGACTTTGTAGGGTCATACACAGTCAAACACGGTTCAGAAGCCAATACTTCCTTGATTTTCCTGAAAGCCACTTCTTGGGTAGGTCCCCAGACAAAGTCGTTACCCGATTTCAACAAGCTTGTGATTGGCTCCAGAATTCGGCTTCTATTCGGAATGAACTTGGCAAGGTACGTAACCATACCCATCAGTCTCTGGATTTCCGCTCTGTTTTTGGGTGGTTTTAAGTCCACAATCGCTCGTACCTTGCTTGGATCAGGTCGAATAGATCTTTTGATCGCAACCATCTTTCGATAGCAAAAACCCCAGAAAGGTAATTGTTTTCTTGCAAAACTCACTTTTTTGCTTGTTCAGAGTGATCCCAGCCTCCTGAATCCTCTCTAGAACCGATCGAAGACACACATCATGCTCCTCCTTTGTTCGTCCCCAAATAAGGCAATCGTCGATATGAACAATACAGTTTTTCGTTCCTTCAAGGGCTTTTGACATTCGGCGCTGGAACTCCTCTGGTGCAGACGTAATTCCAAAAGGAAGCTTGCAGAACTTGTATCTCCCGAACGGAGTGATAAATGTGGTGTAATCCTGCGATTCCTTGGCCAGATTCAGTTGCCAAAACCCTGAATTGGCGTCAATTTTGCTGAAATACTCAGCTCCAGCGATCTCAGCTAACGAGAGTTCAATCCTGGGAATAGGGTGAAATTGACGCTTCACACTCTCATTCAATTTTGAGAGATCTACACAAATCCTTATGCCGCCTCCCTTTTTCACACTGACAACCATTGGTGAACACCAATCTCCCCCCACTCTCCCTATACATAATGTTTAATATGTTACTATCAAATAATAATTTTTCCAATAAAATTAAAATATTGATTCAGTTAGATTACCAAAATTAATTATTCTGCAACCTGTTTACATTACAATATGCGGTAATCGGTGGGTCGCAGCTGGTCGCACCTAATTCCGATTGGATCGCATTCACCATGATCTAAACTAAACCGCTAGATCAAATTCATAGCCCAGCACGGACCAGCACAGTTTCGGTACCATTTGTTGTGAAAATTTTTGTTGAAAAAAGTGGTTTTTTGCAGAAAAATTGGTTCAGATGCATTCTCCATGCTAAATTTAGTTACGCACATATAGAGCTGGCAATGGTCCCATTCGGCGCAAAATTTAATTTTCTTCAGGATTACCATTGGAAAATTTATTTTTTTCAAGAAATATCATAAGGCTTTACCTATATGTCAAAATATGTTGAAAAAAGTGTTATATTTGCAAAAAAAAATAAAAAATGAATTAAAAAAGGAACCCATAAAAACAAGTTTTTAATGTAACTCTTTCTTTTTCTCATGTTCTCGGTTAATGTTATTGTTGTTTCAATATTTGGTAGTTCCTTGGCAACAGTAAATTGAAACAAAATCACATTGTTTCAAAATCACATTGATAATAACTTAAATTAAATTGACAAGGAAAATCATTCAATATTTTATTGACCCTGGATTCCTTGTCATTTTATGCAGACATTCAATAGTATCCTTCTCCTCCCTCCTCCTCCTCCTCCTTCCTCCTCCTCATCACTCCTCCTCCTCCTCCTCATCCTCATCCTCCCTCACTCCTCCTCCCTACAATACACATAACTTGTCAGGTGCCCCATATTAAATTTCAAATTTTCAAAAATTTATAGTATAACTAACTTTTTCTTCTCGAAAATTTGATAGATTAAAATGTACGCCAGCATGAACTCGTTTGCGAAATTTCAGATCGATTGGATATCGGGAAGTGGGTTGAAAATCGATCTGAAATTTTGTCTCGAAAAGAGATTCAAAGTTAAAAGTAAGAGTTTAAAATAAATAAATTTAAAAATAAATAAATAAATGAAAATAGTAATAATAATGAAAAAAAGAAAATAAGTGAACCTCTAAAATTAAGTATAGGAACCAGTGGGGTATATCTGGAATCAGCGTGAATTTCCTATAAGAATAGGTCGATAACAGACTTTTGTCCAAAATTTCCTATTTTTGGACCGGAACAATGACCAGAAATCGATTCCAGGTGGACAAAATCATTTTATGACCTATTCTTATAGAATGTTATGCGCTGATTCAGAATATACCCCATGTCCCTATCCCTAAAATCGCTTCTTCGACCCAAGAAATAGATTTTTGACAAACTTTCTTACTTTTTGACCATTGCAACTGACCTAAATTTGTTTTGTACTGAAGAATTGAAGAGGAAAGAATTGTGCATCAAATGAGCCTACTGCCAGTTCTGTAACTCGTTTCTTCGATTTTTGGCGATTTTTCAAAGTTTTCGTGATCTACCAATCACTTGGTGAGGATTTCCTCGGAAGCGGGTAGTACTTAAGTGGTAGATCACGAGAACTTTGAAGATCGCCATAAATCTAGGAAAAGAGTTGGGGAGCGATGCAACATTTATTTCTCTACAACTTTTATTTCGTACATACATGGAAAATTCCCGAGCTCCTTCAAGACGGAAAAAAGAATTTTTCGTGTAAATGCGATTTCTGGACTATACGGAAAAAAAAAAAAAAAAAATAAAAAAAATAAAAAAATAATGCCTTGTGCATACAGTTCTTGTTTTATGTGAGTCTTGGGGTTCATACCCACCGTCCATGGTCTCAAAAGTCAGTGCTGAGAAGTACCACTGAAGATAAAGACGTTAAAAGCCATAGTAAATGAGGAAAAATCATGATAGCTTACGAGCACGTTAATAATGCACTTTCTGAGATTTTGAAAATAGCATCATACACTACTTACCTCTAATTCAACGAACCATGACGAGCATGACCTTACAAGCGCCATGCTGATCAGCTGAATGAGCAAAAATCTCTCCTGTTCACCGTAGGACGTTGAAAATTGATATAGAGCCTCTCTAAGACAGCAAGAGACGAATGATTTTATAGGATCCATCCTGATCAGCTGAGTGTGCTTTTAACGTTATGTCGTCTGTCTGATTACAAATATTCGAAAAGTAGGTTCTGCTTACCCAAACTGCGTAAGTTTATTTGACATGGATATGTCTTTGCTCTGGGGGGTAAACCAAAAATTTCCGTGATGCAAAATTTGTGTCAAAATTTCAGTGTTTTTCACGTACAACCCTGCCGTTGCTAGGGGAATGGAACTTCCGCAGTTTTCATCGCACATAAATCGTTCGCCACTCGTTGGAAAGCGCTTGATTTATGTGATAAATGTTCACATCTCAAGCTACCAATTTCCCCCTCCTTACGTACCTGGCTACATTCCTAAACTAAGTTGATTGGACTATAAACAATTTTAATAAGCCGGTTACAACATTGTTAACGTAAAGCAATAGCATCATTTACTCCACTCCATAGGAAACATTTTCATCCTCTTGACAACAGTCGGCTGTTAACAACAACTCATTGTAGTTGCTTCTCTCCACAGTTATTTTCAACATTTCTATAAGTAAACCGTTGTTTTGTTGGAATTAGTCGGGATGCGGCCCAGGGATTTGTTTAACGTTAAAGGATTTGTTTACAACTCTCGAGGACAACCGTTATGAAATCCCAATCAAAGACATATCCATGTACTTAACATGGTATCTGCTTGTAAAGCAGATAGTGGAACTCGTTTACGAGTTGTTTAGTTAGGTACTTGAAGTTTTCTTTTCAACACTTTTATGCCAAAACAGTCATCGAACGTTGTGTTATGGGTTGTGGCATGTCGGCTTACAGGTAGATCTTCATTAGCACTCACCACGTTCGATGACTGTTTTGTCATAAAAGTGTTGAAAAAAATGAAACCCCACAAGAACAAGAGATTGCTTCACGAATAAGAAAAAGCGCATAAGTAGCAACGTTTTGGGGGCTTACGATCCTCCAGGCCTCAACATAAAAGATGATTCTAGATCCAAAGTTACCAAAATTCCTTGTAAACGTTGCAAACAAATTTCTTACAATTTTTTTTTTAAGGTTTATTATTTAGTTTACCGTAACTTTCGTCCCCCACAGATTGGTGATCAGTAAATCTTAGTTACGTGTCTTATTTTATCTCATTAATTTCAATTCGTGGGTGCCCTCGATCGATGTCGATTTATACCTGTGATATATATCTACAATTATTTTTAGATTTCAGCTAGTGTTTCATTTAAAGGGGGGAATAATGTGTATTTATGGTTAAATAAATTACTTATATTAATTTCTCTGTTTCGCTTGTCAATCATAAATATCATCCAATAGAATTGTTTAAAACCACCCGTAACTTTGTACGTTCAACTTCTATTTTCTCCAATCAACCTACTGAAATACATCAATTGTAATTAATATGCAAAGAACAAAAATATAGTTTCAAAACAATATGCAGTGTATGCAACCTTTCTACTTCATGGGAAGATGGCTTAGTAATAGATCATTTTCTTCCTCAACTTATATGCATATTAATAATTGTTATGCGATCCTTAGGCCGACCCCCAATAATGTTTTTTAGTCCTGCTACGCGAACCCGCGAGGTTGTGGGTTCGAATCCCGGACAGGCTTGAAAAAAAAAAATTTTTTTTCTCGTGAGACGAAGGTCGTGGGTTCTACGTAGTAGAAAAGAGAAAAGATTAGGGGGGGTATATTTATACACATATATAAATGCACTTATTTATTTATTTTATATATATATATACCTATACAAAATAGAATAAAAAACATTTATTTTATATTAATAACACATATACGTGACCAAAATAGATAAATTGTTTGTACCGTACCTCACTTGCAGCTACGCCAAATATTAATATCTTGACTTTTTCTGCGAATTTTCATAGAAAATTAAGCTTTCGCAATGGCTCAATAAATTTCAAAAACAAAATTTTCGAAAAATTTTTTTAAAATTGAAATCCGTTTTGAGACATTCTGAAACGAATCTTACACTGACTGGTGTTAAAGCTTAAAATAATGTGTCAAACTCCTGCATTTGTTTCAGAATGCATCAAAACAGATTTCAATAACGAAAATTTTCGGAAAATTCGTATTTTAAATTTGTTGGTGCTATTGCAATGGCTTCATTTTCTAAACAAAAATTCACTAAAAAGGAAAAAAGAAAATGCATGCTGCACCAATGGAACTTATTTACTTTAGTGTTTGATATTATTCATTCAAAAGATAAAACGAAAATGTCCAAGAAGTTATTCTATATTTCGAAGGAAAAGGTCAGAAAAACATGAAACCGTTGAGCGGCTAAATGGCTAACGGTGTGATAAGATTTTTATTCATTTTGTTCAGTAACAATTAATGAATGAAGTAAATTAGTGCAAAACTACCCCACCACCATATCTATATCCATCCATTTCGAATTTACGTCGGGCGTGTCCTTTTTCTTGAGGTCGTAATTTCAGCCAGAAAACGCCTCATAGTAATCCATAGACTCCATCTCCTTATCATCTTTAGCTGCAGCTCCTGCGGGATAGCGAAGCGAATAGTATTTAATTCAATATCATTTATGTTGTCATGGAAAGCTATTGCAAAATAAATGAATAAAACATAACTATGTTTTATATATAACATAACTATATATATATATATATAGTAGCGAAATATATATATATATATATTTATTTATTTATTTATTTATATAGTTTTGATGAAAAATGAAAACACTCGCGTGTAACATTATTTTGAGGTATTACAGAAGGTTGGAAAAAGATAGGAAACACTTAAATAAACTTACGAAATTGAGAGAATATTTCGCTGTGTCAGCGTCGTCAGCTCTAGTCAGACTAGAGCTGACGACGCTGTCACAGCGAAATATTCTCTCAATTTTGTAAGTTTATATAAGTGTTTCCTATCTTTTTCCAACCTTCTGTAATACCTCAAAATAATATATATAAATATATATATACATATATTTATATATATTTTTTTTACAAACTATTTGCGTCTGGCGTCAACGCTTCAATGCGGATCTAGTGGGCAAAAGTTAAACATCTCAAAAATCATTCATCAACCAGTGATGAGCCTGTGATTTCGGCATTACGTTTGATTTAAAATATACCATTTGGTGTAAAAGGGTATTATTTTATTTTATTTTATTTCATTTTTCTTTCTCCAAGTTCGATTTAGATAAAACTCAGTTCAGTGAATCGAGTTAGACCATCCGGAGCATTGTACGACCACCCGTTCGTGCTCCAGAAGGATTTAAACGGAAGGATTAATTATTTAGAAGGATTAAAGTAAGTGTTCGGTGGGCAAAAACTTCAGCACGAATGTGAATCGCATAGTGACTTTTGGCAGGCAGGACTAAGCAGAACTTCTGCTAATTCAGCTTATCTTCATTGGTTTTCTGTTAAGTCAAATCTGTACATACACGTGTGATATATTACATATATATGTAGACCAGTAATCCACGCAGAAGAGCTATCTAATAGAAATAATGAACCTTTGTGTAATAAATTTCAGTTTTTTTTCCCTTTTAGAAAATTTTTATGGAAAATGAAGATAATTATTGCGATAACTCCAAAAATTTAAAAATGAAATTTTTCTTAATTGAAATCCGTTTTGAGGCATTCTGAAACTAATTCTCGAGTTTTACGTTTGTGCGTGTGTGTGTGTGTGTGTGTGTGTGTGTGTGTGTGTGTGTCATTCCAGACGATAACTCTCCGTAGGGTTGAGAAAGAATGCTGTTCTGCTAGGGTTGAGAAAAAATCGCTGAAACGATCCCTGAAGTTTGCACATTTTCATATGTATATGATATATGTGTGTGTGTGTGTTCCGTTCTTGTGATAAAAAATCAAGCCAGCATTTGTTGAGCACATTAAGACAGCAAATTCCAACATTCATTTTCACATTTGGATTTTTTTTTTTTTTTTTTCAATTTTTTTTTTTTTTCACATTTCAAAGAATGTGCCGAAAGAATCTGTAAAAACGGTAAAAACAGCTAAAAATTGTTATGCTGATATTTTTTTTAGCGGAGTATTGCTCAAATACAGTTTATTAACTGTAAAATAGAACATCAAAAAATGTATGTACAAAATTATGCTGAAAAATGTTCTTGAATTTCATCAAAATTTGCTAAAAAATTGATGAAAACTGAGAATTAAAACTAGAAATCCAAAATCTCTTTTTTGAATGGTAGATTATTATTTAAAATTCGTTATTTTCCACAAAATAGTAGCTGAAAATTTCCTCGCACCCCAAAAGCCCTAATTTCTAAACGAGTTCATATAATACAATACAATAATTTATGAAAATTCGCTCATACTGTCATGCTGCAAGAGTGGAACTTCTAGTTTATTATTTTAGACAATAAGCCATTGTATTTGACCTCAAGTTATTGTCTGTTGGTTTATGTGTCAAAATGCATTGATTCCAAAAAAGAAATTAAAAATTTCCAGTAATGCTGCATGATCGTATGAGCAAATCTTCACAAGTTATCGTATTACGAATATATTGTGATAAATTGTTTTGAAATTTGAGCTTTTTGAGTGCAAAGAAATGTTAACCATTAATTTCATGGAAAAAAACGTATTCTATTTAGTAATCTGCTATTCAGAAATAGATTTTGGATTTTTAGCTTTTTTGCAATTTCATCGATTTTTTAACAAATTTTAATGCAGTTTAAGTTAATTTTTCTGCGTAATTTTGTACATTCGTTGTTAAATGTTCTATTTTATAGTTAATAAACTTTATTTGAGCAATATTCTGCTAAAAATATAAATATAACAGTTTTTAGCCTTTTCAGCCATTATTAGTGTTTTTTCTCTTTTAAGTACGTTTCTTAACCTTTGACCATTTTAATGTACTAAACAAATTCGTCCTTTCTTTGGAAAGCTTGATTTTTTTGGCATTATGGCATTTTTCGGTCATTTGGCGAGAACGGCATTTTTATCCCAACCCTACGGAGGAGTTAACGTCTGGAATGTCACACACACACACAAACGTAAAACTCGAGAATTAGTTTCAGAATGCCTCAAAACGGATTTCAATGAAGAAAATTTTCAATTTAAAATTTTTGGAGCCATTGCAATAGCTTCATTTTCTATAAAAATTTTCTAAAAAAAAAAAAAAAAAAACTGAAATTATTACACAAAGGTTCAATATTTCTATTAGATAGCTCTTCTGCGTGGATTACTGGTCTATATATATGTAAGATATCACACGTGTATGGACAGTTTTGACTTAATAGAAAACCAATGAAGATGAGCTGAATTAGCAGACGTTCAGCTTAGTCCTACCTGCCAAAAGTGAATATGCGATTCACATTCGTGTTGACGTTTTTGCCCATCGAACACAAATCATTCTGGAGCACAAACGGGTGGTCGTACAAAGCTCCGGATGGTCTAACTCGATTCGCTTAACTGAGTTTTACCTAAATCGAACTTGAAAAAAAAAAAAATAAATAAAATAAAAAATATAAAAACAAATAAATAACCTTTTACGCCAAAAGGTATATTTTAAATCAAACGTAATGCCAAAATCACAGGCTAATCACTGGCTGATGTACGATTTTTGAGTTGTTCAACTTTTTCCCAGTAGATCCGCATTGAAGCTTTGACGACAGACGGCAAATAGTTTGTATAAGACTTATTTATCAATAATATAAAATATATTTTTGTGGTACCTGACAAAACAAATAATATAATAATAAATAAATAAAACATAACTATATATATATATATATATATATATATATATATATATATATATATATATATATATATATATATACTCTGAGTGCTGGTTATGTCTAGGTAGTGAATATAATTGGAGGTTGAGTTGACTAAACAAGACTTGAGTGGTTTTATTCATGTTTTATCCATAATAGTCCACAACGTTTCTACCCAGGGGCTGGGTCCTAATCATGTGGGGATACAGTTGGTTGAAAGTGGTGAAGGGGTGAAGTAGGTAACATTAGTTTTAAATGTAAAAATATCTAAACACTTTAGCAAACTTCGAATTACATATATAGGTATGGCTTGGGCCAGAACTCGAACCGTTATCACAGTCAACTGTGATATTCACTCCAAAGAGAATTTTTTCAGTTTGGTTTATACCAACGGATCCTTCCGCTCTCAAGCAGTAGAATCAGTGAAATTTATGGAATTATAGCGGGAATTAAAAGCATGCCCACTGCTGGTTGAAAACGAATTTTCCTTTCTATAGTTGGCATGGGGGTGCCCACTATGGGATTGCCACTCTTATTTCACTTGATTATGTTTTCAGAATCATATTCATCAATTTTCGTAAGCCGGAATCATTAGTAAGGATTATGTTGCCACTTCGTGGGTTTTTCAGATTTTGGCACTCTGTAATACGAATGTGTACGGCAGTGCCGATCACTCAATAACATGAATTCCGGCCATCGGTAGAACCCAACACGCTTTAGCAATGGGCCTGATGTATTTTTATTGGTGCCTACACGTCCCAAGAATGAAAACTTTCCCTCTACTTCTATTTCAGTCCTTAAAGCTCTTGTGATATGGCTTGGATTTGAAATTACCTCCAAAACTTACTTCCTACCCATAGAATTTTTTCGGAGTTACACTATCTCCTACCTTCTAGATTTGTTTCAATGAAAAAGTAATTTAAGAAGATTCAATAAAATAAAAATGCAAAGAAAGTTGAAAAAAAAACCCCATGAATATGAAAAGTTGCTTTTACTGTAATGTTGCATGCTGGAACCGTTTTTTGATTCAAGCATAATATATTTACAAGAATACTTATATCCATACCTTCGCTGAGGAGCAATAGGGCGGCTATGATCGTGAAAAGGAAAGCGTACAGTTTCATTTTTGGTCGATCTGAGTAGGTGACTGCTGGACAGTTAGTAAACTGATGGACAATTTGCGGTTCCGTAAGCCTTTATACTCCCAAACGTGGAGGTCACACAATTATTTTCAGTCTATTTTAAAACATAGATAACCTTGGTTTCACATTTCTCAATCAGCCTTATTGGGGCTGTTCGGGAAACGTTATATGGTTAATTTGTCCCCGATCCTTAACCAGTTTGAACTGGTAGTAGAAAACATAAATGATATCGGAAAATACAAGTTTCTCGGGGATTGTCAAATATTAGTTATTTATCATATTTTATTTCTGTATAAGAATAAATGCAGTCCAATCTGAAAATTATGCACATTTTTGAAAGGCTTAATATAAATCAATTAATTTCTTTTAATTTTTATGTCGAGATAACTTTTACAGAAATTAGTTTAAGAATTGATTCCTTGACGTTTGGACATT
Source organism: Adelphocoris suturalis (assembly GCA_030762985.1). Lineage (NCBI taxonomy): Eukaryota > Metazoa > Arthropoda > Insecta > Hemiptera > Miridae > Adelphocoris > Adelphocoris suturalis. Next base: position 6,216,128 of record CM061047.1, read on the forward strand.
CTACTTTTATACGTTCATCCTGTTATAACCAAGTTTTACGCTTTAACTAACTAGTTTTACTTCTGAAACTCATAACAACCTAAACGAAAAGTTCCACTCATACAGCATGATCATATGAGCGATTTTTTGCCGAACACAGTATTATACTACGTTACATTGTTTTGAAATTTGAGCTCTTTCAGATCAATAAATTGTTAACCACCGACTATATGGCAAATGATCTCGTAGTAAATAATATTCCACAATTCGAAACAGATATTTGATTTTAAGAAATTTTTCAGATTTTTAATCGATTTTTCAGCAAACATTAATGAAATTCAAGTAAATTTTTCTGCATATTTTTTTGCAGAAATTTAATAGTGTTATAATTCGTTGTTGATCAACTTTTATTGATTAAAATTTTGCTAAAAAATATATGTTAACGAAGTTCGGTAGAAAATAAAGCTATCTCAAAGGATTGGAAAATTTTAAAACAAAAATTTCTCAAAAATTTCTGCATTGAAATCCGTTTTGAGGCATTCTGATACGATCCCTGAAGTTTGCGCTTTTTCATAAGTATACAGGGTGTCTCCGAAACCTGTAGTGTCAAGGAATGCTGATTTATTACGCTAAGAATAAACTAACATTGAGCTAATAATGTGAAAAGAAGGCACTACATTCTAAGTAAACCATTGAGTAGTAGGTACTTGTAAGCAGTAGGTACTGGTCATTTCCAGGATCTATTGTTTTTCCCATCTAGAGGGAAATTAATAACCAACCTTTATATAGTTTTAGCAGAATTTTAGCCAATTAAGTTTTCCTCTTATTTTAATTTTTTCCTGTGGTGATCGAGGAAAACGACGACTATGTCATATTTATGCGAAATTTCCATATTGCAATTTATTTGTAATCAGTAAGGAAGTACGATTTCACGTGTCATTATTATTTTGAAAAGAGCGTTGTTTTACAAATTCCAAGATCTTGATTTGATTTTATTTATTCACTGTTTGAATGGTCACCAAGTTTTTAAGATGGTTTATATAGCCGTACTAAAATTTTGTCATAAGATTGAGCGTTAACGTTTTGTAAAGCACTTAAACTGCTAAAATTGTTAACATCGTTAAATTACAATTTGAAAAATACTTAAAGTTTCATTGTTCATAATGACATGGTGAATCTCTGTGGGCTTATTTGTGGAGCTTACTTTCAAAAGGGGTCATATCCACTTCCGAAAAAATTTCAGGAAGTGAAAAAAACGCCCAAGGAGTTATTGATTGGAATTTAAATTTAGTTTTTTTATCTAGTGTTGCTTAGTGAAGCACTAGAAATAATATCTCAAAACATGAGCAGCCAATCTCGAAAACCAAAGGAGTGACAGCTACTTATCATTAGGATATGACCTCATTTGATCAAAATTTCGGATGTTTTCCATTTCGATAAAAACACATCCATTTAAACAAATTTCTGGGCTAATGTAGCGACTAACATTTGCTACCGAATTCCATCGATCACAGAAACTTGCTGATAAACTTGTACAAAAAAGATGTTTTTGTCCGCTAAACTTGTTCACAATAAATTGTATCGTTTTCATAAACATATCCATGGGGTGACTTGAACTTTCTTACCTACTGTTTTATCGTAGTTGAAATGATTAAACGATTATTTCCAATTCAACCTTTATTCAAAAACTACTCATCCCAATCAAGTCCAAAAACAATCAATAGTTGTATCCTAGCATCGGCTAGAGACACATGTTATAAACTGGAGTCAACTACTATAACATTCCCCCTCAAGATGGGACATCTTCATTAGTCTTGGTAGCGGAGAGGTTTCTTGATTTGTCTGCCGGAACGCGTAGTTGAGGTATCCCCCAACATTGGGCTTGAAACCCGATGACTTGTGTGGGGAATGGCAGGTATTCCTGCATTCACCTCGTCGCTACAGGTTGGCTGTTGAGTTGGGCATGGAGTGGGTTGAGGAGAGGGTGGATCAAAACATAAGCCGAAGCCATTCTGGAGACGTCCATTAAGACAGGGCGCAGGAACTAGATGGAACCGATTGCGTCTGATGGTCCTTCTGTCTGTTTCGACTAGGTAAGAGCGTGGTTGATCCAGTATCCTGACCACTCTTCCGTATCGTCGGAGATCTGTGATCCATACCATTTCACCAACCTCGAGTTGCCTCATTTCTTTTGCCCTGCCTTGCTTATCAAAGTAGTCTTTATACTTTCGTTGATATTTCATCTCTCTTGAACGAAAGTTTGACTCATCAGATGTTTTGCCCGTGAGAGTAGAAGGAAGGTTATTCCTTAAATTCCTCTTGAACATAAGTTCGGCAGGACTAAAGCCAGTCTCCAGGGGGGTGGCGTGGTAAGATGGGAGTGCAAGCTCAAAGTTTCCTTTGCTTTTATTCATGAGCCCTTTCACTATCTTAACAGCAGCCTCCGCTGCTCCATTAGCCTGATGGTGGTGAGGACTACTCCTTGATGTGAAAAATCCCCATTCCGATCCAAATGCTCTGAACTCGCTTGACTCAAGATCATTGAATTGTGTTCCACTGTCTTAAAACAGCCTCTCAGGGATTCCATAACGGGAAAATGAAGATTTGCAAGCCCGAATGACATCTGATGATCTCATGCGCTGCAATTCTTCTACTTCCAAAAACCTTGAATAATGGTCAACTAAAACTATATACCACTTGTCCCATTGCTTAAATAAGTCCATGGATACGCTCTGCCACGGGTAATCAGGCAACTTTCTTGGTATCAATGGCTCCTTATGGTTTGTGCTGTGCTGGATGCACACAGGGCACGTTTTAATCTTTTCCTCGATCTCACGAGAAATCCCAGGCCTCCACATTGTACAGTGAGCACGTTTTCTTGTTTTCGTGATACCTTGATGTCCACTATGGAGGTTTTCAAGCATTTCTGGTCGAAGTTCTGAGGGTATAACCAAGCGAGTACCACGCAACAACAATCCTTCAATGCAACATAGCTCGTCTTTTATGCTGAAGTAGTCACGAAGTTCAACAGGCAGTTTGCATTTGTTTGGCCATTCATGGATGATAAGCTGCTTCAATTGCTCACAAATAGGATCTCTCATTTGTGAATTAAGAACTTTTGTTTTATTTTCATCCGAGGTACTAATACTTGTGAGAGTAACTTAATGAGCAAAAGCCTCGACTTCCTCAGTAAGTTCATTATCATGATCAGCAGGTATAGGGTTTCTCGATAGTAAATCTGCAATGAACATGTTCTTTCCCGGGGTCCAGATCATGTTATAATCATACCTCATCATGCGTAAGCGGAAACGCTGCAGTCGTGGTGATAAGTGATCTAGATTTTTCTTCTTGATGATTGATGGGAGGGGCTTATAATCGGTTTCTATAGAGTACTGTTTACCCAAAAGGAAACATTGTAGACGGTCGCTTGCCCATGTACAAGCAAGTGCCTCACGCTCAATGTTAGAATAATTTAACTCTGCAGATGTGAGGGTACGAGAGATGTAGGCCACAGGTTTCCTATCTTTCCCTTCCATTTGTAGTAGGACAGCACCCAGGCCTTCTTTAGATGCGTCACATGACAAGATGATGGACTTTGTAGGGTCATACACAGTCAAACACGGTTCAGAAGCCAATACTTCCTTGATTTTCCTGAAAGCCACTTCTTGGGTAGGTCCCCAGACAAAGTCGTTACCCGATTTCAACAAGCTTGTGATTGGCTCCAGAATTCGGCTTCTATTCGGAATGAACTTGGCAAGGTACGTAACCATACCCATCAGTCTCTGGATTTCCGCTCTGTTTTTGGGTGGTTTTAAGTCCACAATCGCTCGTACCTTGCTTGGATCAGGTCGAATAGATCTTTTGATCGCAACCATCTTTTGATAGCAAAAACCCCAGAAAGGTAATCGTTTTCTTGCAAAACTCACTTTTTTGCTTGTTCAGAGTGATCCCAGCCTCCTGAATCCTCTCTAGAACCGATCGAAGACACACATCATGCTCCTCCTTTGTTCGTCCCCAAATAAGGCAATCGTCGATATGAACAATACAGTTTTTCGTTCCTTCAAGGGCTTTTGACATTCGGCGCTGGAACTCCTCTGGTGCAGACGTAATTCCAAAAGGAAGCTTGCAGAACTTGTATCTCCCGAACGGAGTGATAAATGTGGTGTAATCCTGCGATTCCTTGGCCAGATTCAGTTGCCAAAACCCTGAATTGGCGTCAATTTTGCTGAAATACTCAGCTCCAGCGATCTCAGCTAACGAGAGTTCAATCCTGGGAATAGGGTGAAATTGACGCTTCACACTCTCATTCAATTTTGAGAGATCTACACAAATCCTTATGCCGCCTCCCTTTTTCACACTGACAACCATTGGTGAACACCAATCTGTTGCATGTTCAACAGGAACAATCACACCTTTGCGAAGCATGCCGTCTAGTTCCTCTTTCACTTTTGCTTTTAGCGGAAGTGGCACAGCTCGGGGTGCTGAAAAGGCGTAAGGAACTGCTTTTCCCTTAATTTCTATCCGATATGCCCCTTTCATATTTCCCAGTCCTCGAAATAAATGGGGAAACTCAGAGCACCAATCGCTTTCTGAGTTCACGGCGAAAATTCTCTTGACGAGATTCAACTTTTCGCACGCTTTTCTGCTTAGGAGAGGTACGGCCACATCTTCAGAAACGTAAACGTTTTCGTGAATTAGCGTTCCCTTATGTCCTAGCCTCAGTTTTAGTGTACCTAGAATGGTAAGACGGTCCATTTTTATCGAACTGAAAACTTTGGATGCGGATTTCTCTAGTGGAAGGAACGGAAGGGAAGCCCCAATGGAATCAACTGGAACCATGGTTACGTCTGCGGCCGTTTCTAGCTTGAAATTCAAGTGCCCCAAGTCATGATCTCCGCAGCTAACTTTTAGTTCCTGTGTCCAGGCTCTGTCCTCAGTACTTACGTCCCTTACAAAGATTTCCGGTACATACACAGACTCGCTACCCGAATCTAAATGCTCAACCTGTCTCACAACCCTCCTTCGGGACGGACAGCATCGAATAAAATGCCCTACTTCAGAACATTGGTCGCATTTGGCTCTCCACGCATGGCATTCAGAAAGACTCTCGTGCCTGTTATAGCCGCATCTATTGCACTTTTTCTCATTCCTTATCTCAACACCATCTTTCTCCCGTTTTCTCCTTTCCTCTACAGGCCTGCTGGTTCTTTTCCCTGGTTTTTCATTGATGGCAGAAACAAATTCTCCCTGAAGGTCCTTCTTTTGCCGCTGAAGGTCCTCATGTTGCCGCAAGGCCGTTGTAGCCTTTACAAGTGTGAGCTGAGAGTCCAGCTGAAGTCTGTCACTTACCGTAACGTCCCTCATACCTATGATAAGCACTAACAACAGCATCTCGTCGTGAAGTTCTCCCCACTCGCAATTTTTTGCAAGGCTATGTAAATCGGTTATAAACTTTTCAGCTGTATCACCGCCTTGCTTGTGTTTGAGGAACTTGGCCCTTTCATAAATTATATTACGTCGGGGAACGGAATAATTATCAAATGCCATAAGGGCTTCCTCGAAAGTTGTTGGAGTTGGTGAAAAAGATTCGAACATATCCTCTCCTCGACTGCCCATCGTGAAAAGTAGCACATCTATCTGACGTGTCTCGGGTGTACAGTCGAGTCCACAACCTCTTCTATATCGCTGGAACCGATTTCTCCAAGTTCCCCACTCATTCGAAACAAAAGAAAATGACTCAGGAGGTGATAATGTCAAATTAATCATTTGAACGGGGTACTCACGCTTACAGCTGCTTGCTGTCTTCTCGTCATAGTCGACTGTCTTGGTTTGGAATCCAACCCGCAGTCACCACCGTCGTCATTACTCGCCAAATCTTCTGCTTCATCATCCGTAGTTGGCTTGCGCGAATTTCGCATCTTCCGACCTTTACCCATTGCCGTATTTAAAACTCCAACTATTTTGATTAAGCTGCCACCATGTTTTATCGTAGTTGAAATGATTAAACGATTATTTTCAATTCGACCTTTATTCAAAAACTACTCATCCCAATCAAGTCCAAAAACAATCAATAGTTGTATCCTAGCAACGGCTAGAGACACATGTTATAAACTGGAGTCAACTACTACAACACCTACTATACCAATAGGTTACTTAAACCGTTATATAATCAGCGCAAAAATCGACGAAACTTGTGGGTCGATGAATTGATAAACACAACAATTTTGGAGGAACCGGTTTTGGCCATTTATGGTGGTAATTTGATTTCCAAGTTTCAAAATACTGCTGAAAATGGAAAATTCCACTGCGTCACTTAGGAACCCGTCGCGACTGCATGTGGGTATGTAGACATATTATGTATGTCTTAGTTCTGCGAGTCATTCCTAATTTTCGACCGACAGAAGCTTGCTGCAGATTATTATACAAAGGTTCATTATTTCTTCATGGGAATATGGGTAAGTACTTCCTTTCATGAATGTCTGCATTCCTACAAACCACACCAATGAGTGACCAAGGGTATGAACATTTACGGTTCCCTAAGACATATCCATGTTGTAATGTATTAGCATGTAGCATTGATGCTTTAAAAATAGTTTTGATACGAAATTTAGCCTAATCGATTTTTTCTACCCTGGGACGAATGAACCTCATTATTTAAATCTCCCTAAACTACAGCCCTCCTGTACTGGGCAGTATTGGAACTATCACAAAGAAGTGGTAATGACTTTGCCATTGAGTAAGAAGGAGACCATTCTTAGGACACTATACGTCGTCATTGGGTACTTGCGGTCAATCGTGTTAGCCTCTATGAGGTTCCTTGTAAATTTCATAGCCGTTTGATTTATCATTATTAAGGGCATGATATCCAGTAATTTCGTTATTTTTTCAACAACCGATTTCATATGTCCTAGTACAAGTGAAAAGTGCCTTAGAATAAGTGAAAAAGCTTCATTCCAATTAGATATCGTGAATATGAGTACATTGAAATGTAAGCCATACATTTTTAATGAGTGGTAAATTTTGGTGTTCTTGATCTCAAAGTATATTATTAAAAATAGGAAAACCGAAAAAATATTTAAACCCTTAAAACGACTTTGGATTTCAATGTGACTTCTTTCTTTGTACCAAACGAAAAACTATTAGGCACCCGCCTGACACAACTGAACTTCATTGGTCCGAAGTAAAGTTAGTCGAAGAAAGTAAACTTGTGTTTCTCTCGGGCGGAGAAATGTAGTCGGGTAAATGAAACCTTTCTGTAAGCCCCGGCTCTATTGATTCGATGACAATGTTCCTTGGATAAAAGCCAAGGTGGCTCTAGCAGAAGGGAGGTGCTCTGATGAGTCTCTAATAGCTCCAGATCTGGGAGTAATCAGGAAAACATGTTATCCAGCCCTTACAGAGCACCATTATGTTGAAGAGGTTAACGATTTAAAAAACATCCCGATGATGGGCTTTACGTAGGCGTGACAGGGATGATAAAAAGCGGGTGAGATATTGCGAGTATCACTTCTGTATAATAGAACTATTTGCTTTGATAACGGAGAGAATACTGAATCTATCAGTAATATTCTAAACGAATAAAAGTTTTGTTGGAATCGGCTTCTACTCTATCTCCAACAGAGATAGTTCACAAATGTGTACTGGTTTCTAGGAGATTTACAATTTTCCCCTTGTTGGTAATTTCTTTGATTTTTTTTTTTTTTTTTAAATGGCTTCTATTGCTTATTCGCAACCGAGAATAGAAATGTTTTGAATTTAAATAGGATTGTATGGACGGTGTTATACAATCATCATGTAAGCGTCTAAATTTCCGAATTTGCTTATGATATAATTGGAAATATCTTCTGGAGACCTATCATTCTCTTAGGATTCCAGTGCTCTCTTTCACATTCTAAGCGAAATGTTCATGGGAAAGGTAAGCGACGATGACTATATCTCGCCTTCCAAGTTTAGCAATTAAGCACCTGATAAGTATCATCTTATATTATGAAATCGGGTAATCGACAGTAGTTGCTTTGTTATGCAATTGATTACAGTTGGTTTCGCAAATATCAGTCATAAGATCGGAGTCTATTTTTCAACAGGATTGCGCTTACCTGATTATTGCAAAATACGTCAACCAACATACCCTAAACTTTAATAATCAGGTATGCAAAAAAATGTGATTCCCTTTTGATTTTTCCCGGTTTTGATGACAAGAGTACAATAGAATACACTCCTAAAGATAATGCCAAAATTTCAGAAAAATTAAACCGAACAGACTTGTAGTAGTACCTTGTGACTAGAAAAGTTTGAAGGCGTTTATCTACTAATTTGAAAAGTGTGGCATACTTTATGATTGCATAACGCAGTCAAGTTTGTCCAGCGATAATTATCATTATTTTTATTTTGTGTTTGACAGCCATTTTCGCTATTTCGGATCATCTTCAGTCTTGGCTAGTCAGCCATTGTACCAGACTAGAAAATGATATACTCACCTTCCGGTTTTGATGGCATTTTCGAAGAATGTGCGGACTAGCCACTGTACAGGTTTCATTACCATCAGAATCAACAGTACATCTGACCTTCCTGAAAAGTGAATGCTATTTATCATGGCATAATGACCTGATTTCATCCAAAATTTGAGCGTATAAAGATTGCTTATGAATTCCTCTGCACTCGGAAAAATTTTGGGATTCGCACACGTGCAATTATGAAATTTGTTGTTATGGAGCTGTTTGATGAATTTTAATAAAAATGTCAGGAATTATTCTGGTCATTCTCTAGTTTATCCCATGATGTTTTTCTAAAATATTTATTACATTTCTATCAGCAATGGCTAATAGACATGGGCAACGTTCAATCCGTATAGTCCTACTCAATGCGGATTGAACTCCTGCAACAAAAGTGTTTAGCCTGCCTGAGTACTACACATTTATTCTCAAATCGTAGGAAAGGTACAATCAAGTAACCTCTTCTTCTCTGCGCTAGACTTTTAGAAAACCACCTTGAAGAAATCCAATGATATCCCAACCTTCAAAACCTAACAAAAAAGTAATCTCGCTTGGTGTAACAATTTTATTAGCAAAAATTTCTCCTAGCCCTCTTGTCCATTTCTTCCTCCCTACCAGATAACCTAATCAAATCTGACTTAATGTGAGATCTCCTTCACGTCCTTTACTTCTTCTCTTATAAAGACGATATCGGATAGTAGAGCTTCAATATTCAGTTAGGTAGACAATTCTTTTCTTAAAACTTCATTTTCTTACTCAACTCAGCAGCGCGCTATTTTACACGATAGATTTTTAGCTACATTACATTCGGCCCTTTCTACACTCCTCGTTCTTTCCCTATGTAACGCAGAAGAATTAAAAACGCGGGAGTGTTTTTAATATAATTAATGATCAAGTTGTCTTCACTCATTCGTCGAATCTAAGGTAAGCACAAGCGGCAATGGAAATACAATAGGGCAAGCAAAACGCTGACACGCTGTATAATGTATGTTGCGATAATTTTTTCTGTGAAATATGAAAGGAATTTTAAATTAATTACATAAATGTATTTCCTTGAATATATAGTCAAAATAAATCAGTACCTAATTGCTTGAAATCAAAGAATTCCAAAATTCATGCAATACTAGAGCTTATTCAAATCCTCGATATTCCCCCAGCGGAATCCCATCTCACAAGCTGAAGCCTCCCGTCTGTATACAAATTCGCTGAAGCGAATGAGCGTTGAAGTATGAATAGCAGTACAATAATGTGGTTCCGATCTTGGATTTCATCAGATCCGCAGCTGCAGACATCCGACTCTGACAACATGAAGCGGTTCAGGTATGCCCTGAGTCGTCCCAAGAGCATCATGGTTAACTGCCAGATGAATGCAAACGAGGATGTTAATCTGTCTGCAATGGTTGGAAGCATTATGCAGGTGTGACCTCCATCTGTTGTAGTCCGCCAAATCTGCTTCCAACTGGTGGCACTCTCAGTTACCAGCATCTTTTTCAAACCACCCTTAGAATTCTTTGAGTGAACATCGGCCTTACATTGGCTACAACCTCCTTGGCCAATTGATCGGCCCCCTCTGTGCCTTCTTTTGCCCGGGTCCATTATATACCAATTTTCTAACGGCACTCTTTTCACGGTCGACCTATCTGTGCACAAATCTCCTCAATATGTAGCAAGTGATTCTTGCAATCTGCCATTATTGACATGGCAACCTGACTGCTTCAAGTAGCGCAAAAACCTCGGCCTGATTGCTAGTGCAGTCAGTAGACAATAGAAACCCCTGATGGTATACAGGAAGACATTTTCTCTGCAGAAGACCTCAAAGCACACCCCATCTTTCCCTTTCCAAGCTCAGTACATAATTTCCATTATGCTAGACTCAAACTACATTCAATAACATTTACGTCCCTATCGTCAGCAATTCATTCTATTATGTCCATGTATATGGACATTCTATTATCCCATGAAACTTGGTGGATAAAATTATTTAAATCAAAATTTGCACATAGGATCACAACATTTACCTATAATTTTAATGCTTATAGAGGTATTTTTTATCGTTAAATGCAAACGATCTGAATTACCGAGGCAAAACTCGGGAGCAAAACTATATTCAACAGTCAATACATTTACATGTAATGTAAATGTACTATATTATACATGTACATGTACTATATTATACAGTCGATATATCACGTTTAGCAACATGATATTGCTGCCTCACTACCGAAGATAGGGAAGCTTTGTGTTCGTGATTGAAGTCGAAAAAGTTTTTGTCCTTAAAAATCAAAATTTCCAGTTGCTTTTTGCGTTTCAGAGCTTGCTGATCAATTTTGGTTTCGTGTCTATCTGCCAGTCTGATGTCTGTCTGTCTGTGGTAAATCCTTGTCATGCCCAAAACTATACCAAGTTTCAGTCCGATTCCGATGAAATTTTCAGGGCCTACCTAGACGGTCCCCTATGATTTTCAATACCGTCGAGTCAAGAGTAGTCTGTGCGCTTGCGCATACGTGAATTTCTTAAAACGTTGTTTTCTCATCATCTGTTGATCCGATTTTGTCCAAACTCGATAGGTAATTGGAGATAAGTTCTAGAAAAGTGCCCTGTAAATTATATCGCGATTGGTAATGTAATAATCATTGCGTATTGTGAAAGTAATATCGATTGACATTGGCAAAACTCCAAGTCTAATGGAAGGACTTTTATGAAATTTTCACGGATTGTGCGAAATACCTTCTACACGATCCCCTATAAGTTTCATTTTTGAACACAAATAGTAGTAGGTATGTGCGCATGCGCAAACGGTAATTCATTATAACGTCGATTTCTGATCATCTATTGGTCGGATTTCGTTCAAACTCGAATAGTAGATGGGTATATGTTCCGAGTAAATTCCCTTTGAATTCCGACCAATCCAGCAGTTGGTAGAGTAATAACTATAGCGCATGCGCTATACTAAAATTGATCGATACAGACTAAAGACCGATTTTTATGAAATTTTCAATTTTGAATTTGAAATTTTCAAAACTGTGCGGTTTAGCTCCTAGACGATTCCCCATAAATTTCATTGCCATTCGATTAATAGTACCTAGTCTGCGTGCATGCGAAAATATTAATTTCTTATAACGTTGACTGATTAATCATTTCGACTCGTAATTTGTTCTTCTAACTAATTCTATTCGTCCATTTTACAATATGTGAGGAAGTTTTACTGCCCACCCAACTTGGCAGACGTTTTTTATTTCATCGTCATGCTAAATAAGCATATTATAGGTGGTTGGTTCATTCATTGTAAAATTTATATCTTCTACTAAGTAGAAGTTGGTTTTTACACGAATATTTACTTGTAAATGAAACTGAGTGGGTGTTTCATTCTGGTTTTCAGGCAGCTATGTTCTCCGGGGGGCCGGAGGGAAGAGCCGGAGATGAGACGTGTATCGGACCATAGCGGGAGTTTCACAAAAAGGTAAGCGCTTTTAATTGGCTGAGTAATTTTATTAAGTGGACGTGAAGTTACGTGCTGGTATTAAAGTATGATGCGCCTTACTAAGAGGATTTAAGAGGATTACGCGGGATTAGGAGCTATTTTAATGGTTCTCCTTCGCCTTGTCAATTATGGACGTGTTATAATTTTTGAGGTGTTGGTGAAAAATTCAAGAAGATAAACCTTCTAAATTTACCTCCGCAGATTTAAGTCTCTCGCAGGGAATTTGCGGTATTACAACTTTAGCTAGGATCCCAGAAATATATTAACCTAATTTCGAAAGGCCAGAAATTTTAGAATATCTCGATCGCGTGGTATGAAGACAATGGAGTTAATGAAGAATGTTGTCTATTTCCTCGAAAATAAAGACCTGCAAAGTAAAATCGACTTCGACGGATAGATCAGTATCTAACCGAGCTAACATTGTAACTCTTTACTTTTGAGGGAATAGGTAACGTTCTCCATTAACTCGTGTTCTTCATTAAAATGAGTTTTCACAACTGAGTGAATTAGATAGTTCGAATGTCAGCTCGTCGTACTCAGACGTCCGACATTAGTCATTACAAGAGACCTAAGTTTCGCGTTTGATTCAAGACCCTTATTTCCAACTCAACTGATCTGATAGCTTGGGTTTCCAATGAGCGTTTAATGAACATCACATCATCATCATGTTAACTCAAGTTCACATGTTCAACTGAGTCAAGAGTTTGAGTTTTAGACTCCATTTTGAGAGTCGTATGCTTCATTTATAACTAATTGTCAGTTATAATGGACTTCTCATAACCTTCGAACTAGTTGTCAGCAGAAGGCTATTGTTTGATTCGCTGATCACTCCCTCGCGCAACCAAGTAAGGACCGAGTAAGTATGTGTTGTATTGAAGGAAGCAGTGGAAAGGTGGTGTTGGGATATGAAAATCCATGCAATTACTTTTTTTGGTAGTATGTGCAAACTGATCAAAACAAAGTTATCTCAAAGTAAAACAACACCGATTCGTAAATAACTATGATTGAAAGATATAATAAAGTTTCAAATTGTTTATAGATCAAAAACATTCGAAATATAAATGTTGGAACGATCATTCGAAAATGCTTATTTCAAATAACAGGAAGAATATGGGGAGTGTGACTTTCCGTCAATATATCCTCTCCTAGTGCTATTCTGATCCTGATCCGATCAGAAGATATAAGAGACTCACTACTCACTTTACTTACCGAAAAAAAAAGGTTTTGTCGTAATTGACATTTTCATGTCTTTGCCCTGGCACATTGCACAAAAAACTGTCACGTAACGTAACGTAAATATTTTGACGATTTCCGCTTACAACCGAGTCGTTGCTAGGGAAATGGTACTTCGTCGTTTTTCATCCCAAAAAATTCGTTGACCATTCGTTCGAAAGCTCTCGATTTATCCAACCATATTATGTTTACTACTGCGAAGTGCGTGGCCAACAAGCTGAGTTATGAGCAAGGTTATTTGAATAATTGTGTACACTCAGGTGATCATTCTCAATAATTGATATTGTGAACATGATTGCCACCGCTTGTTAATTTCTGATGATTTCATTGAGCTGGTGTTTCGATGATTTGATTCATAGCAGGTGATCCAAATATTGCGAGAACGGTTTGATTTGTGAAGCGGTGGTTAAATCATTTTAATAGGTAATTTCTATGCTTTACACTCTAGGAAGCTGTAATTTCTTATGTAGCCTCTTTAGGACATTGACTTGACGATGCCCAGGGTCCGGATCAGATGAGTGGCTTTTGAAGCTAATTTCTATGTTTTACACTCTAGGAAGCTGTAATTTCGTATGTAGTCTCTTTAGCACATTTACGTGACGATGCCCAGGGTCCGGATCAGCTGAGTGGCTCTTAGAGCTTGCATACGAGTCTGCAGGGGGGTAGGTGATGTAGCCTGGCTCGAATTCAATGAAGTACCCACGGGTGTCGGAACAATGAGTCAACACGATCGCGAATTCAATTAAGTACCCACGGGTGGGCGGTTTCTCTTATGGCCCATTTAATTGATTTGTACGCCCCGCCGTGCGATGCACGGGTGAGATCTGCCTAGTAATAAATACAATAAGAAAACACACATGAAAATGTCCCAATGTGTTGCAGACTCGTATGCAAGCATTTCAAGCTGCTTTGTCTTTCTTATGATTTTCACGTACAACCAAGCCGTTGCTGGGGAAATAAAACTTCTTTAGTGTTTATGGGACCAAAATCGTTCTCCATTTGTTGGAAAGCTCTCGATTTTGTATGACCTACCTATGTGAGGATTTAGTGAATAGGTAGGTAGGTAGGTAACAATCCTTTCACTAGAAGTTTGCCGTCGTATGTCAACCTAAAATGTTGTTTTTTAGCAACAACCTAAGTGACATTTCAAACGTGATTTTTTTTTAAGCATGGAACGTGATGGCTAAAGCATGCATTTTTATTTATTATATGTAATAAATAGTATATAATAAATACGCCTCATCATGTAATTGGGCCTTGCCCGTTGAATAAATAAATATACGGAAATTCGCTCATACGATCATTCTGCATGACTGGAACTTTTTTAAATTGATAATGAGGTTATATTAAAATTCAACCGTTGTCATGCCAGTTTGGAGATATCTATTGTCGGTTTGTCGATTCAGCTCGTTTGACTCAGCTGATCCATCCGAGCGCTCCGTTTACGTCTCTTTACGAGCTTCACAGTAGATGTATCGGCGTATAAAATGCGCTGGTAGCGAAGGCCGGTTCTTCCTCACAATTCATTAAAACGTAAATAACAAACTAAAATTAAAATTTTGTATTATCAAGACATTCGTACAGCCATGTAGCTGCTTAAATAAACACAAAACCATTAAAGCCAAGTTTTTGAATGGCTTACTGTTTATGATCTTCAGAATAGTTTACATACTTGTGAATCGTTAGTGATATGAACTTTTATAATTATTGCCTAGCAAACGTAGAAACAATATGATTTTTAAATAATATGGACCTAGCTTGAACTCAAAATTAATTATACTGACATTAAAATTATAGAATGTGAAAATAAAATGAAATAATTGTATTATGAGGAATATATTATATTAAAGAAGATGAATATACTACTAAAATGATCGATGACCATTATGTTGCATATGAACCCCAATACAATATTATGGGTTAATATTATAGGTTATGTGCTTACAAGAAGTCAATGTATCAACCAGATGTGTGTAGCTGTAAGAGGAATGCATTCTCTTTTTGAAGATATTCATACACTAAGCTGACTGTAAAATAGTCGGTTGCGAGGCGTATGGTATAAGTGGTAGTCGTGGATATTGCCTAATAAGCATTTCAGTGGAAGGTCGAGGAATTAATCTTCTCGCAGGTTGTTCGTGTGATTTGGTGAACAGCACGATGGGGTAGATATTCCTTAATCTTGTGGATTTTAATCAGGGATTGATGAAACCCATTCGTAGACTAGAATACAAATTATTTAAACATAACATTGATTCCGGTTTTAAAATGCGACCGATTGATTATAAGCAAGAGAAAGTTACACCCAACGTTGATAGAGTCAAATAATGGTGTGGAATATGCACCACCCCAAAACTCTATTCTATATATAAGGATACTGTATGCATCTCTATCTCTATTCTATCTCTAACTCTATCTATAATATTTTATAAGAATAAGAATGAAACTCCGTCTGTTTGTCTGGGTGGCTGTCTGTCCTGGTATGCATGGCCAAACAGCTGAGTGGGTGGGGTCTAAGACTGGTTGGATGTTATCGGGTTTCTCCGAAAGGGAGCATAAGTGATTTTAAAATTTTCTACTTCCACTCGAACCATCATACTTCTTAATTGAAAAATGTTTCATGAATTCTCAAAGTGAACGAACCAGGTTGAGGTAATGGAGAAGTTTACGTAGTTGATGTTAAAAGTGTTCATTCTTACATTGGAACTACTCTTAAACTACTGACCAATTCGAGTAAGAGCTCTATTTGCTTCGTTGTGAACATCACATGTTTTCTTTCTCAATACCCATTTCATATCACCAGTGAAAGCAATGAACTTGACATCGTTCTAAGAGTTGAGAAGACATTTATGTATAGCATAAAGAGAATCGGGACTAAAACAGATCCATGAATGACTGCACGTGTAATACGCATGAGCTAAGCTTTGCAATCCATCAAATTCAGCACAACGACTTCTTTTGAAAAGATACGATGAGATCCATCTAAGTGCTGGTACATCCAATCCTAATCTTTCTAATTCGACACCTGTCATTAATCACCACTTACTGTATTGTTTATGATGTAATATTTATAATAATACATTATGTAGGGATGAACCCATTATAGCATCGTGGATGAACCCATCATCTTCACATGTCTGTGGTTTGGTTTACCCTCCTGTCCGAAACTGAACTCTCCAGGGTGGAACAGCAGAGTTGGTCTCCACTGTGGTAATTACTCCACACCCAACCGACACTCAAGTGGTCGCTCGGTCGGCTCTCAAAGGTCGCAGCGCCTCGTAATCACAGGAGAGCCCATGTTTGATATGCAAGGTCATTGTGTCCCCTAATTGCCCCACGTGTGTTCCCAGAAGGTCCAGCGAAACCTCTAAAAGCCTTTCTCATTTGGGATAGCGACATTTACACTCTAGTTAGGCTCGCAATTTCCCCACGAAACGAAATGCACAAGTTGAAAACTGGCGGGTCTTCCGTTGGTGAGCGGGAAGCTTGTTAAGTACAACATAGCCCCGTCGCGCAATTTCCCTCTTAGAGCTTCATTCCGTGCACGACTTCCATCTCCTATCCATTAGTAGCCGTAGTTTCTGTAAAAACATCAAGAGGAGCAGAAAATTGAAATAGGTACAGACTTACAATAACGTTTGTTGCAATCTATTTACTATTCCGTAGTTTATTCATTATTGCAGGCAAGCCCAATAAAACATGAATTTACAATACGTATATAATATATTAGAAAGAAGTATGATAAAAGTAAATAATGGTAAGCATACATGGAAACAAACGAAAGAGTCAATGATACAAGAAAGGAGGATCTGCGAGTACAAAAGCTTTCACTTTGTCATCAAATGCTGCTTTCGAATTTCGCCCAGGAAGGCATTCGGGGACAATTTAGACGGAGTATTCTGGAAAACGAGCATGGTGAAGGGGATTCGTTGGAAAAAATTGAATCCAAAACTCGGCCCCTTGACCCTGCCAGGGGGGCTCCGCCCCCCTGGACCCCTCCGGATGTTATTACTTTGAGCCTGACTGCTAAAATGTAAAAAACATGGAATCATGTTTTAGCTCCTCGCTCTCACGACGATTGAGCTCTTGGGAGATGATGATCTCCTAATAGAAACTCGCGAGTAAACATTCACTTTATTATAGAAATGATCACGACGATTGAGTTCTTGTGAGATGATGATCTCCTAATAGAAACCCGCGAGTAAACATTCATTTATTATAGAAAGAGGCTAAAGAGGCTACATACCAAATTACAGCTTCCTATAGTGTAAAGTATAGAAATTACCTATTAAAATGATTTAACCACCGCTTCACAAATCAAACCGTTCTCGCAATATTCGGATCACCTGCTATGAATCACATAAGCTCAATGAAATCATCAGAAATTAACAAGCGGTTGCAATCATGTTCACAATATCAATAATTGAGAATGATCACCTGTGTGTAAACAATTATTCATATAACCATGCTCATAACTCAGCTTGTTGGCCACGCACTTCGCAGTAGTTAATATAGTATGGTTGGATAAATCGAGAGCTTTCGAACGAATGGTCAACGAATTTTGTGGGATGAAAAACGACGAAGTATCATATCCCTAGCAACGACTCGGTTGTAAGCGGAAATCATTACAATTATTGGCGCTACTTTCATCTCACTTTATAGTCTCACTTTTCGGCGGGGGATCCATCGCTAAAACATGATTCCATGTTAATAGGTGTCTTGAATGGGAGCAGGAGTAAGTGATTCAAAAATTAACTTCAGTCAAGAGTGCTAGAGAATCCACCAGACCCCGAGCGAGCTCATATACTCGTAGATGGACACATCAGCCGGGTAATGTCGAGTCATAGGATTCAACACATTTGTTGTGGAGATGGGTTAGAATGGAGAGGAGGGGGAATTATTGTTTATGTTTGTACGACTGAGTCTTTTTAGATAAATATAACGTACTATAATTGTGAAGTGTTACCCTGCTTCTTACCGAACATTACAACATTTTAACTCTTTTGTAGTTTACAGAAACCGACAAGTTCTTGTGGAGTGTATTGTTTATGTACGGTGCACCTTCTCAGTCTGGTTTACGTGGTACTTATAGTGAAGGACCACTCTAGTAACTTGTAGAGTGTAGTTATTGCTGGTGTATGGTTAAGGTCACGTGTATTGCGTTTTATAAACCTCAATACTCGTATCACCTGTCTGGAAATGGAAGAAATGTGGTCAGAAAATGAGAGCTAGTGGACGAGAAGAATACTCGAATCCTGCAGTGAGTTTACCGGTGGCTTTCAGTTACTATCTTATAAAGCGAGATGTGGTGCTTGTGAGTGGTAAAATGACATTACTGAATGTTTTATTGAGATTAAAACCGTTGGATGGAAGCCATTGAAACAAAACATCAATGCAAATCTGCAAGATTATACTATAAAAGAGAATTTTAATCCTGCGGAACGTATATTTTTAGGACACAAGCAAACATGAGTAGGACTTCCGTTTGACTATGAATTGATTTCCTTTTGGAGTAGAGGCGCCTCTACTTCATAACCTATGTCAATGTTTTGTGGATAGATATTCCTGTAGGGCAGGTAAATCGAGCTATCGTTCTAGGCATTTAATATTCAATTTAATATAATTTGACATGTTGGAATTAAAATTTGGGCATTGGAAAAAAGTCGAAATATCTGTTCTCGATTTTCCATGAAAAAAAAAAGAAAACCGTAACGCTATTTTTTAACGCTTTTTTGTTTATGTGCCAAAGTAAAGACATAAACACTAAAGTCTGGATGCTCGCATCTCAAACTCGTAAACGAGCTCCACTATCTGCTTTACAAGCAGATACCATATTTACATGGATATGTCTTTGATTGGGGATTTCATAACGGTTTTCCTCGAGGGTTGTAAACAAATCCTTTAACTTTGGACTGTAGGCGAAGAAATGTAGGATAAAGAATTTAATGTATTATTCTTGGAGGCATAAAAAGCATACCTACTATACATACATACAGTACATACTATTAAATTTATTTCTCCAAAACAGACGCTATCATTTTTATGTTCATGATAGCCACTATAATGAGATGTTGTTAATAGTCGACTGTTGTCAAGGGGATGAAAATGTTTCCTATGGAGTGGAGTAAATGATGGAGTAAATGAATAAAGTGCAGAAAATTTATTGTTTATAGTCCAATCAACTTAATTTAGGAATGTAGCCAGGTACTTAAGGAGGGGGCAATGGGTAGCTTGAGATGTGAACATTTATCACATAAATCAAGCGCTTTCCAACGAGTGGCGAATGATTTCTGTGTGATGAAAACTGCGGAAGTTCCATTCTCCTAGCAACGGCTGGGTTGTACGTGAACATCATTAGAATTGTGACATCAACTTTTGCGTGACGGAAATTTTTGTTTGACCCCCCAGAGCAAAGACATATCCATGTCAAAAGCATAAACCCATCACTGGGTAGCCCCTGAAGATAATGAAAAGGTTTCTGGTCTGAGTGAGCCATATGCGTTCAACAGCAAAGCTAACTGTAAAAGAAACGTTTCAGACTCAATATGTGCGGTTTATTGATTTTTGATCTATTTAGTTTAATTTTAGTTTGAGTTTCGAAACCTCCCGCGAAGAGTTCAAAATGATCCTCTCCACCATGTCTTTAATAAGCAAAGGTAACTGCGGTAATATACTCTCTCCCTACAAGTTAGTGCATTTGCAGTATATAGAATCCAACAATAGGTATTATTTAATTTCATTGGTCAACTTTGAAAGATTATTTCTCAAAAAGATTACAACAAAAAATTTTTTTTCCAAATTTTTACATATTAACGTTTAACTATTCCTTCTCACAATAGAGTTAATTTTGTTTAATGAGGATTTGAATTTTTACCGTTGAAAGTCCCATGAATCATGAGTTGTTCCAAAAATGGACACCAGGGGAAGCGCCGATTGTAAAAATGGTCATACTCGTGATCCACTCAGTAGATTGAAAATCAACAGGTTCATGGTGCATTTTCATATTTACTTTTTATTTGCTCGATAGAATGATCTCAGCGAGAGCTTTTCAAAAAGGTGTCATATAATGGGTATCTGTCCAGTGAAACAGGAAGCACAATGACGTGACGGCCCACGACCACCTGGGGGGAAAGGACCTGCTCCTTTGCAGTGCTACGTCACGCGTCATCTTCCTACCCGTTTATTGACGAAACTAAGCTGTCTTTTGAGCTGAAAATCGCTACTAGGAGCTTTTCAAGTGCGCTAAATCCGAATCTTAGATCAAAAGTGTGAAATTCCAAAAGATGAAAGTTGCCCATTGTATTTTAGCTGAAATTTTGTTTAGTTTTTTGTGTGATCTTTTTCATTTCTTTACTGTAAATCATAAAGCAATTATTATAAAACTGGGTGAAATTTATGACGGATGCCTAAGCCGCAACTTTCTATTGATCTTACAATTGACACTCAGGTACGTAATAGGTCAGTTTCTGAATCCTTTTACATTTACGTAATTATTCAAAGTTTTATTCTGTTTCTCGAACACCATCCTTTCAAAGTTTCAGTCATGCAGCATGATCGTATGAGCGAATTTTCGTAAATTTTCGTATTGTATAATGTTATATGTTATTGAAATTTGAGGTTTTTGAGAGCAAGGGAATTGATAACTATTCATTTTATGGCAAAAAACGTATTCTAGAGAATAATCTACTATCCAAATAAAGGATTTGAATTTTTGGTTTTTTTTTTTTTTTTTTTGCAGTTTTCATCGATTTTTTTTAGCAAATTTTAACGAAATGTAAGTACACTTTTCAGCATAGTTTTGTACATAAATGTTTTAATGTTCTGTTTTATAGTTAATAAACTTTATTTGAGCAATATTCTGCTAAAAAATATGTTTAACAATTTTTAGCCGTTTTTAACCATTTCTAGTGATTTTTCAGCACTTTTTTTGGAATTTGATCAGTTTAGTGTGCTCAAAAAATACTGGCCAACGAACTCAATCTTTCGTTTGGAGAGCTTGATGTTTTGGCACAAGAACGGAATTTCTATCTCAATCCTAAGGAGAGTTATCGTCTGGAAGGACACACACATAAGAAAAAGTCCAGTCATGCAGCATGACCCCATGAGCAAATTTTTGAAGAAATCTTCGATATTTTGAGCGTAAAACATTAAAGAGAGCGACCGAGAGAATCGGAGGACGGAATATTTCACAGAGTAAACTCATCAGTTGTGATTACATTTCTTTTAACACAGAATGTGTTTTTGCGATGACCTACCGAAAAAAAATCGTCACAAAAAACCGACAGAAAAAACCGTTATGCGCCTTTTATAATGATTTTCACGTACAACCAAGCCGTTGGTAGGGAAATGGAACTTCCGCAATTTTAATCGCACAGAAATTGTTCACCATTCGTTGGAAAGCTCTCAATTTATATAGTATTTTTCTTGTAGTTACATATTTATTTATATAATATTTATAGGGTTTTAGACCAAATTAAATGTCTAACAATTATTTATTTTATTATTGCCAAATATTGTTATTATTCACGTGCAACCAAGCCGTTGGTAAGGAAATAGAATCATCGCAAAAACACATTCTGTGTTCCTATGATTTCATTCAGAGTATGGAAAAAGAAATAAACCGGGGGTGCAGGGGGGCGGAGCCCCCCGCCGAGGCGCAAAGCGCCGTTTTTTTTTTTTTTTTTTTTTTTTTTAACAAGCACCTATTACCTACGTTTTAAACAGCATGGTTCTAGGACTGGTTATACAGGGATACTTCCATAAGAGTAGTTCAACCTGAATTTGGACAATGTTTCATGCAGATATTACCGATTTTTACAACTAGCGAACGGCATTATTTCGATTTTTGACCGATTTTTCAACTTTGAAATTTTTGAAAACTTGATACACATTCTCATAGGAAATTTTACGCTGATTCCGAATATACCACATATTAGTATGCTGAAAAAAGTATTTCGCACAACAAATCGCAAAAAACAGGCTATTTTGAAATTTTTGACTACATTTTTGAAAATTTCCACCCGAAGATGTAATCCGATCATGCTGGCCAACGAACTTGAACTTTCGTTTTGTGTCCTTAACATTTTAAAATTTGTTTGAAGTTTCTTAACAGTTATCGTCTGGAATGACACATACATACATATATGTACATACATACATACCTAAAAAAATGCGTTAAACTTCAGAATATGATTCAGAATAGCCTGAAACGGATTTCTGCATAAAATTTTTTCAAAATTTCACATTCTACAAATTTTGAGGCGAGAGCAATAGCTTAATTTTCTTCAAAAATTCGCTAAAAGCGTTAAACTCTAGGATTAGTTTTAGAATGCCTCAAAATGGATTTTAATGAAGAAATTTGTCCAAATTTTAACATTTTCCGAGCCATTGCAACAGCTTCATTTTCTACATAAATTCGCTAAAACTGTCCTTGACTCTAAATTTCGATTCTGTGCGGAAATATACATGGGGATTGCCTTATCTGGCGTAGTAATTCAATAATACGACTTTTTTTAAAATGATCCTCGTACAACCGAAATACCGTTCTTAGGAAATGTCAATATTCTGCATATTATAATTTTAATTTCTTGTGTAAATGGATTCAAAATCGTGCTCAAGTTAGTTAATAAAATATCCATTTTGTCAGTACTATCGGGACAAACGCCACTCAAAACGTTCCCCTCGTGAGACGATAATCCCATGTTTTAACTCCCTTTTAATTCGTCGTTTCCCGAAAGGACAAAACCACTTCGGTGACGAGAGATTATAAACGTAATTTGAAAATAATACTCTTTCTCTCGCCCGGTGGGTGAACTAGATAGAGGGAGATACAAGGATTTGAACTTCATTGTCAAGAACGGCTCTGACCTGCGGGTGACACCTCGGTCGACCGCATTGCTACTACCTACGTGCTCAGCGTAGTAATTATCCATTGGTACTTACCTCGCTTTCGACCACTCCACTCGGGTATTCTCCACGAATCCTTCCGCCCTTCTCTCGTTTCACTCCGCTTTTCTTCAATTCCGAACATTACCGTCAGTTATTATTAAACCGGGCGTGTTCACAACTTGCGGCCTCCGGTCGTTATCGCTGTGACCCCCATGAATTGTTTCTTCCGAATCCGTTAACCCCTGCACTCACTGATGGAGAGGATGGACTCGGACGGTGTATATAAGATTTCCAGACCAAATACAACCTTTCCCAAACCAAATTAAACTTTATGCAAACCAAATTAAACTTTTAGCGAATTTTTGAAGAAAATTAAGCTACTGCTCTCGCCTCAAAATTTGTAGAATGTGAATTCTTGAAAAAAATTTATGCAGAAATCCGTTTCAGGCTATTCTGAATCATATTCTGAAGTTTAACGCATTTTTTTATGTATGTATGTACATGTACATGTATATATGTATGTATGTATACATGTATGTGTCATTCCAGACGATAACTGTCCGTAGAATTATGCTAGAAACTTCAAACAAATTTTAAAATGTTAAGGACACAAAACGAAAGTTCAAGTTCGTTGGCCAGCATGATCGGATTACATCTTCGGGTTGAAATTTTCAAAAATGTAGTAAAAAATTTCAAAATAGCCTGTTTTTTGCGATTTGTTGTGCGAAATAATTTTTTTAGCATACTAACATGTGGTGTATTCGGAATCAGTGTAAAATTTCCTATAAGAATATGTATCAAGTTTTGAAAAATTTCAAAGTTGAAAAATCAGTCAAAAATTGAAATAATGCCGTTCGCTAATTGTAAAAATCGGTTATATTTCCATGAAACATTGTCCAAATTCAGAGTGAACTACTTTTATGGAAGTATCCCTGTATATCCAATCCTAGAACCATGCTGTTTAAAACGTGGGTAGTAGGTGCTTGTTTAAAAAAAAAAAAAAATGTAATCACAACTGATGAGTTTACTCGGTGAAATATTCCGTCCTCCGATTCTCTCGGTCGCTCTCTTTAATATTTTACGCTCAACTGTTTTAGGACTTGATGTAGCTTTAATACTGACTGTGGCTTAGAAAATATCAGCCATGAAATTAAGAAGAAGTTCTATTTATGTACGTATTAGCACGCAGACTCAAGGCCTCGATCCGCTCGGCCGTCAGTAACGTTAATCTCAAGCCCTCCCTCCACTCGGCCTTCAATACTGACCACATTGGACATCGAAATCTATGAATATTTACCTACATTTGTCTTTAAATCTACAAGATTAGTTTAATAATAATAAAGTATGAGTACCTCCTAATTATTTTTAATAATTTGATTCCATGTTTGTCTATCAAAATCATAAACTAAAATTTCTCTACACAATCAATAGCAACTGAAATGTCGAAGATTTCTTCAAAAATTCGCTCATGGGGTCATGCTGCATGACTGGACTTTTTTTATTAACCAAATTTAACTTTTTCCGAACCAAATTCAACTTTTTCCAAACCAAATTAAACTTTTTCCGAACCAAATTAAACCATTTTTCTGTCACTGAAAACTCTCAAAATGACAAGTATGAATGTAAACTGACTTAAAATGTTTTGTATGGTACTTCGAATGTTGTGTTATGGATGTACGTTGACTTGAAAAAAAAAAAGTAAATAAAAAAAATAAAATAAAGAAAAAACCCTCGAGTAACACGTTTGCATAATAAAGTAACTTTTTTCAAACAGTGAATTAAGAGTACCCGAAAATGTTGTCGAATTTTTTTGGTTCAAGATAGGAAAATGAACATTAAACTGTCCCAAAAACGGTGCACAGTCAGTTTAATTCAGTTTGGAAAAAGTTTAATTTGGTTTGGAAAAGGTTTAATTTGGTTTGGAGAAAGTTTAATTTGGTTTGGAAAAAGTTTAATTTGGATTGGAAAAAGTTTAATTTGGTCTGGAAAAGGTTGTATTTGGTCTGGAAATGCCGTCTGAAAATAATAGATACGTGAATGTTGCAATAAACAGAAATGACTTCCCTATCACCACTCCAGTTTTTGGGGAAGTAAGATATATTATATTCTGAAAGATTGTGTCGAAAGAGCTTTGTCATATTTTTGAAATCATTGTAAAGATATTGATTATGCAACTCATTTACAAAAAAATGCAGAAAGTGCCATAATTATTTTGAATACATATGATATACATACCTATATTTGACAGCTACAAGACTTGGTAGATATTGTATTCTATAAGAACCTTGAAATGTTACATGAATGTTCTGGGAAAAAAGAGTTTGCTAAGAACGAGTTTTTAAATTAGAGATTACAATATTGTTTCAAGTAGATCTTACGGATATATTAGCGAATTTTCGAAAACAATTGAGCCATTTTAAATTTAAATTTAATTTTGAAAGTAAGCTTGAAGGGTCGAGGACCTCCTACAAATCCATTTCATACATCAAAGCACACAGTCCTAGATTTTAACGTCGTATGCATATATTTTCACCTAAAAATCGATTTTCCCTCATATTTATGGATCCTAGATATGATAGTAGTAGTGGAGAGCAGTTGCAATCGTCATAGAGCTAAAATAAAAGAAAAAACCTGCGCCTGACATCCCACATGCCCTATTTTCAAAATTTGGACAATTATGAATCGATTCTTCTCACTTTTAGCGAATTTTTGAAGAAAATTAAGCTATTGCTCTCGCCTCAAAATTTGTAGAATGTGAATTTTTGAAAAAAAATTATGCAGGAATCCGTTTCAGGCTATTCTGAATCATATTCTGAAGTTTAACGCATTTTTTTATGTATGTATGTATGTATATATATATATATATATATATATATATATATATATATATATATATATATATATGTATGTATGTATATATGAATATATGTACGTATATATGTATGTATCATTCCAGACGATAACTGTCCGTAGAATTGTGCTAGAAACTTCAAACAAATTTTAAAATGTTAAGGACACAAATCGAAAGTTCAAGTTCGTTGGCCAGCATGATCGGATTACATCTTCGGGTTGAAATGTTCAAAAATGTAGTCAAAAATTTCAAAATTGCCTGTTTTTTGCTATTTGTTGTGCGAAATAATTTTTTCAGCATACTAACGTGTGGTATATTCGGAATCAGCGTAAAATTTCCTATAATAATATGTATCAATTTTTCAAAAATTTCAAAGTTGAAAAATCAGTCAAAAATCGAAATAAGCGAAGATTTCTTCAAAAATTCGCTCATGGGGTCATGCTGCATGACTGGACTTTTTTTATGATTCTTTGAGATCTGGGAGTGGTCGCAATCACGAGACCTTCTCGAACGATCAAGTTTGTCCCCCACCCCGGCAACTACTTGGAACCGTTCCCTACAAGAAGAACTGTGAGTTCTTCAATTCCATGTAGGTCAGAATGAAGTGTATAGTTGGTGGTCTGGATGCTCGCAGCTCGTATCTCAAAAATACATAACATCAAGTAGTCAATCCCTTAGTAAAAATGCAAATTAGTTGGATATGTAGATCAGAATGAAGTGTATAGTTTGGTGGTCATAACACGATCACATAACAGTTTAGAAACGTAAATGTGACTTTTCATTTGTGACTCATGAGCTGCTCCGCGTTGAAAGGAATTGAAGAACTCACAGTTCTTCTTGTAGGGAACGGTTCCAATTAGTTGCCGGGGTGGGGAACAAACTTGATCGTTCGAGAAGGTCTCGTGCCGCAATCGACTCCACGCTGAAAAATATTTCAACTGTGCCATCCCACGTGCCCTTTTGTCAAAAAACCGATATTTTAGATTTTTTAGGGCCATTAAGTTGTAAGGATCGGGCTGACCAAAGAATCCGTTTTCGGCCAGACCGATCCCTACAGAGTTTCAGGCTCGAATTCACAATTTAATGCCCCTAAAAATCTAAAATATCGGTTTTTTTAACAAAAGGACATGCGGGGTGTCACAGTCGAAGTATTTTTCAGTGTTGAATCGAGTGCGACCACTCCCAGATCTCTAAGATTCATAATACGTGAGAATAATAGATTTTTATGAGAAAAATATCCCTAATTGACCAAATTTTGAAAATAGGGTATGTGGGGTTACACAGTCTCCGGTTTTTTTTTTTTTTTTTTTTTTTTTTTTTTAGCGCTGTGACGATTGCTACCACTCTCAGATCTCTAAGATTCATAAATAAGAGAGAAAAATCTATTTTTAGGCGAAAAATGACCATAATCGACCAAATTTTCGAGTTTGGCTACGTGTTATGAAATTTTCCTTGCGATCCCGTCACACGGCTGTCAACTCAGTTTTATTCAGGATATGGTTGGCCTCAATGATCAGAATTTAAGTTCCTACAACTTTTTTTTAGAAAATTCGATTTATTAGTCACGCTGCAGGACTGAATACTTTTTTTTAATTCTTTTTTAATTTACTCATTTCGGGTCCCTATGTTTTACTCCCCGCTCGCCTAAATGCCATCGTTTTACTCCCCAACTGAAACTCCAGATCTTGTCGTTTTACTCCCGGGATTGCGTTGGGCTCCCGGAATGAAACAGGCGGCGTGCCCGGCTCCTGACGTTCTACTCCCCAGATTATGTGAGCTATTAGTGTTACCCAGGGGACATCTCGAGGAGGTTACTCACGTTGTCCCCCGTATCAATGGCAAGAGCCACTTCGTAAAATCGTAATACCGTGAACAGTTGCACGAAAAACTTGGAGCAATAGGTAAATGTTGCACGATAAACTGCAGAGCCTAAATTATTGGCTTCTCTTGAAGTGCAAGATGCAGCGTTCTCATGTAGCTCTTGCACGACCTCTTCACCTTTTCCGCGCACAGCCATCAGCATTGACCATTTTTTAATAATTTATGAAAAACAAATTTATGGCCCTTGTAAAATATTCCGTCTTTCCTGTACTTGCTTCCTCCAGCGACACACACGACCTCAGACATGGTTGTATCAAGACTGTCGATTCGGAAAATGAATGTTTTCATTCTGGGAGTAGAACGTCAAGGGTCTCGAGATAAGAAGCAACAACAGTGGACTAGTTGGGGAGTAGAATGCTATCATCAGCGGGCGACCTTTCACTTTTCCTGTTTCATGGGGAGTAAAACGTACGACCCCCACTCATTTAGGGCCTAAAAAATTGGAAAAATAGTTCCAGTGCCTAAACGAGTGCTCCAATCTTTAACCGTGGAATCACATTTTCCACATTTTTTGTCAATCACCCATATTTTTTGAGCTATTTTTCTAAGCGAGCTAAAATTAGGTAAGGAGTCACCTACCATGACTCACCTCACACACACTATTACCCAGTCTACCGAAAACATATAATTGTTTCAAGAAATTCCGTTTGGAGTGTAAACTCTTACTGAGAATTTTCGTTCTCCATCCTGATTATTGAATTATTTTGGTTGGCAGAACGTTTGGCTGAATTTGTGAGTGACAAGACACCAGAAGTTACATGAGAATCGGTTTCTCCACTTCAGAATCATGAATGTTATTTATCCCATGTTTGAATGGGCCTTTGTGACCGCTAATATACCGTGTTTTTTGTCTCCAGGCTTCATATTTATGATAAATGTACTCGTAATTAGGAAATGGATCGACGAAGTGAAAATGCTTTGAAATATTCAATTAAAGAAGTTTGAACTTGATAAGGAGCTTCTATGGGACGATAAGATACGAATGAATGACGGACTCAATCCTAATCAGCTGAAGAAGCTAAAATATGATTCGAAGCTAGTTTGATACACATAATAATCGGCGGATACCTACTACCAATTTAGAAATTTGATTGACCATGGAAATGCTGTCCGATTTTTGGTAATATTTGACAAATGATGTACTGCCTTATTATTCATAAAGTATCTTTATCCACAAATTCAGAAAATTAATTCCAACAGAACTGCAATATCCTGAATACTTGAAAGGATTTATCAAGTTATATCATATGAAGATACGAATTTTAATATGCACGCTTTAGGCTATTATTACATTCTGACATAACATACAAGGCCTTCAAAAATATGAATGTTCAATTTACGATATTGTTCTCAGGGAACATGACAAGATAACATGATGTTTCCTGCTGGGAATGTCCCCCGAGTGGAAAAGTTTTTCCCAGCGGTGAAATACCGGTTAGAAACCAACTTCTCTGGAAGTAGCATTTCATACTTCTTGACACTGATGATGAACAGTTCTTGGGGATCCGAACGTTTTTGGAAGCATTAGAGTGAGTGTTGACACCGACAGAACACATCACGGCTGTAATAGGCAAAGTTTCATTCTGCTTCTCCCAAACGGTGAACCCACCGAGGGCAATATATGTAATAACCGCTGGTCGAAGGTAGAGATCACATTTCTCAAACCACTCGATGTATTATATTTGGAATTCTGTTGAATTGTATAGATTATCATCGAAATCAAATAACAATCGGTCCAAGTGTTATAAACGTTTTCAAGAAACTATCATTTCAAAATAATTATTATCACTCACAAAACTCATAATTTATTTCCATCCAGTTGTTTTTCAGTGAACACCCCGTCTAGTTTGGCCCCGATCATACATTTCTGTCATTGGAAATTAGAAACTGCCAACATTTTCAAAAAGCTCTATTAGCTCGGTAAAAGTTGGTAATAAGGCGTAGCTAGAACGGAGGTTATCTCATAAACCCTAAGTACCCCTGACCCAGCAGTGACTGCAAAGGTACCTATGCTGTTTGAACGTTGAAGTGAAACAGCATAGGTACCCCTGCAGTCACAGCTGGGGCAGGAGTACCTAGAGTTTGAGACAAAACGGAAGTTAGTGAAAAACGTTGTCTATTTCTACGAAAAATAAAGAGTTACAATGTTAAATCGATTTCGACGGTTAGGCCATCATCAGTAACAAACAATAAATGAAGACACATTAGAAAGGACACAGCTTATATAGTGACAGGTGAAGGGAGATTGAATCCCATTGGTCGAGAGAAAGGAAAGGAGCAGGAGGTACAACCAATTAAGTGCATACAAAGTGAAAGGGGATTATAGCTAATCAGATGAAGTGAAAGGGGGAAATAACTAAATATGGTTTCAACAGTGTGAAGGGATAATTACAAGCTTTACAGAAATGGACCTATCAGTGGTGAAATATATTGAGGTATATCCTCATTGAAACATTTACCAGACCTGTCACTTTTGATAATTTCGAATTTTTCAAGTACATTCAATATACCTCCCTTTGGGCAAAAATGAAGAAATTCTACAAACTGTCTGTCTGTCAAATCAAAATTGTAACTATGATTAGATTCCTTAAGATGTTTTGCAAATGTAGACTTACCCTTATTTTCCTTGAAATCCTCCATATGCTCGTCTATTCTTTCCCTAAATTTCCTACCAGTCTGACCGCAATATTCGTAGCCACAAGAACATTTCAATTTATAAACTCCACTTTTATCCTGAACACTAATTTTGTCCTTAACGGATCCTAGTAATGCTTTAAGACTATTTTTAGTTTTAAAACCTACTTTATAGCCTCTCGATGATAGAATTTTGCCAATTTTATCAGAAATTTTCCCAAAATAAGGTAAACTTATCCATTGCTTTTCTTCTAAAGTTACATCTTCCCGAGCCAGATTGGAAACACTTTTTCCTAAGAACCTTATCCCATATGGTATCAACGAGATCTCCTCCATTTCCGTTACTAGCCGCTATGCTTTTGATAATGGATTTTTCTTTTGATAAATTTTGTTCACTCATTGGAATAGATAGTGCTCGGTTGATCATACTATGGAAGGCTGCATGCTTATGTACTAAAGGGTGATTTGAACTACTATGGATCGTTATATCGCTATATGTATCTTTTCTATAGATTGAAAAATCATGCTTCTCATCTACCAAAGAGATGGACAGATCAAGAAAATTTAGTTTATTTCCGCCGAATTCGAGAGTGAATTTGATATAGGGATCTAATTTATTGATTTTTTCGTGAAAAGAATTTAGTTGTATTTCTGTGCCCTTCCATAGAATGATGATATCATCGACATATCTATACGAATAGAGAAGATCATTTGTGTTAAAAGTTGTAAATATTTGTTGCTCAAGATAATCCATGTAAATATCTGCAAGCAGCGGAGATAACGGGGAATATTTACAACTACATTACAACTACAACATTTGTAACTACATTACAAATATTCACAACTTTTAACACAAATAATCTTCTCTATTAGTATAGATATATCGATGATATCATCATTCTATGGAAGGGCACAGAAATTGAAACTTGTTGCATTTTCACCTAAGTTGTGTTTTCCTGGGGAGAACACAAACCAGCTCGTTGTCTGAATCTTTATGTAGGTGTATACAACTTTTTAGTACGAAATGAACTTGGGAATGCTTACGAAGAGTAGGTATCTACTTTAAAATCGGAAAAATATCAACGACTGCTTTTACTCCCAAGTAGGTGAACAGGATATCTGGCTTTAGGAAGAAGTGGGTACTTTGTTCACATAATCAACATGATTTGATTTAATAATAAAATTATATTTATCACAGGTTTTTACTCTTTTTCCACTAGGTAGGTGGAAGGGAAACGTTATTAGGCGACAGTCAGATGGAGAACGAATACCTAACCGATTCATAAAACTGTGGTCACCCAAAAACACAGGTTATGAC
This sequence comes from Adelphocoris suturalis, assembly GCA_030762985.1. NCBI lineage: Eukaryota > Metazoa > Arthropoda > Insecta > Hemiptera > Miridae > Adelphocoris > Adelphocoris suturalis. Next base: position 6,247,882 of record CM061047.1, read on the forward strand.
GACTACACGTAGGAAGGGATTCCAATGAAAGCATTTTTCCCGCCTACGTGATGGTAGGCCTTTTTCACGTACACTTGTAGTTCTACGCGTTGACGCATAAATTCACGCATGCGCAGTTGGTATTTTAGTCTTTTTGCGTACACGGGTAGAAAATTACGGGAACAACAAAAACTCGCTAATTCTAGAAGCAGCTGTCCTAACCCTGCCTTGTGTTTCAGTTACGCTTCGTTGATAACCCTCTGCCTCGACTATACCTCGCGGGGCTGTTGCCACTAGTTTTACCTCTGTTACCAAATCCCGGGCCATAGTGCCTACCTAATACTTTTACTCTTAATATGGATTGGCGGACTTAATAGAAGGAAACTAACGTCCAGGAAACATTAACTTATTCGGGTCATTCTCATTTCATTTGCCGCTTTCATGTCCCCGACGACGAATTCTCACAATTCTTGACCAACACTAGCGATTTTGGGGGAGAAAAGGGTAGTATAAGTTGGGAGATCAACGAAGAAATAATTTGACTGCCCAAAATCCCCTTCAACCAATACACAGTGTCGACGAAAAACCTTGAAATCCTGGAAACTCATGAGTGTTACTGTCCCCTCCTACTTAACATGTAAGTAAAAGTTAGGTAGTTTGGAAAAAATGACAATCTAGAACTGGCCAGGGTTACTAGCTGCAGTAGGTTGGTTCCTCTTTATTTAGAGTAAGATTTTACATTTTTAAGATTTTTCCCAACCCGTGAAAAACTAGTTTTTCAGTCTGTCCCCCATATCTCATCTCAATGGGACCTCAGGAGTGTTATCATTTTTGCTATCAAGAAAGCCGATGGAAAATGGCGGGAAACAGTCAGATGTGAAGGTTATATTGTCCAGTTGAAGATGTGAGACTACAGTAGAGTGCTTGGAGTTGCAGCAGTTTTTACAGCGAAAGAAGCCTGAAAACATGGGGAGTATTTTTATTTATAATCATGAGTGTTACACTAATTACGAGTGTTTTTAGTGCTTAAACAAAATAATCCGATATCAAGAACCACACTGCTTGGTGACAGGTTTCAAACAGTATCCATCCCCGAGTTTGGCCACTTCATCATCCTGTGTGACGCCATTTTTACAGAAATTCTCATGAGTGTTATCTCTCAGGAGTGTGACCAAGTATCGGTAAAAAATATATAAAATACAACATCAATGAAAAACTCACTGTTCATCTATAGAACACAAATCTGCAATTCACAATGGGTAGTATTTGCCGATCTAACCTCATTTTCGAGCACTTTCATATTTCACATTTTTGAGGTTCTCAAACGACCCAAAGCGGCAAATGAAATGAGAATGACCCAGTTACGTCTTTATTCGAAATGTTAGTGAACATATTATTTCAGGCAAAGATGGATTAGCATGCACATGCTTTAGCCATGGATCCCTGCTACAAAAACGCCAGGAAATACCTAATAAGAGTTTACAAAAATAAAGCCTTCTGTCCAAAGTCTGTCCTTAATAATAAAGGTTTTTTATTATCTCCGTTTCTCTCCTGGAACTGGGGCTTCTTCAGGGAGACAAATCATTAATATAAAATTCAAAAATGTTCGAAAGGTAAATTCTTATTGTTTTCTTTTTTGAGAAAAAAAAAAATCGAATTCAGTGAGAGAAAGTAAAATAAAATAGCCTATATATAAAAGTACTTGGAACTGCCCGAACTGTCAGTTTTCCAAGACCTTCATTCCAATAGTGATGATCTCCATAACAGAAAAAAATAACAGAAAACACAAACGGTGGGTACAGCTCTCGTACAAGTACGCAACCACGAGGGACATTTTATGTCTTTGCGCCCCCTCCCGCACCCACACCACGTACCACGTTGTGTTGATCCTCCATGTAATGTTTCGTCGTAACTGGTTGTGCCTTATACACAGCTTCTTATATACACACTCACGAGTGCACTTCATAAAAATTTTGTTAAACATAAACACAGTCCGAGCTTCATCTCCAAGACTTGTACATCTCCAAGAGATAATTCGTTTATCGGTTTGTATGGTCTTAAAATATTATCTCTTTACTTATATAAAGCATGCAATCGTATTCACAATATAAATTATTGAGAATGATCACCTGTGTGTAAACAATTACTTAAACAATCACGCTCATACCGCAGCTTGTCGGCCACGCACTCCGCAGTAGTTATTGTTATATGGTTAGGTAAATCGAGAGCTATCCAACGAGTGGTGAACGATTTTTGTACGATGATAACTGGCGAAGTTAAAGTTCCGTAACAACGGATCGGTTGTACGTGAAAATCATTAGAAATTGTTCATAACGCTTTCTTCGTCACACCGTAACGTCACACTTTTTGAGTTATGTGCCATAGTAAAGACATAAAATGTCAAAAGCGTTACGCAGATATGACACAAAAGTAGCGCAGAGTTTTCTATTGATTTCTACGTACAACCATTCCGTTGGTTGCGAAGTGTAACTTCCTTAGTTATCGTCCCGCGACAATCGTTTGCACTTGTCGGTAACCTCTCAATTCGTCACAAAATTTCATGATTCCTAAGTCGCTGTAATGTCAAAGAAAGCTGATTTATAGCGCCAAGTTACTAATAATGCTTAGTAAACATAATGGCAATTTTATGGCTTGTTTTTCTCCCTAAAATATTATGTATCTCCCTAATATTATGATGTAATAATATTATTTTTTAATAATGATTGATTACCCGTTATTAGTTCATTATGGTTACTTAGCAATATTATTTTATAATTTAGCGTAATAAATCAGCTTTGCTTGACACCACAGAGGCTTAGGGACCATGAGATGTGATAGAATGAGAGCATTCCCTAAAAGTGGCGGTCGATTTCCCTGCTATGAAAACTAAGGGAGTTACATTTCCCTTGTAACGCATTGGTTGTACGTGAAAATCAATAAAAAATCAATATTTTCGCCGTGACGTGACGGTCGGAGAAGAATGGAAACGTCTTGATATAATCATTATTAAATTATAATAATTACCCAATACTATTTCCGACCGTCACGTCACAGCGAAAATATTGATTTTCTATTGATTTTCATGTACGACTAATGCGTTTTTCTTAGGAGGAAAAGAAAACGTTTATCTACAGCTTTTGATAGACCGCGGCCAGATAAGAGGGACCAGGTAGAAAATCGAATCTGGACACAACAGGAATACCATGACCAACGTGCTGAGATAAGGCAATTATCAATCGCATGATCAATGCCGTCGCCGTTTCTCACTCTTCCCATACCAGGAAGCAAGTAGCCCGATCAGCAGCAGCCGAGAAGCATAGGAAATATGACCAGGCAGCCGAAGACCGTCGAGGTTCTTTCACCCCCCTAATCTGTTCAGTGGATGGAGCGCTGCACGACGAATTCAACGTGTTTGTGAAAAGGATGGATCTTACTCCTGCCGGGAAATGGAGACGACCCTACTCACAAGTCTTGGGGTGGACCAGGGTAAAAATTCAAATGGCCATACTAAAAGCAGTTTCTCAAAGAATACGTGGGACACAAAGAATTTTGATGGGAGGAGAAATCAAACGTAAGAACGCTGATTACATTGCTCTGATCACAGGATTATAAAGCAAACTTGCAGTATGAGATTACGATGATAATATCAGCATGCGGGCTGCTATTAATAGTGCCATTCCACAATTTCTAGTCTCCTGTGACTAGAATCGCAACCTCAATTTATTGAAATCAAGTATATTGGCGACTGTGACCAATTGTCTCGGATAACAAATTTGATTTCAGGACGTTTCGCTTATAAATTGGTGGTATCCAATCATATTGTAGTAATTAGCATTGTGATTATTTTAAAATTACTGTCTACATGGACACTTAGCCCCCAAGATACCACCAATAAACATTTTTTAGACCACATGGATAACTTCAAACCAATAATAATAATTTCGAACGTAATAACTTTGGACCAATAATAAGAGTTTACAAAAATAAAGCCTTCTGTCCAAAATCTGTCCTTAATAATAAAAGGTTTTTTGACATGGATATGTCTTTGCTCTGGGGGGTCAACCAAAAATTTCCGTCACGCAAAATTTGTGTCACAATTTCAGTGTTTTTCACGTACAACCCTGCCGTTGCTAGGGGAATGGAACTTCCGCAGTTTTCATCGCACAGAAATCGTTCGCCACTCGTTGGAAAGCGCTTGATTTATGTGATGAATGTTCACATCTCAAGCTACCAATTTCCCCCTCCTTACGTACCTGGCTACATTCCTAAACTAAGTTGATTGGACTATAAACAATTTTAATAAGCCGGTTACAATATTCTTAACGTAAAGCAATAGCATCATTTTTTGCTCCACTCCATAGGAAACATTTTCATCCTCTCGACAACAGTCGACTGTTAACAACTCATTGCGTCTGTATTGGAAAATAACTTTAATTTATAGTATGCTTTTTGTGCCTCCAAGAATTATAAAATAAATTTTTTATCCTACATTTCGTCCCCTACAGTCCAAAGTTAAAGGATTTGTTTACAACTCTCGGGGACGACCTTTATGAAATCCCCAATCGAAGACAAATATTCATGTAACATGGTATCTGCTTGTAAAGCAGATAGTGGAACTCGTTTACGAGTTTCGGTACTTTTATTATCTCCGTTTCTCTCCAGGAGCTGGGGCTTCTTCAGGGAGACAAATCATAAATATAAAATTCAAAAATGTTTAAAAGGTAAATTCTTATTGTTTTCTTTTTTGAGAAAAAAAAATCGAATTAAGTGAGAGAAAGTAAAAAAATTGTCCAGAAGGCGGTATTATTGTAAAGTCTTATGCTATCCAAATAATAAAAAGTTGCGAATAATAATAATTTTGAACGAAATAACTTCGGAACAATTTATGAGTTCTTGATCGAAAACATGGGGGTTTATTTCAGTTTGGTAGAGTTTGATATAGCTATCCAATGGAGTTAGATTGGACCAATTAATGAGGTTGCCGAATAAAGATGGTACTCACGGCATGGCTCATAACCAGATTGGGTGTGCCCAGCTGCACATTGTTTTATGTGAAAATAATACATTTTCACCTGTTATAAAATGTTCTCTAACATTTTGAATAAAGAAGTAACTAATTTAATGTGTTTTAAAGCAGAATGTGTTATCACCAAAAACGAAACGAAAATGTGTTGCAACAATTTCTGGTGATTTCCGGTTACAACCGAGTCCTTGCTAGGGAAACGGTTCCTCATCATTTTTCGTCCCACAAAATTCGTTGACCATTCGCTCGAAAGGTCTCGATTCATTCGACCATAGAGAGTCTTCGTTCTACCCATAATTTTCTACCCGTGAACGAGAAAAGACTGAAATACCAACTTTGCATGCGCGAATTTACGCGTCAACGCCTAGAACTATACGTGTACGGGAAAAATGCCTAGCTCCACGTAGGCGAGAAAAACGCTCTCCAGTCCTACGTGTAGTCGTCATAACCTGATGCAAAGGTGACCACAGTTTTAAGAATAGCTTAGGTATTCACTTTCCCTCTGAGTGTCGTCTAATAACGTTTCGCTTCCACAATTACCTACATAGTCGAAAAAAGTAAAAACCTGTGATAAATTATATAAAATATAATTACCTATATTTATATAATTATATTATTGAATCAAATTCCGTTGATTATGTGAACAAAGTACCAACTCCGTTCGTCAGGCAGATATCCTGTTCACCTACTTGGAAGTACATAAATGCAATCGTTGATACCATTCCAATTTTAAAGTAGATACCTATCATTCGTAAGTTGCATTCGCAAGTACATTTGGTACTACAAAGTTGTATCTATCAACATAAAGATTCAGACAACGAGCGGATTTGTGTTTAAATAAAAAGTTTGTATACAAAAGCTATTGTCAGTTCAATAACAAATTGAGTAGGTTGGTAGTAGAATTTGTGCTAGGTACCATTTCAGATCCTGGAAATTACCCTTACCATACCACTACCTAATTTCAATACCTCTTCAGCCATTTGGAGAGATTTCCCAACAACCTTGGGGACCTCAATAAAGAGCAGGGGGAAACATTTCACCAAGACATACGGATCATGGAGGAATGGTACCAGGGATTCTGGGGCTCCATCCAATATGATGACCCACTACTGCTGGAACCTCCGGCGAGATCTCCCTCACCAAGAGTGCGCCAGGTCAAGCCATGAAAAAGCCAGACCAGAAATGTGCCAGACTCTTATCTGAATAGATAAAAAACGCTGCAAATTATTTCAAAAAGGTTTATTATTTTTTCAATTGAGTATGATCACAGTTTTAGTTGGCTTGCGTACGTCATAAGGCCCGTCCAGACTCCTCGGCGTGTCCTATTTCGAGTTGCCACAACCTATATTTCTATAATTATATACGTATGTTTATATTTGTCGATTTGAGCTCCTATCTATTCAAATAATCATGGCCTCAATAATATCATAATCTAAGTACGTACGAAAAGTCGAGAGGATTTGTTATTAAATATGCGTAGGCAAAGCATTGGTATTAACACACAAATATGACCTAGAAAAAAACGTATATTCATGCCTCGAAGGAACATGAAATTCGAAAGCAATACAAGTGTAGGTAGTTTTCCACTCCACCTTGGAGGTACTCCCTAGGTTTCGATACCTCACAACCGGAGGTTCACCGCCCTATTACGCTTACACTATCACATCACTCATATTTTTCCATCAACATTCATTTGAAAGTTGTGCATTTTGAGATGAGTGAATTTCGTCCTAATATGAGAATAATAATTATTAGGTCGTGCAGTTGTGGTCGAGCATGATCTGGTCCTGTTGCGAAGTTCTACTGCCCATTGTTATTCTAACCGTGGAATATTAGCTTGAGTAGGTTGAGTAGGTTGGAGTTTTAACACGTCAGTCTAACACCCAAAACCTCGAAAAAGACACTTTTTCGCCTGTTTTGGTCCATAGCATCTATGCGAGTAAAACGATCGGAATGGTTAAACGTTAGAACCAACTAGACCCCAAATGGAGTCTATGTTTTTTTGTTTTAGAACGGGTTTTTTAAGTCAATTCTTAGGCCTTTTATGGCCCGGACGGCGGACAGCGAACGGCGGACGGACATTTCAAATTTGGATTCTACGCACCTTGAAACGTAAAGTGACAAAGTTTGAGGGGGGGTTATAAAAATTTTTTGCTATACGATCACATAGGCTTATTATTGGAAACAATAAACCAAAAATGAACCGTCCGAAGAGTGTTTAGTTGCATACCTACAGTTCTCCTACCTAGTTTAATTGAATCTAAAGTTTTAATTGAATCTTAAGTTGTGTTTATGCGTATCTGGTAACGTTTTGGTTGGTTGTTATTACGAATTGGAGCACTATCCTATAACATTTTCCTCGCTAAACACGAATATGAACAAAAAATCTGTTTTTTTTTTTTTTTTTTTTTTTTTTTTTTTTTTGAAAGTTTTGTCTAAATTATTGACGATTCGTCCGATTTGACTTCATATTTGGGTTCAACGACCCAAAAAACATATCATTACACGGTTCTTATAGTGGAACCGGTGGCAAGTTGAGAGAACAGCAAGTGCTATTAGCCAAAAAAGCGTGAAAAACGAAAAACCGCATTTCTTTAAAGAAAACGGATGTGACCGTGGGAAACAGTGGTCATATTCGGACTCACCGCACCGAAATACATAAGTTTATTATTTATTATTAGCCCGTTATTATAAGCTCCTCGCCTTTTTTTTGTATTATTTTTACAATACCGATTTTATTGTGTTTTTTAATTAACTCTCTTCTGGTATTTGGCAATCGAAATTGAGGATTTCGTTAAAAAGGCAATTAAATTTACTATCTCCTTAATGCGAAGCATCCAAGAGAGACCACTAAGTAGAAGATCAGTCCGAAAATTAAAATTTGAGAAAACTAGTTTTTTTTTACGTTGATGAGCCAAATATAATGTGCATGAGACCTCAATTTAAAATGTGGATTCCCATAGAAAATCGAGGATCTTCACTTTAAGAACTTGTAGCAGAAGAATATCGATGATCTGTGGAATAGAAACTTGGCCAATAGTATATACGATGCTAGAGTTGCATGACTACATTATACAGGGTGCGGCAGTGAGGACGAATGGTTTTTAAAAAATCATAAAATAGTTAATTTTTACTCAAAAACAAATTTATTGATGCAATCAGGTTCGCAAGGAAATAGCATTTGAGACAGTCAAGATTGAAAAATCATATCAGGCATGTGGTGGCCGAAATTGTTGATGCAGTGCTGGAGGCGTTCTTGGGCGTTATCTCCAACATACTCTCTCAACTTGGGCGACTTCCACACGAATTGCGTCCTTCAATTCGTCCAGAGTTCGGGGCTTGTTCTCGTGTACTCTAAGCCTTGAGGTGTCCCCATAAGAAAAAATCGGATATGGATAAATCTGGGGACCGAGGAGGCAACATTTAGGATGACTTTCCAAGATTTGCCATATTATGTTTCCTAATCACCTGTACCAATATAGCTACCATGCGAGGTTAACATAGGGTGAAATTTCACAATACGTTTTGATATGTTTCATGTCTTTAGGATGCTCCTGGCTCGTGATTTGAATTTTGCAGGATCCCAGGACCGCATTTATCGCAGGACCGCGAGACGAGCAAACGTAGTCAACGTTGTAGCAATGTAAGGTTGTAAGGTAGTAAAATCAAAATGTGGTGGAGAGAATATCAAATAATTACCTTTTGACTGTAGGTAAATTTGAGTGAGGTAAATTCTCTCCTTTTCATTATAGAGATGAATGAAAAGATGGGCTCTTTCCGAATCAACTGAGAGAGGTAATTTCTATGCTCACATTTTGTCATGGTAGTAAAAATGTAGAGAGAATTTACTAATTTATTTACTAAGACTATCAAATATTTACTTAATTTGAAAAAAAAAATTGAAGTTTCTATAACCATCTGAGTGAGCTTCGGAGCCAATTTCTTTGCTATGCAACCTATGAAGCTGGAATTTTCAGGCATGAAAAATTCAGGATTCAGGATCTAAATCACTAAACACGAGTTCTCCGTCCGTTTGTTATAATAATTTCAATTCCTCTATTGACTCGAGTTTAGTTAGTCTTTCTAGACCCGTTATATTCCACCAGAGTTTCCTTGAATTGACAGGTCTCGCGTTTTTTGTCCTCCCTCAAATAAATCGTTTAGTTTCCTCAGGAATCATTTATACTGCAAGCCATTGTTTTAGCATACTTCCCTAAAAGCTGGTTGGTTTCCACTGCTTACCCCCGGGTTGTGCAAACCGACGTGAACAATAGCGAGTAATTAAACTGATATCCCGAGTCTTTAGCGTCCCCGGAAGCGGAACGAAGATAAATCTGCTTTGAGACAAACGCGTATGTCGCTCTTGCTGATTGTTCAATCACTTTCCACCGTTCACTGGAGAGACTGATGTTGGAATTCATTGAACAAGCCTAACTCCGAAATGTAGCAACGTTGTGAGTAATTTTATTAAGAAAACCACCATATTTAGTGATTACACGTTAACTTAATAAAAAAACCAAAACCAATTAAAAAATTTCTGGCTTAATGGAAAAAAAAATCATGAATATGTATACGTCTTCCCTTAATACCTTATTTTTTCGATTACCTATGGGAGAAATTGAGAATGAAATGATGAATGATCCAATTGGTATAGTGTTTCAATCCCCAACTACTTGTTGACATTCCCATTTTTATAGAAATTTGAAGAACGTAACTAGACCATCCGAATCCTACTATCAGGCTGAATGGGGGAACTGCCATGTTATTGTTCTCATATTGTCTAATTTTAACATCCTAGGGAAAAGGAGAAAATAGAGCTTAATCAGCTGATCAGGATGGATTCCGTAATTTCATTTGATACTGGTTCCTCTACAGAGAGGCTCCATATCAAATTTAAACTTCTTAGGATGAATACGAGAGAATTTAGTTCACTTAGCTAATCAAGGTTGTGCCCATTATTTCATTCGTTTCTTGAAGTCCCAAGGAGGCACCCTATCAAATTTAAAATTCCTAGGGCGAAAGAATGCATCTCTCCCAGCTGATTAGGATGGACCGCGGGAACCATGTCATATACAACTTTATTAGTCGGTGCCTACTTCCTCTTGCCGTCAAATACCTAGTAATACCTTATAGTCTGAGAAAAGGGCAATACGCCTCAATCCCGTTATTGTCTTTTGGCAATAATTTAAAATTCCATAAGTTGGGTAAAAAACATGCGTGACATGTTCTCATTCTCATTCTTATTGACTTTTTCCCCTATCTAAATTCTTGTTCTTTGGCAAGGTGGAGGGGAGGGGGGGGGGGGTGAATGAATGGATATAGATCAAATATAAATATTAAATGTTTTTCTTGATCGATTGCTGTGGTCCACTATTTAAAATAATAAACCAATTGTAATTTATGTACCTTCCAGCGCAGCATCACTTGTTGTGAAATGAGATTCTCTATATCTATGACTTATTGATCTGTTATAACTCACGGTGATCCATCATTTGCTAAACAAATCAGCATCGGTAACGTCAAGGAAGAATGACGTGATATTTCGGATTCAGTTTATTACGTAGTGTTATTGCCAACATATGTGGCATGCGCTAACAAACCGATTATGTGGATTCAAATAGTTAAATTGCCTTTGATAAGTTTGGTGATTTGAACTGTACGTACGAGTACAACTACATGAAATGAATATATAGAATAATTGATGTAAATTCTGTTACCAACGACACTTTTCCCACAATAAGTAATTTTCTTTGTTTCGGTTGTCCGTGGCTCACTGTTGGGCTGCTCACGCCTTTGTGAGATCTTTCATTTCAATTATAGCCACCTAAAGTGACAAACACTAACAAATTTTTTGAACGTTCTATCGTTTTTTGGAGAACAGTTGGGATTGAAATCATCTGTTCTGAATTCACTAATCATCAATAATAAGTGCTTCGAAAAATGTAATGAACGAGTATTTGACATTCAATCCCAATAGTCTATTTTACTCCTCATCATTATTATAAAGTTTCATTTTACACAGTGTATTTATTATACACAGTGTATTATTATTTTATTATATTATTTATTATACACAGTGTATTATTCATTTTACACATTGTATTTAGTTAACTCAAAAAAAAAAAAAAAAAAAAAAAAAAAGCCACAGTTAGAAACTCGCGAGTAAACATTCACTGTATTATAGAAATGATCACGACGATTGAGCTCTTGTGAGATGATGATCTCCTAATAGAAACTCGCGAGTAAACATTCACTTTATTATAGAAAGAGGCTAAAGAGGCTACATACGAAATTACAGCTTCCTATAGTGTAAAGTATAGAAATTACCTATTAAAATAATTTAACCACCGCTTCACAAATCTAACCGTTCTCGCAATATTCGGATCACCTGCTATGAATCACATAATCGAAACACCAGCTCAATGAAATCATCAGAAATTAACAAGCGGTTGCAATCATGTTCACAATATCAATAATTGAGAATGATCACCTGTGTGTAAACAATTATTCATATAACCATGCTCATAACTCAGCTTGTTGGCCACGCACTTCGCAGTAGTTAATATAGTATGGTTGGATAAATCGAGAGCTTTCGAACGAATGGTCAACGAATTTTGTGGGATGAAAAACGACGAAGTATCATATCCCTAGCAACGACTCGGTTGTAAGCGGAAATCATCACAATTATTGGCGCTACTTTCGTTGCACTCTCGTGGGACATTTTTCGGTAGGCTAAAGCATATTCATGCTAAAAAAAAACTCGGCGCTCCGCGCCTCGCCAAAAAAAAACTCGGCTGGACCCCCGGTTACCTCTATTTACATACTTCGGACGAAATTATTGAAACACAGAATGTGTTTGCGTTGTCGCGCAACCAAGTGACAACCAAACAAGCGTCATTGTTTACTATTCATTTACTATTCATGCTCATAACTCAGGTTGATGGCCACGCACTTCACAGTAGTTAACATAATATGGTTGGATAAATCAGGAGCTTTCCAACGAATGGTGAACGATTTCTGTGCGATTAAAATTGCGGAAGTTCCATTTCCCTACCAACGGCTCGGTTGTACGTGAAAATCATAAGAAAATTTACAAGCGGTTGCAATCATGTTGACAATATCAATTATTGAGAATGATCATCTGTGTGTAAACAATTGATTCAAATAACCATGCTCATAACTCAGGTTGATGGCCACGCACTTCGCAGTAGTTAACATAATATGGTTGGATAAATCAGGAGCTTTCCAACGAATGGTGAACGATTTCTGTGCGATTAAAATTGCGGAAGTTCCATTTCCCTACCAACGGCTCGGTTGTACGTGAAAATCATAAGAAAATTTACAAGCGGTTGCAATCATGTTGACAATATCAATTATTGAGAATGATCATCTGTGTGTAAACAATTGATTCAAATAACCATGCTCATAACTCAGGTTGATGGCCACGCACTTCGCAGTAGTTAACATAATATGGTTGGATAAATCAGGAGCTTTCCAACGAATGGTGAACGATTTCTGTGCGATTAAAATTGCGGAAGTTCCATTTCCCTACCAACGGCTCGGTTGTACGTGAAAATCATCACCGTCACACATTTCGTTACCATCCCGCGTTCCATTTTCGGCTAGTTAGTCCATGGCTAAAACACATTCTGTGTTAAAATAGTTTATTTGGATCTTCAGATAATTCGTCTCATGTTGTCCTCCTCTTGCTATATAATTATATTACAATTAAATTAGTTCAAATAATTCAGTTTTTCCATTATAATAATCTACCACTTTTCCCTAAGTGGTTATCAAAATAATATTTCCTGCCTGTACTGCTGAGCATTATCAGGCAGTAGAGCAGTGATAATGCAAATGAATTACCATCATATTAATTCAAACTCTACTATCATTCAGCTCGCCGCTGAGCATCGATAATGTCCAGGCGGCGATCGGGATAGCTCGGTTGCCGTTTATTACGTTGTTTGTCGGGTTATTGCCTCGTTTCCCCTCGTTTTCGGATTCGCATATCGGTAGCTCCCGATATGAATAAACTCGGCCCCTCACAAAGGCTGTTTATATTGGAGGGACCTCGAGAGAGGCGTATCCTGCTTTTGCCTTGTATTTTAAGGGCAAAGCCGTGACAAAGGATAGGAAGTTTGCCTTTTCGGAATAAGACTACCGTAGTTTCCTCCTCGAATCAAAAGCTCTGAGTGTATCCCAGCGTCGGCCTTGGGCCTCCTCTAGTACTTTAATAAATCACCTCTCGTCCCTTCCTGGCCCAGCCCAAAGGAGCCCATCAAGAGGCAAAGCAAACACAGGAGGGGTTTGGGGTGCAGTGCGAAAATAATTATTGTTACGAGCAACTATATGCCGGGGATTCTCTTGGCACACGTCCAGCCCTACAGTAGACAGAGACGGATGCGTGTGGATTTAACCTTCATCACGACTTTGTTTTTCGTCCTAATAGTATTCGTTCCAAAGAAAACAGATTATCTGCTCACGATTCTCCCGACACTTTGTGAGATTGTTGAACAGTCGGCATATATCAAATAAGCCTTTAATTGTTAGTCCCAGATTGCTTAAAAATAGCCGATTATTTCATTAACCGGCAGTCAAGCTGCGAAAATGTTAGACATCCACATTGTTAGAGTTGTACGATATTGTTCAGCTCACTAATCTACCCCAATCAATGTAACTTGTGGCTCATCAATGCTTACATATTAGCTATATGTTTATAGAACAAGTGTGTGGTGAAGAAACAGCCTTTTCAATGTTTTTACTGTCCTTACAATATTATCTCAATACGATCCTGAAAATATTACCGCATGCTCATATTTGTACCACCTTAACAGATTATTTATAAATTTATGAATAATGCCTGCAAAATCCCTGGAGTCCAGTTCCTGCCATCTGCAGATGATCTTAAAATATACTCAAAATTCGAATCTCCTTCAGACTGCAGGAATACCTGGATGCTCTGCTTGGCCCGATGCATGGCTAGGCCCAGAACCCTAAAAAATGCTCCATGATGTCGTTTCACCACTTTCAACTCCATACTTCCTGGAGCCCTGCCGTTTGAACGCAATATTCGTAGCCACAAGAACATTCAATACTTTATACAAAATTATGCTGAAAAATGTACTTAAATTTCAATAAAATTTGCTTACAAATTGATAAAAATTGCAAAAAAGCTAAACATTTTAAACCTCTATTTAGATGGTAGATTGTTATCAAGAATACGTTTTTCGCTATGAAAAATAGTTATCTATTTCTTTGCTCTCAAAAAGCTCAAATTTCAATACAATATAACATTATACAATACGATAAATTACGAAAATTCGCTCATACAGTCATGCTGCATGACTGAAACTTTTTTTATTTAAGATTCTCTGGATGAGGATTTATGTTACGAAAAACTATGTGATATTCCAAAAGTATGTAGGTAATGTGCCAACACATTATTGAATGGTTGGAAAGAGTTGTCAAGCTAAGAAATAATATAAAAAACCGAACACAATGATTCTGTCAAAGAAGACTTAAGCTGTATAGAAAGTGAAGATGGGGGATGAAGGAGTCATGAGAGGAGGAGGGTAGAGCTTAATTCGGATTCCTCGGATATTTACCGCAAGGTTTGGCGAGAGTATTGAGGGTCGGGCGCGGTGGTCCCAGCAGGTCCCCTCGCATTTCAATCTCTTTTCCTGACGTCAGCAGAGAACAGTCGCCTCGACTCCCTCGCTTATCTGAACTTTTTCACCCCCCTCAGTCCCACCCTAGCTCCACTATTCGGACTCACCTACTCGACCCAACTCAAACGCGCACCCTTGACCCTCCCCAGGTTCACCGATAACTGGGCCAGCCCTCCATGGCGAGGGCTCTTTCATAAATAACATTTTCGGCATCGGAAATACTGGCTGTTGGAGGAAGGGGAGGAGTTTCAGGGATGAAACGGTATATTATTGCTTGCCGTCTTTCAACGTCGTTGCAATTTTTCAACGGGCCATCCCATCCGTTTTGTTTTCCGTTCCCTTCATATTTCTCATATGCATCGTTCAATCATTTCTGAACAACTTGTCTTTCCTTTGTTTGGATCTACCAATACAGTGTCTTTCCAAATACACATAAATAATATCCAAAACCAACATCAACTCATTTATAATCAAAGGAGTATTTGCAATGGATTTATTAACGAGGCCAATTCAGCCTTGCACCTAATTATTCGAATATAATGACATAAAGTTGTGGGAGAATATTTGCATGGTACGAGAGAGGAGGTGGTTCATTCAATAACCTAGTGACAGGTAGATTTTTCCAAGAGGTACTGAAGATTTATGAGATTGATATTCTTGCTGGAGCTTGACAAAAGTTGTCTTTTAATTTGAAAATCTAAATTGAATTTCGCGTCATAGGAATTTAGGAACAACTTTTCGCAGTTTGCCGAGGTTCAATTCCTTATTATAGACGGAATCGGACCGACTTACACTCTAACTCTGACGATTTCATCTATAATTCATAAGACGGTTCTTCAACATCTTTCACGCGTTAGTTGTCTTCAATTGTATGGAATACAGATTTATCATACTAATGGTTCGATTTAATTCAAAATCGGTCTTGGACTTCACTCGCCATGTCTGTCCATTTCATAGAAACAGGTACAGTTAATCCTTTGATGTAATTCTACTATAGTCATGTTGGAAAGCCTGCCCGATTTGGTTGTTTTCTTTTCTTAGTGCATTAAATACACTACATGTAGTGCGCTATCGATTTCAACTACAATTTTGCTGTAGGTTCTACCGTCAAAAATGAGCTACGATGGTTCATACTATGATTATGGTATTTTTTCGTAATTACCATCCAAAATGAACTACTAAGGTTTGTACTATGATTACATGTTTTCGTAATTTACACTGTGAATCGTAGTAAATCTATCATATAGGTTTGATTTTTGGCAATTTTTCATGTTCTTTGTGATTCATCCTTTTTGGCTTTTTGGCAAATGAAAATCCTTTTTTTCTTACGTCAGTTAGGTACTCTCGATCCTCTCAAATACCGTTGTAAACAATTTGAAGGTAGTTTTCTTAATTGGTCAAATTTCAATTATATACTAAAATATTCACTAAAAATGGCTTAAAAAACGTTTAAAAACGGCTAAAAATCTTTAAATTCATATTGTTTAGCAAAAGTTCAGCCACTAAAGGTTCATCAACAACAATCCAGGGCACTATAAAATGTATGCAAAAAAATATACTTGAACTCAATTAATATTTGCTGAAAAATCTATTAACAACTGAAAAATTGCTAAAAATCCAATATGTGTTGTTGTAATAATTGTAGAATATTATTTAGTACGAGTTTATTTGTCTTATTGCCAGCAGTTAACCCTTTTTTGCCCTCGAAGTGTTCAAATTTCAAAGCAATGTAACATAATATAATGCTGTAATCTATAAGAATTCGCTCATACGATCATGCTGCATGACTGGAGCTTTTTGAAATCTACGCATTTCGAATTTGAAATTTACAAGCTCTGTGAAATGGTTATCATTATTTTATTGGTCAATTACAAAGGTTCCATATTCCAGTATTTTAATTAAAACTCCAATTCGGTGAACCTCTACTTTAGCTACATAAGAAATATAATTGTGAAGACAAATTTAATGGTCATTAATGAATTAATTTCATCGTATATAAAATTATATATTGGTGGCTTGTTACTAACGGTATTTCACAGGGAACTATACTCACTGTTCATGCACACACAAAAATTAGTAATAATAATTTAATAAAATATTAATAAAGATGAAATAAAATTAAAAAAAACAAAAATTGAAAAAATAAATAAATGAAAAAATAACGTGTAATAGTTTAAAGAGGCTTTTTATTCTAATTTAATAAATTGTTCTGTTCAATACCTACTACCGTATACCGTATTTTTTCTTTTAATCTGGTTTTCTAGTTTTGGGAAAACAGGTAATCACCTTTTTCGTGAGCATTATCAAATATGTCGTTGCCTAATGAGTTGCAATAATTCATTCTGTTATAACTCTTGTAGTAATGGGTAGTCATGTCAGAAAGTCAAATAAAAAATAATTATTAAATAATCAACATCATGAAAATTGTTGATAATTTAACAAACTGAATTTTAAGACCTAGAGAAATGTCAGAAGATTGCTGGCATCGTGTGTCGGAAGATGAGGGGTGACCCATTTTCTTCCAACATTATTTGTCTTTGCTGCTTTTGAAGTCCTTTTCACCACGAGCTGTTTCACACTTTAATAAACAGTTGGCTCCCTCGATTTCTCCCCATTATTTCCTACATCTCTCTCCCTCTTCCTACAATATCGGCTTCTTTGTCTATAGGAATCAACGTAAATTCTTCATAGCTCCCCATTTTTCACAAACCACCACAAGCAAGGGAGGAGAAGGGGGTGAAGTATTCTCTGTTTAACTACTCTCAGAAAGTCTGGAACCGAGAACAAGCGAGATGTCTGTCGTGTACAGAGGTTCATTTCAAAACTCATGATGGTCATTTGCTGAAAGTGAATAAAAAGTTTAGGGTACATATTTTGTAACAAGTAATTTTATATTTTTCAATTGAGAGTCTTATGAATGTATAAACCTACAGGTTGTTCAGGGTTTCAGTTGTTCTTAGAGATACCCAAAATACATTTGTTACTAGTAAGTTTTGCTTGTATTTTAGTGAATCGGTGCGTAATTATTCCAAGTTAGAAACATTTTGTGATTACGTGCAACAAATATTTTTGTTCGAGTAAGATTGCCTGGTAGTTGTATAGTTCGCTTGATCTAACCTTACTAAAACATATAATTAACCCACTTGAAGTTGAAAATCCCAAAAGTTTTTTACGCCGAAATTTCCGTTGGTGTGAACGGAAGTGTAGTGCTTGAAAGCATTTATTTTAAACTATGATAAGTACAGCTGAATTAGGCATAAATGATGTATAATATATTATAAATTATTGTTTTATATATAGTATAAATATAATAAATCATAAATCATATACATTATATTTCCTCCTTACTGGTTTTGAAACTGCCACTCCCAGGTAAAACGTGGAGCATTTTAGCTTCCAGGTGATCATCTAGGTGTTCCTTGCTATTTGCCTTAACCCATGGGTTAACTCCACCATTCCATTAGCCTAATATTACATGGTAGCAGAGCGTGGTTTTAAGCCACTCGAACCCTCCAATATTAATGGTCTTAATACCTCTTCCCCACGCGATGCTCCACAAGTTATCGCTTTTTAACAAATTATCAAATCTCACCACTAAATGTTAGCTGCTACCGCTGCTGTACCTATTGCTTCCCTTTCCCTCCACTCTGAACTACCACCCCACTGTTCCTATCTTGCCTCAGGAATGAATGAATGAATGAATGACGCTTCATTTAAAAATCTATACAAAAAATCTGTCCAAGAAAATCTGTACAAATCTATCCATCAGGAGTGTGATGGATATAGATCCCCTCCTTCCTATTTCTTGAAATTTTCACCTGCGAGGTTATACCTGTAGCATGTTACCTTTCAGGTTATCTTCTAGATGTTGCTGACTAAAAGGCCTCAGGCCTTTGGAAGTGACCCCATTCTGTGACAGTTCTACCTCCCCTCAAATTCAACGTACTGCTCTCACTCATTCGTTACTATTCCTTCATGAATCGGCCAATAGTATCCGATGATCGAACGAACGATCTGAATGATATTGTTTGTAAAGGTTCGTAGAATTCTACTAGTTGTAATCATGCTGGTAATCTAAACATTCATTCCCAGGATAAATGGATAATAATTCAAGTACATTTTAACCAATCAATTACTCACTCATTTCAGCTCCATTAAGTAAAATACTTTAGTAGAAAGTAATCTCCATAATTTGCATAAAGCTGGTGAATTACTAGGACGTTTTAACGTAATTACTTCACGTATTCCCCATCAATCCAGTTTGCTCCGCTCGCTCACACCTGTGGTACCTGCCATTACGAATAGTTTGAGGTTCTACCAATAAAAAGAGTCTTTTCAGTGACATTTTTCTTATTATGATTGACATGTTAGTCTACCTTGTCTTTCCCAACTCAATAATTCAATATATCACTACCCTCCGTCAGTTGTTGATGGCGGGATCGGAAGTGAGTGATAGTTTATTTTACGTATATAAAACATTGGTTTGAGTTTGCGTGTCAACTAATTTTATATTATTTATAAACGGAGTGGAACCGCATCTTCAAAATTTAGGATACAAGATTGTGAGGGTTAAATAAATTATTAACATGGAAATGTCTTATGGCGTTTCCTGTATCCCTCCATGCAGTGGAGGTACTTGGCATCAGGCTACTCATCCAAACATAAATTTTGTACTGTTCAGTAAACCGCGTTAGTAATATGGAATAAGATTGTTTATAGGTCATTAATTAATATCTTTGCGTGTTGATCAGCTGTATTTTGTTCCAAAACTGTATAAGCAGCACATGTTTGCAAAAAGTGTGATTTTGAGAATAATTTCTGTGAGATGTAAATGACATAGTTACTTTTCTTTCGGAATTTTCCTGTTGTAAGCGAATAACGTGCAAAAAAGATGGTAACATTTTTCGCGAAGCACTTTTTTTAATCCCATAATAAGACATAGGTATGTTCATGTTCCAAAGGATTTTCGTGCAGTGAAGGTACCTACTCGGCATCAGGCAACTATCACAAATGAGAATTTTGTAGTGCTCTTCAAATTTACGCACCTTGAAACGTAAAAAAAATTTGAAGGTGATTGAAACGTCTTCCATTCGTGGATTGCAATGCCTCATAATTGCGAATAATAAATCAAAACTCACCAAACGCTTGATGCGCCCTTAGACGAACCACGAAGTCAAAATACATTAACCTATAAGTACCTATATCTATAGGTACCTATGTATTTCTTGAATATTTCGTACAATTTATCTGGACATATAGTCACAGTGAAAAAATAGGAATTATCTCGTTCCAAGGTTGTCTCGATAGACCCATATAACTGATTCCTCTATATATAGACTTGGGGTTCGAAACCTTAGCGACGTCCGCGATGGTAGTTTCACCTCAAAACTGGACTATGGATAAATCGGTTTCCCTCGCGGCCAAGAAGAAAAATAAAGTAGAAAACCTCTTAGACTCAAGAGATGAGGAAGTTCAGATGGAAAACTTGGGAAACAAAAGTTCCCTCATTTAACTAAATTGAAGTCACCAGGAAGACGGAAAGTTCTTCCTTGATTAGACCAATCTGCCCCGGAAGGCAATTCTAATTGAATCGCGGTCAGAATTAGAAGGGCACTTAGGCCAAGCGAAGTTCTGCTTGGGTCCCACTAGATATATACTACTGTCTGAATACTAAAGTGAGTTTTCACATTATAAACTTGGACAGGAATCGACTAAATATTTAGAACATTCCAAATTCTGAAATTATTGCGATGGCTTTCATGCTTTCTTCAAAAATTAGTTGATTCGTTAACAAAACGAATTCGGGAGGGTAAACAATTTTTTTTTGGTCGATTATGAAGGTTCATTATTAAAAATTATAATCTAAAACTCCCAATATGCATGTAGACCAGTATTGACTAAACTTCTTTATATTATTACCCTCGATTATCACCATTTGTATAATTTACTTTTATGAGTTGGAACTCTGCGGTTTCGATTTTTTCTCTAGTTATAAATATTAGATATTGCTGAGGTAGTCTCATTATTTATTCTATATAGTTGGACAAAACAACAACCTATGTAACTGGCAAAAGTTGTAAGTAAATAAATGGTGCACAGTTGTAGGTGACACACCCAGTTTCCAATCTTTCTTTACTCCTAAGATCAACTGATGGTGTCCGACTATTTGCTCAAGAGCTGGACTCAATGTTGTCGGTTCGACATGTGGGGTCGGCAAAGTGGTTCGACAACATTATTGTTCGGTTAAAAATAATATAGGAGCTGTGGATCACTTTTCCCCTGTTCGCCACATGGTTAGTCCTTTCACCCAAGTTCAATTCATATTCTTCCATATCTCGGACAGTAGATACATACATCTTATCACTGCGTTCAACTATCATTATATTATTTTATCATTATATCATTATATCAAAATTTTGTATCATTTTTATACCAATCATTTTTTTCGTAGATTAAGTGTTACTATATTATTTGAAGTTTTGTATTATTTTTATATCAATCAAAACAAAGTTGAGAACAGTTAGTAACACCGGTAAAAATTCGAGATATCACAAGTTTAGGTGGGTTAGTCCAAAACACGTTTTATTGTTTATATTATAATTTTTTTAAATATACAAACGCTAGTGCATGGCAGGAAATGGCTTTGATATACTAAATGAGTCGTATATAATAATTCTTTAGAAGTGGCTGAACCTTAAAAACAATTTCCAGTTTCTATTATATTTATATCCGTTAATGTTCCTATCTATAAACTATTACTATCTATAAAATATTCCATAACTGAGAGGCACATGCGAACATGACTACGGCTTACGGATTTGCAGCAGCGGCCAAAAAATGTTCCTGAAAGCAAGCATAGTTGCACTATATAAATGATTTAAATAAATTAGTCCTGACCGCTGAGGCGTAAAAAGGGAGAAAATAAGGTTTTTCTTATGGGCATGATTGGATTTGTTAGGGCTGCTCGTGATTCGTTTGTGCCCTACTCTCCCATGGGCTTGTTTATTGTCGTTTCTGTCAGTCTCTGAGTCACATGACCAGAGTTATGAGCTGTTGTTGGCCTGCTGGGACATGTTTGAGTTTGAACCAGTCATCGAAGAAGTCTGCACACTCGGTTTAGGAAACCAGAGTAGCTAAGGGTGTACACAGATGGATAAGCGGATGGAGCACGAAGGAATGGAGGAGCTGGTGTTTATTCTGTGCTACATTCTATTGGTGATCTTGTGAGTCAACTGGCTAGTAATTTTGACGGAGAGGTACGTGCTTTAACGCTAGCCCTGGAGATGCTTATCACCAATCATGTTTCTCAGACCGTCATCCTCTGTGATTCCCAAGTAGGAATCATTGGTCTCTGCACAAATGGCTGGACCAGTTCCTAAGACGTGATCCAGGAGAGATGACTAGTTGAGACGCTCCTTGACTCTGGGGCAACATTTCAATGGATCAGTCCGCATGTTGGAATCGGAGGAAATGAGAGGGCTTAGCAAAGAAATGCTTCCAGATGGCCATTCCGGATGTTCCAGCATTGTTGCCGCTAGGAGTCTCATTAGTCAATTCCTAAACGAAAAGCTCCAGAAATCACAGCAGGGGCTTGCAGAGCGCAAACATTGGGCCAGCCTTATTACTGTGTCCAACCGAACCCCAACAAGTCTTCCTCGCCAGGTGTCGGTAGCTGCCATGATTATCTGAATGCCCATTTGTATTGGATTCGCCTGTTGGATGACCACCGCTGCTCCCTCTCCAACTTAGACGTCGCCATGAGTTCAGACCGTTTATTTTAATGTCACTCGAATTTAGGACATAAGACAGACTTTTAACCTTGACAATACCAACTGGTCAAAAATTTCCATATTATATTGGGCTGCCAGAAGTTTAATGGCTCAAACCTCATGACATTGCGGCGTAGGAAAACAAATCAAAGATGACTTCTTAGGTAATAATAGAGGGCTGTGTTATTTAAAATTTGAGTAATAATTAGCAGTGGTTTTTCAATAGACGTTCGTTAGAAGGCAGACTATCGAAGAAGCCAGATTTCAGATTGAGTGTCCTGGAGTAAAGTATTCATTTACGGCATACGGACTACAGGACGGTCCATTTAAAAATTGAAGGTAATAACGGACGCACGAAAAATGGTAGAGTCGTGTGTTGTGGTTTGGGATATTTAAATTCTCCTTATAGCTGAGGGAGAGACAGAAAGACACTAAAAGTTACGGTTGGCTAATTTATGGAAAAAACCCACGCCTGCCAAACAACGCCGGTTCTCCAATTTGGTAATGTTGCACGAGTATGTCATAGAAAGCGTTGCTCAATCTACCAGGCCAAGCTACAAATCTCGACCGATTTTCGTGGTTCTTATATTGTTCCATTACGAATTAGATATAATTTTGGAACGTATGTCAGGAGTTTCAAATTTCATCGTGGGATGGGGTAACATTGATACATCATGATGTTGTAACAATTATAGCCCGATTTTCGTGATCTTTGTTTGTTTAACAATGAATGCGGTTTAGTTTTAGATAACATCTCAGGAGTTTCAAATTTCATTATGGAAGGGGGTGAATGGAGATCGCAATACTAATAAATCGTGTTGTTTCAGGTAACCTCGTCCGATTTTCTTGATTATTTTATTGTTCGAATATGAATTTGGTCTAGTTTTAGAAGGTATACCAGGAGTTTCAAATTTAATTATGGAAAGGGTGAATGTAAGTAGGGGTAAAAGTAATAAATTATGATGTTTTAACTAGTTTCGTCTGATTTTCGTGATCGTTTTGATTAATTATGAATTCTGTCAAGTTTTGGAAAATATGCCAGGCGTTTCAAATTTCATGCTGGAAGTACAATGATAGAAATTTACAGTCGGTGAGGAGGTTAATGGAGGGGAAAGGGTAGTTTCAAAAAGTCATGTTATTTTTGTTTTAGCGAATTTTCTTAGAAAATAAAGCTATTGCAATGGCTCCAAAAATTTTAAAATAAAAATTTTCTAAAATTTTCTTCATCGAAATCTGTTTTGAGGCATTCTGAAATGATTTCTGGATTTTAACGCTTTTTTATATGTATATAAATATGTATGGGTCATTCCAGACGATAACTCTCGATAAAAACTTCGTTCTCTCGCCAAAAAATCAAGCATTTCAAAAGAAAGGATGAGTTCGTTGGACAACACTTTTTGAGCACATTAAATTGGTCATATTTCAAAAAATGTACTTAAAAAATCACTAAAAAAGGCAAAAAACCGGTAAAAATTAACACATTTATATTTTTTAGCAGAATGCTACTTGAAAAAAATTAATCGAACATGAACTAGGACATTTAAAAATTTAAGCACAAAATTGTACTGAAAAATGTACTTAAATTTCATTAAAATGAGCTAAAAATCGATAGGAACACTTGAAAAAATTGTAAAAATCCACAAAATCGTTCGTTAATTGGAATATTACTGAGAAAAAGTTAATTTGCTATAAAATGTTTAATAAAATTTTTATTTGTCCCCAAAGTGCTCAAATTTCAACAGAATTGAACATAAATGTAATACGACCATTTATGAAAATTCGCTCATACGATCATGCTGCATGACTGGAACTTTTTTCTCTTATTTTACCTCACACCAAAATTACGGAAAATCCATCCTGAGGGACGTCCCTGCAATGTATGCATTACTTACCAATATGTTTTCAGACTGAATTTTCGTCGGCTTCGTGTTGGCTTGTGTGATATATCACAACAACAACATTACATTTAGGTGTTTTTTGTTTGTTTGAGAAACATATCATGGCGGCTCTGACGTAGTTATATTGAACAAGATGAGATCTCGTTTGAAGTAGAGAGGTGGATTTAGCTTCAGTGATTGAGTGCCGGCTTCGAGAGGATCAGCGTGGGCAGTCCTGGATTACGATCCCATCTCAAGTACTCTTCCATGAGGCGACCGGAAACCTCGAATTTCCAGACAAGCTGAGCCGCCGCCTTCGGACTGGCGGTTTTCAAGACCAAAATCAATTGGCCATTACTAATATCATACTTTACTTGTGCGATCTTCAGATACCTATACCAGTAGGGTGGTTCAAAAAAAAAAAAAAGTTCTGGGATTTCTTGTCCCCATTGTTTTATTTTATTTATTTTTTTTTTTTTTGCTTCCTCGGTATGTCAGGATGACCCTCCTAAATTTTTAGCAAAAAATATTAATCCTAACCACTTTACCTGGGTCGATTTTGGCCAGTTATCGACCGCTATCGTAAACCAACCTCTAAATTGGTGCCGTGGTGATGATTTGAAGGACCTAATTTTTTTGGGTCGATTTATGGGTTTTCTCATGAGCTGAACACGATGAACTTATTTATTTTACGCTCCGTCCACTAGGTATCCGGTAAACTGGCAGAGGGCGCTGCTTGAAGATAAGTAAAAATCGAAAATTTCACCGAAAATGCTGTCACCTGGTTAAGAATCGTACTAGAAACATGCTATTATGGTCGGATAATATGCTTTGGCATGTTCTGAACATGATTCCGTTTTTTACTATACTTTTCCGCCGATGATTGCTTCGTTTACCGGCCATAAACCTCAAATTAATTGTAGGGAAATATACAGATTCACCCTAATTTCACCGGAAATTATGTCGCGTTGATAATTCAAGGTCCCAAAATACCTTGTGGCGATAAAATTTGATATTTTCTAGGATACTCGGTACAAAGCCGTTGGTAATTTGGCAAGGACTTGAACCAGCATTGTACTTATTTGCCAAATATAGCGGCAAAATGGAGAAAATAGCTAAATTTTCCCATTTTTCTGTAAAATTCCTTAGTTTCTATCGGTTTTCCGGGGTCAAATTCATAGTTCTGAATTGTCTGAACTGTGATTGGATCGTTTGAGCGTAGGGTTAGCTATTGTCAGCGGTATCGGTCACGTGTAAAAGCTTGTACAATGGTATCGGGTCGTTATGCGAATAAGTACAATGCCGGTTCAAGTCCTTGCCAAATTACCAACGGCTTTGTACCGAGTATCCTGGAAAATACCAAATTTTATCGGCACAAGGTATTTCGGGACCTTGAATTATCAACGCGACATAATTTCCGGTGAAATTAGGGTGAATCTGTATATTACCCTACAATTAATTTGAGGTTTATGGCCGATAAACGAAGCAATCATCGGCGGAAAAGTATAGTAAAAAACGGAATCATGTTCAGAACATGCCAAAGCATATTATCCGACTATAATAGCATGTTTCTAGTACAATTCTTAACCAGACGATAGCATTTTCGGTGAAATTTTCGATTTTTACTTATCTTCAAGCAGCGCCCTCTGCCAGTTTACCGGATAACTAATGGACGGGGCGTAAAATAAATAAGTTCGTCGTGTTCAGCTCATGAGAAAACCCATAAATTGACCCAAAAAAATCGAAATCCGTCCTTCAAATCATCACCTCGGCACGATTTTAGAGGTTGGTTTACGATAGCGGTCGATAACTGGCCAAAATCGACCCAGGTAAAGTGGTTAGGATTAATATTTTTTGATAAAAATTTAGGAGGGTCATGCTGACATATCGAGGAAGCAAAAAAACAATGGGGACAAGGAATCCCAGAACTTTTTTTTTTTTTTTTTTTTTTTTGAACCACCCTACTATACCAGTGTGATAACATTTTCGGTGTGAATGACTCGATAGGTATCGACACTTTGCATACATCTCAAAACTGAGAATAGCTCAAAATCGGAAATAGCTTCGGATGGCGGACGGATGGATTATTATAAATATTTTAAATGTGTATATTTTATATGTGTGTGTGTGTGTGTGTGTGCGCGCGCACGATGTGTGTGTATGAAGGTGGAAGGGTTACATGAAAAAAATTGTAATATTTAATCAATGAAATATTTAAAAAAATATATAATAATAAAAACCATCTACTCCCCGAGTTTGAACGAAATCGAACCAAAACACGATAAAAAATTAACGTTTGCGCATGAGCTCAGACTTCTATTTATGTAACGGCGGATTAAAAGAAAAAAAAAAAACCGTCATAATTTGTTTGTTTACGTTTATGGATAAAACTATGAGCTAAACCGTACAATCCCTGATAGTTTCATAAAAGTCGGTCCATTAATCTCACAGTTTTGTCGGTGTCGATCAATTTTAGTTTTGCCCGTGCGCTTTAGTTATTACTCCACCAATGGTGACATAATTCATCGGCAATCATTGCATCAAATTTCATTACATTTTAGCATATTATAATACGATAGATAGTTGAAGGAAATTCGCTCATACGATCATGCTGCATGACTGGAACTTTTTTCCTTTTAATGAGCAGAAGCTATTAGTTGTTCGCGCGTGGTTCTGAAGAATGCCGGCGTCCTGAGTTGTGGACGTCCGCTCTCTAGACAGAACAGTAATATTGTCATGAAATTTCGATTGTAGACTCAGGGGTAGACTTCGATAATCCATATCCCATCATTACATCATCAAACTAAAAGATATTCAAATGATTTTATAGTTTTTATTGAGTAAGTATTATTTTCTTTATTTCTCCGGAAAATGAAATTTTTATTGATTTTCCATATAAATTGTGTGTTACATAAATTAAATAAATAAAGTCAGATGCCCAAAAGTAAGGTTTTCCTCTCGGTTTGCAGAGACGTTTTCAAATATTATAATATAAGGAAGGGCGACAGAGCCTATATATCAAACAGGCTACACCTCCCTTCCTTCGACTCCTATCGGAAAATAAACTTCACTATTCGATTCGGCGCGACTGAATACTTCTAAAACAACGAAATCTAACATGTTTGTATAAATGTTAACGGAGGAGAATAGCATGTCCCTCCAAAAGGCCGTTTCGTCCCACTTTGTGTCGGATAAATGAAGTTATGCTTTATAGACCTCGTAGCGACAAGACTGACGTGCAGTTTTCACGCTAACCAAAATGTTTTGGTGGGTGGCACTTATTTTCAACTACCGATCCATTTCTTGAGTCATTTCATTCGTTTAGGCCAAGGAGCTGCGACCTCGTGAGCGTTGATTAACCTTGTGGTGTAACCGTGGGAACTCGGGTCCGCACCCTCATATTTCACTGAAGACACTGGCAGGAAGCTCCTTCCGTTTAGAATTCCGTCCTAGTTTGGAGCTGCGTGGTTACTTCACTACAGTACTTAGTACTTAGACACTTCTTGAACCCACCTTGAATGAACCGCTTTTTCGGATTAAGATTTTAGCTTGAATCCTAATGAAGCCAAGTATCTGGGCATGACGCCAGATGTGAAGCTCAAGTGGAAAGAACAAGAGGGGAAAAAAAACGAAACGCTTGCATACGAGTCTGCAACACATTGGGACATTTTATGTCTTTAGTTGAAGACAAGTATGTGTTGCAGACTCGTATGCAAGCTCTAAGAGCCACTCAGCTGATCCGGACTATGGGCATCGTCACGTAAATGTGCTAAAGAGACTACATACGAAATTACAGCTTCCTAGAGTGTAAAACATAGAAATTAGCCTTAAGAGCTACTCATCTGATCCGGACCCTGGGCATCGTCAAGTCAATGTCCTAAAGAGGCTACATCGAAATTACACCTAGAGTGTAAAGCATAGAAATTACCTATTAAAATGATTTAACCACCGCTTTCAAATCAAACCGTTCTCGCAATATTTCTGAGTGTACACAATTATTCAAGTAACCTTGCTCATAACTCAGCTTGTTGGCCACTCACTTCGCAATAGTTAACATAATATGGTTGGATAAATCGAGAGCTTTCGAACGAATGGTCAACGAATTTTCGGGATGAAAAACGACGAAGTACCTACCATTTCCCTAGTAACGACTCGGTTGTAAGCGGAAATCATCAAAATATTTTCGTGAGCAATTTTCCGTGACGTTTTTTTAGTTTATGTGCCATAGCAAAGACATAAAATGTCAAAACTCAGCCCTTCGTACCTCAGTAGGTAATTTTCTGTTATGGTGCGCGTATTTAATTACCATAACCAAGATTAACTTCTCAACCAAGTGACAACAAAACAAGCGGTATTGTTTACTTTATCCATTTATAACATAAACAAGTGGAAAAGCCCGTGTCACCACGGGATGCAAGTACAAACTTTAATTATGCAAATAAAAAAGCAAAATCTTTCTGTTTCAACTTAATTTTTATTTATTCAAGTTGTATTAAAAAAAGTTACATTCATTCAGTTACAAAATTTATTCTAATGCTCCCTCTACCGGCAAATTCTACAACTTTCCCTCGTTTTTGCACTTTTTCTTGTTTTTTAATATGAAGGAATCTGATTTATAACTTGGTAGAATTATCTGCACCAGTTTTCTTCATGCCGGTCAGTTTAAAAAAAATTTGAAGAGAATCGGTGCAGGCGTTCAAGCGTTATCACTTTGTATGTATCCTATTATTATAATAGATAAATATAAAACTACGACATGAATATTCCGAAACAAAGCGAAAGTACGAACAAGTACGAAAGAAATGCGCGATAAATCGAGAGCTTTCGAACGAATGGAGAACGATTTTTGTCCGATGAAATGTAAAGAAGTTCCATTTCCCCAGCTACGGCTTGGTTGTACGTAAAATCATGAGAAAATTTCGTGACACTTCCGCGTCACCCATTCCGCGTAACGTTTTCGGACAGTTAGCTCAACGCTAAAGCATTTTCCATGCTAAAAACTGAACACGTGTCAAAACTCAGGAGAATATTCTGGCTTATTGGCCGGAGATTCACCATGACTATCGTAAACAAACTGCTACATTTTCGGGTGTCAGTTGTGCACAACTCAAGGGTTGCTAGATGAGATGGGAGACAAAGCCGGACACAGTTGGGAAGCGACCCCATGAGCGAATTTTTGAAGAAATCTTCGACATTTCAGTCGCTATTGATCGTGTAGAGAAATTTTAGTTTATGATTTTGATAGACAAACATGGAATCAAATTATTAAAAATAATTAGGAGGTACTCATTCTTTATTATTATTAAACTAATCTTGTAGATTTAAAGACAAATGTAGATAAATATTCATAGATTTCGATGTCCAATGTGGTCAGTATGGAAGGCAGTTGAAATCTTAACAGTATCCTATCAAAACATCATCAAATCTTGACTTAAAATAAAATAACATACCGACGTCATATGAAAGAAACGTATTTCCACAGCCGATCGATGATGAGGCTTTATATTACGAGTGATATGCAGTCAGTTGCATTGGAATCTAGTATCCTACAGCAAGAAATTGACAGACAAACTGTAGTCTCTGTGCATCTAATGACAGCCTAAATTATGGGGAAGTGTCACTTGGCTTTTCCGTAGCAACAAGAAAGAAATTGAAAATATTTAATACTAGCATTAAATCCCAATTATTGTTGATTTATCAATGATTCGATTAGGTAAATTCTTGAATTTTAACAGCTTCATGTTATTTCTTCACTCTACTATTTGATAATTATATCCAATATCGAACATATTGGTTATTGAGGTACATACCTATCCCGTATTACCGATTTTTACAACTAGCGAACGGCATTATTTCAATTTTTGACTGATTTGTCAACTTTAAAGTTTCTGAAAACTTGATACATATTCTTATAGGAAATTTTACGCTGATTCCGAGTATACCACTTATTAGTATGCTAAAAAAATTATTTCGCACAACAAATCGCAAAAAACAGGCTATTTTGAAATTTTTGACTACGTTTTTGAAAATTTCAACCCGAAGATGTAATCCGATCATGCTGGCCAACGAACTTGAACTATAGTTTGGTGTCCTTAACATTTTAAAATTTGTTTGAAGTTTCTAGCGCAGTTCTACGGGCAGTTATCGTCTGTAATGACACATACATACATACATATATACATAAAAAAATGCGTTAAACTTCAGCATATGATTCAGAATAGCCTGAAACGGATTTCTGCATAAACATTTTTCAAAAATTCAAATTTTACAAATTTTGAGGCGAGAGAAATAGCTTAATTTTCTTCAAAAATTCGCTAAAACTCATTGAAAATTGTACAGAAATGAGTTCCAGGCGCGCAGCACAAATATTGATGTATGAATTTTTCTCTCTGATACGCATCATGCTAATATTCCAATAAATACTTTTTTGTTCATTATAAGGAATTTGTTTGAGAATTACAATTTAGTGCTGCTTTGAATACATTTTCGTGAACCGATTATTTCATCCAGTAGGTTAATTCGTTCCTATACGATAATAGTAAACGTATCACATATAGGATAATTACTACATAATAATAATTGCTATCCATCATCTGGAAACCACATAACACTTTGCAATGGACAGCTAAATAAAGCTCTGAGAACCTGAGGTTAAAATTTGTGCTCGTGTTCTCCTGATTTAATAAACTGTTTGTTTTGTAATATACGTTGGTTCCTAATCAAACAATCAACAGCTCAAAATACCTAATCATTTTTTGGTTTTTTGAGTTTCTTAAAATACTTAGTAATTTTGGGTGTTATAAGAACTTTTATAAAGTGCCATATAAGTAATTAACAAACTAGCTAGACAGGAAACGTTCCAATCAGTAAATGATAACTAAATGGTAAATGGTTCGAATACTAACTAGGAGTTTTGCAACAAAACTCCGCCTGTGGGGAAACTCTGCTGTTGGTGGACAACCCCATAGCCTGTCCCAAGCCAGGAAAAAGGAGGAGGGAACCTTGCTGTAACCTGGGTGACTCTTACTTGAACCCGTCCCAGGAAGTAGGCGAACTTTAACACCCAAACCGCTGAAGCAGCAAGGTGGGTCTGCTTGGAGGTCCAAGGGGGCAGCCCCCCCAAACCAAGCTAGGGTACTGTGGGCTAATAACTCGCATACCTGAAATCTGAACTATTAAAGAAACCAAGACGAAAAAACGCCGGATTGATAAAAAGGGGACGACTTTTGGCATGAAACGGATAACCAGACTTGGATTTTGGAACGTGCGGACGTTATCGGAAGCTGGCAAGCTGAAGCAAGCCACAAAAGAGATGCTGGACTACAAACTCGACATCCTGGGCCTTAGTGAGGTGCGTTGGACGGAGTTTGGTGAGATTAAAACCAAGGAGGGAATAACTGTCCTGCATTCTGGAACGGATCATGAGCGCAGAGACGGAGTTGCCTTCTTTCTAACACCAACAGCTAAACATAGCCTAATGGAATGGAATCCGATATCAGAGAGGATTATCATGGCCCGCTTCAAGACAAAAGTTAGAAACGTGACAATATTCCAGTGTTACGCACCCACGGAACCATCAGATCCAGATGTAAAGGAACAGTTCTATGGAGAACTGCACAAGAGCCTCGAAAAGGTTAACAAGCGTGACATATTGATTCTGATGGGTGATATGAACGCCAAGGTTGGGAGCGAAAATGAAGGTGTTGAGCATATAATGGGTACAAATGGAATGGGGGTAATGAATGAAAATGGTGAGATGCTCATTGATTTGTGTGCAAGGTTTGACCTGGTGATTGGTGGCACACTCTTCCCCCACAAAGACTGCCATAAGGTCACTTGGAAGTCACCAGATCATTCTACCCAAAATCAGATTGATCACCTAGCCATATCCCGTAAATTTCGAGGCTCCCTCCATGATGTTAGGAACAAGAGGGGAGCCGATATAGGTAGTGACCATCACCTGATCGTTGCCAAGGTCAAGATTAAGATTGTGGCTGCTGGAAGGAAATTTGAGTCGCGAAAAAAGAAATATGATCTCAGCAAGTTCAAAAACCCAGCCATAGTAAAAGAGTTCCAACTTGAGCTGAAAAATCGTTTTGAGGTGCTATCGCCGTCGGACTCGATTGATGAGAACTGGCAGGAAGTTAAAGAGATCTACCAAGAAACGAGTGAGAAGGTCCTAGGTTTCAAGGAAAGGGGAAAAGCGGACTGGATGTCTGAACGGACATGGGATCAAGTGAAGCAGAGGAAGGAAATAAAGGCAAAGCTAAACCGATGCAGGACGAGAAAACAAACTCAAGAAATACAAGTGGAATACTCGGCGAAGGACCGGGATATCAAGCGGAGCGTCAGGGAGGATCAGAGGAAGTATGTTGAGGGCATCGCAGAGAAAGCGGAAGAAGCTGCAGCACGAAATGACATGAAAGAACTGTATGAAATGACTAAGCGGCTAGCAAAGCGAAAGTTTAACTCAACGAGGCCTGTTAGGGACAAGGAGGGTAAACTTCTCACACTAGAGCAGGACCAGATGAGCAGGTGGAGCGAGCATTTTGCTGAACTCCTCAACCGGGATGTAGCGACAGCAGGATCTGCATCGGGGCAACAAGTACCCGTACCTCCGGACCCCCTCATATCTGTTGAAGTGCCCAGCAGACTGGAAATTTCCTCTGCTGTCAAGTCTGCAAAATGTGGCAAAGCCCCGGGGCTTGATAATATCCCTTCAGAGGTTTTGAAGAAGGGAGAGCAGATCACAGTAGATCTCCTCTATCCACTCGTTCAGAAGATTTGGGAGGAGGAGAAAGTCCCCAAGGAATGGAAAGAAGGGGTAATAATTAAGTTGCCAAAAAAAGGTGATCTGACCAAGTGCAACAGCTGGAGGGGTATTACACTTTTGTCATGCCCATCCAAGGTGCTATGTCGAATCATCCTGAACCGCATAAAGGATTGCGTCGAGAGGAAGCTGAGGAAGGAACAAGCTGGGTTTCGTCGGGGTCGGAGTTGCGTAGACCTCATTAGCACTCTCCGCATCGTAATTGAACAGAGCCTTGAATTTCAGAGCCCATTGTTTGCCACTTTCGTAGATTTTGAAAAGGCCTTTGATTCTATCAGTCAGGTTTTCCTATGGAGTACGCTGGAAGAGTATGGGATCCCACCAAAGCTTATTAACATCATTAAAGACCTATATGACGGGTATGAATGCAGAGTCCTCCACAACAACAACCTCACCACCCCAATAACAGTCAATACAGGCGTGAAGCAGGGTTGCTTGCTCTCGCCGACCCTGTTTACTCTGGTGCTTGACAAGATTATGAGAACAACCATAGGGAGTAGAAAAAGAGGCATTCAGTGGGGCTTGAGGGAGAGGTTGGAGGACCTTGATTTTGCAGACGACGTGTGCCTGCTTGCCCAGAGGTACCACGACATGGAGGCGAAGCTTCAGGGTCTCATTGAAGCCGCAAAACATGCTGGCCTGAAAATAAATGGTTCGAAAACCAAAGAAATGCGGCTGAACCCAACAAACGAACTGCCCCTAGTAGTGGAGGATAACCCAGTGGAGAGAGTGGATAATTTCACTTACCTGGGAAGTATAGTGACCACACAGGGCGGAACGGATGAGGATGTAAAAGCACGCATTCGAAAAGCCAACAGCGCCTTCGTCCAATTATATCCTTTGTGGAGAAACCGCACCATCTCTGAGAGGGTTAAGCTGCGCATATTCAACACAAATGTCAAATCGGTGTTGTTGTATGGAAGTGAGACTTGGAAGATGACGAAGAACCTTGAAAAGCGACTTCAAGTTTTCATTAACCGCTGCTTGAGGAAAATCGTAAGGGTCTTCTGGCCGGCCACGATCTCAAACAGTGATCTATGGAGTAGGACAAATCAAAAACCCATAGACATGCAAATCAGAGCGCGCAAATGGAGTTGGATTGGCCACACCCTCAGAAAACACGAAGAATCCATCGAGAAAAGGGCGTTGACATGGAACCCACAAGGTGGGCGGAAATCTGGGCGTCCGAGGAAGACCTGGCGAAGAACGATTGAAGAGGAAATGAGACAGGCGGGGAAAACGTGGAACGAGGTTGTCCGGCTGAGTCAGAACCGAACAAGATGGCGGAGTTTCGTCCAGGCCCTATGCTCCCCCAGGAGCCACAGGAATTAAGTCAAGTAAGTCAAGTTTTGCAACAAAAATCTCAATATTACCTACCACTTGAAATTAAGATTATCCTATGAGAAGAATTGGCTGAAAGAGAGAATACACAAGTAATGGCTATAACATAAGAGATAGAGAGTTCCTTTTTGTGAAAAAAGGGACAAGACTACAAATGATTTTGGTCTATTGGACAACTTTCTAGCGTCGGTTGTCTAATAATGAACGGTGTAGGTCGGTCCTCTAAGAGTCACAGCTGTTCTCTTAGGATAGCGACCTACGAAAACCCATGAAAACCGGACATTTGTTGGCCTTTCTGAGAAAACCGGACATTTGGCGTTTAGAGCAAATTTTCGTCCTGACAGCTTGGTGAAAAACCGGACTGTTCGGGCCAAAACCGGACACCTGGCTACCCTGGCTAGACAGACATACCAATAAACAATATACAAGATGATAATAAACAATAAACATTAGACAGATATTCCAGCATTTTCAGAACTCGGTTCTACGATGATCACACATGCGCCACGGTGTTTCCGAAAAGGTGCTCTCCAGCGCGAACTTCAAGTTGACACCGGAGATGAAGTGATTAAAAAGCGAGCTACTTACTGCCCATCTTGTCAAACTGTAAGGTCACGTAAACGAGGAAGCTGTTGAACTCGTCGCTTTAAGCGTTTGAAACCACATGACCTAGTGAAGGAAGTGAATGTGAAAAGTGAGAGAGATATGGTACTTAGTTATCTTGCACCTTATCTTGCTTCTTAACCCCTGAAAAATGTATATTACTAAAATCAGTCAAATTATTATCTCTATTATCTCTATTATTAATAAGAATGAAACTCCGTCTGTCTGTCT
The DNA here is from genome assembly GCA_030762985.1 of Adelphocoris suturalis. Taxonomy (NCBI): domain Eukaryota; kingdom Metazoa; phylum Arthropoda; class Insecta; order Hemiptera; family Miridae; genus Adelphocoris; species Adelphocoris suturalis. The sequence continues at coordinate 6,283,206 of CM061047.1, forward strand.
GTCGTGTCTATGCACGGCCAAACGGCTGAGTGGGCCGGATCTACGAGTGGGGGGATCTTTTTGGGATTTTCCGAAAGGTGGAACGAGCGAATTTAAAATTTTCTAATCCCACCCGAACCATGGGCCGTAGGGCGGGAGGGGGGTCGAAGTAAGAATTAATGTGCGCTTTTTCCACTTCCCCGCTTCCCCTACCCCTCTAAACGGCCGTCGAAAATTCCGGAAAAATACGGGTTTCGTAGGTTTTCCTACGAGGAAGACGACGGCGCAATCGGATCGCGAAAAAAGTATCGGGAAATGCGTCAAAAAAATGCGAGAGTACGGACCCGTTTTCTCAAAAAGTCCGACGAAAAACTACGTTTTTTCCCATTAAAATATACCCCGTAAAGGTACGTTTTTCGGAACGGTTTTCGCGGGCGAAATACAGCTTTGGGTCCGCCGAATCTGAATCCGAAATCGGATATCGAAAAAAGTGACGTTAAGTTGGTCAAATCGCGAGCGGAAGCGAGGAGAAGCGTTTAACATCAGAAATTAATTTTGCCGTGTTCGCGAGAAGGCTCTGGGAAGACAGAGGTCTTTGGGGTTCGATAACTCAGGTACAGGTTATTAAAATATACCCCGTAAAGGTACGTTTTTCGGAACGGTTTTCGCGGGCGAAATACAGCTTTGGGTCCGCCGAATCTGAATCCGAAATCGGATATCGAAAAAAGTGACGAGAACTCGGTCAAATTGCGAGCAGAAGCGAGCAAAGCGATTAAAATGATTCTGCCGTGGACGAGAGAAGGCTCAAGAATTGACGTGAAGGGTTCGATGTCACAACATTGCGAGGCGAGCAGGTATGCCTACATAGGTACCTACCTTGCGAGCGAAGCGAGAGCCATTTCAAATAATAAATACGGACTTTGTCCTACACATATACAGGTATACCTTGCGAGCGAAGCGAGCAACATCCCCGAATAAACTTTTCGTGGTTCCACGTAGTTTTATAAGATTTAATTTGTTTGTAATAATTCCCAACTGAAAAAAACGTCAGCCAAGTTGGGTGGGCAGTATAACTTCCTCAAGCGAGCGAAGCGAGCAGCATCCCCTACAGAAGTTAAGCCTACCCTTAGAGATCTACCGTTTGCGAGCGAAGCGAGCAGCATCCCCTACAGAAGTTAAACCTACCCTTAGAGATCTACCGTTTGCGAGCGAACCGAGCAACATCCCCTAAATGCCATACTTTGCAAGCGAAGCGAGCAACATTTTCTACATGCCAGACTTTGCGAGCGAAGCGAGCAACATATCCTACATGCCAGACTTTGCGAGCGAAGCGAGCAATATTCCCTACATGCCACACGTTGCGAGCGAAGCGAGCAACTTAATGGGGGGTCTGGGGGGCTTGCCCCCCGGCTGGACGTGGAGGCGAGCGTAGCGAGCCGGAGCGGCTAGTAGTTAATATGAGTTTACTCGGTGCAATAAAATGTAAACGGTGTAAAAATAAAACGGGTTTCAGAAATCATTGTGAAGATAAACTTTTAAAAAATATTGGAAAGGTCCTTTTCTAATTATAACGGTTTAAACTTAGAGCACCCCCTAATCTTTATTAAACCATGAGATATACCTGTTTCTAAAGTTAGTATTAACGCTACAAGCTGATACATTGTGGCATAGACATGTTCAAATTCTTCGCAATTTGTTGGGTGTTGTTATAGACATACATACAGACATTGATGAATGAAAAAACTTACGCAAATTCCCTTTGCTGATTTGGCTCTTCAATTCGGTACTAAGCAGGGACGGATTAAAGGTGGGAGCGGTGCGGTAAATGTTTAAGAAGGTAATATTTCATTTGCATTTTCATCTTTAATAAAAAATGTACTTTGTTCATTTAATTTCATCGTGTGTGTTTATTAAATAGTTGTTTACTGCTAAAGTAAATTGAAAAAAATAAAGAGTGTATTATTATTTAATCCTGTGTTACAATATAAAAGTATAATTTATAAATAATATTACATCACGAGGACTGAAGTTCTCCAGCGTTTTATGTTTCGTTCCGTGCCTTTTTCGATATAATGTTGCCAAAAAATTTACTTACCTATAATCATTTCATTATTTGTTTATTTTATTTTTTTTTTATTTTTTGTGTGTACATGGATGTTTTTTTAACCAAGGTAAAATTTGTGCAAATAAAAATTATGAATGAATGAATGAATGCCTTTATTTTCAAAACAAATGCGATATTTGAACAGAATAAATGCAGCTAACACACTGCATACGGTAGAAATACTATATGTATAACAGATAATTTAATAGTAGTGTTAGTTATATTACGTATTATAACTATATTCTAAGCTAACAAAAGGCGATTGAGGCATGGCCGGTTAGGCCGTCTTCCTTTGGAGCCGGTTCATCTATTAAAAGTCGTTAACAACGTACCTAGTTGTACAAAACATTTTTTTTTTTTAAATATACGAGTATTTTATGATTTACTTGACTCTATAAACATTTTCATTTATTGTTGGCACTAAATATTGCTTTTCATATTTGTTAGGTTTACATAACATTATCGAGATTCACAAAATATTTTATTATAATACTTTATTAATTATAGTTAAATCCTCTTATATACAATTGTAATAGTAGCAACAATAGTAGTAAAAATTTTCATTTTTATTTCTATCAAAATCATTACCTAATTCTCTTAACTAATCTGTTCAAATTTTCGTTTTTTTTTTTTTTTTTTTTTTTTCTTTTTTTCATTTTTCCACATAGACTACCACCACTCCCCCTGCCATTAAGGAAATTTTTATTAGCATCAGTCCACATCGAATTATATTCTGGGAACAATTTTCCTTGTTTTTCAATACCTTCCTGTAAGTTTCAAATAGAAATAAAGTACTATAGCGTTCAAAAAACTTTATAAATAGAAATTTTATTTTTATCTAAACAATCACAATCTAGCACAAAATTGTAAGCTCCTTTACAGTAAGTTCTTCTGAAATCCTTTCAAGGCCATAGTTATAGTCAATCAGCCAGGCTTGCTGTTTCGCCAGTTTTCGAAGATGACAGCGTGGTATTCTCTCGAAGCTGAAGTTCCACCTCTTCACGCGTCTCCTCCAAGAAGTTACAAAGGGTCTCAAAGCCGGTAGGGTTGCTGCAGCTAAGCCCCACCGAATCGCTCCAGGAAAAGACGAAGTCCCTCCAAGAAAGTCTATCCGCGTTCAGCCTGCTTCTCTCTCTCCAGCTCTTTTTTCGTATGATTCTTCGTAACCTCAAAAGTTTCGATCTATTCAACCTAACCCTTTCCGGATAATCCTGGTCTATACTTATGCCACTTCTAGACGACAAGTGCCCGGTCTGACTTAAAATCTTCCATTTATCTTCGCACCTTAGAAACGTTACGATCACAAAGCCGCCTCTTGTTGATCCCGCATTGGAGTAAGCCACCGTAAAAGTCTCGACAGGAATGCACACCTTCAAGACGTCTTTAAAAAAGATAGCCAATTCATCAGGAGAAACACTTTTGTCTTTGAAGGATAAGCCTTTAACTATAATATTGTTTCTTCTAGCCCGTCTTTCCATTTCCTCAAATTTATCTGATATCTTGAGGTGCTCAGTTTTTAGCCATTCAAACTGTCGTTTCATATCCTCGTTTTCTCGCTTCAATATATTTATGTCCTCGTTAATTGCTTTAATATCGGCACGAATTAGTTGGACGTCTTCTTTTGTAGCCAACCTTGCTGACAAAGCCTCATTTTTGTTGTCGATAAGGGTGCTTAATTCTCGCAAGAGATCCTCCCCAGCCAACATCGTAGTTTTCTTTTTGGTAGGCAGGTCCGAACCGTCCTCAGCTCTATCCCTTTTCCTAGACAAGGCCGGCGAGTTAGGTTGACTCAATGATTTTCCGAAGTAATTATCTATACGGTTTTGACTCATGCGACCGCTGGGTGATAAACGGGTACGAAATAAAGTTGCAGCGGATTATTATGAACGAAGCTCTTGGTGACGAAGTACGCTGGACCAGACAAGAGGGGACAAGATACACGAAGGAAAAGAGGGGACCTTAATCCCATTGACAAATTAATATCTACCGTCGGTACTCTTCGCCGTAAGTCGTCAATAATCGGGTAATTCAAGTACACTCAGTCGAGAAACATCGGTCTTCTTCGCCCAAAATCGTCAGCGATCGGGTCTTTCAAGGTCGCTCCGTCGAGAGAAAGGAGGCCCGACTCTTCCAGGAAAGAAAAATGTACTATTAACTAGATGAAGAAAGATACACAAAAACTCACCCGAGTTAACAACTGAATGAATAATCCGACACACCAGTATTGACTGTCTTACTATGCACAGTTAGAGGGAAATTGAAACAGTTTAACCCACTGAACTTGAAAGAAAATATGGAGAGATTTAAAGTCCGACACGCACCAGTTGACTGCCTCAACGCGACTCAGTCAAATTATTATAGTTAATATAATATGAGTTTACTTGGTGCAATAAAATGTTTAATGGGGAAAAAACGACTAGTTTTCAATGAGTTGGCTCAAACGGGTTTCAGAAATCATTGTGAAGATAAACTTTTAAAAAATATTGGAAAGGTCCTTTTCTAATTATAACGGTTTAAACTTAGAGCACCCCCTAATCTTTATTAAACCATGAGATATACCTGTTTCTAAAGTTAGTATTAACGCTACAAGCTGATACATTGTGGCATAGACATGTTCAAATTCTTCGCAATTTGTTGGGTGTTGTTTATAGACATACAGACATTGATGAATGAAAGTACTTACTCAAAGTCCCTCTGCTGATTTGGCTCTTCAATTCGGTACTAAGCAGGAACGGAATAAAGGAGGGGGCGGTGCCCCCCCCCCCCCCCCAGAGGCAGAAGAAAAAAAATTCTTGCGAGGGAATGTCAGAATAGAATCACGCCGTCGCGCTCGTACGTTGACAAAAATACGAGTATAGATGAAGGAACAGATTCAAGAAGTGCTTGAGGGAAAAATCATCAAAGCAGGTTGACAACGGTAGTGTTGAGTCCGTGTCGTGCTGTCGTCCATCGTCGCTGAGTAGAAGAGCAGTAGAAACCAAACTTCATGTTAAATACGAACTCAAGTTTTTTTTTAGTGTTTGAGTTTAGCCCCATCAAGAAACGAGCATGGAAGATAACATCTTTCTTCGTTAAAAAACATAAGGCAGCAGGTAAGGAATACAATTTCAATTAATAGGGATACGTATGTGTTCATCAGTTTATTTAACAAGTTACGGTAGGAACCTTCTGTATTTGTCTCTCGTTTACCGATTTTGGTAACGGTAACCATACATAAATCAATAGCCATAATTCATAATCAACCTACCTACTGTTTCGACGAAGGAAGAAACGAATCGTGTTTTCTTAACTGATTGCAACCAGTCTTTTTCAATTGAAGTGAATTATTCACTGTTTCACATTTACCAGTAATACACAAAAAATGTTTAAGAAGGTAATATTTTATTTATATTTTTATCTTTAATCAAAAATGTACTTTGTTCATTTAATTTCATCGTGAGTGTTTATTAAATAGTTGTTTACTTCTAAAGTAAATTGAAAAAAATAAAGAGTGTATTATTATTTAATCCTGTGTTACAATATAAAAGTATAATTTATAAATAATATTACATCACGAGGACTGAAGTTCTCCAGCGTTTTATGTTTCGTTCCGTGCCTTTTTCGATATAATGTTGCCAAAAAATTTACTTACCTATAATCATTTCATTATTTGTTAATTTTATTTTTATTCATTTTTTGTGTGTACATGGATGTTTGGTAACCAAGGTAAAATTTGAGCAAATAAAAATTATGTTTTTCGTGTTATTTTTACATGCTTGATATAAAGTGTGGGTCTGTAACCCCTAAAACTGCTAGTTTTTCAAGGTCTTTTTTCAAAATATTTCCGGGGGGGGGGGTTACTCCCGGTAGAGGACCGCTTCCACCCACGAATTTCTATTAATCCGTCACTGGTACTAAGCTGATTTGGTTCCTTGATGTATTATGATCACTTTGCAATGGACTGTAGTGTTCGCGCAATAAGTTTATGTGGCAGAATGCAACCATCGTAAGAGAAATGTATAAATAAAATTCTGTATTCCGAGACAATATCAAGGTATAGTACCTATTTCTTCAATAAATACTATTTTTGAGATGAGGCACTTAACAGGTTTTTGAGAATTTCAGAATGTTCATTCAAGGGTTTGTCTCTTATTAAGATTCTTTCAATCACCAAAATGGAAAAATTAGTCCTAAAGAACCCTATTCTACACGACGAGACGAATACATTGATGCGTAAAACTGAATTATGAAAATTGTGTCGCTCAATAAGTATTCGCATAACGCCTTACAATCATTCATTGTATTATTTCATTCAATTTTCAAATACATGGACAGCTCAAGGACTTTCAACAATTCCGCTTTGGATATTAAGTTTTTAATATAGTCTTTACAGAGTACTTACTCTTTACAAAATATAACTCATGGAAAAATGAGTAAAACAATTCACTTCCCTCTGTATAGAACATGCTTTAAAATTAATTTATTCCCTTACTTATATAATTTATTTCTAATTGCTCTTACTATTGGATAACATTTTACCTTTCGGTCCGTAAATGTATTTACCGCTCCTCCCAATTCATTTCGGTATTGCCAGACCACACGTTTATCCTCGCTAAACCAAGCCAGGAATCCGGCGGTCAGCAAGCCGATGGTCACCTCCAACCCCGACAAAAGCCCGCCCCAATCACGGAGCCCTGAATTCCGCCAGAGTCGGGCGAATGACCGCAAAATGCAGCGAATCCTAGGGCTCGTCCAAGTTAAACGTCGAAGTGCATGAGAATGAATCGGCAAGTCGAAAAGTCAACGATACGATTTTTATAAACTTTGGAGATCAGTAACTGCCAAACTTTAATTAAGATGTGTTGGGTTTGTATCCATAGATCGAAGTATCAAATACTTCCTTCTTTTTGTGTGTATACATATGAACGCCTGGCGGGAAAAACGTTGGATGTTACATGTTTTCGAATTTTTTTTCTCGATGGAATAACGTTGGTTGTGTCTTCAGTCACGTGTTCCTGGTGTTGTTTGTTGTCATAGAACCCGATAAAGCTCTCTAATTTTGGTAGAAAGGAACAAAGTGGTCACTTTTTCTAATGGAATAACGTTGGATGTGAAAGCGCGCTTTTCACAATCATCTGCGTGTTCGTTCATCATGCTTCACACCCATTAATAGTCCAATTCCTACTCCAGTTTTAGTTGTTCAATTACTGTTGTGAAGTTACCTGTTTAATGTATTGACCCGTTTGAATTTTCTATTTTTGTGCTACGAGAATATAGTTTAATATAGTTTAGAATATAGTATTCTTTTTCATCCTCAAAGTTAACACTGCTTTTGAATCAAGGTATATAATAATAATCACAATGTATTCTCAGGCGAATACCGCCTTTTGCCCTGATTTATCTAACTGATCGTGATCATAGATTGTTTTACAAAAACCTTCCTGCAGTTAAAAAAAAAGTAATTTCATGTACTTTTTCAACCATTTTATTCACGTTTTATTTTTCTTTTAATATTGTAATGAAGTTTTTCGAGTTCCAACCTATGTTGAAGTTTGATAATCAGCAACTATCCCAAGTTCTTTAACACGTCACGTGTTAGGGGGTGGAGGGGAGTACATAAGCCGATTGGAATAAAAAGTAAGTAGGTGCCTAAATACTAATAGGTGCCTAAAATAAAGGTAGTTAGATACCCTATAATTTTGACTTTTTTTAATGACACACCTAATAGAGGGGGGGGGGAGGGGTAAAAAGATTGGAATGGTACCGAAAAATGAGAATAAACAAGGTAGACACCTACAATTTGTTTAGTAAGTAGCATTAAAATCTTGACCAGGAAAAATAGTATAAATGGAAGAACGTTGGATGTTCTCTATGGCATTGATTAGGATTTTTAATAGAGTCGTTTTGCGGTCAGCAGCCTCCTTCAAAATTTTGCATATGTAACATCCAACGTTTTTCCCGCCAGGCATTCATATGTTTGAGTTTCTAAATTTCCGCCACTACAATGAAAAATTCGCCACTGAATTATTTACTTACTCGATGTTGTTATCTGTTGATGGTTATGATTCGTTGTTTCATGTGGTTTGTTGTTGACTTTATTTATTCTATTATTTCTCAAGTGTTATTGAAAACTGCACTGCACATTTGTTTCTCGTTAAAATGTATTTGTTGAATTGGCCAATCATTGTTTAAAACTGTAATGCTTATCACTGATAAGAGGGATGCGCTATCAAGCGTTCATGAATAAGTATTGCCAACCCCCTTTAAAACTTCCATGCACGCTTCATCTTCTACTTTCTGTATTTATTTTCTTCTTCTAGGGGAGTAATATTGATATTTTGAATTAGGCAATGAGTTTGCTGTATTAATTTGCCTTTAGAAATAATCATCATGTTTCGTCTTCCACTTCTTTGGGATGTCATCTCATCGTCGCAGCTCTTTGCCACACCTGGACTTCTGAGGCCTACGGACTATTTTTACAGATGATACCAGGGTCCTGGCACACTGCGCTCTGGACGTAGATTTCGCCATTTCTAATTACTACCTTCTCCCTTGCGCTTTTCCGATCGATCGTTTTCCAACCAACACCTGTTGAACATTTATTTTCTACCTTTAAGAAGTGCACTTCTTTCTTCAGCACAGGTTCATTTTCTTAATTGAGAACTGTGTAGTTAAAACACCCTGTTGGGTGTCTACAGTTTTTCCGATTTATGGATGAAGTGCTGAATCGGCGATTGTAAGGCAGCCCTACCACCTCTTTGTCCTGAACCGGCTATATCCTTCTCCTACAACTTTACTCCGTGATAGCCTGGAATCTCCGCAAGCCTCCTTCTGGAACCTTTTGGAGTGGAATTTAAGGTCAGATCTGCACAATTTATTCCTCTATGGCCATAGATTAGGGTAGGTAGGGGCATGGACAACAATTGAACTTTAAATACAGTGTACTCTTTCTGTTTCTTATCTTTTTTTTCATATCTCCCTCTTCTTCTAACTCTGTATTTTCGCTACTTTGCCCTCTATCATTTCAAAGCTATTTACTTACTATTCTATTCTAAGATATCTTAGTGGTCCTTCGCCTTCAACTCCCTTGGTTATTACTCTGGGAGTGACTTTGGTACCTACTCACAGCTCTGGTCTCAATTACAAACAACATAATGTACTTACATTCTTTTGTAATAAATGGCATTAATAAACAAACAAAAATATCTATTTCTTGTAATTAGATTTTCCTTCGTCATTCCTAGATGTATTGCTGCATTTTCTGATTCATGCTTTGTTATTGCTGCTTACTTCTTTGACCAAAAGAAGAAAAAAACACGGGAAAAAAAAAAAAAAAAAACACGAAACTGAAAAACATACTCAAACAAATTAATATATGTACACAAATACACAGGAACGAGTGCCGCATAGTGGGAGGAAACGAGCGAAAACCGCCACATTGACCCGAAATTGAAATTCATTTTTTTAGCGAAGAACGGTTTTATTCAGTTCCTAACATCCTACGGAGTTTAAAAAGTTAGTTGGCTGAGTTAAGATCAAGTTTTGAGTATATGTAAACTACACGAAACTTGACACTTCTGTGTAAATCTACGTTATTTAGGGTTATTTTCATGGAAATGCGCTGCGGTTCTCGAGCGCATTATATTTTTCGTTCCATTTTTAATAATCTCCACTAGTGCATTTATATTGAGTTTAAAACAGGAGAGAATGTAGCTTACTCAGTTGATTAGGAATGAACCAGTTATTTTAATCATCTCCTAAAGTCCCGGGGAGTCTCCCTATCAATTCTTCACTTCCTAGGTATGAACAGGAGAGATTTTAGCTCACTGCGCTGATAAAGAAAGAGCCAATATCTGCAATCGTCTCTTGGTGTCCCAGAGAGTATCCCTATCAAATTTCAACTTCCTATGGATAACAGGATATAATGTTGCTCACTCAGTTGATTGGGAAAGAGCCAATAATTGCAAGAGTCGTTTAGTGTCCGAAAGAGTCTCCCTATCAAATCTCAACTTCTTAGAAGTGGACAATTCAGCTCTCTCAGCTAAGTAAGAATGAGCTAATCTTTTCAATTGATTACTAATGTCCCAGGGAGTCTTCCTATCAAATCTTAACTTCCAAGAATGCACTGGAGAGATTTTAGCTCATTCAGCTGATAATAAAAGATCCAATAATTGCAATATTCTAGTACCTACTGCTTACAAGTACATACTACTCAATAGTATACCTACCATGTAACTATTGGCTTCTTCTCACATTGTTAGTTCACTATGGTAATTTAGCAATATTAGTTTATAACTCAGCGTAATAAATCAGGTTTCCTTGACACTACAATGGATTAATGGATGTTGTGATAAAATGGGAGCATTCCAATAAGTGGCGAACGATTTCCCTGATATGAAAGCTAAGGGAGTTACACTTCGCTAGTGACTCATTGGTTGTACGTTAAAGTCAATAGAAAAAAATTTGTAGTGACACTGTATTAACTTGTTTACGAGAATCTGAAAGAAGTAAAGCTTGTTTTAAAAGTAAAGTGTAAATCAAGCATTTTAGTTTCTCCCTTGATGGGAAAAACAAAAGATCATGGATATGCCTAGTACCTACTGCTTACCAGTTGGTACCTACTACTCAATTGTATACCAACCATGTAGTGCCTTCTTTTTTCAAGATTATTCCATTATGGTTACAAAACAATACTAGTTTTTAACTTAGAGTAATAAATCAGCATTCCTTGACACTACAATGGCTTAGAGGTCATGAAACATCTTGGTAAAATGAGAGCATTCCAGACAGTGGCGAACGATTTTCCTACTATGAAAACTATGGGAGTTACTCTTCCCTAGCAACGCCTTGGTTGTACGTGAAAATCAATAGAAAATGTGCCGGTCGGGAAAAGAAAGTGTCGCGAAAAATTCCTTGAACCCCAGCCAAAAGACATATCCATGTCAAAATGAAAAATCGTATTCACACCCCGCTAAATTTTTCGACGCGGTGCGCCTATAGAAGTTTACACTTCAAACATTTCAATTTCTCCCTTGATGGGAAAAACAAAAAATCATGGATAAGTCTAGTACCTACTGCTTACCAGTAGGTACCTACAACTCAATTGTATACCAACCATGTAGTGCCTTCTTTTCACAAGATTATTTCATTATGGTTACAAAACAATATTAGTTTTTAACTTAGAGTAATAAACCAGCATTCCTTGACACTACAATGGCTTAGAGCTCATGAAATGTCGTGGTAAAATGAGAGCATTCCAAAAAGTGGCGAACGATTTTCCTACTATGAAAACTATGGGAGTTACTCTTCCCTAGTAACGCCTTGGTTGTACGTGAAAATCAATAGAAAATGTGCCGGTCGGGAAAAAAAGTGTCGGTCGCGAAAAAAAAGTGTCGCGAAAAATTCCTTGACCCCCAGCCAAAAGACATATCCATGACAAAAAGTGTCGCGAAAAATTCCTTGACCCCCAGCCAAAACACATATCCATGTCAAATCAAATGGAGGGAACCGCTTGAGAGAGAGAGACTGAGAAGAAATCTTTTGATAAAATTTTAATTTCTCCCTTGATGGGAAAAACAAAAGATCATGGATATGTCTTGTACCTACTGATTACCAGTAGGTACCTACCTACTACTCAATTGTATACCAACCATGTAGTGCCTTCTTTTCACAAAATTATTCCTTTATGGTTACAAAACAATATTAGTTTATTACTTGGAGTAATAAATCAGCATTCCTTGACTCTACAATGGCTTAGAGGTCATGAAACATCTTGGTAAAATGAGAGCATTCCAAAAAGTGACGAACGATGTTCCTACTATGAAAACTATGGGAGTTACTCTTCCCTAGCAACGCCTTGGTTGTACCTCTAAAAAATTAATTTCTGTAGAAAAAAAAGGTCTTTGGATTTGGATTCATTAACATCACAAATAGGTTAGGCCAAGGCCACGTCCGAATGAGCAACTTTTTGGGGTTCAAAATGCGATGTGTCCACTGTTTCCTCCCACTTTGCACAGACACCTAATGCACAAGCTGATCAACACTGTGGATGCCCCCATTCCATGTGTCCAAATAGACATAAGGGGTGTTGTAGTCGTCGAAAATCAAATATTGGGAATCAGTGTACATCGTTGGAATGGTATGGTGTGGTTTAGGGTGATAAACCTGCATGAAAACTGCACCGAAATCAACCCGCTCCAAAAATATTGTCATTAGAGAGTTTTTGTATTTCGCGTATTGGTGTTTCTCGTAAACACGGAAACAAGCTGTTAGAGCGAGCACGATGAATGCTAACCTTTTTGCATCGACTTCTCGTAGCGTTTTCGTAAGCCCGAGGAGAAGAGAACTGTTACAGAGACGTTAACGTGACTCTTGTAGTGAATCACTTCTCAAAACTCAAGACAACACACAGACACAAGTGAAAGATGTGAAGTGAAGTGTGTTTTTTTTTTTCATTGTCTTGTCACAGTAGACAATTTCCAAAATATAACATTAATTAAGAAACAACGACTACTTACCTCTACATCACATGAAAACGATTCTGCCAAGAAGAACACGAATCTTGAAAAGGTGTAAAATGAACCTTGAAACGAAATCTTAAAACTGAAATGAACCTTGAAAATGTTAAAGCTGAAATATTCGATATAACTTCGAAAGCAAGAACAAAATGCCGCTAATGACCTTTCTGGCTGAGGTGCGGGGAAAAAACACGAAAGAAAGACAAATACAAAGGTTAAACCAACAACAAAAGACAAGACGGCACGGGGGAAATTCAGGCGATTTTGTCGGGTGTGTATGTGTATCCATGCCAACTGCATGATAGCTGCTATTCTAGAGTTGCTAAGTTGTTTTTATTCTAGAGTGTTATCCTAGAGGAAGGTCAAGTTTTCGTCTCGTAATCACGATTCCGAAAAAGCTGAGCACGAGTAAAGCTGACGCTTCCCGTTCCGAAAAGCGTTTCCACGTTCTGAAAACCTGTTCTCGTTTCGGAAAGGCCATTTTCGTATACGAGAAAATGAATACGAGAAGTACAAAAACTCTCTATTATGTATGTCAAGCATCCACAGCATCACTCAGCCAAAAGAGCAGCATCAGCAGTGAAAAGAAGTCGATAAAAGAAGTTGGGAAAGTTGAGAAGTGACTAGAAGCAGGAACGATAAAGGATTATGACCCCCACATTCATGTACACGTTTTACGGAGTAATCTGTGTTAGGTATGGAATTAGTTCAACAAACAAAATAAAGTCAACTTTTTTCTTTTTTGGCTTTTTTTCCTGGAACATTTCTCTAGCAACAGGGGACTTAACACTGCTTCGGGCGCGAGGCTCGGCGTATTGTATGGCTCTCATTTTCCAAGTTGAAGCACCCTATAAATGTCGCGAAAGCTGTAACCGTACCCAACGACCTGCCAGAGCCATAGCTTCGTCCGTCTCCATACAGTTTTAAACTCCATTCACATGGAATGTGCCATTACGGAAAACGGAGTGATGTAGGTACCGGGGATCGTAAACTAAGGGTGCAGATAAAGAGTGTTGCCTATTCAAGTAAATGAACTGCTCTGGAGGTCGTATTGGGTTAAATAAATTTGCTTTACAGGTAGTCACCGAATTGGGTGAGCTGTGGGAATGCGCCATAAATGAGATTAATGTGACCCGTGGGCGTGCAATTAGAGTCTGTTGTTGAAGAAGAAAAGTCCACACCTCTATATCTGCCTCACACCTAATGCAACGCGTAGCTGGTAATTTTGAAACTATCCTCAAATTGAAAGATGAGCACTGCGAATTGTAGGAATTGCGCGATCCAGAATACTACCGAATGAAACGAATATGTTCAGGAGTTGATCTACAAAAGCCCACGACTCTACGTTAGCAAAACCAAATTATCCATAAATTGTTGAAAACAAGCTAGCTGTACTAGCATGTTTAATGCAATCTGATAGTAAGGGAGCATGCTTTCTGTCTTGCCCGACTTGTAAAAAGTTTTAGTCTTTTCCAACAAACAAGATACCGACCCCTAGTAGAGAAGAGGGAGCGCATACCCTGGAAAGAGAAGATCCCAATGGGGGAGAGGATCTAGAAAGGCAGCCGCCTGGTTAGAGGAGATAATATAGCTCTGGCTATCAAACGCAAGTTAAAATCGAATCAAAATAAAATCAAACTTGATTGATTCAGGTCCATGGCCAATACAAAGTGAATTTACAAGTTCTTACAACATTTACATTTTTTACACTATTCAAACACAAGTCTCCGCCACTCAAACCTTGTATTAAATCTAGAGAGTTGCTTCCTCTAGTAGTAACAGTAAAATCAACACTTGTACAATACTGTTCAAATTAATGGAAACACGATCGACAGACACGTAATTTTACATTTTCACCAAACATTTTTATGAAAGGGGGTACCTACAGCAATTTTGTCACTCAGGGCATCAGCTAAGGCAATGCTAGGAAAAATTAAGTGGATGAAGGAGTTTTTTGAAGGAGTCATGGGTGCAGGTTATCAAAAATGTATTGCACCATTCTGACAATTTTGCCTGATTTCTTCGCAATTTATTATTGCAATCGTTTTCACAATTAGAATGGATATTTCTCCAAAAAACGAAGTAAGATAGCCACTCAGCGGAGTGTTTTATACGAGTATAAAACATAGTGAGATCGCTAGAACATGTGAAATCAGGTTAACGGGAGTCTTCAACATTGTGGCTTCGACGATGGACACAGGGTCTGTCATCCCTCAGAGAGTTGGGAAGTGGAAGGTAGGGGAAAACTTCTAAAAGGGATGAACCATGGCTGATTAGAAATTGTATGTGTAATTGTCACATTTTACAATTGTACATACAATTTCTAATCAGCAATGCTTCATCCCTTTTAGAAGTTTTCCCTTACCTTCCATACTTCCCAACTCTTTGAGGGATGATAGACCCTTGTTTTCATCTTCAAAGCCACAACGTAGAAGTCTCCCTTCAAGCTGATTTCACATTTTTTTTTTTTTTTTTTTTTTTTTTTTTTTTTTTTTAATTACAGATTTATTCATCAGATCTAGTTAACTATTGGGGGAGGGGAAAAATGACAAGCCGATTATACATCTTTCCGTAGACTTTTCGGGTGCGCAGGAAGTAAAACATAATCTGACTTCTTATATAGAAAACTTTCGCAGCTAAGAGATGATCATGTGAAGTAATCAAACTTCGGTTCAAAGCAATTCATACAACATACAAATTTTATGCTATTTCCTTTAGCTGATGGCAGGCACAGCAGCTCCATCCTCCAAATTCAGGTGACGCAACTTCCTGCGGCTTCCTCGCAAGCGTAGAGACACCGCCCGAATGATAGAAAATTGAATTTTCACATATTTTGGTGATCTCACTAGGTGTTATACTCCTATGTTTCCGCTGAGTGACTATCTTTTCTCGTTTTTTGGAGAAATATCCATTCTAATGGTGAAAACGATTGCAATAATTGCGAAGAAATCATGCAAAATTGTCAGAATGATGCAATACATTTTTGATAACCTGCACAGATGACTCCTTCAAAAAACTCCTTCATCCACTTCATTTTTCCTAACATTGCCTTACCTGATGCCCTGAGTGACAAAATTGCTGTAGGTACCCCTTTCATCAACATTTTAGGGGAAAATGTAAAATTGCGTGCTGTCAGTCATGTTTCCATTAATTTGAACGGTACTGTACATAACTTTCGGAGGATTCTGTCCTCACTGGCAAGTCGAAGACCGGGGGTGGACGCCTTCGATGTAAAGACATCATCGTTAGGCGATACATCGAAAGCCCTCGCCCCCAGTACACGACTTGCTAGTGACGACGGACTCCTCTGAACGGCATGTAAATAATAATCAAACTTCCTTAGTCACTCAACAAGTTATCTCATTCATATTATCATATATTCTTTGTATATTATTCCACAAATTCTCTTTTCAAGACGTCCCTCTGAAGCTAGGCTTTGTCAATAGAGGAACCACCTATTGGAATTGATCCAGCCGGTGTGGGATAACCCAAGCATGAGAAAAAAATAACCGCCGTTTCAGACCATTCTAAGACCGAATCCATAAGAAAAAACCAGGTGTGCTAAAGACCACACGGAAGAAGTGTAAACTTCTATGACGATTTTCTGCTAAATATAAAAAGTAAAATTGGACATTACTTTCCAATCTGTTGGGATGTTGGGAAAGTAAAAGTGGACATTACTTTCCACTCTGTTGTTATGTTTGTAAGTAAAAATGGACATTACTTTCCACTCTGTTGGGATGTTGGGAAAGTAAAATTGGACATTACTTTCCACTCTGTTGGGATGTTGGGAAAGTAAAATTGGACATTACTTTCCACTCTGTTGGGATGTTGGGAAAGTAAAATTGGACATTACTTTCCACTCTGTTGGGATGTTGGGAAAGTAAAATTGGACATTACTTTCCACTCTGTTGGGATGTTGGGAAAGTAAAATTGGACATTACTTTCCACTCTGTTGGGATGTTGGGAAAGTAAAATCGGACAGGCTCCGCCCCTGGACCCTCGGTAACTTTCCGCCTTGAGCCTTCGGCTAAAATGCTGAAACATGGAACATGCTTTCTCCCCGCTAATTCGTAAATGTAAATAAATTTAAAACTATGACATAAATGTTCTAAAAATCGAAATTAGAACAGAGTACCTAAGTAGGTAATTTTCTGTTATGGTGCGCGTCTACAATTACTATAAGCAAGATTAACTTCTCAAACAAGTGACAACAAAACAAGCGGCATTGTTTACTATATCCATTTATAACATAAATAAATATAAAACTACGACATGAATGGAAGAACAAGTAAGAAAGAAATGCGTGATAAATCGAGAGCTTTCCAACGAGTGGAGAACGATTTTTGTCCGGTGAAGAATAAAGAAGTTTCATTTCCCCAGCAACGACTTGGTTGTCAAAACAGCGTGACGGAAAAAAACGTGACGGTAAAATCGTATTCATACCCCGCTAAATTTTTCGACGCGGTGCGCCTATAGAAGTTTACACTTCAAAAACCGTAGGTGAATGAATGTTTATTAAATTATAAATTTATAGTAACAGTATTTCAAGGAAAAAAACATGATACGCTTTGGTCTTGACGACCGTCCGCAGAAGTTCTATTCATACAATAAATCCAACAAAAATATATACATATAAATTTAATATTTACAACAAAAGTATTTATAACACATATTTGGAACATTCATAGATATTTATATTTATAACATTATTTAAAATATTGATATTTTAAGGAAGGGACAACAGGAGTGAGACATAAAGTAATTGTGCTTTTAAATACGTAGTTTCTAATTATAATTAAATTGCTCCACTACATATTCTCTGTAGCTCCACACTTCTCGGTAATATCTGATTAGGGCCAACTAATCGGGGCCGTTCAAAATTGAGATGAATTCAGGTCTCGACAATCTTACACAACCGAAGCATCTCATTCTAGCATACCCCAGGATCGGACACACTGCTATGAAATGCTCCGTCGTTTCATTCTCTGCCTTATTACACAATGCACAGGTGTCAGACGTGCTCTAGAATCCATGGTTGCCAATTAACATTAATTTACTTAATAACTCTCATATACACTTCCAGGGTAGCCCCCAACTGGAAAATTCAGGGAAAACCTGGAATTATCAGGGAATTCTTTCCGTCGGGAAAAGTCAGGGAAATGTAAGGGAATTTTGCAAAAACCACCAAATTTCAGGGAATTTTTTTAATGAAAACTTGGTGTAATAATTTAAAGAGTTTTTAAGTATATTAATTTAACAACTAAACAATCAAACGTCAATAGCGTACTTTATCATACTAGGTGCATATGATTTCATAGGTGAGTTATACTAAAATAATTATCAAGAGTTGTGGTTAAACTGTTCAAAAGTAACAACGCGACACTCACATAAAAAATGAATGGATATGCCATTGGCTTCCCTGGTATTTACATCACCTAGAGTAAACCATTTGTGAGAAAAATCAACTGAGTATTGAACTAGGGAGACGAAACGAGCAGAGTAGTGGATTGATCCAGTAAGGGTCTCAAAACTAGTTGGTAAACATAAGCTAGGACTTCTCAAGAGGGTTAAGAAGGGAGAAATTGGCCCATTGGATTGTGGAGTCATGAGTTATAAATTCACAGATCAACTTTCCAACGAACAATTTTTGTGGGATCGGAAATCAGGAAGTTATACTCTCTCTGGCAACGATTGGTAGTAGGTGAAAAAAAGTGTGAAATTTTTCGCTGTCGGACGAAAATTTTGAATCATCCCCAGAGCTAAAAAATCCATGAAGGGAAAAATGTACTTCAACAAATAGCTTCAGATATCAGATTGAGAAACCATAAAATATTAAATAAAAAACGAGTTCCACTATCTGCTTTACAAGCAGATACCATGTTACATGGATATGTCTTTGATTGGGGATTTCATAACGGTTGTCCTCGAGAGTTGTAAACAAATCCTTTAACTTTAAACAAATTCCTGGGCCGCATCCCGACTCATTCCAACAAAACAACGGTTTACTTATAGAAATGTTGAAAATAATTGTGGAGGGAAGCCACTACAATGAGTTGTTGTTAACAGTCGACTGTTGTCAAGAGGATGAAAATGTTTCCTATGGAGTGGAGTAAATGATGCTATTGCTTTACATTAAGAATATTGTAACCGGCTTATTAAAATTGTTTATAGTCCAATCAACTTAGTTTATTAATGTATTCAGGTACGTAAGGAGGGGGAAATTGGTAGCTTGAGATGTGAATATTTATCACATAAATCAAGCGCTTTCCAACGAGTGGCGAATGATTTCTGTGCGATGAAAACTGCGGAAGTTCCATTCCCCTAGCAACGGCTGGGTTGTACGTGACAAACACTGAAATTGTGACACAACTTTTGCGTGACGGAAATTTTTGGTTGACCCCCCAGAGCAAAGACATATCCGTGTCAAAAGTCATGCAGCATGATCGTATGGGTGAATTTTCGAAAATCATCGTATTAAATTTAGGTTAAATTCTTGTGATATTTAAGCACTTCGGGGGCAATGAAATTGTTAAATATAGGTAAGTAGTCTGTTTTTTTTTTTTTAAATTAAATTATACGATTTCTGTTCTAGAAGCATTAAAGGTACAATAAAATGACGAGAAAACAAAAAAAAGTTTTTGAATTTGATATTTTTTGTCAGGGAAATTTGAAGTTCCGTCAGGGAAACGACAGGGAAATTTAAAATTTCCATTTCGGGGCACCCTGACTTCGCTATAATCATGACTTCATCCTGGTTCGTGTTTGGAAATAATCGACGTTCCAGTTGAGGTCCAGGTAGATTAAATGGTACCAAGCTTGATTAGCTGCATCCCTGATGAACTGCAAAAAGGCTGTCGATTACAAATTTTGTAGCTCTTCTGCGCTTAGAACCTCAGGTATACGTCTGTGTGTGTGTGTGTGTGTGTGGTATGTGTGGTGTGTGTGTGTGTGTGTGTGTGTGTGTGTGTGTGTGTGTGTGTGTGTGTGTGTGTGTGTGTGTTTTACTCACGGTGGCCGCATTCTCCGTCACGATGCGGTCGCCAAGCAGATAGCAGGCGCTTTGTCATCCAGCGGTTGGGCTGCTGAGAGCGAGAGACTATATCACATGCCGAGTGACCGGGGCAAGAGGCCGGATATTGTTGCCGTCAAGCCATAGTAGTAGGGTCTGCCATAATCCTGGATGTCCAGGTTGTCAGTGGCAGCGTGGACATGGAGCAGACCTTGCGGGCTAAGAAAAGTAAATATGATAGAAATGATCTGCGCCAAGCGATATCTGAGCTAAAAGGAGTGGCACCTAATAACATCAAGGTCATTGCCGCGACCGTGTCATGGCGCGGGGTGTGGTGCGGGAAAAGCGCCACGGAGTTACTTGAGTTGGGCATCCCAGCAGGAGTGCTCCGTGGTATCACCACCCGCATCCTGAGGAGTTCTTACTTGTGGAACTGGTGGTCGTTTTATAGGGGCACTTCCTTTCATCCCATTCTTCCTCCTCATCCTGCAACTTCCCTTATCCCTAGAGCCGGCGTCGGGTAAACCTGGGCGTCCTCCCCACTTTTTTATTTTATTTGTTTATTTTTCAATTTAATGGTCCGCCTTTGAGGGGAGTTTCGTAGAAAAAAAACGCTGCAAATTATTTCATAAAGGTTTATTATTTTTTCAATTGAGTATGATCATAGTTTTAGTTGGCTAGCGTACGTCATAAGGCCCGTCCAGACTCCTCGGCGTGCCCTATTTCGAGTTGCGACAACCTATACTTCTATAATTATATACGCATGTTTATATTTCTTGATTTGAGCTCCTATCTATTCAAATAGTTATTGCCTTAATAATATCATTGTCTAAGTACGTACGAAAAGTCGAGAGGATATGTTATTAAATATGCGTAGGAAAAGCATTGGTATTAACACACAAATATGACCTAGGAAAAAACATATATTCATGCCTTGAAGGAACGCTGTACCCACCTCATGGTGTCGCGGCGCCTCCTCTCACTCCACCCCCCGCTCACCCCCCTCACCGCCCACCTTGACCCCCTGCCAAGCGTGCCAGGCGTGCGTCTAACACGTCCTGAAAGACACTTTTTCGTCCGTTTTTGGCCCATAGCATCTATGCGAGTAAAGCGATCGGGATGGTTAAACGTTAGGACCAACTAGACCCCAAATGGAGTCTATGTGCGAAAGAACAGGTTTTTTAAGTCAATTCTTAGGCCTTTTATGGCCCGGACGGACGACGGCGGACGGCGAACGGCGGACGGCGGACGGACATTTCAATTTTGGATTCGACGCACGTAAAGTGACAAAGTTTGAGGGGGGGTTATAAAAATTTTTTGCTACACGATCACATAGGCTTATTATTTTAAATAATAAACCAAAAAATGTGTGTGTGTGTGTGTGTATGTGAGACAAATTTTGTCGACGCTGCTCAAGCCACAATTTCTTCACCAATTTTGGAGATTCTTTGTTTGCTCTATACCAATTTTACTCAAGTAGTACGAAAATCCTCGGAAGCCTTGAATTCAATGATGGAAGAGGAAAAACGGAGGATGTAAAGCAAAAAAAAAACGTGTTTTTTTAACAAATTTTATTGACGCCACCTAGACTACGATTCTTAACAATTTTTCGTGATTCTTATTTTGTTATATTTCAATTTCAGTACAGTATCACCAAAAACCTTGGGGATTTCGAATTCGCTGTTGAGGGGGGGGGGGGGGGGGTAATTGCCGATTTTTTTTTCAGGCGCTGCCACAACCACAAATCCTGTAAGATTTTAGTGATTCCTTTTTTTTTTTGGTTTAGTATTTCCAATAATAAGCCTATGTGATCGTATAGCAAAACATTTTTATAACCCCCCCTTCAAACTTTGACACTTTACGTTTCAAGGTGTGTAGAATCCAAATTGGAAATGTCCGTCCGCCGTTCGCCGTCCGCCGTCCGGGCCATAAAAGGCCTTAGAATTGACTTAAAAAATCTGTTATTTCGCACATAGACTCCACTTGGGATCTAGCTGGTCCTAACTTCTCGCCAGCTCGATCGCTCCACACCCATGGGTGCTAGGAGCCAAAAATAGGCGAAAAAGTGTCTTTTTTGTGTGTATATTTCAAGTTGTATAGAAATTGGAGATTTATGAGTGAAAAGAAAATGTTAGCTATTAATTTTATGGAAAAAAAAAGTATTCTAAATGATACTGTTCTATTCAAAAAGAGATTTTGGATTTTAGGCTATTTTTTGCAATTATATAGATTTTTTAAAACAAAATTTAATGAAGTTCAAGTTTTTAGCATAATTTTGTACATAAATTGTTGAATGTTCTATTTCATAGTTGATAAACTTTATTTGATTAATCTTATGCTAAAAAATATCAATTTAACAATTCTTAGCCATTTTCAGTGATTTTGGCAGCACCTTTTTTGAAATTTGACCAATTATAGATGATACAGTATAGGTAACACTTTTATGTGTTGGAAAGATGACTTGGTAATAAATTGCCTTGTTTATCAACTATATTAAAAAGCGTAAAATTGTGAGATTCCGCTGCTGTAATAGATTAAACCCATTTGTGAGGTCCGAAGCTCAGAGTTCCGATACTAAATATACTATAAGCGGTGTTTAATAATTATGGACCAGAGATCTACGTAGAAGGGCTGTCTAATACATAAATAATAAACCTTTGTGTAATAATTTGCAGCGTTTTGTATCATGAAATCGATAGAGTTTTGAAAATCATATCAGGATTTTCAAATTTCACCAAGAGAGGTTTTAAATAAAGGGGGCGATATTGGTAAATCGTGATTTTTTTCAACTATTATCGTCCAATTTTCGTGATACTTTTTTGTTCGTCTATATGAATTTGGTATAGTTTTAGAAAATGTGTCAGCAGTTTCAAATTTCATGATGGAAGGGGGTGAATGGAGGGGGTAACAGTGATAAACTGTGAAATTTTTACTATATTCATCTAACAGTTTTTATTGTTTGTTCGATCCAGATTTCGGCCCAGTTATGCAACCTTGGTAGTTTCAAATTTACTGTCAGTGGAAGGATTAAATGGGGGGGGAAGGGGGGGGGGGTTAGGAGCTAATCCTGATAATTCTTCTTTTTTCTCTTGATTCTCACCAAAATTATACAATCTATTCATAGGGACGTCCCTGCAACGCATGCATTACATACCAATAAGTGTACGCTACACTATCATTGGCACTATCAGGCAATTTGTTCTTCGTTTATTGTTCACAGTCATTAAACACGGCCTTGGTTATTTCCTTGTTATTATTAAGGAAGATTATTTAAACATGTACGGTAAATGCATCGCTAATTAGGTATGTAGTTCACAGTCATTAAACACGGCCTTGGTTATTTCCTTGTTATTATTAAGGAAGATTATTTAAACATGTACGGTAAATGCATCGCTAATTAGGTATGTAGTTCACAGTCATTAAACACGGCCTTGGTTATTTCCTTGTTATTATTAAGGAAGATTATTCAAACATCTACGATAAATGCATCGCTAATTAGGCATGTAGTTATCTCTTTCTTGAAGTCTAGCTATTTGTTAGCGCTAATTGGGCTCACAGTCCAGCAATTAGATGTATAGAGCTATGGTGTAATGGGACTCCGAACTAGTTCCGCCACTAGGAGCGCTAGGGGATGAAAAACTTTAGGAACAAGGTGGATGACATGACTTTCCCCTTTTTGATACCTTGCGTCAACCCTTTTAGCTCTTCAATTCGTTATCCTTACCGTAAATCTCATCAATACTGGTCAAAAATTATATTATTCATAAATGAATGATTATAATAATGACCGGCAAAATCAAAAATAACTTGTGTCCGCCACAAATGCCCTCGTAGGTAACAAAGAAGAGCAAATCAGTAGGGTCATCGTTCAAGGCCGTATCACACTTGCATTTTTTCCGCATTTTTTTCGCATTTTAAACGCTGAAACGTGAAGAAGGCAAAGTGCGTTTTTTCAAGGTCAGCAGTGAATGTTGAAGAGGAATAACTGCAAAACAGCGCATTCTGGCGGAATGCAATTTTATTAAGTCTGTCAGGTTAGGGCTTGAAATATTGAAGTAACGTTGACGTGCCTTGTGTTTTCAAACATTGTCTTGACAACTCTTGTTCTTCCAAAGTTATTATACTATGAAGACGCACAATAATAATAAAATTAACGTAATAATAAAAAAAAAAATTGTTCCCACTAGGGACGTGGTCAAGAACGGAAAATTATTATTCGATTTTAAATTATATTTATATAAGAAGACAGGTATGTAATTTGAACTCAACAGAGAAGCAAGAGTGCGCGGTAATAATCCTCAAACAACAAACTTCACTTCTACAGTTCATTCACCTGATTCGGCATTTGTTTAGTGCAGTCTCTTTAGTGACCGGAGGGGTGCTGTTACCTACTTAACGTCATGCGAGGTGAGGCACTGGCGTGCGACCATACACAAAAGTAATAAAAATAGAAGTTCGGCAATGAAATAAGAATAATAAGAAAAGAAGTTCGGCACTAAGAAAATAAGAAAACTTCGGCAAGGAACAAGGAACAATATTTTTGGCACAGGAGAACTGGAACTGGAATGAAAACGGGAAGGTACAACGCGGTTTCCCAGTGAAACGTTACCTCCCCAATGGTTATGTTTAGCATTTTTCTTGCGTCAAGGTAAAAATTAGAACGTGTTCTAATTTTCCCAAGTGAGTTTTAAAAACGCTCCACCAGGATGCGCAATGGTCGAAAAAGCTGACCTTGGAAAAAAGCACTTCTTCTTCTTCACGTTTAGGCATTAAAAACGCAGAAAAAACGCAGAAAAAATGCGGAAAAAATGCTAGTGTGATACGGCCTATACGTACTGCTCTCCACTTCGAGCTACTCATGTTCGGATCCTCATTTCCAGATATTAGAATTAGGTGATCTACGGTGTAATGACCGGCTATTAGGTTAGGTAAGCTCCGGTTCGCTAATCGACTATTATAGTGGGAGGCTACAGTACTTCAGATCCGGCTATTTCGGGTTCTCGTACAGTCAGGGCTCAATTAGTTCAGATGTTCCACAATCGATCCAACGTCTAATCTAGAGTCAGATTCATTTCATATCGCAAGCGACCACTACACTATCGATTATTTTCCGTGCCAAAACTCATCGTCCAATGTTCCGTCCAAAAAAAAAGTCTCTAAGGTTGTTCTATCTACCTACTGATTCTTATTCTTGAATTACGATTGAAAACTGTCCACAACCCTTTTAAAGGTGTAAGCATTGTATACTGGGTTTTGATTGACTATTCGAGAATGATTTTTTCTTTCACAAGCTGATATATTGGTGATTATTATAAACTAGCAAAATTTTACATTTTAATGAATTTTAACAAACTTTTAGTGATTAGCAATGGCTTTTCCAGGGGATAAATCAATCATTAATAAAAATCTCACAGATCCGTCGATTAACTTCGCACCAGTGATGTGTGTGGTCCGTTTGACTGGATGTGAACCAATCAACTATTAAAAGCCTCAGAACATTTAACAAGCCGATAGAAAAAGTCAACATTATTGGCGGATTAGGCAATTACATTGAATATCAATGAATATTAATCCAAAATTCAATCCCTACATCAAATTCAACCTACATTAGAGGAGGAAGAATCGAAGTGGGGTTGAACCGTATTCCAACCAACCAAATCTCCAATCCAATAGAATTTTCATTCCAACAAAAAGAGATCTACCTGTCGTTTTTACATTATTCTACCAAGAGTGAGATATAAGTACCAATATTGTCTATTTGTTTGTTGTTTATTTTCTCGGAGAATGCCCGATTTACGAGAATTTCACAATAATATTATAATATAATAAATAAACTATCTCAGAAGAATCGCACAATAACATAATAATATAATAAATACATAATTTCAAGAGAATGTTCTCGTATTATGAAATCGATCAATACAAACTCAATTAAGAATTTCAAGACAAATTCGTTGTTGAATTATAATAAAATTAAAGAAGACTTATATAAACTATCTTCTGACAAGGACAAAAATCAAGGCCGTTGGAATATACCCACATCCACATTCTTAAAATCAAATCAGTAGAGATGTCTTCAAACATTTTTCGGCCGGCTTCATTAATGTAGGATGGATTCTAACAAAGACCATCGGGTTAACATTTTATCAAAATTTCAAATAAAATTGAGGAGTTGCAATGGTTAAAACATTTTTTTAATCATATTTTTTTCATAATAATATGTTTTGAAGCGTTATGAGACGGTTAATGTACGAGACGATTATGATGTAATTGAAACGATGGCAATCTTACTCTCAGCGATGTTTTACTTCAGAATTGAAAGTTACAAAAAATCCGTAATTAGGTCAAGAAACCATGGATTTCCAAAAGAAAGGATTAATTTGTTAGACAGCACACTTTGAACACAATAAAATACTCGAATTTAAAAAAAAATTATTAAATTAGCCGGGATGGCCAGGGGAGGAGCAACGCTGGAACTAGTACTGCAGGAGTCTAGCGAGGAGAGCCTGTTGCTCGTGGCCGACATTAAGTCCAAGGAGTTTTAGATATGGCGAGGCCAGAGTTTTTTGGCACACGCGTTATAAATGCAGACGCTGCCTCGTACCTTTCCAAACGTGGGACTCAACGGCACAGTCTGCAGCCAGAAAAACACACGAAACTGAAGCCTTGCTAATATTACCTAGCTTCAGGGGGACGTCTTTAAAGCGAATCCAACAATTGGAGCCCAGCCTAATTGTCTCAAATCTATTTCAATAGGACGTCCCTAATTTACCATAATTATGATAATTTACCATAATGAACTAATAATGTGAAAGGAAGGCACTAGATACAAGGTAGGTATACCAATGAGTAGTAGGTACTTGTAAGCAGTAGGTACTACACGATGGATAGACCTCTGATCAGCTGGTGAGCTCCTGAAGCTGACTGGCTCCTAAAGCTGATGGTTTCTATCGCATTCAATCTCTGAAGCTGAAATTAAGAGACGATTCAAATGATTGGCTCATTCCTACTCAGCTGACTGAGCTAATTTAATTGAGACTTTTTAAACTTGAGACACGAAACATGTATTTCACCGAGGGGAAAACAAGACATATATCCATGTACCGATGTATCTGCATGTAGTGTGAATACTCAACATCAGTTAACTAATTATCATCTCTCGAAGGTGAAAACAATGCTTCCGCTACTATAGGCTGTTATGTATATTTAGATAAAGTAGATTAAATTGATATATTTGATAAAATTGCAAAAAAGTGTCAAAATTTGAGAAAACGAACGATTTTCCTGCTATGAAAACTAAGGGAGTTACATTTCGCTAGTAACGCATTGGTTGTACGTAAAAATCAACAGAAATTTCTGTGCGCACAAAGTGTTCAAAGTTGAAATTGTTTATTATAAATGTGATGAAATTAAAATCATAAGAAATAAATGCTTGCATACGAGTCTGCAACACATTGGGACATATTCATGTGTGTTTTCTTATTATTTTCATATCATTAGGGGAAAAACTGGATTCTAGAGCCACTCAGCGGATCTGTAATCGGTCAGTTGTGTTCAGAAGCCCCTCAAGGGGCTACATACCAAATTTCGGAATCGTGGGATCATTAAGGAAATGAGATGTGAACATTTATCACATAAATCAAGCGCTTTCCAAAGAGTGGCGAACAATTTATGTGCGATGAAAACAGCGGAAGTTCCATTCCCCTAGCAACGGCTGGGTTGTACGTGAAATACAAGGAAACAACGACTCGGTTGTAAGCGGAAATCATCAGAAACACCATTTCGACGCTTGCATACGAGTCTGCAACACATTGGGACATTTTATGTCCTTAGTTGCAGACTCGTATCATCAAAATTTAACAAGCGGTTGCAGTTATGTTCACAATATCAATTATTGAGAATGATCACCTGAGTGTACACAATTATTCAAATAACCATGCTCATAACTCAGGTTGTTGGCCACGCACTTCGCAGTAGTTAACATATTATGGTTGGATAAATCGAGAGCTTTCGAACGTGAGCAATTTCCGTGACGTTTTTTTAGTTTATGTGCCATAGCAATGACGTAAAATGTCAAAAACTAGATTCTAGAGCCACTCAGCTGATCTGGGATCAGTCAGTTGTGTTCAGAAGTCCCTCAAGTGCCCACATACCAAATCTCAGAATCGTGGGATCATTAGGGAACAAACTGGACTCTAGAGCCACTCAGCTGATCCGAGATCGGTCAGTTGCGTTCAGAAGTCCCTCAAGGGCCCACATACCAAATCTCAGAATCGTGGGATCATTAGGGGAAAAACTGGATTCTAGAGCCACTCAGCTGATCTGGGATCGGTCAGATGTGTTCAGAAGTCCCTCAAGGGCTCACATACCAAATCTCAGAATCGTGGGATCATTAGGGAAAAAACTGGATTCTAGAGCCACTCAGCTGATCTGGGATCGGTCAGTTGTGTTCAGAAGTCCCTCAAGGGCCCACATACCAAATCTCAGAATCGTGGGATCATTAGGGAAAAAACTGGATTCTAGAGCCACTCAGCTGATCTGGGATCGGTCAGTTGTGTTCAGAAGTCCCTCAAGGGCCCACATACCAAATCTCAGAATCGTGGGATCATTAGGGAAAAAACTGGATTCTAGAGCCACTCAGCTTATCTGGGATCGGTCAGTTGTGTTCAGAAGTCCCTCAAGGGGCTACATACCAAATCTCAGAATCGTGGGATCATTAGGGAAAAAACTGGATTCTGGAGCCACTCAGCTGATCTGTAATCGGTCAGTTGTGTTCAGAAGTCCCTCAAGGGCCCACATACCAAATCTCAGAATCGTGGGATCATTAGGGAAAAAACTGGATTCTAGAGCCACTCAGCTGATCTGGGATGGGTCAGTTGTGTTCAGAAGTCCCTCAAGGGGCTACATACCAAATCTCAGAATCATGGGATCATTAGGGAAAAAACTGGATTCTGGAGCCACTCAGCTGATCTGTAATCGGTCAGTTGTTTTCAGAAGTCCCTCAAGGGCCCACATACCAAATCTCAGAATCGTGGGATCATTAGGAAAAAAGCTGGATTCTAGAGCCACTCAGCTGATCTGGGATCGGTCAGTTGTGTTCAGAAGTCCCTCAAGGGCCCACATACCAAATCTCAGAATCGTAGGATCATTAGGGAAAAAACTGGATTCTAGAGCCACTCAGCTGATCTGGGATCGGTCAGTTGTGTTCAGAAGTCCCTCAAGGGCCCACATACCAAATCTCAGAATCGTGGGATCATTAGGGAAAAAACTGGATTCTAGAGCCACTCAGCTGATCTGGGATCGGTCAGTTGTGTTCAGAAGTCCCTCAAGGGCCCACATACCAAATCTCAGAATCGTGGGATCATTAGGGAAAAAACTGGATTCTAGAGCCACTCAGCTGATCTGGGATCGGTCAGTTGTGTTCAGAAGTCCCTCAAGGGGCTACATACCAAATCTCAGAATCGTGGGATCATTAGGGGAAAAACTGGATTCTAGAGCCACTCAGCTGATGAGGGATCGGTCAGTTGTGTTCAGAAGTCCCTCAAGGGCCCACATACCAAATCTCAGAATCGTCGGATCATTAGGGAAAAAACTGGATTCTAGAGCCACTCAGCTGATCTGGGATCGGTCAGTTGTGTTCAGAAGTCCCTCAAGGGCCCACATACCAAATCTCAGAATCGTGGGATCATTAGGGAAAAAACTGGATTCTAGAGCCACTCAGCTGATTTGGGATCGGTCAGTTGTGTTCAGAAGTCCCTCAAGGGGCTACATACCAAATCAACGTCATTTCTGATGGTCATAATCATCGTTGTGGCCACTTGGGACAATTTTCGTGAGCAATTTTCGTGAGCAATGATTTTCCGTGACGTTTTTTTAGTTTATGTGCCATAGCAAAGACATAACTGATCTGGGATCGGTCAGTTGTGTTCAGAAGTCCCTCAAGGGCCCACATACCAAATCTCAGAATCGTGGGATCATTAGGGAAAAAACAGGATTCTAGAGCCACTCAGCTGATCTGGGATCGGTCAGTTGTGTTCAGAAGTCCCTCAAGGGCCCACATACCAAATCTCAGAATCGTGGGATCATTAGGGAAAAAACTGGATTCTAGAGCCACTCAGCTGATCTGGGATCGGTCAGTTGTGTTCAGAAGTCCCTCAAGGGGCTACATACCAAATCTCAGAATCGTGGGATCATTAGGGGAAAAACTGGATTCTAGAGCCACTCAGCTGATGAGGGATCGGTCAGTTGTGTTCAGAAGTCCCTCAAGGGCCCACATACCAAATCTCAGAATCGTGGGATCATTAGGGAAAAAACTGGATTCTAGAGCCACTCAGCTGATCTGGGATCGGTCAGTTGTGTTCAGAAGTCCCTCAAGGGCCCACATACCAAATCTCAGAATCGTGGGATCATTAGGGAAAAAACTGGATTCTAGAGCCACTCAGCTGATTTGGGATCGGTCAGTTGTGTTCAGAAGTCCCTCAAGGGGCTACATACCAAATCAACGTCATTTCTGATGGTCATAATCATCGTTGTGGCCACTTGGGACAATTTTCGTGAGCAATTTTCGTGAGTTTCCGTGACGTTTTTTTAGTTTATGTGCCATAGCAAAGACATAAAATGTCAAAAACTGGATTCTAGAGCCACTCAGCTGATCTGAGATCGGTCAGTTGCGTTCAGAAGTCCCTCAAGGGGCTACATACCAAATCTCAGAATCGTGGGATCATTAAGGAAAAAACTGGATTCTAGAGCCACTCAGCTGATCTGGGATCGGTCAGTTGTGTTCAGAAGTCCCTCAAGGGGCTACATACCAAATCTCAGAATCGTGGGATCATTAGGGGAAAAACTGGATTCTAGAGCCACTCAGCTGATGAGGGATCGGTCAGTTGTGTTCAGAAGTCCCTCAAGGGCCCACATACCAAATCTCAGAATCGTGGGATCATTAGGGAAAAAACTGGATTCTAGAGCCACTCAGCTGATCTGGGATCGGTCAGTTGTGTTCAGAAGTCCCTCAAGGGCCCACATACCAAATCTCAGAATCGTGGGATCATTAGGTGAAAACGTCATTTCTGATGGTCATAATCATTGTTGTGGCCACTTGGGACAATTTTCGTGAGCAATTTTCGTGAGCAATTATTTTCCGTGACGTTTTTTTAGTTTATGTGCCAAAGCAAAGACATGAAAATGTCAAAATATGAGCAGCTGAGAACCTTCGAGGCTCGTTCACGCCACGCTCGCGTAATTTGTTCGCGAGACGGAGCAGTCCATCGAGAATATGGAATCTTTCTCAAAAGAATGGCAAGTACGGTAGCTGAGAAGTGGTACAAGCCGCACACCCAAGTGTTAGGATGGGTTAAGGTATGAACCGAAGTGTTGATAATCAGAGCTGTGTCTCTTCGACTATGGGGCACAAGAAAGGTTATTCGATCGCTTGGGTTGGAGGACGGAGCTGGAATTCCCTACATGGAAGCCTGAACAGGAGAGGGATTTTGAAACAATGAAAGAGAACCACCCTGCCTCGATAAACCCAATAACCCGAATACAGCATTAATTAGTAGTTTAGAAAAAATAAAAATAAAATAAATAAATAAGAACACTGAGAAAAATCAAGCAATTTAATTTCTCCTTTGATGGGAAAAACAAAAGATCATGGATATGTCTAGTACCTACTGCTTATCAGTT
The DNA here is from genome assembly GCA_030762985.1 of Adelphocoris suturalis. NCBI lineage: Eukaryota > Metazoa > Arthropoda > Insecta > Hemiptera > Miridae > Adelphocoris > Adelphocoris suturalis. The sequence goes on from CM061047.1 coordinate 6,314,476, forward strand.
GGTACCTACTACTCAATTGTATACCAACCATGTAGTGCCTTCTCTTCACAAGATTATTCCATTATGGTTACAAAACTATATTAGTTTTGACATGGATATGTCTTTGCTCTGGGGGGTCAACCAAAAATTTCCGTGACGCAAGATTTGTGTCACAATTTCAGTCTTTTTCACGTACAACCCAGCCGTTGCTAGGGGAATGGAACTTCCGCAGGTTTCATCGCACAAAAATCGTTCGCCACTCGTTGGAAAGCACTTGATTTATGTGATAAATGTTCACATCTCAAGCTACCAATTTCCCCCTCCTTACGTACCTGGCTACATTCCAAAACTATGTTGATTGGACTATAAACAATTTTAATAAGCCGGTTACAATATTCTTAACGTAAAGCAATAGCATCATTTACTCCACTCCATAAGAAACATTTTTATCCTCTTGACAACAGTCGAGGACAACTCGAGGACAACCGTTATGAAATCCCCAATCAAAGACATTTCCATGTAACATGGTATCTGCTTGTAGAGCGGATAGTGGAACTCGTTTACGAGTTTTTAATTTAGAGTAATAAATCAGCATTCCTTGACACTACAATGGCTTAGAGGTAATGAAATGTCGTGGTAAAATGAGAGCAATCCAAAAAGTGGCGAACGATTTTCCTGCTATGAAAACTATGAGAGTTACTCTTCCCTAGTAACGCCTTGGTTGTACGTGACAATCAATAGAAAATGTGCCGGTCGGGAAAAAAAGTGTCGGTCGGGAAAAAAAGTGTCGCGAAAATTTCCTTGACTCCCAGCCAAAAGACATATCCATGTCAATAAGGAAAAAAAGTGGAAGTCCCGAAATCGGGTTGTATAACAGAATAATAGAAAACCAATGATGCTATTAATTAGGTAGTTCACAATTTTTGTGCATTCGAAGTTCTCACAAGCTCACATACAATTATATTTTGATGTTACATCCTAGTGCGACCCATACTTATTAACTAGTGCTGTTTGCCAAAAAATTGAGTGTTTTAAACTTCGCGTATCCCGTAGTTAAATCGAATCCTACACAATACCCCTTCTTTGTTGCTTTTAGATGCACAACTCGTAGGAATCCTGCCCCCACCTGCCCTCACATCCCTCTACTACACTAACCAGAGCTTGGACATTTTGAGTCGTTCGATCGCTTAAGGGACTTTATGAGAGACCACTGGTGTGCATTTCGGTCGATGTTTATTCATCGTCCACTTGTGTATGTGAGCGAAAATACTTTTTTTTCAAGCACCGATCTACCTCCAATTTTGCTTCCGAGACTGCAAGGCAGCGGAAGCATTGTTTTCACTTTCTAAATGAAAAAAAATTTTTGCTCCAAAATCAAAATTTCCAATCGCATTTTGCGTTTCAGAGCCTCCTGAACAAATTTGGTTCCGTGTCTGTCTGTCTGTCTGTCCGTCCACATTTCCTTGTAACAGTCATAACTTCCACAATTTTGATCCGATTTTAACCAAATTTTCAGGGATCGTGCGGGTTAAGCTCTAGATGGTCTCCTATCAACCTAATCATGATCGAATCAACGGTAGCTTCTGCGCAGGCGCTAACGTGAATTCCTTGTGACGGTCATAACGCGGTCAATGTTGAACGGATTTCGGTCAGATTTTCAGGGATGATGTGGGTAAGGTCCTTTGAGGTCCCATAAGACAATCATCATAATTGCATTAACGAAATATTCTTGTTACGGTCCTTGCAACAGCCGTTATTTCCACAATTTTGATGCGATTTTCTTCAAATTTTTAGGGATCGTGCGGGTATAGCTCTACATGGTCCCCTATCAGTTCCGTCATGATCGAATCAACGGTAGCCTCTACGCAGGCGCAAACAAAATTTTCTTGTTTAGGTCATAACTCAGGCAATTGTGAACGGATTTCGGTCAGATTTTCAGGGATGATGCGGGCAAGGTTTCTTGAGGTCCCGTATCACATTCTTCGCAATCATCAGCAGCGGTACGCTAGGCGCATGCGCGAAAGTGATGTTTTTGTTACGGTCACAGCTTAGTTAATTTTATCGGATTTTGTTCAAATTTTCAGAGATGATCCCGGTAGAGTCCCTTGAGGTGCCATACGAATCGTACGGTACTACCAGTGATTGTGCCCATCATGCCGGGAATTTATTTGCAGGGAATATTCCCGGCCGGGAATTAATTTTCTAATTTTTTCTCCTCCTTTTTAAATATTTGCTATTCCATATATGGAATACCGAAATTCATGTGCAGCGAAATACATGCATGATCCGATTTAGACGAAATTTTCAGGGAACATGCGGACTACATCCTGGATCGTCCTATATTAAAATAAAAATTTTCCTTATTAATTTCATTTATTAAATGTACCATTCAGCTTCCAATATCCCACCTCATTAATTCCCTGATGCCAGAACCGGTCGTTTCTAGTTTTCTGGAATTTAATGGTGACGTACTGTGAAGGTCACGAGGAAGCTCATGTGCCATTTCCTTGGCAGTGTATTTTTCCGTGTGCTGCACGACTCGGACCTATTCGTTCCTCGTAAGGCCAATCACGTAAGATGAACCTGGTTGTGTGTAGCTAACCGACCAGCAAGCCAATTAATTGCGTAAAGATACAGTGAATTCGTAATTATTTTTATTGCACCTTATCCAAATGATCGCTCCAAGAAATATAAAATCATTCCGATGATTTTGAAATGAAGAATATGGATAATTTGAATCTTAATCGACTTATGACGTTGAAACATGAAATGGTGCTCTTTTGGGATATTTACTATTGGTACAATACAATTACAAAGTATGGAGGGGCTCTGATCAGCTACGGGACCACTGAGACTGACCATTGATCAGCTGTAGGACCACTGAAATTCAATGGAACTCCTCTAGGACACCTCGAAACCATTACGAAATACAAAAGGGCACTGGTCAGCTGAGGGGACTTTGAGGCTAATTTCTTTGCTTATTGACTTCTGGTTATCAAATTTGAAATGGATCGCTTTGGATCACGTAGAATACAATTACAAGGTATGGAGGTGAACAGATCAGCGACCTCATAGGTTAATTTCTCTCCAAATCGACCAACGGTGTTGAAATTTGAAGTAGAGCGCCTTTGGGACACATTGGAAATCATTTATCGAAATACAGAAGACCACTTACAAGTTGACGGTCCTCTAAGACTGATTTATTTTCTAATCAGCTTATTGAAATACATTGAATATAATTAAGGATTTTCTGTCCGAAAAGCAAACGTGTTTTCCATCCAATATACAGTATAATCCAACCTTCTACAAATGGGAAGATGACTTTGATGAATTTTCAGCGTTTCTCTTTCAACACTGAACAGCTGTATCAAGGAAAGACTGGTCCTACATACAAAATTATGGGAAGTTGATTATTAGGAAGTGGGACATTCTCATTTCATTTGCCGCTTAGGGGCGTTTGGGAACCCCAGTGACGTGATATATGTAAGTGCTCGAAAATGAGGTTAGATCAGCAAATACTACTCATTGTACATTGCAGATTTGTGTTCCATAGATGAACAGTGAGTTTTTCATTGATGTATTTTATACGTTCTTTTGTATTAAAAAACAGGATATCCAACTCATGAGTGTTACCAGATTTCAAAAATTGATTTCTGTAAAATGGATGATTTGGCAAAATTGTTGTCGGGGCTCAAGTAAGTACAAAAGAATCACGTTCAAACGTAATATTCAGATTTCACGGAATTCATGTTGAAGGCAGTGTAATTGAGCTTAAATCTCAGGAGTAATATCTTAATCTCAGCTAAGTGTTCCGTAATATCAGTAGTGTTACCCATCCTTGGTCACACTCCTGAGAGGTAACACTCATGAGAATTACCGATAAAAATGGTGTCACACAGGATGATGAAGTGATAAAACTCGGGGATGGCAACGGTTTGAAACCTGTCACCAAGCAGTATGGTTGTTGATATAGGATTATTTTGTTTAAGCACCAACAACACTCGTAATTTGTGTAACACTCATGATTGAAAATAAAAATACTCAACATGTTTTTAGGCTTATTTCGCTGTAAAAACTGCTGCAACTCCAAGCACTCCACTACAGTCTCACATCTTCAACTAGACAATAAAACCTTCACATCTGACTGTTTCCCGCCATTTTCCATCAGCTTTCTTGATCGCTAAAATTATAACACTCCTGAGGTCCCATTGAGAAGAGATATGGGGGGATTGACTGAAAAACTAGTTTTTCACGGGTTGGGAAAAATCTTAAAAATGTAAATCCTTACTCTAAATAAAGAGGAACCAACTTACTGCAGCTAGTAACCCTGGCCAGTTCTAGATTGTCATTGTTTCGTAACTACCTAACTTCTACTTAGGGGACAGTAATACTCATGAGTTTCCAGGATTTCAGGTTTCATGCGTCATCACTGTGTATTGGTTAAAGGGGATTTTGGGAAGTCAAATTATTACTTCGTTGATCTCCCAACTTATACTACCTTTTTTTTCCCAAAACACTAGTTTTGGTCAAAAATTGTGACAATTCGTCGTCGGGGACATGAAAGCGGCAAATGAAATGAGAATGACCCAAGTTTTATATAGATTTTATCTCTAAATAAATCTATGAATACAGTTCAGAATTAAATACAAGAAACTGATGTACCATTATGGGAACTTCAAACAGTAGTATCTTGGAAACTATCCGGCCAGCACGAAACTGATGAGGACTGAAACTATTGTAGTCAATTCAATTCTCTACAAGTATCGCGTTAGTCGAATTCCTCGGAATAGCTTATGAGTTATAGGCGAAAAACTTAAAACGGTTACTTACATTTAGGTTACTAGCGCCGCGGCGTCAAATCGGATCGGTGCCCTAACTATACAGCGAATTCAGTGCCTATAAGAAGCCTACTACTATTGCCTGCTACGTTTGCTTTGATAAAAACTGTGGAGGTCTTCGAGATTTTGCTGGATGCCCTCAGAATTCTTGTAAACTAACGAAAGTCGAATGGTATATCCGTAAGTGTTGGAAAATGCTGCATCTCTTTGAATGTTGCTGTCCTCAGGTTTTGTATGGAGCGTCTCCAAGGACTTCTAGTTGCTGTATGTAGAACTTGTACGATCGACCTCTGCTGGCATTCTTCACTATTGTCTGGCGTTCGATCCGAGAAAAAAAATTATTTAGAGTGGCCAACTTTGAATTAAAACTGTTCAACATTTTCCCGATTTATGAATTAGTCATTCCAATCAACGAGGTCGGGAAATTATTTGATTTGAGTATTCTCAGCAAGAGAAGAAGAGTTTCGGACCTGCTCTTTCTGAACAAGGTTCTTCATGGGTTGGTCGTTGCTCCGGACTTCCTTGCCAGACCTAATCTCAGGGTCCCACCTAATAACCTAGAAATGAGGATATATTCTTCCAGAATCTACTTCAATCAATTTGCTCGATATCTCTTCCCCGGATAATGAGATTCGCAATCGAGCTCAACGTTGATTTTTTTCAGTAGGTGTTGGTTACAAGAGATATAAAAGTGATTACAAATAGCGAAACTCTTTACGATACTGTACTTCCATGTATCTACCCTAATAATAGCCGGCATAACTATATCAAAAATTTGGTCAGAAGTAAGATCTTTGTAGATTTATTTTAATACCGAGTTTCATGAACAAAAATTTTGTAATTGAGGTAATGCCCGTCTACTAAATAAACAAATAAATACTCTCAGAATTTGAAGTTGATGAGTTCAAAATTGCTGCCTGCATCTTCCCACAAACCACCAGATAGACACATGAATGCAGCCTCACTGCGTTCGGCAATGATGTTGGTAACAGTAATCATGTTGGGTGTTATAATTTTGATTTTCGGTAATCACTGTCCATAACCAGAAAAAACGGACGGTAGACCTACGGTTCTACAGTCAGATCTCTAGAGAGTTCCTGGTTACCACGGTGTCTTGATGCGGTGTACTTGAATCTAGGGAGAACCAAAATTTTGATAACAACGCTGGCTGTTTATGGTGTTTCATGTGTCTTCACACGTCGTCTCTTATCAATTTTGTAACCTGAAGCTGATTCCGAGATTCCGACATCTTGTATTTCTCCGACTCTGTTTTCCTTCATCTAGACCTCACATTCCATAATTTATTATCATGTGGTTTTCTGTTCTGTTTTCGATTCGTAGTGTTCTTTGCAAAGTGAACCTTTGTTATCGGATAAGCAATTTTTTTAACCTCGCTCCCAAAATTTTTTGGTTGCGTTTTAAGATACATGGATTTCAAAAATCGAATCAGTCCGTTGTCCGTCCTTCCGCCGTTTTATTTGTGCAATGAAAATCAGCGTGAAGTATTAGACTTCGTAAGCTTATGTATCACGCTAGTTGATTGAGCAAAGACGAGCTCGACGTGTTCCAGGCTTACCTTGAAGACACATTATTCCGACTTGTCTTGGCGATCGTTCGAGTAAGTGCTAGCTCAACTATGTTAGTGGTAATATTGGTGTATGTAGATATAAAGGTCGGTATCAATGTACAGATTGTATGCATTTTGTGTAGAAACTCACTAGAATAATACATGTTCGTGTCTTAAAAGTTTAATGTTTGTATCATGAAAAAGGTAGATATGATTAGAATGAAATTATTTTATCCGTTTTTCGGCAAACCTTTATCCTCCTATTTGTTGACTAGTTGTTTTTTGGCACTCGATAAATGGACTGCTTCGAGTGAAAATAGGATGCATATAAATAAATTTAGTATATTTTAATATAATTATATATTTAATTTATATTTTAAATAATATATTTAATATACTTATTAATTCAGTCTAAATTTTATTATGAAAAATATGAACTGAATACGCTTAATCACTGAAACCTTCGAGGGTTTATACATTTACGGGCGAAGTGTCGAAGCCGTGGTAACGAGGACGTACTAAGACTCGATCTTGCGTTGCCAATCAAGCGGTCTCCTACTCACGTCGTCCACTTCTACTAATTCGTCAACTGTCAGTTGTTTCCAGATCAGCTGATCATGGCTCACGGGCACCGTGTAAACTAAAAACGTGGTAACCAGGAACTCTCTATTGTTGTTAGCGACATTTTCATTTTCCCTAGATTCACGTACACCGTATTAAGACACCGTGGTAACCAGGAACTCTCTAATAATGATTAATTTTACACATTATTAGTTCATTATGGTTACTTAGCAATATTAGTTTATAACTGAGCGTAATAAATCAGCTTTCCTTGACACTACAGAGGCTTTGGGATTAAGAGATGCTGTAATAAAATGAGAGCATTCCAAAAAGTGGCTAACGATTTTCCTGCTATGAAAACTAAGGGAGTTACACTTCCCTAGTAATGTATTGATTGTACGTGAAAATCAATAGAAAACCCCACCGTGACGTGACGCTCGTGACGTGACGAAAACAAATGGAAACGTCCTGTTAATCATTATTAAATGATGAAATCATTAATTTATTTTAATTTCTTATTTGTTGCCATTAACAGGTGAGGGATGAACCTGATGAACATGGACGCGGAGAACCGCGTCGTGCTGAACGTCGGAGGGATTCGGCACGAGACGTACAAAGCGACGCTCAAGAAGATCCCGGCCACCCGCTTGTCCAGACTCACAGAGGCCCTTGCCAACTACGACCCCATCCTCAACGAGTACTTCTTCGACAGGCACCCTGGCGTCTTTGCTCAAGTCCTCAATTACTACAGGTGATTGCTAGCATATTCCTTTACAAATATAGGTGATTCATACTGAGATCCACCAAATTGCTGCAAAAGTAGCTAAAATTTATATTCTTGATTATAATTAATTTTCAAATTTCTCCCTTGATGGGAAAAACAAAAGATCATGGATATGTCTAGTACCTACTGCTTACCAGTAGGTACCTACTACTCAATTGTATACCTACCAACCATGTAGTGCCTTCTTTTCACAAGATTATTCCATTATGGTAACAACACAATATTAGTTTATAACTTAAAGTAATAAATCAGCATTCCTTGACACTTCAATGGCTTAGAGGGCATGAGATATTGTGATAAAATGCTATTAATGATAGATTCATGTTGAAATTGAGATAAGGTGATCAAATTTTCATCTACCGACTATCATCCAAATTTGAGCGAGGTCGGACCGCTAGGGCGTGAAAAAAATAATGCTTAGTAGAATTTACGTTTGCGCATGCGCAGAGTAACGTATCGAGTCAAGAACGATGGAACTGATAGGGTACCGTTTACCCCCTAGCGCGCACATCCTCTGACAATTTCATCCAAATCGGATGAAAACTGTGGAAAATAAGCTTGTTACAAGGATTTGCGAACACACACACACACACACTCACACACACATACACACACACACACACACACACACACACACACACACACACACACACATACACTCACACAGACAGACAGACACGGAACCAAAGTTGTTCAGAATGGTCTAAAACGTAAAATTCCAGTGGAAGTTTTGATTTTGGAGACCAAAAATTGTTTTTCTCCCGAAAGTGAAAACAATGCTTTCGTTACCTTGGAAGCAATTCGGTACCGAACTGACTTACTTTGTTGTCGAATGACAACAATAATTTCGAAAAAATGTGAGTGAAATTATTATTAATTCACAAAACTTTGTTTCGCTTTGAAAACTTGAATGGTTGTGAAGGGCGTGAGATAGAAGACTGGGGAATAGTTACCAAGTGAAATCGACGATTTTTATTGCTATTTCATTCCCCATTGGCCTACGGTTCCGAAATTGAAAATGGAGGGCCCCTGAGTCATATAGAATAGATTTACAAGGTCCGGTCGCATAATGATAAGCTGGAGGACCCATTAGGCTTGTTTCTTTATTGCCGAATTACGGTACACAATTCTGAAACTGATCGCCTTAAGAACACCTACGCTTGAGTATAAATAGGATGTATGGACCCGAATTGATCAGCTGATAGGCTTCTGAGGAGAATTTCTGTAGTAATTTATATGCGGTGCTGAAATTTGATATGAAGCGCCTCTGAGACACCTAGAATATAATTACAAGATAGGGAAGCGCACTAATTAGCTACGGAAACCTACATACTCGTAGCTACTTTATTTTCTAATCAACCTACATTGCTGGAATATCAACAGTTCTTTAAAAAAAAAACTGCTTACGTAACTAACTAACTATTGTATGGATCATATTAATAATTAATAATTTTATAATAAATATTGGACATTTTGAAATTGTTGTCATTCTTCAATAAATTATTATATTATTCACTATTATATTATAATGTTTTGTGGTTTCTTTGAATCATTGTTAAAAAGTATCTACAATGTCTATTTAGGTATTATATTTTTAGAACACTGAAAAGTGAATTCCATAATTTTTAATACTTTTTAATTATTTGGTTTCAGAACAGGGAAGCTGCATTATCCGACGGATGTTTGCGGCCCTCTGTTCGAAGAAGAACTTGAGTTTTGGGGCTTGGATGCCAATCAAGTAGAGCCTTGTTGCTGGATGACATACACACAGGTCAGGATCACTTGTTCTTATCCGTAAATATATATATATATATTTTTTTTTTCAAATTTGAAGATGAGTTAGATTTATTCGATTGGATTAGGTATTTTGACTTGGTTTACTTATGGGTGTATATTATGTATATTTTACGTAACCAACAATTTCGCATCGTTTCACTTTCAACTATTGAGAAAACTCATCCAAGTGGAAATAATTTATATGTATATGTATTTCTCTCTTTAGAAATGAATCAAGCAAACGGCAAAAATGTGGTGGTTTCTTATTTGCCGAGCTTGATAACATGATGGAACTGTTGTGGAAATAACGTCAGACCCGGGTATTTCAATAGTCGATCCATGAAGAAAATGTAGCTCCTACTCTAGTCAGTGGTAGCTCCACGTTTAAATCGCCCTTATTTCTTCGCCTTCGGAAACCGATGAGGATGCTAACGGCGCTATCTGCCAGACAGAATTTATCTGAGGGATAATTTTACTCGCCAGGTAATTTGGCATTGATAAACTACTCACATTCTTTATCTGGGGTATAGCGCTATACTCGGTATAGGTAACCTGCAGTTAATGTAGATAATTGATGAACCGGCCCTTAGACAAAAATACTCCGCTGTACCAAAAAATTACCTGCAATATATCGTGCGGAACGCTCAGGCGTCTTTCTCAAGACGAAATTTCGGACTATGCTTCGCCGAAAGCCTCTTTCATATTTATGCAGACTATCTACATATAATTAGAACTGACGGCTCGCGCTTCATCATTACGTCAAGTATTATTGATCTGGAACCCTTGAGTAATAATTTTCATCTTTTTAAACCTTTATTCTCTAATAGGAAAAATGTACTAAACTTCATGAACACAATAAATTTGCATTAAGGACAAAAATGTGCAAGAGAAAAAAGGATTTCGAAGAGTTTGCTCAATACAGGAAGGGTAATTTATAGTAATAAATATATTTACCAAACCTTGAAAGTCATTACATTCACTTCGCATAAACCATATATAAATTTCACCCTTGAGCGGAAAAACGATTAAAAAAAAAAAAAAAAAAACCGGAATTTAGTGAAAAACGTTGTTTATTTCCACGAAAATAAAGAGTTACAATGTTAAATCGATTTCGACGGTTAGGCCATCATCAGTAACAAACAATAACTTGTTTGTTACTGATGATGGCCTAACCGTCGAAATCGATTTAACATTGTAACTCTTTATTTTCGTGGAAATAGACAACGTTTTTCACTAAATTCCGTTTTGTAATGGGTTTCCACAACTTCGTCGCGAGTGATTTAGTTCGTGGAGAAACGATAGATCATGGATATGTGATATCATGGATACTTCACACTCTGTTGGGATGTTGGGAAAGTAAAAATGGACATTACTTTCCACTCTTTTGGGATGTTGGGAAACTAAAAGTGGACATTACTTTCCACTCTGTTGGGATGTTGGGAACGTAAAAATGGACATTACTTTCCACTCAGTTGGGATGTTGGGAACGTAAAAATGGACATTACTTTCCACTCTGTTGGGATGTTGGGAAAGTAAAAGTGGACATTACTTTCCACTTTGTTGGGATGTTGGAAAAGTGAAAATTCCCGCGCTACTTTCGTTCCATGCTAAAACAGAAGTCTAAGTCGGTTGTTGAAGAAGGCGGAATTAGGTACTTAATTGCGGTAGTACCGACCTCATGGATTTTTACCTAGCCTTCACTTTTCGAGTTAATAATAATTTAAAGTGCCGGAGCGTTGCATTTTTTGTGGAGAAAAAAAAGTGTCGCGAAAAATTCCTTGACCCCCAGCCAAATGACATATCTATGTCAAAAAAAACTTTTCTTCGTTGCTGTTAAGAAAACCTCGTAAGACTAGATTCTATTTAATAAAACCTAGAACATCAATCTAAACGCTCCCTACATACATCAATCATGCGCAGCGTTATTGCCATCATGTTATTATCATCTGATCTGCCATGCAGATACATAAGCCAGTCCGGTTGAACTGTTCAGAATTATCGCTACCGACGCCGCAATCGGACACCCAAGGAGTTAAAAGTCAATGGAAACTTGAAGCCATCAATTCGAATTTCCCACAAATCACCGGTCTTGGGCGTTTCCTCGCCTACAGCACGTCCCGCTATAATTTCCGTCCCGCCGCCACAACATCCCTCGAGCTCTCTGGCACCCTCACCTCGTAGCTCTGAAACTCATTTTCTACGTACCTACCTGCATCCATACTTATTTCCACATAGTAGAATCAAGAAAACCCGATGTTTTTATGATAAAATAGGCGTGGTATTGATATCCTATTTGTTTACACATCTATACCAGCCCTCTTTTACGTGTCCTCTTTTCTATCTCTATCGCATTCTTTTCTGAAGCCGCATTTTCTTCATGTCGTGCTTATCGTTTCATTCAGGAAACTGTTAGAAAAACCCCAAGCCGATTATACAGGGTGTCTCAACTTAAGTAGGCAAGACTTCAGGGATCAGTTCTACAAGTAATTTGCAACAAAAAGTGTCTCTTAAAGTGTTATTTTTTAGAGGCTTCGTTTTCGAGTTATTGACAATCTAAGATTTTTTTCGTGTTTTCGACCTTATCTCCTAAAAATGGCTGTGACACCATCATTC